>CM076966.1:27873511-27986011 GCA_039105355.1 Benthosema pterotum | reverse complement strand
GTTATAGTTGCCAACTACTGTACTGTATAAGAATATCCAGATTCCAGTTAATTATTTTTCACATCATTAAAAAAGGCAGGGAACAACGTTAACAGCAGCATAACCTTGAAACGAAACCTGTTCCATACTCTAGTAGTCACATGCACACACAGAATAGTTTCAAGGGCCAGAGAGTGTAAGTCCAGGGTTTCCATAATTCTCTTGAGATAAGAAGGCCCCATGAGTGAACCAATACGCTTTCTAGCTACAAATCTTGCACCTTTTACCATGGAGCAACAGGCCAGATACACTGCTATCCTCACAGTTCAAGTCACGTCTCCACATCATCTGTTTTAGAACTGTCTGGAGTGCAGCGGCCTTGTAAACCCCCCACACAAGACTATTCTCAGTAACTCCACATATTGCAAGCAGCAGACTTGCCTCATGCTTCCTTTAATGCATGAGGAGTCCAAGCTGCATTCTTTTCATCCCCTCCATCAGACGCCCCGGCTGACCAGGGGGAGGCAGTTTAGATCCCAGGATTACTGCATGTTTTGTGAGGGTTTCAACCCAAGGGGTCACATGGAGAACATGCAAACTTCACACAGAAAGGCCCTTTCATCAACCCCGCCTCGGAGTATGGGCACTGATGACACGGAGGAGGAGGCACGCCACCAGCACCCACAAAGGTGTCCTTGGCGTGAATCAAACACAGGACTTTCTAGCTGTGAGGTGACAGCACTAACCACTGTGCCAACGTGCCCCCCACTTCTGCAAATATTATTATGAATAAATATTCATATTCACTGTCTAGGGGTCCCTTCCACCCAGCTTGCTATAAGTTGCTAATAGTTGAGCTGGCTAATCATAATTGTGTGTCAAAAAGATGTCTAAAATTGGCCAGATCTGTTACATTTTTAGACATAATTAGCACATGTTCCTGTGTTGCTGATGATACAGTATGAGTATGAAAAAGAAAACATTATCTGCATCATACAGTAGGTCTACAAAATAAAATGTGCCAATGCAATGTGCCTAAAGTAACGAATGTCATCCACTCAACATTATAGTGCTGATATGTAGCTTATTCATGTTTTACAATATCCTCAGTAGGCCTACCTATGCCAACAACAATACAAAGCCACTATTGACACAGGCCAGTTGTAATATACCCACAGCTTGGATGTCAAGTGCCAAGCCCTTTTGTAGCTGATATTCCATATATTGTCTCTCATATAATTTATGATAGGGATTAAGCTAGGGCTTCCTGTGTTATATGCTAATTTGTATAATAATAAAAGCTCTGTGGTTACTATATGTCGAAGTTAGTCCACTCTAGTAGGCCTAGGCCTAATGCTGCTACTACACTCACCCAACAACACTGGTGACGCAGGTCGAGTCCTTCATAGTAAGGAATGCATGAAAGTTATGACCAAAACATCGTCTGCTTTCTTTGGTCAACTATTTTCACTTTTCCTCGAACATTCACACGAACAGGACTATATACGCCCTGTGTGAGCGTCGGGGTGACATTCATTCAATGGTACAAATGAATATAGAGTAGTTTTAGTGAAGCGTGTTTTCTTCCTGCCACTGAGTTCCATCAGTATCCACTCGGGTATCCACCAGTTTCCCCGCCAAAGCACTGGGCGGGTCGAGACCTCAGAGTAAACCGGAACCAGATCGCGCACACACAGTGTTGCCATGTCTGCGTATTATTATAAGCAACCCTTGACTTGTTTTTTGTGCAGGTATTCACTTACAAAGTTAAATAATTATTGGTAGTTGTTGGCTTATGCTTCCGAAGTATGTTCAAATAAATAAAATAAAATAAACTATACACTTTAGAAATGTGGGGAAAACACTGGTTTAAACTTAGGAAGTATTACTTCCTAAAGTTTAAAACAGTGTTTTCCCCACATTTTTTCACGTCATGGAACCTCAGATTAATATGGCATTGTGCACAGGCAACCATCAGCAAAATTTGTGTCTTTTTGTGGAACCCACAAGCTGGAACTCAGGCTAATACTGCAGGCCTTGTTGATGGATTTGGAAAAGATTTTGAAAGTAGGCTATGTCGGGACAGGATATACTGTCTAGTGGCTCGTTTTTTGACGCACTGGCTAATGTTCCTTTTTTAGATTACAACACTCAAGTAATAAACTTTGTCACTGTCCATCACTAATGTGTATGCTATGCTCAGAACACAACCACAACCAGAGCTGACCCCAAGTTTCAACAATTATTTTATGGGTCAGTACACAAATTCACAGTACGCTACAAATTAGAATGCCGGCGAGATGAATCACTCTATGAAATTACATTGTGTGTTCTATGGCTGGTATGGAATATAGGAGATTGTCAGAGCTGCAGTGCACTCCCTGACCCTTGCAGACTAAAAACTATGCCCAGTGAGTGCAGAGTCTGAGCCAAAGGAGCTCCTGCCAAATAGCCTACAGTTCCTGTAACATCCTTCCCTTTTAACTCAAGTCAACTTCAAACGGCAGCTGGGCGATAAAGTTGTGGTACTGCCGTGCTTTGTGGTGGGACAGAGGTGCTGAGATTGCATTCCTCCCTAGAAGTGCTTTTGTGCAGTAGTAGAGGATTAGTAGCCTGACAAACAGGACAAGAGAGAAGCACTATCCTGTCTTTTACCAACTTCTAGACCCAAAGACCAGTGACCACACAACCCTTCTATACAAAAGGCCCTAATCTGGGATTCAATCTTGAAAAGGGACACATTTGGAATCATTTTGAAAGATGTTCAGACTCAAATATTTGCTTATAGGGGTTCCTGGCACATGACATTTTCAGGTGTGTGGCCTAAAACATACATTTGGTGGTCCTTGCCATGAAAATGTTGTAGAAGTTAGAGAACCACCATTCTATACAACCAGCCCAGCCCCTGTTCTGACCCTGAGCAAAGGGCTAGAAAATATTCTGGGCAGATATTTGACTTGTATAGTCTATGGCTATTTCAAAGCATATTTGTGGGTAAAGAGTTAGGTTAGTCTGTGGGTGTATGGGGAAGAAAGAGTAGTGCACCTGGCCTTGGAGCTACTGCCTGCATGTGACCCATTCTTCACCTTCCTGAGTGCCGTGATTTTTGTACTTTTTTTCTTTCTTTTTTCATGTGTTTAAGAGGTGACAGTTGTCATATGACAAAGAATATTTTCAACTGAATAAACATCTCAGCAAAGTACAAATTAGTCTTTCTTGTGAAGTTGTAGATTTGCTATTTTTTGAACATTAAAGCTTTTTAAAGTTGGAGGTCGGAGAAGCTTATTGTTGGTATTATATTCCAGACTGCTAGACCCCTTGGAGGAATGCTGAAGTGGACCATAACACCAGAATTATATTCCTATACTGATTTGGTTGTTACCTGTTGGTGCCCAGAATCGAATCCATGATTAATTATTATATGAATTATTGATGGCCAAAATCTGCAAACCTTAATAAATTTAATTGTATGGATAAGATCTGATTCTGATCCAAACATCCAACCTGGACTTAACTAAGTAAACCGTTTTAATTGTAGTGAAGAAAAGAGGACAGCTGTATGTAAGTGGATTAGATCAAGAAATGGAAAAACTAAGACATCTAGGGTAAAGTTAGGCTACTGTTCAGTCAAATGGAAATTAGCCTATTAGGATTCAGAGCTTGTGCTATACAAATACCAGGGAAAAATGGCAAGTATGTGCAAATGGAGAGTACTTGGAGAATAAATGAAAATAATGATTTCAGAAAACAATGTTGAAACTTGGACTAGGTGCACCTACCGTATTGTCTCAGCACTTTGGGGATTTAACAGGCAAGTAAAAATCTTTATCTCATTGACACTGGAAGTAAAACTGTCATCTCACAGGCCAACAGCAGTTGTTTATCAATAGTACGGATAAGATCTGATCCAACCTGGGCTTAACTGAGTATCTGCCCCTTGTAAAAATAATAAATAAATAAATAAAAAAGCCCAGGAGACATGCTCTGTGAGTTATGTTATAGGACTTCAGTGGTTTTCAAACCTTTGAATTCCAAAGACCCACAGTTTGTTGCGTATTATTTCACAGACCACCATAACTCTTGTTACAGACCTGTCCTTTTGGTTACTTCTAAATATCAATAAATTGGTACCCGGCCTACGCAACTCTCTCAAGTAGGTCTTTACTCTGCTGATAGATTTGTAGTTTAAACACTATGTTAGTTATATTGATCCAAGCCAGAACACAGTGTGTTGATTGGTCATGAAATTGCAAGCCTGACAACTTAACACAGCAGCTGAGTCATTGGTTAGATGGGTGGGCGGCAAACATTTCAGAGCAAAGTGGGGCCTGATCAAGAAAAGGTTGGGAACCACTGTACAGTAAAACTATAATGGGATGATGTGGGTACAGTGCAACTTGTACCCACAAGGCGGATATCCAGCTTCAGAACACATTCTCCAACACTGACTGTCCTCCAGAGATAACAGACCAATCCTGGGTGGCCTGGGTTTCCATTTCATTCATGACGTTCTTGGTGGAGAATTTTAGCATGCCTCCGGGGGTCAACAAAACATCTAATAAGGGTGATCATATAATAGGAAAATATTTGCTCTTTTTTCAGTACATTAGACAAATTCAAGTTTTGGTTTGATGCGTAATGTTTAAGCATTGGCACCCAAATATATTCAATAAGACATTTTTATATGTAGTAAAACATTAACATCAGCCATATCCCATGTTGAAGTGTACACATGGAACTAAATGGACCAGTAACATGACAGTATATGATTACATTTCTACAACCTCAGAGTTAAATTAACACTCAGGACATATTCTTGTGTAGGCCGACAACTACTCCACAATCTCTGAATGATATGACGGAAGCATTTAAAATTGTGGGAAAACAGTCTGGCTCATGAGACTATACTCAGTACTAGACTGTTAAAGGACAACTTATTTATTTATTTATTTATTTATTAAGAGGTCATTGGGTTGTTATTACAGACAGACTTAATCTTAGCAAGGGGGCAGGGACTTAACAAAATGTGAAGGAAGTAACAAACTGACACATTGAGCCTATAACAGTCCCATATCGTACCCCCTTCACTTTCAGTAGATGGTGTGATCTTTTATGGACAAATATAATTGACTGGCCAATGATATATCAGTTACGTCATATCATATTATGATGTGACTGTCATGTAGGATGGTAGGACTTTCATATAGAGCTGCGCAGTGACTTCACCGCTCCTGTTCCAGAAACGGATTCCCCATTCATTTTTCTCATATACTTTTCGAAAATGATTCATATAAAGACGATTATGCCGCGGACAAAGCCAACTCGGGTCGTGACAAATCATGCCACACAATCTGAATGATTTCTAAGATGAAAAAAACAAAACAAAAACGTTGTATCCTGCCGTTTTGTACTTCTTGCTAATTAGATTATGATTATTATGATAAATATTGTGTTTGTTGTCATGATTTGTCACGACCCAAGTTAGTTTTGTCCATGGCACAATGGTGTCTTTATTAACCATTTCGAAAAGTCTAGGAGGAAAATAAAGAGGATTCCGTTTCTGGAATGTTTCTGGTGACGTCATGAAAGGGGCATGGCTGCGCAGCTCTATAGGATTGTATAGTATAGTACTACTATGACTAATGAGGATGTGTGCCTGGCTTTAACAATAATTTATTGGCATATGGGAAATATCCCTTTGCCATTCTAAACAGTAATCAACACCACTATTGATGTAACATAACTTATATTCCACATTTTATATGAGTTTAACTTAACAGTATATTTAGATTGCTTCATGAAGTAGGAAAGAGGAGAGAAGTACATGATATTTCTAATTCATTTATTTTCAAAAGTGCAAAAAACATACAATGCCTGTATAAAAACTATACATAAAAACAATCAAAAGATATTCAACCATTTTAACTACAATATTGAAAGACTACCAGGTAATTCAAGGACACAGTATTTACAAATGAAATTGCATATGACTGTACAAAACCTTATTTGCCTAAATAATTCCCATATACAATTGACCAAAAGACCTTGCATTAGCGATAGGACTGAGGTAGGATTAAAAGAAAGTTTAAATATGCTTAAGGGAGATATGTACCGGTAGGTATGAGTGTTATTCTGCTTTGCCAAGCACTTATCACAGTTTGAGGAAAATGTTTTTGTTTCAATATGATAGCGTACTGTACTGTTGGCAAGACACTTCTGCATAAAAACATAACAAGTACAGTGACTTATCCACCGCCACAGTGTACTGTAATTCTCACCCGTCTAATGCTGTAGGTGGCAATACAGAAATCCTTCCTTACATTACACCTGGTGATGAATGACATTGTATCACAACAGTTTTTTTTTATTGTATTATCCATTTAGTTTACCAATGTCTCAAGCATCACACTCCAATAAACCATATTGGAGATGATTTTTTTAATTATTATTCTTTATTCATGTCTAAATCTGTGAGTGGTTTTTAGAAATCAGTGTTCTGTGTGCACTTTGTAGTTTTTTAAAAAAGTTCATCAAGTGAAAAAAGAAATGTCAAAAGTGCCCTTTGCAAATGTACACAAATTTCAAAATACTCTGCCATATAATATATATTACAAAACAATATCTGACACATTCATTTGTCTTAGGTGGGGAATAATTTAGGCCACATTGTATTAACCAGAATACCAAACTAGCTCATTAAAAGCCTTAGATTTTTTTCAATACTGAATGTGCAACCATTTTTTTAAAAATACCAGGAAAACCCTTGCCATACTGCACTGCATTTGTATTCCCACCCACATTCACTAGTATGACAGCGACTCTGTGGGACTTTAGGTTAGTTCCTTTGTCCCATCAAGATCATTGACTGATCATTGAAACAAACATGCTCTGAAAATGCACACGGCTCACACATCTGACCACTGAAAACTGCAGCCACTCAGCAGTGTGTTTAACAGGTCACATGGGTGGGCTGTGAATGCTTTCAAGATCTTCATATTGTTGCTGTGGGATCCCTCCAACATGTAAAAACACCCCTACTCTTCTCTGACATACCATGGACATATACTCTAAAATTATGAATAAACATAGACTTCGTATGCAGGGTTAAGCATAGAATAGCCAGAAAAAGCAGATCTATTAGAAAGCAGAGGGCAGCATTGACCTTGCACTGGGAACTATGTCCTTTGAACGATTTGAGCAACAGCACAGGACCTTAGACTAACCACAGTGATGGAAGTAACTCAGTACATTTACTTAAGTAGTGTACAATTTTGAGGTATTTTGAACTTAACTCGGTATTTCCAATTTCCAATACTTCTACTCTATTAAATCTCAGAGGCAACTATTGTAACTTTATTCACTAGTTACTTTAATGGTTATTATTACAAAACATACTGTCCATTAATGTGTGACGAATTGTTACTTTGGAGATCTGCTATTTTCAAAATATTTTAATACATTTGAAAACTTGAAATGCCATTACTTTTGTACTTTTACGCAAGTACATTTTGAATACCTGACTTGTAACAAAATATTTCTACATTGTGATACTGCTTACTTTTACTTAAGTAAAACAATTAGCCGTTCTCAAACCCCACCCTTTGGGTTGGGGTTTAGTCACTGTCCAATGCCAATCCAGATAGTCTTGACCTGCATAGCAACTGTTGCTATGCAGGTCAAGCTTTCCTGGTCAAGATTTCCTCTGCTAACGTATCTATTGTACAAGGGCGGATTGGGGAGGGACTTTTAGTGAAGGGCTAATTGAGTACGTTTTACACCACTGCCAGCTCATATGCCAAGTTGTGACAGAAACAAACAAACACTGCGGGCAATTATATACAAACCTATCTGCTGGTAACAAATACAAAGAAAAACTGTTACTATAGAGTACCCTATTTTGAAAAACAAGGAAAACATTGTAATCTGTTCTGTACACAATGATTAAATACAGTGTGATCAATATACATTCCTGTGTATTAAGACCAATGATTGATTTTACAATAAGAACAATGTAAACATCATTTCTATAAAACATATATTTAAAACCTATAAAATGTAAAGACACAGACTCAGCACCAGCTGTTCGTTGCATCTTAATATAACACATTCTGCATTCACAGATTAAGTACCCTTAAAAAATATATCCACATCTGGAGTTAGAAGCAGAGAAAATAAACAACCGAAAAGGTCCGTTAAATTGCTACTGTTGATTAACCTAAAATGAGAACGGGTCAGTCCTTTAGCATGTTTTGTTTCCCGCAAAGGGACAGAGATAGAGAGACACATATTACCGTGGAATCCAACTGTACAGCTGCTCATCAATAGCAGACGAGGGGACTCTTAGATGGCCGAAAGTTAGGTTTGAAACCGCAAAGGACTGGTGATGGTTCACTGCCTCACAGCAAAGACACGGAATGAGCCTCCTTCAGTATTGCTCTTACTGCAAGAGAGACAAGATGGACGGGTTTACGTGAACAACCTCTACAACACAACCACATTTATCTTTTTACATTAAATTCAAAACATGTCAGTGTTCCCTCTTTTAACGTGAGTGAGTAGAGTGGCTGCCTGTTAGTGCGGTACATCACATTTTTTTTATCTGATGTTATCTGATGTCGATCCAGGAGCACCTTTTACAATCTTTTTGACTATTACGTCCCTTGTGAACACCTGGTTGTTATATCTTTCCGTGAGGCGACAGACAGTGGTGAACTGTGCCACCTTGCCACTGTGAGTTATATTAACAGAAGATTTTACTGTGTTAGTTATCAGTGTTTCCCAGGCTTATTTGTCTTTTCTCTGGCTATTTCATTAATATGAGAATGTCTGAGGGAAAAAGCAGCCAATGACACAGGACATACAGTATACTCACGAAACGGACAGACACTTGTCTACAATGCATAGTACGACACTGAACAGACCTGTCAGGGTAATTAAACTGGGCATTTCGGGAAACATTGACTCAAACACTGGCTCACTGTGGCCACGCTACAGAAACTGACCTTTCCATCCACCTCTGCTCAAATTTAACTTCATGGTGCGGTTTTGTTATTAGTTCATTAGTGGAGAGGCCTCGAAGGCCTGCCATGCTCACTAATGCCAGTATGAGGCCAGCCCTACTGGTGTCAGATCAGTGGTAATTATCAACGCAGGGAAGCACTGACTCAATGGCTGACGGCTTTTCCATCCTCGAGTAATTGGATAGGCTGTGATTACTTCCCCTGCAAACAGAGGCCAGTCCAAACTGCCCGCCCTGCTTCCCCTACTAGATGTTGGCATACGCCATGATTTCAATCAAGGAAACAGCCAATCTACAAGCTCCCAATGCAGCACGTTGCGACGCATTACAAACTTGTAGGAAACCTTTAACACAGGGTTTTCAACAGGTGGTCTGGGGACCACCAGTGGTCCCTGAGAGGAGTCCAGGTGGCCCCCAGCTAAATGGAAAGTTGCTTAACCAGATGTAACTCTTTGAGAGCGTAAACATGAAACCAAATGTTTACGCTCATGTTTACGCTCTCAAGAGTTAAAGTATTCATCATCTGAATTAGTCAAAGTCTACACAACTAGAGAATGTAGAAGATTAATGGTCATTTTGATCTGTAGGTGCCTGTTTTGTTTCTAAAGTCCAGCAAGGTATTGTGTACAAAAACGAATTAAATCTTTAGTTTGGGATCTGTGGGGCCAATATCATCAAATGGTGGCCCGCGGTTCAAATGCTGAATAAATAGTGGGAATAGTTTGAAAACCACTACAACAAATCAAATTAAACTTAAAGATAATTCATAATGCTTTCTACAGTATAACTGTATATATTAAAGTATTTATTTTTTTCTTTCCGCAGTATCACAGAGCACACCTGGACTGGCCTCATGGCACCCCAGTGTGTCTCAGGCTCATGCACATTGTTTGGGACCCATGGCTCAATCCTAACGCCCTGAGATGGCCTCCGGGTTTCTGCATCAAATTTCACAGTACTCAAACTCAGATGATTTTGGCCATGCAGCACTTTGCACACTCCATTGAAATGCTTGGGTAAAGTAAACAAAGAGCCCATGTGTGGCCCATCCACAGACCAAACCACCCCATTACTCTTATAGCCCTTCGTGCCAAACATGGACTTGACCATAAGGCTTTCGTGTCTGTGCTCTGGCCTGCAAGACCACACCACAGACATGAGGGCCATGCGAGAACACTGATGTTCAAGAGAGTGCCATAATGGAGAAGGATATTATAGGGGAAATTCATCACATAAAAAAACGGACAGTGAAAAGTACACTTCTGCGCAATCTCTGAAATCTATCATTATTATGGCAATACAGGCAGCATTTAATCTATGCTCTGCTTACCGTAGATAATCATTATAAAAACAAGACTACTTGTATTACTGGGTTTACAGGCAAATAAAGCAGTGCTCACAGTTACTGTGAGCTTGTAAACCGACTTGTGTTTTCAAAGTTGGGTAGATTTATACCTTTCAGACTGAATTCCATTTTTGTGGACTCCGACATAGTTCTTTCTCTTGTCCAGAGCCAGAACATCCACAAGGCCTCCTTCTGGTTTGATCACCCCAGCGTGGATGGCTGCTCTACAGATGCTGGAGCTCTGGGGTGTGGCGGTGGGGAAGAGGATGGAGAAGAGACCTTGTTAAAATGTGGCAAAAAACATACAGTACAGCATGTGGATGTGTGTCTGTGTCTGTGTGTGTCTGTGTGTGTGTGTGTGTGTGTGTGTGTGTGTGTGTGTGTGTGTGTGTGTGTGTGTGTGTGTGTGTGTGTGTGTGTGTGTGTGTGTGTGTGTGTGTGTGTGTGTGTGTGTGTGTGTGTGTGTGTGTGCATACGTGTGCGTGAGTCAGAGGCCAGACCACAAGCTCGTATCAAGTTAGGAGGAGTATTACTCATCACTAGTCTAAACAGATCACTCACCCCGTCATCCACACTGACCAGCTCATCCACACTCGCATCACTCATACTGACCCCCCACCCTCCCACAATCCATTAAGCACAACTTGCTCAAAGAATGCTTCAGTCGGTCAAATATTTCCCCCATCTACCTCTCCATGCACCAGTTTGGAAGAATACCCCACTAGCTGACTTCACCACCCTATGAGCTTTGGAAAATGAATGTGGTACTAGTCTAGTTGCCAGACCAGAAGCCCATGCCCACTGTGTTCTTGTGGAAAGGAGCAAACAATAGAAGACATCAGTGAAGCCTGTGCTCTCCAAAGACTAAAAGGAGGACTAGTTCATACAGTAGACAGGAGGACACTGCTTGGCTCATGGATTTTGCAATCGTGATCTAATTATTACAACTGCTGCTCTAAATCTAGTGATGTAGTGATGCTCTGTGCTTGCGGTTATGATTAGGCTAGAGTTGATTAGTGATTAGTCAAACACTAAGCACTGCACCAGTGCTAGTGTAGATAAATCCTAAAGCTAAGAGACAATTTTCATTTATCTATAAAACCAATCCTTCTTGTGCGTTTACTAGTCTTCATCAACTACTAGACCATACGCAACATCTGTCATAGGTTTGGTCACTTCTGACCAAGCCAATATACACTGTAACAACTGTGCCTGTGGTCACTGGCCCAGCGCAGAGCTGTGAGACACCCTGATGATCTTGGACTGGCCTCACCACAGCTCCCATTCTTGACAAGCCATGCTCACATTCTAGTGCAAAGGCTCCCAGTGGTTTCCTTGCACCACAAAGATGCGTGGTCTCTTAAGGGCAACATGTGGCATAGACCACTCATCTCTCATAAATCATGCAACAAATGCATAACAGCAAGACCTCTCTGTCTCAGCCTCAGCCTCCCAAAATGGGGCTGAAGTGCATGATCTCCGATCAAGATGACCTGTGGCTGTCACTGCTAATTCAAAGCTTGTTCTGAGCTATCTTAATGAGGAAATGGAGAGTCAACTTACTACATGCAACACTTACACATGTGTAGAAGTTGTTTCCAATCACCGGTGCCCAATATGAAGGTTGATTCTTGCAGTTGGAAGGACAGAGTACTCTGAGGAAAACATGAGAGAACATTAGCATGCTTCATCTTCATGCACCAGCTGGTTAGTAATCCATCGACA
Source organism: Benthosema pterotum (assembly GCA_039105355.1). Taxonomy (NCBI): domain Eukaryota; kingdom Metazoa; phylum Chordata; class Actinopteri; order Myctophiformes; family Myctophidae; genus Benthosema; species Benthosema pterotum. Next base: position 27,973,943 of record CM076966.1, on the reverse strand, counting down.
TTTTTAAGTATGCACTATTATTTATTGTTATTTTTGAGTCATTGTGGGGGTTGGGGCTAAATGATTGATAATTAAGAATTGTTACAAGTCTGTAACTCAGACAGTGTATACATCAAATGGACCCTTTCTCAATTAACACATTGGGGGGTATATTGGGGATCCCAGAGATTTTAAAACAATTATAATCACACAGGGGTCCTTGAAATGGAAAAGGTTCGTGAAACACTGTTGTAGATTTCTGCTGGACATTGAGGGCACCTTGGGCAGCTGGAGGCAGGCTTTTTGAAGGGGCAGATTTCAGCCACTGTGGCATAGCAGTCCACAGACACTTCTGTCACATAGAGGAGAGAAGACACACCATCACCACCACAATATTTATGTGACGGTACATAAAGTCACTGACGTAATACTGAAGCAATTTTAGGAGAAATAAACACGTCTTGATTTACCTTCCACCTTGGCCACCACAAAAGCATTGCTAGCTTTATATTTACTGCAAAAGAGAAGATATTAGAGAAGCATTAAGAAATTACTTATTCCTGGATAACTATGAGCACACACATTTTAAATGTTGTCTCATTGCTGCAATTTACAATTTACAATTTAGGCATTTAGCAGACACTCTTGATCCAGAGTGACTTACAATGGTGAAAAGTTTACAATTTAATCAAGATTTACAAAACATTTTACAACATACAATGAAGCGCTAAAAACATTGTAATACATTAGGCAACCTATATAAGTCATTGCAGCAAGTACTGTAGGGTTGGTAATGTAATACAAGTGCTATGGGCTGAGATGGAGTCTGAAGAGGTGCATTCAATATGGTTAGAAAATGATTTTAAAGTATTTGACAGAACAAAGCACAAGCATCTACCTGAGAGATTCAACACCATTTTTTGTAGATCTGACAAAGAATGGAAACTTTTCCATTCTTGTGATGTCCACTAAACCTCCATTATTATCAATGGCACCGAAATGTATAGCCGCACGGCATATACTTGATTGCTGAAAGAATGATAAAGAATAGTATACAGTAGTTATAATGATTTATTAAATAATCAATGATTACTAGTAATCGAGTGGTGTACAATGCACTATATATGCACAATAAATTCATATACAACAGACTTACCACATCATAAAAGAGGGTTCCCCATACCTTCCCTTTCTTATTGAGACAGTTAGCAGGACAGGTATACCTGTAGAGTCAGAGAGTGATTGGCTTTTGACTAATCATAATCACAATTTTGGAGAGCACTGTCTATTTAGTCCAAATGAATGGTGAAAAAATATCTGATCTACAAACGTGGGACAAAAAAGGTAAATAATGGCTGATATATCAGCCAAACCGACTATATATGAACAGACTGGATGAACAATCAATGACAAAATAGACTGACCTGTTGCAAGTGGCTCCTTTGCACTTATCTCGCACTCTGGTTTCACACTTAATGGTCTGAGCTGTAAGATAAGGAGCAACCAAATCAAAACACTTAGTAGGATTATTGTGAAAATCATGGAAGAAGTTTTAGAGCCTGACCAATGCTGGATATTTGTCTCCAACCAATACAGATTATGGACAGTTCCAGACAAAATATTACAGATTAGTTGACAATTATTTTATCTTAAAAATACATTTAACCTATAAGGAAACAAATAAATCATATATTCACCCAAATAACCCCAGATTGAAAGAGTTTGACTGCATAATGTCCGACCGACATCTTCAAAAAAGTCAAATAATAGCTGACATTATGATCCAGACAGGCTGTAGTTGCTACCAGTTCTACTTACCCAAGTAGGTGTTGCCTGCTGTCTTAGGAGGAGGGGTTCGGGTGGCTTTGGGACTAGAGGGCTTGGCTGGGGTCTTCCTGGGGGCAGAGGGCTTGGGTTTACTAATGGGCTTGGTGGTGGTAGCAGTATGAGGAGGCACTGGAACCTGTGGCTTTTCCACCTCATTCATATCCTCTGTCTCTGAGCGCTGAGAGTCTACGGCCAGGAGAAGTCAGAATTAGATTCTTCTGTCACGTATCCACTGCCGAGGCAAGTCACCTGTTACTGCTAAATAGGGCTGCAGCTAAGGATTGTTTTCTCATTGACTTTGTGGCTCTGTGCATACATACGTAGTCCAGGGTATTGGCAGAAAAGGTGTGTAAATGTTATTATATATTTATATACTAACATGTTCATTTCCATAATAACATGTCCAAGTTATTTCCTCTAAAATCAATTACAATCTTCATACAGGCTGAATCAATTATCTCAATTAACTGGTGTACTTACTCCTAGTGCTAAATGCCACGGTATATCTTTGCATATCTCACCCTTGTAGCAGAGATTAGCCCGGCAACCTCCTCCATAGCTGGGAGGGCACTGGGAGCAGGGGCGGCCATGCTGGTATGGGGCCTCACCTATCCAGTTGCCCCTGGAGAGGTTCACAACAAACAGCTTGACTGGGTGGAAATTACCGTATTCATTCAAGTGTCACTGGGCTCATTGTATTGAGCACTGTTTTCATTGTCATCGTCACTTCTAGACTTTCAGTCTCACAAGCTAATAAAAACAATCCATGATGTCTCTCATGGCAATTAAAACTTCAAGAGCTGTCTAGAAAGCTGGCGACCGTTCCTTGGCCTTCTATGATTGTTTTCTTTATTATTTTTGTTTCCATCATTATTTTCTATTCTGTCTTGGTGTGGAATGTTAATGGCCTCAATATGTCATATATACTACTTAGACAAATGCTTAAGACAATAGCATTGGACAGCAACAGCAAGCCATCGCCACATATCCCTAGCAGTGCTAGATTAGGGACACACACTTCAACATCATGCCAAATACTGCAAGCATAGAGAATGTAAACACTCTAGAGGCTATGTACACTCAAGTGTCTTGCCAGGGGTGGACAAAGTACTCAGCCCAAGTACTTGAGTACTATTGACTATTGCTGCAACTACAAGTGAAAGTTCCTATGCCAATTTGTAATTGAGCTAAAGTACTGTAATAGTTATGTAAATATTGTATATATTTTTTTTAAAGCTCACAATGCATCGTTTGGCTGTTTATTTTTGCTGTTTATTTTTGCATTTATTTATTTTTGCATTCTTAGGAATGTAGCGAGTTTATCCAAATACTAGTAGTAAGTAAATTACAGAATACAATATTAAAAAATACAAAATTAAAAAAATGTACTAAAGTAGTACACTGCTGCTATTCAATTAAAGGTGCTTAATACTGTCCACCACTATGTTGCTGTGTAAAGAGAGGTATGGTGAACATACTTGGGGGAGTAGTTGCACACCAGGTAAATGGCGTTCTCCCAGATATCTCCCCATACGCTCATCCTTGGACACACGTGCACAGCACAGCCCACGCGACTAGTGGTCGCCCACACCAACTGTGAGACAAAAGAGAAAGAAAAGACAAAATTGAAAACAAACTTTAATACCATCATACAATCACCTGCACACTAAGGACTTAAGGAGTTCACTGTGTAACCAGAAATACACACTGAGGGGGGAACACAGGTGGCTTTCACTGGGAGAGTGATTATTCTCATCATCCAGACTGGAAAAGGAAATAAATGTCACAATATGTTTGATCTGGACAGGTCCAACTTTTATTCTTTTCAACAAATACTAAAAATGAACCTTTTCCATGATTAACCTACGGAGGGGAATAGAGGTGGTGCGAGTCCAGCATGGATAACCGCATGATGTGTGGACTGGTAGGTGGCAAGGTGCCCTTCAGCAAAATAAATGAATAAACCCATTAGGAGCAATTAGGGGTTAAGTGTCTTGCTCAGGGACACATAGCCACTAACTCCAGGTGAGCTTGGGTTCGAACCGGAAACCTTGAGGGTACCATCTGGTGACCCCACCCCTGAGCCACTGCCACTCATCTCTCCTCCTTCTCTGCACAATGTATGTCTATATGATATGAGCCCTGTGTACAACCTGATATCACGTTATATAAAGTATAAATTAATTCCGTAGATCGACTACTAATAGAACCAAAAGTTTTTTCATGTCATATTGAAATACATCCCCATTGACAATGACGGAGCAGTGCCATCTCTGCTGAACTTGAGCATTGTGAAGCATTGGCGAGGAAGGCGCTAGTCGATGCACTGAACGTTGCGAAGGTTGGTAGAGACAACTCATCCGTCCAAGTTATGAGGCATTAGGCATAGAAGAGTAAATATTATTTAAAAGCTGAACTCAACCTTGTCAATGTCCTGGGACAGTGACATGAGTCAGAGCGGTGAGTCAGCACATGCACTGCGAACACCAGTGGTAGAACAATAATATTACAGTTCAGTAATAGAGTCAGCTCTCAAATGTCTACTGTGAATCCAAGCAGTTATAGGGCATCTAGGAAGCAGGATTCGCTGACACGTGACTACGGCATTCCCAGAAGATGAAAGACATATAGACAAGGTGAGCATTTCACATTTTGGCACTGCTTCCTGTAGTCCAGTGTCTTCAAAGGAATCCAGGTCAAGCAGTGAATAACTGGCATGGCTCGGCATGGCTAACTGCTACCACATGCCAGTGATGTGGTTTGACAGTCAAGACAGATGGGGGGATCCACAGGCTGTTTTTAAAAAACCTATCCCGACCCAGACCCAGACAAAGTGAAAGCAAATCCTGAATTCTTTTTCTTAAAAAAACTGTACATTTAAGTGTTAAAACGTGTTGTCTTGATAATACTATTTGTCGTTGAGTTGAATTTGCACCAGGTATATCAATATACATCTTTGGAGCATTGCATTTTGCCATTATAGCTGGAGGCCCTGATACATCAGGGCAACAGTACTTCACCCCATCTGTTTGCCAGAGAAGCTTGCAGCTGACAATGAGAAACATGGAAATAGACAGGCAAAATATCCTCGCACATTTTAACCACATCGGGCGGTCTGGAGGAGTACTGTAGACAAGACAAATGAAAAAAATTGGGAAAAGTGCCCCAATCATGGCACTGCGTCTTGAAGTCTACAGGGAGAGCCGGCAAATTGTCCCTATGTGTATGTTTTTCCCATGGCTCATCTCTGATCCTTTCTGTTCCTCTCTCACTGCTGTCATCCCTGGCCTTTCCACAATCTACGCGTTATTATTTCCATGTCTGCGTTTCTCCTCCTGCGTTTCTTCTGTGTTTCTCCTGTCCCTTCAACCACAAGATGCTCCAATGACCCAGTTTTTCTCAGAGAAACAAATCACAAACACGAAAGCTGCCCAACTCACGTAATGAATAAACATCTGTGAGGTGACAGATATAATATTTCAATGCTATTCTTTCCATAAATGAATGGCTTATGACTGTGTTATACTTACTTGGTCTTGTTACAGTGTTGCACAAAAGTAGGAGAAACCACAAATCTGTGCTATTTTGTTGTTATGCTATTGTTGGCAACAATATTCTCCAGATTGCAGTTGGAGAGAAAACACATAGCTTATAGGTCAATCTCTGCTCATCCCCGCTCTTGAACTGTGTAAGGGAACTTGGTAAACACAAATCAAGTTGAAATACACATCAAATTGGACCTGCATTGTAGCCAACTCTGATCTTCTCAGATGTACGACTGTGTACCTAGCCTTAGTGAGTAAAGTGTTGCCTCCTGTCCATTATAGCATCCTTAACTTGGTCTCACCTGGGTGTAATGCGTGCACATGGGTCCTGAGCAGCGATCTGGACACCAGGGGTTGCACTCCTGAGGGTAGGGGTATGTGTAATCTTTCACTTCGTCATACCAGGCCTGGACGTGGTAGGCTGGGGAACGATACCTGAAGCATGTGGGCACACACAGAGACAGCCATGTATTGTGAGACAAGCATTGTTTTTGATCATAATGATCTTGTATAGAATGAACTGTGAATTGCAAAAAAAAAAAAAAACGCTGTGCAGCAAACGTGTCTAAAGGTCTATAGGTTTCTGTGTATATGGACAATCAAAATCGGATGTGAATATATAACTATGATGTGGTGTATAATGTCGATATGGCACACTGACAACTGACAATCGACCCCTGGTGTAGATCATGTCTGAACACACAAACATGAAATACCATTGATAAATGAACAGAGAATTTACGTTGTGTATCTGTGCAAATCGGCTGGGATAGGGTACTGTTCTTCTTGATGGTGTACAAAAATGTACAATGATTAGAGTGGAATGAGATGATGTATGATGACAAGAGCAGCCCTCACTTCACGGGTGTGATTTTGAACCACAAAACAACCGTTTATCCTGTGAGGACCCAGAAACATTGTTCTCGCAACGTCTATTCCTGAGATTCTAACTATACTGTACGAGTGTGGTAATACAAGTACACACAGAGGGACTGTGATTGAGGCGTACATGCAGCACAATGCCTGTGGCCCCCACCCTTCCCTCAAACATCCAGTGATTAGTTTGGTTTTGGCCTGGCACAAATTCCTGTAAGAAGTGCTGTACGTTACTCAAGTACAATTTGAGGTGATTTACTCTCTTGAGTACTTCCAATTCTTGATACTACTTCTATTCCACTACATTTCATAGGCATTGTATTTTTTTACACTTTCAACACTACTTAAGGTAACAAGTAACAAATCCACCTTACTTAAGTACTTCTTCTGCCACTGCCTGCAATTGTCCATAACTGGGGAATTCAAATAACTCAGGCGAGGGGTGGAGGAAAAAAAAAAAACTAAACATGGCAACACAGCCTGACAAATCAATCGCAGCCTTTATTGTAAACATCTCTTTTTACGGTATTGAAAAGTGCTGAGCTCATAAATGAACTGGGCCAGGGCACAGTGGGCGGAAACAAAAACTGTGGTTCATGCGGAGGCTGCATGCTGCTGTTTGGGCTGATTTATAACTAGTTGTGGACCGATCTATTCAGACAGTGCGTGAGCTTCTAGATCAGATTCTATTTTGCAGGTTGCACGATCCAGTGTGCAAAACCATGTATAAATCAAGGCCGAGAGGAGGGAAGAGGGAGTTCGCAACACGCAAGGAGCATTGTGAGAATGACTGGAATTGCACCCATTGAGATAAGGTTAAAAACAAACAACTGCACAAAAAGAATCAAGCTTGACTAACTTGACTAACAATAGATGGAATAGTACACATTCACATCTAACAGATACAGAGTTGAACATAATATGCTAGTTTAGTGTTTTTCAACCAGTCACCGTGTGCTCTGGGATGGGGTTCCATGTGGTAATTTTACGCTCTCAAGAGTTAAACTATTGTAAAGCATCTACAGTAAATGTAAATTAATTGTTATTTTGATCAACATGAATGTTATCTCTCCCATGGTAAGGTAGCACATTGTGGACAAAATCGTGTCCAGCGGTTATGCGTCTGGTAGCCAGGCTAAATCTCATCAAGCGGTGGGCCGTGGCTCAGGTGCCGAAATAAACGATGAAGGGTTGAAAAGTGAGAAACACGGTGCAAGCTAGTGGCTCTCACCTGCCCCAGTGCACGGCCAGATTCTGTCCGATAGACATGAGCAGATCCTGAGGTCCATGCTCCCACTGGCACTGTTCAGCCCAGTGAGTGGCTGACCGTTCCAAATCGTCGTCCCACACCTGCGTGGAAACACAAAATAGCGTAAATTACAGATCTAAAAGCTTGTAACCAAAAAACAGCAACAGTTCAAAAATATATGGTGATGATGACCTCCCCAGCAGAAAAATGAACATATTATTTTAACTTGACCTGCATGACATGACAGATCTCAAATATACTGGTATTAGTAGTATATTCACCTGTCATTGCTGGAATGTATCCACACACGCGTACACATACGCACACGTGCACACACACGTGCACACACACACACACACACACACACACACACACACACACACACACACACACACACACACACACACACACACACACACACACACACACACACACACACACACACACACTGCAGCACACTGTCCCACTATGCTTGTTCAGACTCACTAACTACCTAACCGCAACCTGTTCAAGGCCTCTATTCCTCCTGGCTTCCTTCAGAAAGGAGCTGGATACAAGTAAAACATTAAGTTTTTCTTTTCCCCCCTTTTTTTCACCCAGTACATCTGAGCACGGAGCAGCTGGCGCCTGGCCCTGGTCCACTACAAATCCTCGGCAATCACAGCTGAATTATCCACATTTCCTGAGCGGTTTGTGCTTTATAGCGGTGGAAAGCGGCTAGGGTGGAGCACGAGGGGATGACACCCCGATGCTGCCATGCAGGGATTGGGAAGGAGCAGAGGGTATTATAGGCAGCGAGGGAGGATCCCATTCAGCATCGGCTGCTCAAACTCAAAGTGTGTGCGTGTGTGCATGCAAAAAAAGCTATATTTTTGAGAGTTCACTAACAGGAGTCTTTCTGTCTCTCAAGCTCATAAAATGCATTTTCAGGTCAAAATACCAGCTTCATGGAGAAATCAGGATAGGGGAAAGGTGTAATGAAACAGAGACAGCATTTTATTATGACTCCCAGAAGATCTGGGCGAATGGAGTTCGTGAAACCAATCAGAGTATGCATCTCTTCAGGCGATGGGACCACAAACAGACAGACAGACGGCTCTACACAGAGCCACTGTTCACAATAGTAGCTGTCAGCTCTGCCACATTACTACTATGTGACTTAGTTCTACCATACTGTATAATGTTTCAGATATATATTCTAACGTGATGATTAAGTTTAAACCAAATGTGATTAAAAACGAAGTAATAAAAACAAGTATTTCTGACTGTATTTAAGCCAGCCAAAAACAGATCTACTTAATTTATATATATATATATATATATATATATATATATATATATATATATATATATATATATATATATATATATATATATATATATATATATATATATATATATATATATATATATATATATATATATATATATAGTATGGAAACCCTCTTAGTTCACTTCACTGGGACTTTAGGCTAACCTGGACGTTTGGAAGTGCCTGAGTGAGCCGATAAAATTCTACACAGCTGATAAATGGGTGCTCTCTCCTGAGTTCTCCCGATTGGATGAAATTAGTGACCCAGCTGAAGATGTGTTTTCTGTTTAGTGAAGAGATTGGGAGATGGAGAGGCCGCCGTTACTTAACAAATACTCAATAGCAATGTTTAATATCAGGGTGCAGAATTTTTACATTTGACCAAATACCCCCAAATACATAAAAATATCACCCGTAAAAAAATGACCTGTAAGAGCTTTCATAGTCAATGAACACTCCATATTTTCTCCCTGCATGCCGCACTCAGTAAATTTCCAGCCGTTTGGTGGTCGCTAAAACTCACACTCACACACATGTAAACATAAAACAACACAAACAGACACACACACACACAACTCCCTGAACCGAGGTTGCATGTGAAGTCCTGTCCTTCTACGGCCGCCTTGTTCCAGAGGTTTGGAAAAGCACTAGGTAGGGGTGAGACTTCACAACCCTGCTGCAGCCCCGACCACACTGCAGCAACACAGGCACGTTCGCTACACTGCCAGTACTATGCCTGCACCGCCAGTGTTGATTTATCCATTTGTAACTCTTGAGTGTGCACCGATGGAACCAAACCGGTCATTTTGGTTACATTTCGGTTGCGCTCGGGCAGAAAGCTCCTTGTCGTCGCAAGTCCAACAGTTTTGGAAATGCCTGGGTTTTCCACCCGACAGCGACAGTGTGCGTACTCTTTCTCAGAGTTTCATCGACACTGAGCATTTCACTGTGTGTTAACCACATGATCACAGACTCGGGTCCATAGACACGGCAGTCAACCTCATTGCGGTTGCTCACCACATCACCACATTCTATAAACACATTGGCCCCTCTCTTAATAACCCTGAGTGATGTCTGGAAACAATGGCTTTCCATGTCCCTCATCTCAACAATAACACTCTGGTCTTTCCCCCGCACTCCAATCATTAATGCTCCAAACAGTGGCAGAATGTTCACTCTTCCAGCCTTAATCTCCCACTGTCCTCCTGTGAACCAACCTCATCCTGATCCTAAACATTTTCCCCCTTCTCATATCTCAGATAATTGTTCCAAGGGGGGTTTGCAGGTAGGGTCAATGTTGTTATCCTCCTTGTAAATGAGAACAGTCTTCTTTTGAGTGGATTCAAATCCAAGTCCTCCTCATATAGGAAACCAAGCATGTAGTGCTCAATTAAAGGGGACTGACTGCCAAGGAGAAGGATATTAGGCTTCTTCTGGGCAACAGGCAGGGTTACTTTGTTTCAGCACACAGGGAAATGATCTGAACAAGCCCCCGATATGACCATCTGGATTAAAACCCAGGTCTTGCGCATGGGATACCCAACATCTACTGCGCCTCCACCAAAATGAGAAGGTATTAAGATTCTGGACATCGAGGCAGGGTTATTCTAACACCCATTCCTCCACCACAATCATTAGGAGATTGAAAAGGTGATCCGGCTTCAAACAGCAGGAAAATATTCCATCTTCTATACCCTTAATCTCCCTCTGTCCTCTTGTGAACCAGCCTCACCCCAACCCAATCCTACACCCTTTTCTCCCTTCGTCTCACGGATATTGTTACAGTTGTTTTTTGTTTTTTTGCAGGTAGGCTAGGATCAGCATTATTATCCTGCTTGTAAAAGAGCCGCCCAGCAGGCTGGCAACAGCTTGCTGTCATGATATCATCTTTTCCAGCGTAAAAAGACAGAGACAGGGTTGTTTTTAAAACACTTACTGTAACTGTAGTTTAGCGTTAAAATGCATGCTGACATGTCCAAATACGCAAGCGATGACCTGGAGCTCTGAAGAAGTAATCAAGAAGCCAATTCAAGAAGAGAGAGAATAACCCTAGTCTTTCCAGTCTCTATCTCTCTCTCTCTCTCTCTCCACTACAGTACACTTGGCAATAAATCCCTTGACTCCTGACATAAATTCCAACCCATCTTCATATGATCGTCACTAATGGTCATTAGTCATTACAAGATGGCACAACTTCTGTCTACTCACTCGTTAAACAGATTTTCAAGATTCCGAATTTGTTTAATGCAAAAAAATGCCATCCAGGAAGAGAAATGACCATTAGTGATGAAAATGTTATGTTCTTATTAAGGGGCCAAGCAATCCAAAGTGGACCAAACCCTTCCCTTAGTCCTCTATTTTTTTTTCTTCTTCTGCCAAAAATTGCTGTTCTCGCTGAACTGTGCAGTCGTTTTTTGCAAAATTTGGTAATCTGGTAGAGGGTGATGCCAAACGGTGATATGCGAAGCCCATGACTATTGGCCGAATCCTGAGAAATTGAAGTTGAGCTGATCACTGAGATCAGTGATTGCATTTGACACCTGTGTCCATTATGTGACCATTATAAAATACAAAAATCAAATCAAAAACTATGAACGGAAGAAAGCAATCATTTTACTTCTATGACTAAAGAAGACTGGCCAGGTCTTACCATGTACTCCATGTTGGAGGCTTTGGGGTAGACCTCTCCCCTGAGCTTATTGTGCAACTGGAGAATCTCCTCACGGTCCGACCATCGAATGGCCCGGCGAGTTCTTCCGCCACCCGTGTTGTTTCCGTACAGGTTGCCATCTGCTTCCTCCTCATAGCGGCTCAGCAGCTGTCGCAGCACCTTGGAATCGGGCAGGAAGAGAGCGGCCGCATCTCTGGCACACAGCAGGATGGCCAGGGAGAGGGAGAAAACGACCAGCCAGACCAGGGGCAGGGCAGCAGTGGTCATCTCTACTCGTCGGCTGGTTTTATGGCTGTCTGTTCAAGTTGTCTGCCGGGTCCTCCGGTCTACAGGGCACGGCTTAGTGGGAGTGTTGAGGCTCCTGAGGGCTGTGGGAATGAAACACGTTTGAGTTATACGAATAAGATCAGTGCTTTTATCATTTGTATCCATCACCTATGCCATGCACCCCACTGTTTCTCAGCCACTGGACCATTCAGTGACTGGAATAAAAATTCGTAATAATAATGACTCAACCAGACAATTTGGTGTACTTCCCCTTCTTGAGATCGTAACTCCCTTTTTCTGTTAAATTTCATGTCCTCCCATTCCCAAACGCACCCTACATGACATCCTATGATGCACAGCATGACTGGTGCACTGGCATGATCTCTAAAGAGTTTTGCCTTTCTTGACTTCCACCATTACACATCTGGCGCAAAGCCCCGGGCCTCTCTGTAGTCGATGTGCCCCAAGCCTGGAGTGGATGCCCACGTCACGAAGGTTGACGCTGCCATTTCTTTTCCTCCGGATCATAACTGGCTGCCTGCCAATCCAGTGGGAATTGCCCCAGACACTAAGAGGCTGCTGCTCTCCCCCTCTCTCTCTCCCTGGCAAAGACTGGACCAAGAAACATGACTGGCACATCCTGCATGAAACTAGAACTGCACTGTTCTGCCTCTAAGTAGATTCACGTCCAAATGAAGGATTTTGCATTAACAAGTTTGGCCATATACTGTAGACATACATATAAAAATAGTGTGTGCCGGAGACTCCCCAAAAGAACAGCAGATTAAAAAACAGCAGCATCTACAAAGTCTACAGGGTGAGAAAGGTGAGCTATTCTTTAAAATAAATGTATAAAATCAGGTTAAACTATACATATGAGGGTATACAGTATTTCGCTGGGGATCCCCTGGAATCTCTGGAAAGACCCTGTGAGGGTCTCCCGGACCACACTTTGATGACCACTGGACTAGATCCACGCAGACAGTGGCTCTACCGTTGAATCCCTCCTCCACCTTGAAAAGGCAGCTTGAGGTTTGGCTCTGGCTCCTGTGTCAACACTAGCCTCTGTCCCAGCGCCAGGGCCTGGGCATAGAGATCCATGCAGGAGCAGCACACCTTCTTCCCAGCGCGGTGCCCCCCTTTCACACCAGACCTCTACCAGCTTTTATTTCTGGCCCAGCTTCTCATCGCTCTCATGAATTTTATAAGAGAGTGACAGACATAATAATAATGCACACGGATGTGCATGGCAGAGCACACACGTGGCCTCGCCTTGCCCATGCAAATATAACACTCTCTGCAGGAGTTTAAGATATCTATCACAGAGGGTGGATGTGTTTGTGTTTTTAATTTTCTTTCCACCATTTGAGAACCCATGAAGTGAATGGCCTGGTAGTGACCCATGATAACCATGCATGTAATCATATAATTTACTGACAAGTTGGGAGGTCATGGTGTACTTCCCCAAGAAGGGGAAGTACACCAGAATGTCTGGTTGAGTCATTATTAACGGGAAATTATATTATAGTTAATGGATGGTCCAGTGGTTGAGAAACAAAGCGATGTATACACATGCATACCATAGGAAGTGATACACAAGCATCATTCCCAATTAGTTGCAACCCCCGATCTATCACAGTGAGTGGATGATACACAGCCACTGTGCACCAAAAGGTAGAATGCAAACATAATCATAAAGTCTATCCTCTGATAAGCCTATAGGTGACTTTTCCACAATGTTCAAAAGAGTGGTCCTCAAATGCTCGGCCCCAGGGTTCCATGGGGAGAATGAAAATGCACTGTAACTCTGAGAGTTATTTGGGGTCATTGAGAATCAATTAATCAATGTCAAATTGATAATAATAAAAAAAAGCCTGACTGATTGGTTGACAGAAGATGATACCTGTACAGCATCTTATTCCAGTGTGTGTGTGTGTGTGTGTGTGTGTGTGTGTGTGTGTGTGTGTGTGTGTGTGTGTGTGTGTGTGTGTGTGTGTGTGTGTGTGTGTGTGTGTGTGTGTGTGTGTGTTGTTTTGTTTTGTTGATTAATATCTGATTAAATACTTTAATGCAATCAACCCACTGAGCATTATATATGGGTTGATTGCATTAAAAGGTTTAATCAGATTAATCAACAAAATGAAATTAATTAATGCCATTAACTCGTTAGTCAGATAGATGGACAGATGGTAGCTCTAGTCCATGTCTTGAATCCGTGGATACCTCACCCAAAGTGATGTGCAACAGCAAGACTAAACCATGTGGCACTGTGGCAGACACTGACACATGTTCATACACAATCGTTCTGGTCGATTTGTAGTAGCATACTCTTATAGCCTAAAGTGCGAGTAAACATTGCGAAATCAGAACATTCTGAATTATGCATATATTGCAAGTCTTCTATCGGCAGTTTCAATATCACCTTCGTCCAGTCTTACCTATATCTTAGCCGTGCAATAATCCAGTGGCAGATCGGTGTGTCTGTGCACCAGTTAATGTTCCTTAGAAAGGCTCAGCTGTAGTGTGTGTTGCTTGGCAGTGGTCCCGGAGCGCTGACTGTTTAACTGTCTGAGGCAAACTTCAACTTCTGACTTCGCATCGGCTCCACAGTGCCTTATATAGAGACGGGAGACCCCTACAGCACCGTTCTTCAACGTCTGGTCCGGGGACCAGCTGGGTCTCGGTCTTCTATATAAGACCTCCGGTTCCTCCCCCGGTCAGACCGTCTGCCTGGCCAGCCTTCCGTCCCAGAGGAGAGGAGGCTATGTTCTATGTTCCTGGCAGTCGTCACGGACAAGTGATGTCGAAGGGAAAACGCTAGGAATGTTATAGTTCACATTCAGAGCGCAATGTTGCTGTAAACGCTGCGGGTTCCCTCTGTGATGAATCAGAATGTGTGTCAAACATTGCCCAGTGTTTCTGAAGCATGTTCATGTCAATGTGTACTGTGGGCCCCAGCTAGGACCCCAAGATGTCTTGTCTTGTCGTGTGTAGGCCATCGTTTAGTGTGTGTGTGTGTGTGTGTGTGTGTGTGTGTGTGTGTGTGTGTGTGTGTGTGTGTGTGTGTGTGTGTGTGTGTGTGTGTGTGTGTGTGTGTGTGTGTGTACCGGTATATAATAAGGAATATAATAAGGTCCCTCACATGGGTGTGATTTTAAACACTTGTAAACACTTGTAAACTGTACAGTCACATCTGCACCTAATACAAAACCTCCTCATATTATGTGTACTGTACACATATTATATAATTTAACCCTTCTACTGTAGGCTACTGTATACTGTAAGTGGTTTGACTTTGATCCCAACTAGGTATGGTGGCAAACTTACTATCTGAGTGGGAAACCAAAGGTGGAATTTTACAAGCACACACAGGTTGACTCGACACAACAAACCTGCTGAACTGGCAAGCTGTCCTCTGTGATGCTGCCAAGAAAGGCCTCCTAACATGCTGTATGGCTAAATTTAGGTCTATTCTATAGGAATCAGATAGAAAAGTACAACTTATTAATACAGTATATTATATGTTCCTCATGGTAAAGTAATACATTTAATAATAAACTAGTGATTAGAGTGTCCACACTGAGATTAAAAAAAAAATCCGCCCTGGCTGAATGGCACTTGGCATATGTGGGTATACTGTAAGTCTCTGCAAAATATACGAGAAACTTGCAGTATAGAGCAATGAATAAAATGCTGTTATATTATGTGAATATCGGACCAGCCTCTCGTCTTAAGGTTGCCTAATGTATTACAATGTTTTTAGCGCTTCATCGTATATTGTAAAATGTATTGTAAATCCTGATTAAATTGTAAACCTTTTACCTTTGTAAGTCGCTCTGGAGTCGCTCAGGCTGACAGGAAACGGGAGAAATGGGGGGTGACACGCAGCAAAGGCTGCCGGGATTGGGAGTCGAACCTTCAGACACTGCTGGGTGCCTGGACCGCTGAGACATAACAGCGATTTACTAGTAGCTCTCCTGCAAGGCGGAATCATAGAAGCAGAAGAGCTATGCACCAGAGCTAGTACAGGGCACCTACTTATACATCAAGTTATACCTCAAAAAAGGAAACAAGTAGCTTTAAGAGGGGGAAAAAAGCACATAGGGTGTGAGGCCTGCATGCCTCACACCATGTTTTTCCGTTTTTTATTACTTTACATGTAAATGTCTATGATGATTTTCTTTTTTTCCATGGGATCGTCAGCATTTTGGGGGGTTACAAACTTACAATATTGCCAGTACTGATATGACAACAGATTAGTCGATCATCCCTAGTTTGAGAGGCAAATATTATATCTCCAGCGGCCCCAGCCAGGCGGGACTTCCCTCTGGCTGGGTGGTAGATGCTTGGAACCCAAGCATCTACCACACAGGAGACATACAGGAGACACAGGTTTGAAACCTGGCTTTTACATTGGCGCTGTGACCTGGATTGGATTTCCTGGTGGGGAGGTCAAAGTGGGGGTGAATGTAACACAGTAATGCTGCCAGCCAGCTCATGCGCTCATGCACCCAATATATCCCTTGGGGCCAAGGGCAGGTTCCCGTTTGTCTGAGCGGTAGATGCTTGGTTTAGCACCGTGTAGGAGACCTCGATTACACCTGGAAATAGAAAACTTTAGGGTCACCAAATTCCAAGGGCATGACCAAGTCCCTGGCTGCCCACCATTACATCACCAAGGTTGTGACCCTATATCCTGTTTTCACTATAGGTCATTTTCATGGTGCTTTCACCTGGATAGGAGACAATTATTGGAATAATTATATAGTAGACCTTTTGGCAGTGCCTTTCAAAAGAACAGAACATCTATCTAAGCACTCAAAACAAGTAGCCTATTTGGGGAAACGTGACACTTTGATAGTGATGGTTAGCATTTTAGTGAAGTTTCGAGGTTCAAGGTTGTGCTTTAATGTTACATCTTGTGTTGAGGTACAAGTACAGAGTAAAAATTGTTTGGCTTCCCCCCCCCAGAGTCCAGACAAGGCAGCCCTATAAATATAATATAACAGCAAACACAGAAAAAACAGCAAACAAAAGGTATAGAGCATGCTGTGTAAACAAGAGCACAGAAAAGAGCAACTAATACTATAAAAACAGAAAGATATGTACATTTGTTGTGACTCTAGTCTGGACATCCATCTTGGATAATTTTAGCCGAACCGGAAAGTCTTAGTCGCCACATACACTAAGTCCAGCATTTCATCGTGTCTGCATGAGCAGGTAAATAAATACACAGGTAGACTAAGACAGGGCAAACACTGACTTTGTTAGTAAGAGCAGCAAAACAAAGTATCAAATAAACATCCCTCCAACATACAGCGTTACACATTCCAGTCCAGTAAAACACACTCAACAAGGATTTATGACAGGTAAAGAGGATACAGATGGTACCTGCAATGAAAGAGGAGAGCTGGCACAGTAACAGAGAGAAAAACAAAGACCTTTATGTAGCTGAAGAATAGCTCTCTGTACTTATATCTTCTCCTCATTTAATTTACTACACTATGCTGCTTTGTGACCCAGATAACATACATTTCTGTCCAAGGTGGTACAGTAGGTCAGTGCTAGCCCCTCTCAATCTGGGGTACAGGGGACCTGACCTCCAGTGGGTAGCAATATAATAAGTGTTTTTGTTGTTGTTTTACTTATCTCACAATGTGCCATGGTTTTATCTTGTTCTGCCTTGAGTGCAGAGCTCTCTGTCTTTTCACTTCAGTTATAATTTGTTTGAAGACACCTCTCCAGACATGGCCACCATTAACCACTGTGCATATAACAGTTCAAAAGAGGTCCAGAGCAGACATTTTTTCACCGAAGAATCCATTCATAACAGCGTTATAAGTAAAATTACTATTAAAACCGATTCAAGTAATTTTCCCCAACACATAACTGGACCTATGACAGTCCACCAGCAGGTGCTCAATTGTCTCAAGCACAGAGACCAGCCACATATAACACCCTCTTTTTTCTGTTTCTGTCAATATTTTTGTATTTTTTCCAATTTTGTACATGTTTAAGAGGTGACAGTATGCAAATAGACCCCTTGGTGTGTTTTTTATGTGCAATGATGTCTTCCCTTTGTATATAGGGTTTCTTCCTGGGGGCTGAACCTTTCCAGTCAAACGTTCCAATGAAAAAAACTTCAATATAGGGACATCACATGCTCAGCCCCTCCCCTAACTCGTCCCCCTTTATCATGCAACTAAAGCTGTGGGTGTGGCTTCAGTTCAGGTGGATCTCCATCCATCTCCACCCACCAGGCAAACCAGCCATACTTTAGCCTCGACACCCAGGCTTTCATTTTCATTCGCGTTGCGCGAAAACGGAAAGCCTGGACTAACGCACGTTGGAAAGTGGCCTTGAGGGGGGAGTGAACCTTCCGGGGTGGGCGTCGCTCTAAATGATGTGACGTAGAACAGCAGTGGACGGGAGGGGGAGGGGCCGGAGATGACGACACGTTAGTGAGATCAAATCAGAGCGCAGCACTTCCGCCGTGTGGATCCCACGACACCCCCGCCCCCCAAGGCCAAAATCATTGAGGGCTAGACCAGGCTAGCCATACTTTAATGAACTGGGTGGAATCATAAAAATGACAGTTTAACAAACAGTGTACACTTTTTTGGGGAAAAAAATCTTACTTTTCATATAACATTAATGCCTGATGATCATATTTTAGGGTAGGAAAAAAATCATGGCACACATCTTTAAAACAACCTTTACTTATTTACTTATTTAACACAAAAAATGTGTCATGGCAGGAAATAATACCAATACAGTAATTGACATACCGTATAGGACAGGTTTAACATGTATTCTACAAAAACACAATCCCCAATGATGCTGACAATTACACTGAGGTTCCACAGAGACCACTTTTCTTTCCACACAGACTTTGCCATTTCAGGTTGTGCACTCAGTCTAAATGCATGTTTAACAGGAAATCTAAGCTGTCACGCCCATCAGACTTCTGTCTTGAAATTCCTCTGTAGCTGTTAGCAAGTTTAACCATAGTCTACTGACCGATGTTTATAGGAAAATATGGATGTCTGTGAGGAGGACTGAGTGCCTACTCTTGACTCTGACTATCTTTGATCCATATACAGTATATATCGTTGCTTTGGGCAGAAGCTAAATCTCCTCATTTCAACTCTAAATGAAAGCATCACTACTTTGTTGTACAGGAGTGTCAGACAAAAAGTAATCAAATCAATAGCCAATGTACAAGATTGAAGTTTGTAGATCTGCAATGTTTCTGATATACAGTATATTCTAAAAGTGAAGGCGGTTAAGTTTGTGGGTTTTTACCGTACGTATTCACCGGTATGTAACCAATGAAAAGTCACAAGTAAGTAAGTAAGTAGCCTTGCCAGGCCATGATGTCAGGAGGCCCAGCTGAGCCATTGAGGCCCATATAGGTCAGGAGCCTATCTCCTGTTTCTGTAGCGTGAGGCAGCTTGATGTACAAGTACACCCCCTGGACATGACGCTAGTATATCGCAGGGACTTACCCCCAATCCATCCCTTGATGCTGAGTGCCAAGCAGGGAGGCATTGGGTCCCATTTTTTTTGAGTCTTTGGTATGACCCGGCCGGGAATCGAACCCCGACCTCCCAGTCTCAGGGCGGACACTCTAACCACAAGGCCACTGAGCTGGTCACAAGTGCTAACCTTAATTTGTAACTAAATATTATACTGTAACTATGTTGGATCCATTGAAACACTGCTTTTCCCCCCACTCCATTTATGGAAACATTATGGTTTTGTACAAGATTTCCATGCGTGGCCCTGAGTGCCCCATATCTATCCCGGCACAACCTCACTTAAGTCAGTCTCATACTGTACATAGCTATGCAAAACAGCTGAAAAAGTAACATTTCTATACTATCCTTGCCTCCCGAATATTTTAGCTTGCGGGTGGGTGGGTGGCTGGGGGGTTTTCATCTGGGAGACGTTCCGCTGTGTCATGGAGAGAATTAACTACTTTCAACCTGGCTTCCATATTTGGGGCAAGTCATTAAGAGTAGTAGATGGGACCAGAGCCATGCATGTGGCTCCATAGGTCAGTAGTCTATCTCCTGTGTCCATAGTGCTAGAGGCAGCTTGATGTACAGTAGCCTACAAGTGTTCAACTGCAAGTGAACGTTGCTCTATCGTTCATATTTTTATAGCGTTAAACAGGAGGGGTGAAATCGTTTTGTGAACTTTATAGGTTTTCCGAAACCGCCACAACCGATGCCAACCTGCTGACCTTTTTCCTATGTCGCAACCCTTTTTAAAAAGGTTGTGACCTTTAATTAAAATGGTCACGACTGTTCAAGGAATGTTGCGACCAATTTAGGAAAAGGTCAAGGGGGGATCAGTCCCCCCATTTGTAAAACGGTAGTGACGGTTTGGGAAAAAGGTTGACTGTTTGTAAAACGGTTGCAATGGTTTTTGAGAAAAAGGCTGGAGTCCGACCTATAAAAAGGTCGCAACCGGTTTAGCATCCATCACGAACGGTCACTACATAGGTTGAGGTCAAAAAATTCAAAATTCAACATTCCCAAGATAGTCAAACATTTCCACACAATATAAATAGTTGTAAACGTAGCAGAACTACAAGCTTGCAAAGCATCATGGCACATTGTGAAATGTTGTGGCGTTATAGAACCATCAACCGTTAAAGATTTGTCTTTTGCTTTTTGCCTTTATTGCTACTTAGTTATTAGTGAAGATAAACAGGAAATTTGGAGAGATAGAGAAGGGGAGAGACAAGCAGCAAAGGTCACCATGAATGGGATTCAAAGATGCGGCACGCTGTCGGGCCAGAGCCTATATGTGGCATGCACCCGGACCACTAGGCCAGTGGGCTGCCCTTTAACGTTTTCTTTATCCTAAAATGTTGTGAAATAGCAGATTTACAAGCCCACATGATACAACATATTGGGAACTTGTATTTTACCTGTTTGTTTGTGTTGCAATTATATAGGGCTTAAGTGGTTAAATGTTTACTGAAATTAATGCTGGATGATTGCTGACAGAAATTCATGTTAGATGGGACATTAAAGTTTAGTAAATTGTAGATTTAATAAATAGTACGTATTAAATGGATTCCACCATGCTTTACTGAAATCTCACAAAAATATTGTCTACATAATGCCTCAACTATACCGAATTGAACCTAACCATAATAATATTATAGAATGTACATTGAGGTTAGTGGTGAAAGAAATGCAGACAATTCTTTAGCATAGATGAGATATTTGAATAAAGACTTGAAAGACCATTAAGGTGATGAAACATGGATTGGAAGTGAGTGTGGAACATCATTAACTTCTCACAATTACAACTGTAGGTGATTTTATTTATCACCAAGAAAATGCTGTCAACCTCAAGTAGTAGCGAGCCCTTTAAAAGAAACCTTTATGTCATGTTCTGGGAATGTGCAGGAGTCAAAATATTCTGGTCTCAGGTGGCCAGCAATGATTATCTCACTTGTTTGAGTTTGCAGATCCATATTTAGCACAGATTTTGTTACTGAGTGATGATTCCACACTCTCAAAAAGTCAATTCAGATATTATTTGCAGAAAAACAAACATGCCAAAAGCAAATATATAGACAACAGCAGTGTGATAATGGTTAAAACATATAATAACGTATTCCATTTTGTTTTGATTTTTTTCAAATAGGATACCAGGTAATCAATTAACCGCATATAGCATAACTAACATGTACCCTATTTACAATTGTAGTGCAGTTTAATAGCTAGTTAAACTGAGTGATGAGGATTTAAAGCCTTATTAGTTGCACATGTCATGCCCAGTGCATCATACATCCAGAAGAGGTTGCTGTTTTGCAAAGCGGAATACATCACTCATCTATGTCAACCTTGCATGCAGACCTAATTAGGTCCTCATGCACAGATGCCATTTGGAAACTCATTGTTCTACAATCAACCTCTGTTTACTTCAAAACAAGAGCACAAACATTGGCTAACCGACCATGTATTTTTCAGTCACATCTTGAAGTTGCACAACTGTAACCAGGGAATCTCCTGGACCTCTTCTGAAGTCCATGTCAGAAGAGCAGAAAGACATCATCTATTTGATCTAAATGGAATATGAAGGACGCCCTAGCAACAAAATGTTTGTTCATGATGTGAAGCAGTGAACGCCTGAGATATCTCAGAGCCGAGGTATCTAAGTGCAGGAAAAAGTATTCAGAAGTGTTTACTTATTGCGTTGTAGAAATACTCTGTTACTAGTAAATGTCCAGAATTCAAAATGGACTTGTGTAAAAGTACAAAGGTTTTGTAGTATCGACGATAGCAAACGTCATGATGTGTGACAGCCTTCAGGTGTGTGCCACGAGTCCTCATGATCTTCATCTATAGAGAGACAGCCATATATGGAGCAGGTCACGAGGCGTGATTGAGGTGAGTGACATTGCAGGTTTTCGCAATATGCAACAAACCGTCGCAATAAACTTTACACCACATGAAAGTGAAACATTTCCAAAAGATTTTGATTGATAGTTAAAATATAAAACGATTACTTTTGACTGAAACATTACATCTCACCTTACTTACATTATGATGATCATTAGAGCAAAACCTTCCCTTGACCTGTCCCATTTATGTCGACCTAAAATGTTTTGATGAATTAAAAATGGAAGACATTGATGTAAACAAGTCTTATTGTTTTTTCTGGTTTTACCCACAGAATTGGTATTGACCTGTAGCTTCCTTGAATTATACCATTTGTGAATACCCATTTCAACCCTTTGTTGTACACAGGCTGAGGCCCCTTGGCTGCTTGCCTCCTCCTACCACTTTCTTTTTCCTTTTACTTATTTTTCTCCTCTGTACTGTTTTTCTACTGTGCTAAATCAAATCAAATAAAATCTGTTAAAAAAATTTCTAATCAATCAACCTCCCAAATTTCCAATGCAGGTGGTTCATCATCACTCACAATCCCCAGATCACCAGGTCAGAGTTTTCGCATACCTGGATAAGACAGGTCGCTTCATCTTTGAAAGACCCCTTGTGTTCTTCAGCAAACAACATCTTCAAGACACGAACATAATCCAAACCAAATGTATTCATGAGGGCTGGAATGCGCAAACATCAATTTGAGCTTTTCCTCTTTTTCTATCTTTCTACCTTGTTCTCTGAGCCAGAACTGCAGCAGCATGATCACAATCACTGAGCTGGCATGACATAGGCTATCATTCTCCAATGTGTACAACACAAAACAAAATATCAGACATCATCATGAATCATGAATATGAGGGTTATATGAAGGACCTAAATTGACTACATCTTTAAAATAAAAGTTTTATTTTAAAAGACGATTCCTCTCTTTCACACTTATGCCAGACTACCAGTGATTAACCTCTCCTCCAGTGGTGGTTGTATTTAACCTGTGGGCTAAACTGATATTGATGCTACATTAATAACTTGTTTTGGTGGGGATGCTGAAGCACTGTCATATTAGGCAGTGTAAGAACTTGGAGCAAATCAAAAAATGAACATGCTGTATATTAGTATTAAGGTGTGCTGTCCTGGGCAATATGGATCAAAATATGATCGAGAATCTCACAATGTGATGCATCGTTATATGTATTGTGAGTTTGTAGATTAGCTATTTTCTCTATTTTTGAAAAACGTGAATCAATTGTTTGGGAACTAGAACAATAATTCATGTTAAAAAGCACTTCTCGGTTAAACGATTAATCTTAAAAGTTACCAATGAAAACAAGAAGCCCTGGATGGAAGCCTATGGATTACGTGAGCGCTGGTTAAAGTGGGAGACTGCAGAACCTCCTGAATGGCAGACTGGCATGTGGGAGAGAATGCCTGACATTCCAAACTCAAGGCCACTTGTTTGGCTCGCTCAGATAGTCGTGCGCCAACAATTGTGAGGGCAAGAATAAATACTATTCAACTCTGCGGCCTGTTTTTTAAGACCTTACCGTTCCAGTAATCTTGCTTTCTACTTTCCCAAGTTCAAAACATGCGTGCATGCATACACACTCAAGGTTGAAAGAATATCAAGTATGATTGAAACCTCAATGAACCTCAATGAAACCTCAATGCTCCAATGCCTATCCAGTTGCTAAATACTTTAGCAACTGTTGCTATCCAGGTCAAGCTTTCTGCTTCTAACGTGCCTATTGGACAAGGCCGGATTGGGGAGGGAGTTAGTGAAGGGCTAATTCCATATAACCTCTGGAGCATCATACATTTTCTGAACCACCGGACCACTTTTGTCTCCCAACACCAACTTAATACCAGGGTATCAACAATAAGAACATGTGACCATTTGGGCACAATAACATGTAATTGTCGATTGACTCCAATTCCGTGGCAATCGCTCTTTGTTCTGTGCCAAGGCCTACACGCCACAAGAATATGGGCATTAGAAATTACCGGCTTGTGTTGAAAACTATGCCTTGTATAGTTAGAAAACAAACCACTCGAAGGCCTAAAAAAAGACAAGAGGGAGAACATAGGCACCCATTAGAGTGGATCACTCCTCGGAGTGGCTGAAACAGACCCGGCTACAGCACCAGTATATAGGTGGTCCGTCAGTGGGTGTCCACGGCTGTAATTTTCCCTGCAGGCCATAGGCCTATAAAGAGTTGATCTTTAGTTGCGTCGTGACATTAACAAGGAAAATATTGCGCTTAATGATACGTTGAAGTCTTAAGAGTGAAACCGCACGCTGCATCTCAGCAGAAGGCCAAACTTGTAGTTTTCTAAGAAATACAGACGGGGAGAAAAACCTTACTTGGCAGATTCTTCAATAATGGGCCATGCTTTCCGTAAACCCTAAAAGACACAGCCATCAGGCTAGTGAGGACGCCAGGGGCGGAAAGTAACTAAGTATATGTACTTAAGTACAATTTTGAAGTACTTTTTACTTTACTTGATTTCCATTTTCTTGCACATTATACTTTCTAATTCACTACAATTATTGGACAGCTTTATTCACTGTAGTTTACTTTCCACATTTAAATATTATAAAACATACATTGACCACTTAAGTCCTTTATTATCACTAGGTCAACCTAGCCCAGTTGTTTTCAACCTTTTTGACACCAGGGCCCACCATTTATTCAGCATTTGAGCCACGGACCACCATTTGATGACAGTTTAGCCCCACAGACCCAAAACTAAAGATTTCTTTTGCTTTTGTCCACAATACCTGGCTGGATTTCAGAAACAAAACAGGCAAACCTACAGAACAACCAGTAATCTTCTACATTCTTTAGTTATAGTAGACTAATTTTGTAGGGCTAATTCACATGAATATTTTGAATATTTTAACTCGAGTGAAAAATGAAAACAAATGGGTCCATTTGGTTTCATTCTTACACTCTCAAAGAGTTACACTCAAAGAGTTCCATCATTTAGCTGGGGACCACCTGGAACTCTCAAGGACCACTGGTAGAAAACCACTGTACTAGCCAATCTACAAGCACACATTGTGTGCACTTAGCTAGTATGAATGTTTTTGGAAAAATGTTTACTTAAGTAAAACAAATCTGGTTACTTTCTCAGCCAGTGGAGGCAACTAGCTAGACCACAGTACTGGAGATAGTGGAAATGTGACACAGCCTGTATGTTCACATGCTAGGCCAAGAGAGACAAATAATGAGCAGTGTGGGGAAAGACTGGAATTGCTGCGCACAGATACGATTACAAATTATGCAAATGTACAAAGAATGTTAAGGATCAGTTTCTCCTTTATTTCAGGTTTTTCATTTTGGTTTATTGTGCACACTGTTTTGTAGACCAGTCCAAGGTGTAGAGACTGCAGATGTTTGGAGTATAATAAGAAAGCTATGTAGTCTTCTGACTACACTTCTTTAGCAAACTGCTTTTTGCACAATCTTTTATTTGAACAATAAACAAAATAGAATGCTGGAGGCGTAAAATTAAAAGACAGTATACTATAGATCTTTTTTCCTTTTTTTCCACCCTTTTTTTTTAAAAAAAAGGTGAACATCCCAACAAATCCCAGCAGACAATAGTGTTAGGAGCAAATATTGAACAGAGCGACATCATTGAAGCAGTTCACCAGCACGTCTGGAGCTGGACCAGTTATATGAAAAGATTAAATGTGTACAACAGAAAAACAGAGTACTTCAGTTGTCTGTTTTGAAGATCCCAACTTCCAAAACATTCGAGGGAAAGTATGCAAACCAACAACGTCAGGATGAGTGCATCAGAAATGACTACAAACCCACCGGAACATTTAAAAAGTAACTTTTGTGTTACAAGTTACGTGAACCGCAATGAGTTATTTCAACAGAAACTCATGTGTACAGTCTAGAGGGCAAACTAAAACTCGTTTCCACACGGTAGGCAGTAGGGTCATTGTGACTATGTCCTTTGGTTTCCCTGGGAGCAGTTTTAAACTTTAAAAAACGATTAACAATTTTGTTTGGGGGTAGAGGAAAATAAGCTAATGGATGACTTGTCCCCCAAAAAAAAGATATGGTCACTCCTAAAATTGTATTTGTATCCAACAAATATTTTTTGTTTGACATTTTAAGATAAATTACAAAGCGAGAGGTGGTGTTAAAGCTGCATTGTGCAATATTTTCTTATAGTCACAAGGCCATAAAGTTATGTGCTAAAGACTTCATGGAGACGTAACACTCCGGCCATCCTGTTTTCAACCCTCCTTACTAGATCAGGATCTTACTAAATTGGCTGGATTTGGACTTATGGCCCAAGCTCCTGCCATATTTGTTGAAATGCTTTGGCACTTCCTTTGCTCTCTAAAATCTTTTCACCCCCTCCCACTATGGAAGATGTACTCAGTACCCACACAATGTTCGAATGCACTTCAGCTGAATGTTACAATCATTAGCCATGCAATTACCAGTTTAATTGCTAGATACATTTCAACTACCAATAGTCAATTTACATCAACATGAACAAACATAAGTTCGCACACTGAGTGAAAAGCCCCCCCATGTATGGTGCTTAAAACATCACGCAAGATCAAGAATCAACTAATCTATAGTAACCTCATTAGCAACACCTGGTTTTCCCACAGGTTGCCTTTCCATTTTTAACAAGTGCTATCCAGTCAAGTCTGCCTACTCCAAAAGCACATAAGTTCATTTCCACAAAGACTTGTTTCTGTATATGCCGACTCTCTAGGCTGGATATGGTTGCTGTCGCAAACCTTAAATTTGTCATGCGTGCCACACAAAAGTAGCAAAAATAGCAGCACAGATTTAGCTATTTTAAAGTTGAATACCGGTACTAAACAACAGTAAAACGGCAATATGCAAATTTTTAAATCAAATTCAATAAAATCCAACGTGAGTTTGTCAGTGTGAAAACTTGATTCATTCATGATCTTTTATCGGGTGAGCACCTGAGCCTAGATGGATATGCATACCTTCTCTTGTGTTTAGCAGAACTGAAAATGTCTCACTTTGGCTGCGGTGTCGGTGGGTTTAGTTTTGTTGCTAGACGGCCAGGGGAAGATAAACCAAACACACTGGCTTGTTGTTGTAATTCCCCTTGTTTATCTGTATGGGGATCATACAATAGTTTAAAATAAATTTAACGTAAAATTGTTCCAGTATAGATTCAGCAACATTAGGTAATACTGATCAACTCCGACACCGTCTGTAATTAAATGGCTCTTCACCACAAGGTGGTGAAAAATAAAATAAATATATCAAGCAAAGAACTTGTTAGATTTTATTCATCATTGTGCTTTAGCCTGGGTAATTTATTCCAAATACCAATTCAAATGCTAAGTGAAATTCTGAAGGGGGAAGAAAACATCAAAAACAAATTATTAAAAAACAAACCAACAAACAAAACAAAACATTTAGTGATTCGAATTCTCATTGCAATCGACCACCAGTGATGCAAAAATCAATGTCTAGAACCCAAGCATGTGTGCATGATTGAGGGAGTTCGGCTTAGGAGCAGAGTAATGTAGGTGTAATCCCAACGTTCCCTGAACATGGTCAGGTCGGCCTCAATTCCAGAGGAAGATTATATGAGCCACAACATTGTAAAATACAGTCAGGTACATTTTCCCCTAACACTTCAGACATTTGACTTAATGATGCTGCCCTGACAGCGTTACAGACTCATACAGAGATTTGGATGAGACGAAAATGAAGACATTTCTTCTCAAAATACTGAACCTAAGGCAGCCCCCTATTTCTGCTGAGTTGGGGGTAAAGGGGTAATTTGGCTCGTAACTACACCGACAGGCTATCTATTAACACAGGTGCAATCTCGAGGCCAGAACGGAACAATTGAACAATGGAGGAGATTGGGGAGGGAGGTTGAGTAAACAATAGCAGGTTTATAGCAATGAATGCCGTGTTCACAGGTTGCCACCTCTCCAGCCTAAATGTAGCTCACACACAGAGTCCAATGCATTTCATGTATCCCCAGAAAACGCAAATGCAATCACATTGGGTTCAGTTGAACAAATGACGCCGTAGCAGCCAAGACGTTATTTGACAAATTTGGAAAAGTTTGTTTTTTTCATGCGGAAACAACAGCCTCTGAGCACTCCGTCTCAGAAAATGAGCACCAGCACAAACCTCTGGGAATCAAAAAGGCTGTCAGTCACCTCCATTTAGATTGATGTTTATACATACTGTATGTATATACATATATATATTTTAGTCTTTCAAAATCTGCAAAAAAAAATCTGCATTATCATGACCACATCTTATAATCATCAGTTTTATTTATGTGCACAGAAGGTTCTTTTCTATTTTTATCATCTTTTTTTTCTTTTAAGCACACAAAAGACATTTATTTTAAATTCGATCGTCGATATAATTCTAAACTCCCCCAAACCCCGCAATGTTCTCTCAACCAAGGAAGCTTCAAAGAATGCTTCAATACAATGTAGCATCTCTCCGTTCGGTTTTTAGATTTTCCTCTCTTTTTTTTTTTTTTTGACTGTTCAAGGATTATTACCTAGAATTAAAAGTGTCATAAAATTGAGGAAATGGACAAAAGGGAGGAGCAGGGTGAGGTGGAGGCAGGTGAGGTGAGCTGAACATCACCCTGGGAGTGCAGAGACGTGACAATGCTGTGTAGTTTTTTTGCTGGTGCCGGGGGGCCTTTTCAACCAATGAGGGAAGATTCTTCCAACAGACATTTTATACACTGCTGAAAATCCATTAGGCCAACGGCTCTCCTTACTAAAAAGGCAATACACACTGATATTACTACACCATTTCCTTAAGAAAAAAGAAAAGGAAAGAAGAGAAAAATAAAGTATTGAATTAAAAAAAAAAAAAAAACAGCGGTCCAAATTGTAGCGTGGTGTGGTAGTTAGATGATCCTCAGTTAATCCACTGTGCCCAGCCCCACCCACCCCTCCCTCCCAATCAGGGCCTGGTTGTGGGCACAGAGTTGGAGAAGAGTGTCAGGTCCCAGACCTTAAAATCCCCCTCATCCCGACCCAGCCACCCCCCCACCCCCCAACCCCAGTCAATCAACAGTCCCTCCTCGCAGCATAAAAAAAGAAAGAAAAAAAACAACACAACAGCAGTGGTGGTGCACAGAGAAGAGAAAAGCAGTCACAGGGAAATCTTTCTGAACGCAGCTCGTTTCTCTTACTCCAAAAAAGAAACGGGAGATAAAAAGGGGAAAAAAAGTGTTGGAAAAGCTGGTTCTCTGGAAAAGCAAGGACAAGGGGGGGAGAGGGAGAGGAAAATCTTGCAAGAGAAGAAGTTGGGCAGTGTTCCTGTTCATTAGTCTGGTGTGTGTGTGTGTGTGTGTGTGTGTGTGTGTGTGTGTGTGTGTGTGTGTGTGTGTTTGCGTTTGTGTGTGTGCGTGCGTGCGTGCGTGTACTTATGGGGGTGTGTATGCATGTTGTCTCTGTTGAGTGTGTACGTGTGCGTGCGGGCAGATGCAAGTGTGCAGTCACATGTGTTAAATGTAGGTGTGGTCGAGTGTGTCTTTGCATGTGTGCGTTATGAACGTTGTACTGTTTGGTGTATGCCGGGTGTGCGTGTGGCGGCGGCGGTGTCTCTACAGCAGGTCGACACGGCGGTAGTACAGCAGGTAGGCGGTGCGCTCCGCAGTCTGCTTCACCACCTGGTACTGGTTGATGACCTTCACTGCCTGGTCGTCGATGCGCAGCCAGCCGTTCAGACCGATGTGGAAGACATCCGTGGTGTAATGGCCGCCTGTGGCGCTGTTCCCGTGGTGGTAGACAACTGTGGGAAGGGGCATTGGCAGGGTGAGAGGACAATTACAGCCGGAGGGAGGTTATTTTCTAATTACCAGTAGGGCCCGACGTCTCCATCGTGACGTTTTACTTGGCGTTTCATTGGTTGTACAACTAAATGCGATAATTTTTGTGATAGCAAATTGTGTGTCTGTCTGTGTGTGTGTGTGTGTGTGTGTGTGGGGGGATTCCGGTCATTGTGAGCACAGAAATTACTCAAAATTACCGGAATGAGACTTTGGACAATTAACCAAAAGTGATTGCGATAAAAGTCAAATAAATTTTGTCATAATTGCAACAGTCCTTTCACAACTTTTCAGTTGTTCTGTTCCAATAATAATTATCAGCAGCTTTTAAAAGGATGTGGTGTATTCAGCTGTGCGTTGTGCAATGTACAATAAGTATAGCAATGGAGGTCACGCCACAGTTCGCATTCCAGTTCTGCAAATCACAAATCCAATATTGTTCTTTTCAACACAAACATGAAAAAGGTTTTAGTGGTAGGCTGGACTGGGCAATAATTTCTTACTAGCAAGAGTGGACCGGAGTCAGGAAGGTGCTTCCAAATGAAAACCTACTTTCATCCCTTGTGGATCTGTCTGGCAGTGAAAAGGCCTCCAATATGGGCTCGATTCTGAAGTCAGCAATACAGACCCCACCCTCACCAGGAATTATAACTACTGCAGCTATAGAAATCTATCAGCATGCACAAACACAAGTTTGTGTGGCGAAGAGCTTATAGGAGTCTAAACAGATACGGGAGTCACCCCAAAAGCAAAGTGAAGATGGAATTATTTTGGCTCAGACAGATGTGGGGTGGCCAAGTGACACAGGGTTAAAGTTCCTGCCCACAAACGTGAAGGATTCAATGTTCATGGCGAGAGACCCGGCAGTAACATCTTCCAATACATCTACTACTCTGACTGAAGTTGGAGTACAATGCAGCATAGTACGGGCGGGCCAATATAAAACCTTTAAAAGACTGTATATTCTCTGACTGAAGCACAGTACAATACATCACATACCTGCAAAGAGCCTGTACGTTCTTTGGCCTTTCACAACTTTGCTTCGCACTCCAGAGGACAAGAGGTCTGAAAAGGAAATTAGAATGCAACTAATGAATCAAGAGAAAACTAATAATGAAATACCATACCCGAAGCATGAGGCTAAAATACAATTCTCAGTTTCCTGTGAAAAATAACAGATCAGTAAGACTCAGTTTTAATGTGCCAACTATAACTGTATGTGTTGTGTATGAGTAGATGTGGGTTCATGTGAGACAAACCAATGCATGGTTCGTACCTTTGCTGATTTCCAGGTCAACAGGGTAATCGATGTTCTTGACCAGTTTCTGGCAGCCTCCGGTTTTCTCAAAAACAAACCTCTTGAGATGGAGCACAAGCACTGGAGGGAGCTCTTCAAGAGTTACTCTTCGACTGATCTCAATCTGGAATAAAGCACAGAAAAGAGTTTGTTATATAGTATAAAAGGCATGCAAATATATAAGAATATAACAGACAAGGTAGACAACACCATGTCACACTGAAGCAACATGAACTACACCAATCACATGGAAAAGGTTCTAACTGCACGCGAGGGTAAAAATGCACCATCAGACTTTCAGATGCCGTTTTCCTCCTAATGGCCCTGGGATATCATTGGGTTTCAGTTGTGTTTCTACTATAATAGCAATAACGGCAAAGCAGTTATCCTCAAAACCACACTCAAAACCTACTGCCACTGTCATAACAGCATTAGGGAGCGCTATGTCACGGCAGCGGCAAGTAATATTTATTCACTGGCCAAGAAACAATGGGAGGTTTACTGAACTGAAACAAGCAATCCTCAAAAACAACAGGTTTGGAGATCGATTGAGAATTAACCCTTCATTAAGTCCCTCCCCAATCCGTCCTGGTCTAATAGGCACATTAGAAGAGGAAAGCTTGATCTGCATAGCAATAGTTTCTAAACTATTACCGTACTTTCCGGGTTATAAAGCGCACCTGAATATAGGCCGCACCGGCCAAATTTTGCGAAAAAATCAATTGTGTACATATACAAGACGCACTGGCCTATTAGCCGCGGGTGTTTTAATGCTTAATTACCATATGTAAGGGTTCTTGCACAGATGAGATTGTCGGCAACGAAATGCTGTTTGAGAAGCATCCTTTTTATTATTTAAACGACTACAGAACTGCACGTGCTGTATGTAATTAACGCTAGAGCCATAGACCAGGGACGGATCTAGGCATAGACATGAGGGGGGGAATGCCCTCTAGACGCCCTGACTGCCCCACCAAATATGACGGAATGCAAACAATGAAAACTTCAAAGATATTTCAAATCAAATGCTTATAGCGGTAGTTAGACATTGACTAACTACAATTTTGGCACCACTAAACCAACTGCCATTTTCGGCTGCACCCCTGATTGAGAAATATTACATCGAGGCCTGGCCAGTGGCCATAGAGTGTAGCCGGAGATACGCAAACTCCGATCACTTCATGAAACCAAATGAGCGCTTGCGGGTCCATTTGGTTCATGAAAAAAGGTAGCCTAGCGTACATCTGGTTAACCAACTGTCCACCATTTAGCTGTGGACCACCAGGAATCCTCTCAATGTTTAAGACGCTCGACGAGGCGTCTTTATTGCCGCCTCCACGGACCCCTCCTCCTCCTCCTCCTCCTCCTCGCGCTGCGGCTGCGGCTGCTGCTGCTGCTGCTGCCGCTGCCGCCAGCCTTTCTAAACCCGTTCGTGGATGTTTTGACACTTTTCCACGCAGTCAGGATCCACTGGCAGACTTGAGAAAAAGTTGCTTTCAGCTGGTGGTGCGCGCGCTGGTGGCGCCAGCTCCTCGGAACGACGGCGCGCGGACCACCACCGCGCGGACCACCACCGCGCGCCGTCGTTCCGAGGAGCTGGTGTCTCCGCCGCGCCGTCGTTCCTCGCGCTGCCTGGTCCACCGTCTAAACATTGATTCATTGATCCCAAGGCTACGTGCAGCAGATAGATTTCCTTATTTTTCAACCAGCTCGACTGACTTTAGCTGCGTTATATGTACCGGGCCGGCTTAAAGTTGGGGTGCAGTGTTTGGTAGCCGTAAACATCCATACATTGGCCGCACCGCTGAATAAGCCGCAGGGTCCAAAGCACGGGGAAAAAGTAGCGGCTTATAGTCCGGCAATTACGGTACTACTACTAAACCCCCCCAAAACGTGTGGTTTTGAGAAGGGTTAATTGAGTACATGAAACAGTCACCCATGTGATCAGTCTCAATAAATAATTGGTCTGTCCCAAGGGCCACAATGTTTCAATTCCATACATTAAATCTTCATTAAGCTTGTCATTTCCAAAACAAAACAGCACAAGCACAATGAAGCCTTTGGGCTAGAACAGTGTTCCTTTTGTCAGAAACTGTTGCTTGTTGAGAGCAGCGACCCTTTGATCCAGCGACTCATGAATCACATTTGGACTGATGCCGCGTCCACATGGGCAGATGCAAAGATTCACAGCATTTGTCGCTTTGCATCTACAGCAGTGCATTGATATTAAAAACAAAAACAAAATGTACTTAATAATTGCTCTTTTAAGTACAAATGTAGAAATGTTCATTTATAGTCCAAGTGACATTGACCAGGAGAATCTATACAGTGAATCAACTGTGAATGCTGCAAGCTGTACCCTAGCTTTGGTTTTGCTTTTAACTGTGTTTTTGTATTAATTGTTTTTAAATTTGTTGTACAGGGACCTTGAGTGCCCTGAAAGGCTCCTTAATAAATAAAATGTATTATTATTATTAGACCAGAAAAATGGCCATGCCAGTAAAACGATGCATGGCAAAGAGGCTCCGCTGTCCAGCTGTAGAGCAGATGTGCCCATCAGCAGCTCTGTCAATATGCTAAAAGCTCGCTTAACAATCCTATAAAACGCAGTAAGGTTTTGCACCACGTTCAGCAATTGGGAGCGCATATTGTTTTCTTGCAAGAGACGCACCTCAAAATTTCTGATCATTCGAAACTCAAAAGGAGCTGGGTGGGTCAGATTTACCACTCCTCTTTTACATGCAAGTCTCGTGGAGTTGCTATATTGTTGCACAAATCAATCCCCTTTCAACTCGTGGGGGTTAGATCCGATTCTAACGGCAGATATATTATTATTACAGGGAAGATTTATGACACCTCTGTTGCCCTAGTCAATATCTATGCGCCCAATTGTGATGATGATGCCTTTTTTAAACGTCTTTTCTCTATACTTCCGGACATGTCCTCACACCGTTTGATACTTGGGGGAGACTTCAACTGCTGGCTATGCCCTCAGCTAGACCGTTCATCAACCAAAGCCTCTGCGCCTTCAAAATCCTCTGGGGTAATTCGGGCTTTTATGTCTGAATTTGCAGTAACTGATGTTTGGCGCCTCCGCAACCCGTCTAAAAAAGAATACTCATTTTTTTCTCCGGTACATCACTCATTTACTCGCATAGATCTATTTCTGGTCGATAATAGGCTGTTGTCAGACGTCACTGATTGTAAATATGATGCAATAGTCATATCTGATCATGCTCCCATTTCTATGAACATCTACTTTAAAAATTTCAGCAATACTAGGGCTCCGTGGCGTCTTAATACCCGCCTGCTCACCAACGAGGGTTTTGTAAATTTTGTCTCTGAACAGATTGACCTTTTCTTGAGCTTTAATAACACCCCGGACGTCTCCGCCTCTCTACTATGGGAGAGTCTAAAAGCGTACATTCGTGGCGAGATCATTTCCTACTCTAAGTTTGAGGAGAGGCTTAGGAAGGACAAAATAGCTGACTTGACCCGTCGTATTTCTCAAATTGATTCTATTTATGCTGTTTCCCCATCTCCGTCTCTTTATAAAGATCGTCTTACTCTACAAGCAGAATATGATCTTCTCACGTCGACCCACACCTCTGAACTTCTTATTCGAACGAGATCTAGATTTTTTGAACAAGGGGACAAAGCTGGAAAACTTCTGGCACATCAGTTGCGTCAAATTTCTTCTTCTAATTTAATTCCTCAAATTAGGACTGATTTAGGCATAACTGCTAATCCGCTAGAAATTAACGATACGTTTAGGGAGTTTTACTCTAGATTATATTCCTCGGAACAGGCTCCGCTGTCTAACATTACTCAATTTTTTGACAATATTAATATTCCTTCCCTTGAACAACCTATGGCTGAAGCACTGGAGAGGCCTATTACTCTTGTGGAGCTCCAAGATGCCACTTCTGGCCTTCAGGGTGGGAAAAGTCCGGGACCGGACGGATTCCCCGCGGATTTTTATAAAAAGTTTTTTCATAAATTGGGCCCTTTACTGTTAAACATGTTTAATGAGGCACTAGAACTGGGACGTCTCCCACAGACACTTAATCAGGCCACTATTTCTCTTCTCTTAAAGAAGGGTAAAGATCCACTAGACTGTGCATCCTACCGCCCTATAAGCCTTTTAAATGTCGACCTTAAACTCTTATCTAAATTATTGGCATCGCGTCTGGAATTCCCACTTAATGTACTGATTTCCCCGGCTCAGACAGGGTTTTTATGCAATAGGCACTCATTTTCCAATCTTAGACAATTATTTAACATTATTTACAACACTTCTCCGTCTGACCACCAGGAGGCGCTAATATCCCTTGATGCGGAGAAGGCGTTTGACCGTGTTGAGTGGAACTACCTATTTAATACTCTGGAACGGTTTGGTTTTGGCGAAAAGTTTATCTCCTGGGTTAAATTACTATACTCTGCCCCAGTGGCCTCAGTCAGAACTAATAATAACCAGTCAAATTACTTTCATCTACACCGATCCACTAGACAAGGATGCCCTTTGAGTCCGTTGCTATTTGCAATCGCCATTGAGCCTTTATCAATTGCGCTCAGAACCAACCCTCATATCTCCGGTATTTCTAGATTTGGCTCGGAGTTGAAGGTATCACTTTATGCAGATGACCTTCTCTTGTATGTCTCGGATTTGGCAATCTCGATTCCCGCAGCGTTGTCTACTCTCTCGTCATTTGGTAAAATATCTGGATATAAATTAAACCTTAGCAAGAGTGAACTTTTCCCTATTAGTGCAGCAGCTAGGAATTTTCCCCTGCATACCTTTCCCTTCAGAATCACCCCTGATGGGTTCACATATCTTGGAGTATATGCCTCGCGTAAATATGAAGATTTATACAAGACCAACTTTGCGCCCTTAATGAAACGGGTCAAAGATGACTTTGATCGTTGGTCCCTACTCAACTTGTCTCTGGTTGCTAGAATTAATGCTGTTAAAATGAATATACTTCCTCGTTTCTTGTACCTATTTCAATGTATTCCTCTCTTTCTGCCATTGAAGGTTTTCAGTAAGCTTGACAGTATGATCTCTGAGTTCCTCTGGGATAAGAAGGCGCCGAGGCTGCGTAAACAACTCCTACAGAGGCCCAAATCTCTCGGCGGAATGGCCTTGCCTAATTTTAAGTTCTATTATTGGGCCTGTAATGTCAGAATCTTTCAATACTGGGTCTTGTACGAGACCGCAGACGTTCCTCCAGCTTGGCTGACTATAGAGGCGGACTCAGCAGGTTTAGTTTCGTTAAAAGCCTTAGCGTACTCCCCCATTATCTCTTCCACTGCTCCATATACCAAAAATATTATTGTTAAGAAATCTCTGCAAATCTGGAACCAGTTTAGGCGTCATTTTGGGTTGCACGTATTCTCTATTAATGCCCCAGTAGCTGCTAATCATATTTTCCAACCCTCGCTAACGGATTCTGTTTTTTCGACATGGAAAGGTTTGGGTATTTATACCTTTAAAGACTTATACATAGATGGTACCTTCGCGTCGTTTCAACAACTCTCGGACAATTATTCACTCCCCCAACGGTTCTTTTTCAGATATTTACAGGTGCGTAGCTTTGTCCAGAAAACATTTCCCTCGTTCCCTAATCTTCCTGCTGACTCTAATATGGATGTCTTTTTGACCCCGTTTCCGACTCTGAAGGGTGCAATCTCTTACTTATATGACGAAATTTGTGGGCTGCGCCCGGATTCCTTGGACTCCATAAAGACTCGCTGGGAGGTCGATTTGGGAGAGGAGATGTCTGAGGAAGTGTGGAATACCGTTCTATTTCGTATACATAAGTCCTCCATTTGTGCGAGGCATAGTCTTATTCAATGTAAACTATTGCACCGTGTATACTACACCAAGGACAGATTGTCTAAAATCTATAATGATGTGTCTCCTGAATGCAATAGATGTAAGCAATCTCCTGCAGACCTTATCCATACGTTTTGGCTTTGTCCTTCACTATTCAAATACTGGACGGAAGTGTTTGACTCTCTGTCAGCAATAGTCGGTCAAAGAGTTGAACCCACACCTATGGGGGCTTTGTTTGGGGTGTTCCCCTCAATCCCCTCTCTCTCCAAATCTGAGAAGGACGTATTGGCTTTTATCACCTTACTGGCTAGGAGACTGATATTGCTTAATTGGAAGTCCCCAAACTCTCCTTCTTATACTCACTGGGTTAGAGATGTTATGTACTGCGTAAGGCTGGAAAAGATTAGATATTCACTGAATGGTTCCTCTAATAAGTTCTGGGAAGTTTGGAACCCATTCTTTCAATTTATTCGTAAATTGGACCCCTCTTTATTGGAGGCCGATGAGGTCTATTAGATGTGAAACTACAGAGCACTAAAAACTTTGGACACTGTCTTGTGTTCAAATGGTGACTTCTCTGCTGGATGTCGTAACTCCTTATATGATATAATAAGCTCGTTGTTTTTTGTTTTATTTTATTTTAATTTACTTGTTTTGTTTTTTGTTTGTCCCACTTGTCCATTGTTATTATTGTCGTTATTATTATTATTATTAATGTGGTTTACCTCTAATTTATTTTATTAGTTAGTTACTTTTTTTTTCCTTTTATTTTTGGGGAGGGGGGTGGGGGGTGGGAGGGCGAAAATGTAATTTTTAATCTTCTTTATGCTGCCCGGGTTTATGAAGAGAAGCTATTGTTTTTATTTTTTTACCAACATGATCATTTTAATGCTTCTGTGAAAAACCAATAAACAAATTTGTAAATCAGCAGCTCTGACAATATGCTAAAAGCTCTCCGTTCTTCAACAATGTGGTTTTCAAACAAATAGATTTCCTTCAGTACTATGCCCTGAGGGCATCCAGGGGAAACCTTTTGCTAGTGTCCACAAACCAATGATATTTATTTTTTTTGTAACATGCGCACAAAGCAAAAAAAAAAGCAACCTTTTCTCATTTCATCCAAGATACATACAATAATAGTCACAGTAATGGAAGTCACATATTGTAAAGACACTTTCAAAGAAAACTTGAAAAGGCAATTTCAGCCGCAGCATTGATGCAGCCCAAATTCAGTGTTTGCAGCAAAATACTAGTCCTTTTCATTCAATTTCTAAACACACACTGTGATTCACTAAACAAATTTTGCACAACACTGCACCACAAAATGGACCAGAAGCCCACATTTAGTCTGAGAGGTGAAAGGCATACCTCCTGCTTGCTTTTAGTAGTGTAGCCCTGGACCGACTCCCTTGCAACCAAGGTCTCCAGGGCTTCCTGGACTGTACGGATCTTCTCTGACTGAATGTCCAGTTGTAAGGTAAAGAAGGGTTGCAGGGTGGCGGACTCCTTAGAGTTCTGTTGGTACACCACCGATCTGATGACACATAATGCAAAAATAACTGGTTATTTCACGTCAAAGACCCAAACATGTGTGTTCCAGCCTTGTATCCCCATAAGAAAAAAAGAAAGTAAGAAAAAAAAATAATAAAAAAAAAAAAAAACAGCAATACATTTTGAGCTTATCGTTTTAACTGGGAACCCAGTGGAAATCCCTGGGGGTCCCCAGGAGAAGCAGTGGGTTAAAGCACCTAGGTAACAATCAGAAACTGGGAAAACACTATAGCTGTATAGTCGCCTGAAAATTGCCATTCGAGCCTCGGACAGCAATTTCAGGCCGAGCTTCGAACCTTCGCTAAAAAAATATATATATGCTGCGTAATACGTGTCTATTGTATATATATAGTCTAAACTGCCTGCTTCTGCTGGACAGCTAACCATAAAACCAACATTTCCAAAGGCTTGTTTAATTATTTGTTTGCTATGAACGACTACGTGTCTATTGTATATATAGTCTTAAGTGCCTGCTGCTGCTGGCTAGCCTGCTGCTGGCTAGGTAAATACCATACCATAACCATAAAACCAACCAGTCAGCGTGCAGCTCTATAGAGTACAGACGGAGTTGCGCAAACTCCGTTGACTTCCTAGAGCCAGTCTAATGGCGGATCGCCTACATAAACCTCTATTGAGAATGGGACACCTTCAGTGAAAACAATGCATTTCCAACTGCAGTAACAGCGCGTTTCACAGCGAGTTTCTGACCCCTCGATGTCGCACATTTACTAGATGGGGGGGAAAAGTTAAATAAATAAATAAATGCGAATGGTTCGGGATCATTAATATTCGTTCGCGTGACGACCTTAGCGAGCGAATGGTTCGAATCCCGAGCTTCGGTATACAGCCCTAGAAAACACTAACAATAATTTGACTGTTATGGGAATACAATTTGGCTTACAAATTCATTTGTGCAAGCCATGAGAAGTATTATGTCAACATTAATAATCACCTGCACTGCTATCTGTCCAATGGCTTAAAATCATTTCCCATCTCATCCCCTCATAACACATCAAAATTACTTAGGGATTATGGCTTTCATTTGGATTCCAATTGATCTAATTGCCATTAATCAGTATAATTCCCATAGGCTCCATTACATAAAGAAACTCCAATAGGTTAAAAATAAAAGAGACTGACTGGGTTTGGCACATCTTCTGGTACTAGAACAGTATTAACATAAGCATGAGAAGCATTCTGTGGAACTACAAAATGTATTCCCTTTGTGGATACTTCCAAGTGCTTTCTAAATTCACTGGTGGTCCCTGTACCACCGAATTCAGTGGTTTTCACACTGAATAAAAAGCAAAGGCAGTCCCTCGGTTAGACTTAGTTACATTTACACTTGACTTGGTGGCTGAAAACCTCAGCAGGTGTACAACTAGTGTTCAATGAAAATCAAACACTGTACTTTCCCTCTGGTTATTACTGATTCTGGGAAAATAATCCCATTTGTATCCTGTAGGACCTGGAGGTACAACAGACCAGAACCGCATAGAGTACATAGTCCTTTAGGATGGGTACACCCTCGTAGGTTCTTCACATTCCAAGATGTTTTTATGATTCTTATTTGTGAATGTGTGCCCCACACCTCGGCCACGGCCACAGGCAGCCCATAATGGCTTTAATTCTGTGGTCCCGGTCCAGATAGAAGCTAGAAGTGTGTGTTAGCAAGCCTGTTTGTGATGGCACTCTGATCAGGGTCAAGACTAGAGCAGTGGCCCACAGCAGCAGTACAGCCAACACAGGGGGCCCAGATAAAGATGCCACTATGTTCTTCCAGCACTAACTTGCAATAGAGCCACAGCCAAGCAAAAGAAACGCAAGGACACCACTGCTTCCACAACACAGCTCTTCTACTCAGCAATAAGAAAAATAAGCTCAGGGCAAGAAGAAAAGAAACACTGACCATCACTGTAGCAGAGAAACGGGTCTAAGCCACCAGTAGCTTAGTAGTAGTCATAGAAATACCATGAGAATGGGCACTTGCGATGCAAAAA
This sequence comes from Benthosema pterotum, assembly GCA_039105355.1. Classification (NCBI taxonomy): domain Eukaryota; kingdom Metazoa; phylum Chordata; class Actinopteri; order Myctophiformes; family Myctophidae; genus Benthosema; species Benthosema pterotum. Next base: position 27,933,285 of record CM076966.1, on the reverse strand, counting down.
CATCAGCTCCTTTTGGCTATACTCCACTTTCCGAGAAGCCCCGCAAGTCGATTCGCACGTGCCGTCAGCTGGCTTACCTGATGTGCCCACCAAATATGTCGGTGATAGGCGTGCGGACAAAATCGGCTTGGCGAGTGATGGAGGTCTTGTTTCGGGGGCCAACCTGTTCCCACTCATCCTCGCTCCCTTCTTCTTCCTTATCAGCAGGTTCTTCTTCCACAGCTGGCTGGGTCTCAGGGCCATTGGGTGTAGGAGTCTCTGTCAACACAGAGGAAACAACCAATAAAAGGTATGCACACTGGCCTGGAAAAGCAAAAACACAGTCTGAATTGCAACACTAGGAGTTAATCAATGATTTTTGCAATCATGTCCCACTGTGTGTCCACCAAAGTGCTTCTCCCCAGAAGCCAACCGCCCACGCTGAAAATATTTGAAAAACTCTGCAAACAGCGGAAAGATGCAGTGGAAACAATTAAAAACCTGCTACTTACTCTCTTCCTGAGGCGAGATTAGTTTTTTCAAAGCCAGCATCTCTTCATGCAGTCCGTTAAGAGTGAAACCCAGGTATTCTTCAGCGTCCTCTTGTCGACCCTGGGAACAGTCATCAGCTATAATTAATAGATTCTGCCAAGTGAGCCTGCCTAATGTTAACACCACTGGCTCAAATGCTGAGTGTCCACAAGAACCTCATGATTCAGACATTTTTTAACAAAATTAATCAGATTTATGAAGTTTGACTTGGCATGACGGATGTGTGGACTCAGTTCAGGTGTGTTCACAAATTAATAAAAGTCTTTGAATTTCTGGACCTGTATGTTCTCTTCAGTAACAATTTGTGCCAGTTTGATAAGAAAAGCCTGTCAAAAGCGTTTACAGCTTGGTAATGATGCTGTTATGGTAATGATGCTGTACATACCTTCTCAGAGAGGCTCGACTTGATGAGAGTAAGCAGTCTGTAAATGTACGTTGGCTCAAACGGTACACCGGGTCGAATGTCTTTCATTATCTTATCACCAGCTGCTGTGAAAATAGTGAAGTAAAAATCATAATTAGGGACACCAGAAAAAAAAACATTTGACAAATAAGTAAATATAGAGAAATACACAGAGAGTAGTACCGAAGTCTGACACAATTTCGTCCCCCCTGGGCCACAGGCCTGTTTCCTCCCATTCTAAACCATATAGTGTTTTTAGAACTGTGCTTCTAAATTTCATAGGGAGATAAACATAAATGACCTAGGGCCTGGATTAAGTTTGACGTTATGTCATCTATTAGGCTTTAGAGATACAGACATAAACTTACCTTGCTGTTTGGCTTTTGATGGCACAGGCATGTTGTTGAACTCATTCACGAGCCGTACGCTGGTGGCACACAAAGAACAACAGTGTGACTTAACAGGGTAAGACATTTATCAATTGAATTTCTACATAAATCCAGTATTCGGTCCATGCATTATAATTTCTAAGCATGCAAAAGAACTCTGCTAGGCGTCACGTTACTTACAAGTTGTCTATCATGGGGGTGGAGGTGCACTGTCTCTGCGTTTCATTATGCAGAGGAATAGACTTCATTAAGTGATACATGGGGGGACACGCAATCAGGGCCTGGAGGGTCTGAGTGCTGCGAGTCAAGGAACAAACTATCATGCAGGACAGTAATATGAGAGAAACCCCCCCCCCCCCCACACACACATTTTTTTTAACTGAATATGACCAGGATAAACTAAAAGACACAACAAGCTAAGCTCAATAATTTCTTGGGCTAGAAAACTGGAATGCTATGTTTCAAAGCCAGGCTTTAGCTGATGATACAGTTTCAGATTGAGCAATGGGTATTGGGTAATATATTCAAAGACAGGATGTAATTTTGTTACAGCAGCAGAATAAGCTCATTAGCTTTTACATTTAGGATGCCTTAAAATGGATACTACAGGAATTTTAGGTGCTACTTCATTAGTTTTTCCCCACTCTCACCATATACTTGTCACATTAGCAATAAAGTTTCTAAATTATGTGTCCTTGAGTTTCTGTAAATGGCTTGGGTGAAATTCATCACTGAAACTACATTTCTTGGCTTGCCATGTCTCTTGGTTTAAAAGAAATATTCTATTTTCCTGGCTCTCCCTTGCAATATGACAGCTGAGGGAAAAACAACCAACTAAAATTCAAAATGTCACAGTATCCCTCTATGGCCCTTATTATCCACATGCTCCCGTCAACTAGCATGACATTTTGATATTATGATACTGTCCAAAATGTGAAAACTTGTGACTGCTTTCGGGTTTCATTTCAAATTGAGCAATGCAGATCTGGGCAAAATCGGCTTGCGTTAGCCAGCTGATATAACAACCCAACTCATACAGCTATCGAAAGAGGCAGAAATAAGCAAACAAGAGTCAAATATAAAAACAGGAAAAGGACAAAAGGATACAGCGTTGATATAGCACCAGTTTCCCTTGTTGATCAGTCCTCTTGGTTGCAAAGACACTGGTTTGTGTATCAACTTCACATTCTCAATAAGTTCTGGGGATTCAAACAGATACATAATTTTCCACAAAAGGTGTCTCACACATGCATAGCTACTGTATAAAGAAGAAACATGGCAACCCATCATTGTGAATTGTTCAGGCATAGTGTCAATGTGAGATTACATTTAAATAACACAAATGTTCCTTTTTCTGCTCCTGTAGCATATGACTGACACACGCCTAGTTGAGACAGAATAAAGGACATGTTGTACCACGCCTAGGAAGGGAGGCTATCACTGAAAACACAGCTCCCATGGTAACGTGGACACTTTAGACAGATAATGAACCTGAAAGAGAAAGTTTCAAAACAAATAAGGCTTCTTTAAAAATCAAAATGTCACAATGACTGGGCCAAGCAAAGCGGTCTGATCGTCCTCTTCTCCTATTGTGCGCAATGGGGCTGGTTTGTTGGTTGGCCTGACACTTCCCCAGTGAGAAAGGTGCCGTGGTGTACAAAATAAGCCAGATTGTGTTGTGTTAAAGTTCCAGAGTAAGTTATTACTCTACAAAGGCAAAGTATAAGTATTTAAAAGGTTTATATGGCTTCAGTGAATTTCGCTAAACTTGTATTTCATTTTTGTCTTACACATTATTTTTCTCTGTTTTTTAAATTAAAAATTTCAAGTGTTTACCCATTCATGCAATGGCTGGAGTGTCCTGGGGCAGTTTGTTCCTGCCCCCCCCCCCCCCCCCCCCCCCCATGTTGATCCATATATATAAGTCAAAGCAAACATCCATGTAGTATAGTAAATATGACATGGGATTTGATGAATAGTGCCAGAAAAACAGACCAGATGGCATTGTCCAAGGAGATCTTGACATTTCAAGTTCATCCATTTGTGCTCAAAGTAGGAAATATAGTTGAAAGACACATTGCAGTTCTATAAACAAACATTTGCTATACCAAATCAGGCTCTACTTTGACATTGCAGCGTAAGTTTAGAGATTTGCCTGTTTTTTCTTAAAAAATGGCCCAAAAGTACGTCCAAGCAAATCCTGGAAAAGGACTGCAACCTTTACAGCTGTGGACAATATAGCCAGCAGGTTGCTCTCAGAACAGACCAATCACAAGTGCTCCCTTTTGGTGGTAACAGGGAGGAAGTCTGTCCACTGAACGCTCACGGTCACAAAGGGGTTAAAGCCAATTTATACTGTTGTGACACAACAAATCAAATGCAATGCTTTCTATAAATGCTAGACAAAATTGCATTTTCGGCACCAATAAATCTTGTGTGACAAAGTATATACACAGGCCTTCACAATAGTAAACACTATGTGGAAACACTGTGAAGGATGATATTTGGTCTGCAAAGTGGTGACCCTGCACATCATCTTCAACAATTTCATGCAAGTGGGTGCAGGCAAGCCCTAATTAGGCATTCAAGGATTTAAATGCTATAAAGGCTAGGACATCGGGTTCTCCCATTATCTATTGGCCGTGCCTTTTACCCCATTGCTCAAGGTTACAATGAGATTTCCGAGTCTGTTCACACCGGCATTACCAGAAAAAAAGGACCCTAGGCTGAAGGCCAGAAGAATCTGCCAGTGCAAACAAAAACAAAATGCCATCGGCCCTTTAGCTAGGCTACCCATACCCCACTTTCAGGCATGTACCCCACTTTCAGAACATTATGCTGGTGGTGAAGTAATACACATGAGGCAAATTACTCAATATTATTCTGCAATGTGCTACCGCCACCTAGTGTTCAACCACCTCATCAAAAGAAACATGTTAAAACATCTATCAGTATAACCCAATAACATCTTTAAAAAATACAAAAAGATGATTTATAAATGAAATTAGAACAATGTCTGTTAAAGAAAATCACTTGATCACTGCCATTCTTTTTTCTTTGCCAACACTTATACCGTCTGGCTTTATGTAAGGCAATAACACACCCATAACACGTCTCAATATTGCCATCAAGTGGATGGTGAATGGTATAGATCAACAAACCTTTCATAAACCCAACTTGCTGACTGCCCTCAAACACTAGGACTACATTAGGCACTTAAAGCTAATCCCTGGACTCTGGATATCTTTGAATTATACCTGCAAGTTTAGGGGCCATGGGATCTTCCGACACATGAACAGGGTTCTCTTTGACCTCCCCAGCCTTCTCGGGCTGCTCTGGCGTAGCGGGGGATGGAGCCACAGGCTCCACAACATTCTTCACCTCCACAAAGGCCTGAGGGCCCCCTGGCAGAGGCTTGGAGTTGTGGAAGAGACTAGCCCACGATTTAGGGAGGTTGGCAGTGGGTGCAGCAGGCGGGGCAGGCAGCGAATGAGACTCCGCCACCGCCGGCTGAGCCTCAGAGTCTGGAGATGTCTGCTGGGCCTGTTCCCCAGTCTCACAGTCTTCTTTGTGTCCCTCTGTGCTGACGGCAGTGTCGGGCTCCACTAGTCCATTGGCCACCCCACTGTCCGCAGCCTCCTCCTCCCCCTCCTGTTCAGTAGTAGCAGTAGCAGTGGTGGCAGGGGGGCTGGCCACAGCAGCCGAGGGAGGAACGGGGGATTTGGGACAGGGGCTGTGCCCGCCACTACCCACGAGTTCAGGGCTCACTGGAGCCAAATGCTCTGGCTGCTGATCTGCAGTCCTGGGCCCCTCCGTCATCCCACTGCTTTGAGAGGAGGATGAAGAGGAGGATGTTGCATTGTTACCATCTGATAAAGAGGCAGCGCCACTTGTTAAGTCCAAAGACGACTCATCAGGGCTATCACAAGTCCTCTGATTGACAGTGGATGTGGAGGCAAAATTAGCCACTGCCACTGGAGCGGCTGACGTTGCCAAAGAGACAAGGCCGGGGGAGGAAAGTTCAGGCCCCGACAATGCCTTGCCAATAATGTCCTGTTGTTGTGGTGCGCCAAGCGCATGTCCATTCACCAGCCCGGTCACGGGCGTTCCGTCTACTATTGCTCCACCGCTGTTGCTGTTGTTGCTGCTGCTGCTGCTGCTGCCGCCGCCAGCCGGCCCTTCCAGGTAGTTGTAGTATCCCGGCGGTCGCTTTTTCTTTTTCTTGCGCTCACGTTGCCCGAGGCTGCCAGGGACCCCATCCATGTCTGCGCAGGCCTGATTGTCCATGGTAGAGGCCTCGGAGTCAGCGCAATCTAGCATGTTGAAGTCGGCACCGTCGGGGACGTCGTCAGCTGTTGGAGAGGACGACTGCTGGGAAGCCTGGCAGCCCAAGATGAACTCTGGGGCCTGGGGGTTGAGGGTGCTGGAGACCTTGAATAAAGGATCCTTCACCCCAATGGACTCCGAGTTCATCACCTCGTCCACGCCAAACTCAATGCGTTGGTAGTCTTCCCCTGTGAAGAACAACATATCAGTCAGGTAGAAGGAACAGACCCAAATGCAAAATCTAAGCCATGTACTGTACATGATTCAAAAAGGAAACCCTTAAGCTGTATGTTTTACATCAGTGTTTCATAATAGGTGCTTTAATCTCTACTCCAAATAGAATGTGGGTGACTACTGGCAATGCAAAACTAGGTGAGAAACACTCATCACCCAAATTCCAATAAAACAAGTTCAAATGTATAAACTAAATATTGGCATATTTTCAACACCGTTTATGGAGCAAAAACAGTGACACTGGAATACATGCAGTGCTGTGAAGTTTTAAGCACACCCAATAAAAACGACGACTTTTAAAATAGGAGATTAAGGAAACCGTAATATTAATTTCAACACTACTGATTGTTAAGGATGATCCAATTCAATAAAATCGATAACGGGAAAAGATACATGCAGTCAATTAGTTAGCAGAAATAAAGAGGAATGCAGTATTTGAGAGGGAAAATAGATATACCTCAAACATTTCTTGTATCTTTGCATCAGTCTCTTGCATTTGGAATGTAGTACACTTAAGGGGTTCCTTGCCTCTCAAAAACATTACACCTCATCAGTTATGGAAATTTTGTGTTTTTTTTTGCCAATGACATAATGATGGTCCACATGAGTCAGCTTAAGCTATTTAATGGGTGACCCCAATGTCTGTAAAGTACACCAGTCCATAGCCTGTTCTATTCCATCATGCTGTACAAATGATATATGATTATACCATTTTGAAATGTTATACCCACTGCCCTACTGTGATATACAGACACTTATCACTTTGTTTTATTTAATGCATGTTGTTAACCATTTATTAATCATTGCGCCCTTGAACTGTTTGATCTAAATTAAAAAAAAAAAAAAAAAAAAAAGCATTTTTATGATTTAGGATTAAAATTTTGCTAAATATCTCTTGGATTAATCATTTCAAAGCATAGTGTTTCAACAATATTGCTGTTCTTCACCCTACTGTTCTCTGGCAAAATTCTGCCTTACATAAATAGTCTTTTTTAGGGTTCCCCATAAAAATTACTCATGTTGATCAGTCTCTTTCAGATGGTTAACATGTGCAGTTTAACAATGGTCAAAGTTGGCTGTAAATCCCTTATGTACTCTGGGGGTTCATACCCACATAACATATTGATGGGTGTCATTGATGGGTGTATTGATGGGTGTCAAAAATGTTTGAGAACCACTGACAGTAATTTTGGGGACTGCGGAATGACACTAGCTACTCTTGCTAAATCCGGTATATTTACATTGCACGGACCATACCCCACTTTGAGAACTAATGGTACTATACTCTTTACTGATTACTACTCTAGTAGCCTAGTGAGACAATCGCCTATTTTAAGCCAAATAGATTTTGTTGGAGTTCTTGCATTTTCCACTTCTGTCAGTTAACTTGCAATACTAGCTAATTCCAGCCGTTTCACAGTAAGAATGCATACAAAACCGGATATTTCACTGCAAAATAGAGGATTTTTCTTCCACACATTTTGCCCACATTTTTTGGAGGGACTATTTAAAATACAATTGGGTGTACTTCATTTTTCACAGAACTGTATGTAAAGTTTATTCTAACATATATTTTAACACAAAATATCCCGTACAGGCGTACACAATAAAGACTAGCAGCACACCATCTTAAAAAAAAGCACATGTACTCTGTATCATTTGGTTACATGTTGCATGGCGACTTTAACTTGGAAGCTATTAGGCAGTGAGAGGCGCCCAGAAAAAGTGAACAACAAAGGAGAACATTAGTAAGTGCAAGTCATGTAAAATCATCCAAGTGCTCTTCAAAATGATGCAGCCGAGTGGTAATCCATAACCCTCAACTGTAAACCCTGAAGGACTGCAAGGTATGGTTAAGAGGGTATGAAGACGGTACGATTACTTCATCTATTGGGATTAGATGGTCCTGTTAGTGTTTTATCGTTGAAATTTCAATCCAAGGCGGCATGTGCATTCATGGGTAGAGTTAACCAGGTACATAGATGTTAGCAATCCTGTAAACCATCCCTATGCCCATTTTAGTCAAATAGAGACGGATTGCGTGGGTCATTAAAAATCTGTTAAACTCAGAACACTGCTGTGGAGCAAACGCATTAAATGCAAGAGAAGATAAGAGATACTTAACTGTTTAAGAGCATGCAAAGCCTTACAGATTGTACAAACAGGCAAGAGAGAGAGAATATAGTGGCAAGGTTTAGAAAGCCACTGGTTTTTAAAACCTGAGATTTTTTTCCAGCAAAATTACAGCTAATTCAAGCCAAGGAGCGTCGGACCCAAACTCACCGCAAACCTGCCGTTTCACAGACTCCATAATGTAAGGTACAGCAGGAGTGCAGTAACTTCCTAAATGATCAATACAAATCAACGTGAGGATAAGTGTTATGAGCAAGATGACACCATCTCAAGGAGAGGCAGCCGACATTACACATTTTAAGTTGGTTGCGTGGGAAGTGGGAACCAATACATGATACTTAAAGTCTTCATCGATTTATTCTAAATCGTATGAAGGGGGGGAATATATATCAGTCCTGAAATCTACAGATTACAGACAGAAGGAAAATAAAATAAAACATACGGCGAGCATCGCTGACTGGCAGCGCAGATTAGCCTGCATTCAATTCAACTCAGGTATTCTGGGTGACTGTCATTATCATTTAAGAGCATGAATTTCTTAGGCCAACCAGAAAGTCCACACAAGTCTGATGCTGATGATTTATTTTTCCAACAGCTTCATGAGATAGAAATGAGTAATCTGGGAATATAGTAAACAGGCAATGGACTTACCAGAAGACTGACTGACGCAGGAGACTTTGTCATTGAATGGCGGAAGCTGTGAGCAGATAGAATTAAATAAAAAAGAGGATATGTTTGCATTATAAAATTGTATAGCTAAAATGGTTAGTTCAGTGACATTTTGACAAAAAATGATCGCAATCTAAAGATACCCATGTGATCTCATTTTTACAATTGAGCAAGAAGCATGCAGCACTCAGGCTGTCAATTTTAGTTATTCTATGGTTTTGCTAGAATAGACTTAAGCCAAACACTTTGATGTTGTCCATTTAAAACCACCATAGTTGGCTCCAGATGCCATAATTTGAATTTAATGTTAAGCAAATACAGACAACTATGTTCATGGGGCATTTGTGGAATGTAATTTTAATTGTTGTGGAGGAAAATCAAGCAATAATTGAGAATCAATTTTCCAACAGAGTTACACAACACTAAGACTAGAGTTTATAAGCAATGCTATAGGAGGGAAAGCCATCGGCTGAAGAGATTTTAATTTGGTGCGTTGACCATTTGAGGTTGTTAGAGGCAATGAGCCAAAGTTTACTTGCAAACAGATTCTCATTTGGCCAATGGGGCATTGTGTCTGACACGCCACAGATGAACATGGCAGAGAGAATGTACACTAAACCACAATTATGGAATGACAGAAGAAATACTAGGGGTAGAACACTACTTCTATTGACCCCAAATGGCATGTAATTTGCTGAATTTCCCCAGCCGTCCAGTACTTGGCAAAACACATAACATACCATCTGTTTTATCAGACTGTGGTGGCTAATTACTCGTGGACCAGCAAGGCTATAAGGACTTTGTGTGTAGAGCATCCTCTTGCACAGGGTTTGTGTGGGACAACTAAGGCAGAGATGTGAGGGCAATGACAATGCATTGATGAAAAAACAGGAAATGCAAATGACTCAAGTTGCATTGGCTTAGTATACCCTTAGCTGTGGCATTAGTGTCCCATTGGCACTTTGGCAACAAATAGGGTTACAACCGATAGGCTTATGAGGGGTGCTGGGGACACTAGACAGGGGCAATTCTGCAAAATGCACTGTAGCAAGTCTTTTCATCATTATGGGTAGACAATGAGCCTATGTGAGACTCTAGGTGTCCTTTATTACTCTGGTTACCCGAGACCAAAACATTTTATTACTGTATAAAGCCAAAGGCTTTAAAATGTACATACTCTTCAACCCATTCCAACATCTTACCTCCACATAACATCGTGGAGTCACGAAGAACTGGTTGATTTCATCAGGGCTGAACTCCCCGAAGATGTACTGTGGGAAAGAATAAACACTGTAAGGCTCAAGTCATACATTACATGCCATTGTTATCATGTTTGAATGAATGAATGTGGATTGTGGAACCAAAAGAAAAACTGGAAAGTGAAAAAAGAAGGCTCCCATGAATAGCCTATATCCTTAGCCATGACATCACACAAATGCCACTGAAATATAAAACCACAGAGCTGGTGTTCCCTTTCCGACTGATGGCGTTATAAGAATTACACAGGACGGCTGTGATGTCATATTTAGAACTCATGTAGAGGACGGTGTCATTTCAACTGTGGCCCACACAGGGCTCCACAAGTTCATCATTAGCCGGGCAGGAATGCAGCTTTGGTTTATATAAAAGTAACGGACAACATGGAGAAGTGATGAGTCATGCAGTATTAGGCAAAACAAAACATCTCCCAGCCGGCCATGAGAGTCAGAGAGCTAACATGACTGGCCTAGTAGTGGCCTTGTATTGTATATACTGTAGGGCTGCCTGCAACCATCATATTACTGTCTCAGACATTTCTCTATCGATTACAGCAGTGACTTAGGAGGTACAGTGTCTGCCTGGAATCAAAAGGATCACAGTTCGATCCAGGCCTCTGGTTTAGTTTAGTGTGTGTGGAGTGACCGTAATGTATACTGAAGCGATTTGGGGACAGACAAGATTCACATTATATATTTTGGAACCATTTTGGTTGCAGTCTAGATGATTAATTGCTAACTGTTAACGACTAACAATTAATTTCTATTGATCGATTAATCATTAACATTCCTAGTTTGTTGTCATGACTTCTCACAACTCGAGTTAGCTTTGTACACGGCAGAATTGTATCATCTTTATATATTGCAGTGATCTTGACAGTAATCAAGGCAGCTTCTTATCAATACTATAATTTAGGAGTTGTCTGTCTGTCTGAATGTCTGAAACACAAATAACTCCGCGATGGAACCACCAATCGCTGTAAGTTTTCACACAGCCGTTCACCATAATATAATGAAGAGAGTGACGTAGCCCTTTGGCCAAATTAACACACCGTTGATTTATAATTAATTTACTTGTGCGTGTAAATTTCCCCATTAGGTTTATATGGGAAAGTCCGACGGGCCCCCTAACGTTACACAAATCACAGGCCACCATTATCGCTGCTACCCCACTGCCCTATTTCCACTGCTACACCAGCACCGGAACAAATGGTGACCCATACAATTTTGCCATGGCTATACTGTGGCATGCGCAGTGCACACGGGCCGCCCTCATTACTCATGTTATCCACACTGCAACAGCTTTCGCTAAACGTTGGGACAATATCGTTGCATCTCTGTATGTATTTATAGTTTCGATTCAACGAATGGCACGGCATCCATTATGCTTGGCTCAGGCTGCGGGCTGGAAGTTAATTCACCCGCTTTATCCACACTGAATACAGCCTACTTCTGATACACTTTTCTTGCCGCGGTGTTGGAGGAGCAGCAGGATGGAGGCAATGGATTTGCTATGAAGGGAGCGACAGACACCCACTTTATGTACAGATCCAGCTCTTCTTGGGAACTGTCCGAACTGAACATATTGTTCGAACTGGAAGATATTAGTTTGTTTTCGCCGTCACTTTTTACTCGCATGTGTGACAAGGGAACAAAAACAATGTTCAACTTCGCTGTACCACCGCCCTATAAGCTGGCCTGCAGCCGAGTTTGCTGCTACTCACTGCGGCTGCCTCGCGACACGCAGACCGCGGTGATTTATCTTTGATATAAAAATGGTGGTCCCTGGAAACACAAGCACACAGCGTGCGACACTTTGATAGAGATGGGCTACTGACTGTGTGTGTGTGTGTGTGTGTGTGTGTGTGTCCACTTTCTAAACCAGTGGTTTCATGATGTTCACACAAACACCTACTTTAATGCAACGAAAACATTTATCACCAGTTAACTGCACCTTGCTTTGCTATCACTGTTTTCCCTTTTCCCATGATAAAGTATCCACAACTACAGCAGTACTTCATCAAAATACTTACATTATTGTCATTGATATTAAATCACATTAACTACACTGTAGATCATTTGGTGTTCATATATTCACAGCGGGTAAGGTCCTAGTTTAAAAAAAACATGACTCATCTAAGTTATGTTGTTGTATTCTTCGTAAAACAAAGAAGGAACACTTAACATAAGGAACAGTTAACTGATGGTCCCTCAGGCAGTTTTAAAAGCATAAGCCAGTCTATAGCAAATTAATCTAAGCAAGACCTTTTGTGACCCTAAATCCCATGGGTTCAAAGAGGGATTACCTGTTGTGCTAGCACGTTTCTCTGACTTGTTGAAAGTGCACAGCAGACAAACATTTTGATTGACAAATTAACACAGCATTAGTCATGTTTTCCTTACTGTACCTAGTTAACTTTAACACACTGAATAGGGAAACAGAGAGCTGTTATTATAAAAATCAGTGTTGCTACTTTCAATATGAAGAATATGCATTAGTAAATCAAGAATTACAAGTTGGATTAGCCCAAATGAGGGAAAGCAAACAACATGACAAGACGAGACCTTTGCAGTGGAATTATGCTTGATTCTGTTAAAAGTATTTCCTCCCCATTGCTTTGTGACGATAGCCTGCTTTCCACCCACTAGCTATAATTAACTTAAGCCCAATTACACTATAATTGCATATGTCCCATTGTTGCTACACATTGACCGTAGAAGTGAAAGTGCCTTGAAATTCACCCCAACGTAGTTAAGGTTAGGGAATAACAGGCAATAGTGCCCACTGCCCATTCAACAACAGCACAACAAATATTGAATATCAAACATGTTCTGATAATAATAACTGTTAACTGTTAATTATACTTTTTCCAGACACACACAAAAACAAAACATTGGTGACATATAGTGGTGATTGTCTAGACTCTAGAGCAATGGAGAAAAGGTGAAATGAACTCACTAGTCACACAGTTAATCCTACCAGCGCATTAAACAGTGGGACATGAAAAGGGAGGTACAGAGAAAAGAAAGTGCAACTCAAGCATATGTAACTCTTTGCAAACGAGGACCCACACCAGGGCGCACATTGCTGAAATGGCACTACAAGCGACAAACAGCCAGCTATAATCCAACGGCCTCAGGACGGCTAATACAATCACAACAGAAAGAATGTCCCTTTGCCTCTTTCTGCAGGCATGCCACACGTACCACACTAAGCTTCCCTTGCTGTTCGTTTGGACTGAGGATTACCACAAATTAGCCATCTGTATTATTTCAACACACTCCAGTGACGACACCACACACACACAGAACGACCAGGGCTAGGTGGGCCTAGCATAATAAAGTGATAAAACACAGAATAACGATTAGGATAGATAGAGAAGGAGCTGCATTACCCATTGATGATTGCGTTGACACCTACGCAGGGCAAGGTTTTTTGACTTCTCCACACATGGGTCTAAAGCCACTGTTTGGGAAACCGTGCTGTAATGGCATGACGTCAGCCTGCAGGGCTTCAGACCTTTTGGTCGATTGCACTGGTGCACTTTACTTTTGTAGGACTAACAGACAGTTGCCCAGGACTTGCATTAGTGTGGTCAACAATCCAAAATCTAGTAAATGTAATCCCTTAAATGTTAGTAGGATACTAATTAACACTGGTCCTTGAAAATATGAGCACTGTCTGTGGTGATCATCATCCACTCAATGTTCGGATCTGATTTGTGATTTTTCCATCACACCATGTGCAACATATTAACGTTTCTATTGAAAGTAGAAAAATCATCTTTTTTAAGGTTGACATAACCTTAAACTTTGGAACAATGTGTGTTCCCTAACTTCCATATCAGTTTATTATGGGACAAGACAAGCCAAGACTATATATATATATTATATATATATATTAATCAATCTGACACTTTGATTTGCGGCCTTGAATTATCGATTTGCCAAGTGCGAGTCATTTCACATGCCAGGCGCACGCACGCATGCACATACACACTTTATCAACCGTCCGTCGGTGTGTAACGAAAAGACTGGAAACACTACAGGCCAAGTTAACAGCACAGCTCGAGCTTCACGTCTCAAAAATAACCCCACCCCTGGGCCCAACTGTTGAAATTAAACTTTTGCTTCTGGACCTTCAATGTCCAAAATAAGGTTTGAAGGTCAGCCTAGCTGGACATTTATTCCTTTGTTCCTGTATAAACTCCAGCCTCTGTCCTTAGCTGTGAATTCTACCAAACCCTCCACAGTAACATGCCCAGCCAGCATATTTTGGATGCAATACATTCTGTATCAGTAGCCACTAGCCACGGTGGGTGAGATCTACACTGTAAAGTCTATCGGCGGGGCTGGCAGGAAGTAACACCAGGTCCATGGGAAACACATCTGACGGATGTTCCAACGGACACTTCCGCTTTTGCATATGGGTAAGGCTAGGGAGAGAGGATAATAAGTATCAAGTTTGCTGAGATCCAACGGTAATTCCGACGGGCATTTATCCGACATGCAACCACAGTAGGGCTACCACTCCAACATGCTCCTGTGCTTGTGGTTTGCTTTTTTATTTAGAAGACTGTCAGACCAATAATATTATGGGAACTAAAGCCTGTACCTGGTTGCTCAATTGGTACTTCAGTTGCAACTATAGGTCAACTGCCCTATAAACCTTCAGGAACATATGGTAGCTGACCAATCAATGCCAGCATACCCCCCCACCTCAAAACTGGTAGCTTCAAAATGATCAGTATATTATAGTAGATAATACACAGGGGACAAACAAAGCCAGGCCTACTCTGCTGGGTCTCTCATAGTGGAATGCCAGGCATTATTAATGGACAACTTGGCGGAGTGTGAAAATGCGGCAGCACCACTACAAATAAGGTCAGACACATTTTGAATAAATCTCCTGAAGCATGCCTGTGCCTGTGTATTGCATCCACTATGAAAGAGTAGCTCTGGTGAGGTAACAAACAAAAAATCTAAGCATAATGACTAAATGACAGGCAGAGTTTCCCTTGTTGGATGTAGCACCTGGAAGGCACACATTATTCCAACTAGTTCCTTTCCCAGGCTGGGGAAGGTAGCTTAGAGGCCAGGTTTACTGCATGTTTTTTGTGAGGCTACCTACTCTAGGGTACACGGGGACAACATGCAAACTCCACATGGGCACTGATGACAGGCAGGAGGAAACACACCGCCAGCACCAACAGCATCCTCAGCGGGAATCACACACAGGACCTTCTAGCTCTGAGGCGACAGAACTACCAACTGTGCCACTGTGCCCCCTATAAGGCTACACTTCTGAATGAGATGTTTAGTTAAACCACCTGTAGATGCAGACAGACATACCGACAGACTCTGCATACAACAGAGATAAACAAGCTCTTTCACTGAATCGGTCCAAGGTCTCCTCTTGGTGGGAAGAGAAACTGCCTGTGGTTCACTCTAAGCATGGATACAAGTGCTTGATATGTTTTTTTCTAAAAAACTTTTGAATCAATACCTCCAGTTTGTTGAAATAATTTAGGTGTTGAACCCCAAAATTCCATGATTGTACATTTTGTACCCTCTCAGGGTTACAGATACCTTAGGCCTAAACCACACCAATGGGACAGCTGCCATGCAACTCCTTGCAACCCAACGGTTGCATGCACTTGTAAGCAATCATTGAATTGAGCCAATGAGCCCTTCTCAAAACTGCACCCTTTGGGTGTAGTCACTGTCCGATGCCAGTCCAAATAATTTAGCAACTGTTGCTATGCAGGTCAAGCTGGTCAAGCTTTCCTTTTCTAACGTGCCTATTGGACGAGGACAGATTGGGGAGGGGCTTAGTGGAGGGCTCATTGAATTACTTGGTCCACATGCAACACCTACAACCGGACATATCAGTCGCTTTACAAGGTCTATTTATTTATCTTAGCAGGAGCCAGGGACCTCCAGAGACCAGGACACCTGCCTCCCCCTGCCCACACACACAAACATACTTTCTTTGATAATCACCTACTGTAGGTTTGAGATACCAGATACTCTAAATGAACTTATTAATTATTGTTAAAATAATTTGTTTGGTCTATTTTGGCTCACAACCCAACACTGGTTGCCCAACACCTCACCACTTTTGCAAAAGTTAATGGCGTTTAGAAGATTTAGGACACCTTCTGATATTAGCAGGGAGCACTGCTAAAATCAACACTGGGCTCACTGGACTTCTAGACTGCAATTCCCATAATATCTTGATGCTCTGCTCTTCCTTGGATAGGGGGGCGACTGTCTTACCAGAGTCCTACAACAGGTAGACCAGGAATAAAGTGAATTAATTAAATTAACATGTTTTTACAAAAAGGTTACATTTCTCACTTAAGCCTCACTGTTTGTTATTTATTTAGTAGGTCCAAAAATCCATGGCCACTCTATATTCTATGGCAGGGGTTTTTAACCTTTTTGACTCCAGGCACCACCATTTATTCAGCATCTGAGCCACGGACCACCAATTGAGGACATTTTAGACCCCACAGACCCCAAAGCTAAAGATTTATTTTGCTTGTGTCCATGACCATTAATCTTCTAGTTGTGTAGATTTGGACTAATTCGCATGATGGATATCCATTTGGTTTCATTTTTACATTCTCAAGAGTTACATTTGGTTAAACAACTTAGCTGGGGACCACCTGGAACCCTCTCAAGGACCACTGGTGGTCCCCGGACCACCTGTTGAAAACCCCTGTTCTATGGGGTATAACTGCTGATAGCAACAACTAAACTTCTACCTCTAATTGCTTAACTATATCTTGGTCATAAAACTAGCATATTACGACTCTAAAATATGCAAGGCATGAGACATTAGCCACAACATTCCCCATCATGGTCCTACCACCTTACAGAATGCATGCCATGGCCTGTAAGCTGAACACATGACAAGTGAGTGAAAAGAATCACCTCATAATCGGTCGAAAATTAGGTTACTGTGCTACACGAAGATGACAGAGTTCACAAGTGGTTATGTTTAGTCACAAGAGATAAATCTAAATACGCAAGGTTTCACACCTGCACAGACATGACAAGACACTGTGCTTTCATGAGCAAAAACCTGAGCAACAAGATGCATCACTTTTTAGTTTACACTAGAGCTAGTATGGGGGACGTCTTTCCTATACTTTTGTGATCAAGCCAGATTGTTGTGGTGATGACTCCTGAATAGAATTATTGATACTCAGGATGTCTGATGGATGTCTAACTGCCGAGGCAGTAATGTATTAAATGGCATTTAACCAGTACATCTTGCAGCATGTGACTAATTATTATAGCAAGTGAGCTACACTTATCCGAGGTTCTACAACGAAAAGCAAAACTGCCAGGACAGTATATTCCAATGAAGCAGCTTCCGTTTCGATTTGAATGATTCAAGTGGAGTTAAACTTTGCAACTAATCGTAGTGGAACTCCTCAACTCGGAGCCTTAACTTCCATGTTATTGAAATAAGCACAAATCAGAAATGGGCCTGGTTTCCACATGACAGCGAACTTCCTCCTTGAACATTATTCAGAGAACAGCGAAGTTACAACAACCAATAAACGCGTCCACGTTACACGTGGAGCTACTGTATGCACGGAACACACCGCACACATAACCCAGCACAATAACCTGTCGGAATCGTCTCGGGGAGTCAACAAACGACCCCTCTCTTCTCAGGGAAGGCCCATACTGTCGCATTTCATCTACTAGGCTTACATGCTTAGCTTGGTTGTTCACAGCAGTCATACCACCTGCCAGAAGCTGCTTACTAGCTAGCAAGAGCCATCTAGTAGTTGCGACATTGAGGGGTCACGCTCGAGCGCTGTTCATCAAGCCTGAAAGAGCGACACTGGCGTTGGAAATGCAGTTTTCAACGAGGGCGGTACAAATAAGAGCAACTGTAAGCATGTGTGCAACATGTCAACCGTTTTTAAGTATCAAGCAGTAACGACTTAAGTCTATTTGATGTTTACGCTACAGTAATACTACAAAACAAAGATACATAGACTTAGGACAATTAAACTTAGGCTATTGCCTGGTTCCGATCCATTTCTGCCCACTTCTGGTCCAGGACTTCCCATTTGACCCCATTTGTTGTCCCCAAGCTCAATTAGAATTCTATGTAGAAGAGCCGCCATTAGAGCGGACCCATGAAGTGAACGGAGTTGACAGAACTCTGTCTATAGGGGCTCTGTAGCTAGCTTAGCTAGCTACTCTCCTAGCCAACATGCTAACACAACTGAGAATAAGAATGACAAATCATAATGTAAATCCGGCGTGGAAAAGCAACACAATGCCCCCAAATGGCACCACAACAAAACGATTGTACACCGACATTATGCAAGGACGCAGGCTCAGAAACACACGGTGCAACTGAACGCAGCAGCTTAAATGGTTGTTAATATACAAAAATAAGACATCTTGTTACAGGCCTCTGTAGTGGGCCATCATCGTGCACAGAAACACGCAGCCAGCCACTTGGACGTTATGTCACCTCACTTGTCATGTCACACACAAACACACCGGTACAAAACTAATGACACTCGTGGGGATCTCACGTCAGCTCAAAGTGAATGTGTTTTAACGCTAACTGGACATGACTCTGACCCAACATTCTTAGAATAAACGGGCTGTGCTATATAGTGGATTGAATGGAGGGAGGGCTCAGGTCGGGGCCTGCTCGCCTCCATTCAGTCCCATGCTGCTTATGGCACTGGACTGGACTTTCAATGGGGGCTGAGTGAGAACAGGCTTAGGGGAAAGCATTAACGATAAGTTACTTTATATACTTGGGGACTCGTCAAGACTAGGCCAAAAAACAACAACGTGTTTTCAACCATTAAACCAGGATATTTGTTTCTTGTGCGAATTCAACGAGGAAAGTATTTATTCCCCCAATGACACAACCAAGCTTGTGTTTTTTTGCTTGTTTGTTGCAAACAAGTCGTACTACAGACCCGACGCGACTGTTGCTCTATAAACTGGCACGGTTCTCCTTCTATCAGATCTAAAACAAGGAAACGTTGACAAGACACATTATTATCGAGACTTTTCGTTAAGTTCTTTTGCCAGCTAATGCTAGCCTGCTAAGCTATATAAGCTACCTGGTTACTGTGAGAAGCCATGCTCCCTCCCGGTGGTGAGATTCGTTCTCTTCCTTTTCCACCTAAAAGAGATGAAAACTCTCCCGCCGCTCCGGGGGGAGAAAATGTCGTGGTGATGGAGGGTTGTAATGTCAATTACAAAAAAGGTCGTCTACTTCGCCATCATTTCCATCGTTTTACCCCCCCGCCGCCAGACAACAAGCGGTTCCCGATGGTATTTTTTTAGATCCTTCTACTTGTATTCAGCAGATCATGCTGCTCCCCTTGCTGTCGCCGCCATTTCTGTCTCGCATCATCATCATCTTCCTCACTGGTAGAGCAGAGGCAGCAGCGGGCAGCGCGCCGCCAGGCCGACAGGAGAGACAGCACAGCGCACAGTGGACACTTCCACTCTGCAACTTCACAGTAAAAGTCACCTATAGTAGATCCTACAGCAGTGGTCTTCTGTTTTGATACCAGGGCCCACTATTTTTTCTGCATATGAGCCACGGACCACCATCTGGGGGCATGTTAGCCCTTTGTTCCTTTTGTCCACAATATCAGCCTGGATTTGGGAAACAGAACCTTTGTTCCTTTTGTCCACAATATCAGCCTGGATTTGGGAAACAGAACATAGGCAAACAGATTTAAAAATGACCATTATTCTACATTCTCTAGCAGTGTAGACTTGGGCTAATTCAGATGATGAATGTTGAGTCTAAAATGTAACCAAGTGGACCCGCAAGGGTACACTTTCCATCAATTAGGACCACTCAAGGACCACTGGTGGTCACCGGACCACTGGTTGAAAACCACTGGTAGCCTATATCCTACAGGGGTTCCCAAACTTTTTTATGTCAAGGACGGGGCCGGGTCCAAACCCAACCGATAGGACCCAAACTATCCAAACTATCATTTATCTGGGATGGGGACCCCTGGAACTCCCTTGTTTACTGTTACTTGCTTTACATTAAACTCTTGCTTACATCTATGGTTTTAATATACATTAAATCAGGGGTTTTCAACAGGTGGTCCGGCGACCACCAGTGGGCCTTGAGAGGTTTCCAGGTGGTCAGGCTAAATGATGGAAAGTTGGTTAACCACATGTAACTCAAATGGACCCTTGCGGGTCCATTTGGTTTCATTTTCACACTCTCAAGAGTTAAAATACTCATCATCTGAATTAGCACTATTTAATTAAGAAGTCTACACTGTTTTGTTTGCAAAATCCAGCCTGGAATTGTGCACAAAGCCAAAAGAATACTTTAGTTTTAGGTCTTTGGGGCTGAAATGTCATCAAATGGTGGTCCGTGGCTGAATAAATGGCCGTCCCTGGAGTCAAAAAAGGTTGAAAACCCCTGCATTAAATAGTTGATTGTCAGCTAGAAGGCGGGTGTGCTCTTATTTTGAAACGTTAATGCTCTTTTATGGTATAAACGGACTTAATTTTCGTACACTGACTCACTATATGTTTCATGTCCGGGTTGATAGTATAGCATTTATGGCAGCTAAAAGTTTTAACCGCATCTAAATTTAAATTCCACACAAACCCTCCTCGTGACTGAAAATGAGTATCAAAAAAAGTGGGTAGGCTAATAGCCTACACATTGCACTAGGTCTTTTTTAATTTAACGGTGTGGCCGAAAAGAAACGAAACAAATTAAAGCAAAGACATCACCACCAGATGATATGAAAGATTATGTTCTTATAATCTGCGGAGATGCAGTGCATCGCTGGCTGCCATATGATATCAGTGAGTGACAGACAGGTTCAAAGTACAGTATTAAAGAAGCCAAAGCCGATATCGTTACAGACAGCCAAGACACAGTACGGGAGTAGTTTTCCATCGTGGAATCAAATATTCGTGCAATGCAACATTGCAACTGTAGTGGGTGTGGCGCACGGCACGGCACGGGACCCAGGGGCGTACAGAGAGTGTTAGAGGGGCAGGGGCTGAAATCCCCTAGTAGGGCACTTTTGGACCAAAATTCAAAAGTGTATGCGACGTTGGGGTGGAAAAAATGCAGACTTTGGGTATGGAAAGGAAATGAGGAGTAGTTGCAATGAGCCCTTCTCGAAACCCCACCCTGTCTATTGGACAAGACCGGATTTAGGGGGGATGCATTTCTTTCACCATAGTAAATGCTGCATTCTAGGGGCTCCCGGGCTCCATTTTCGTTACCGCTAAACCCCTTATCCCTTAACTTCTTTGCCTTTTAAAAACTTTTTTCAGTAGTTCAAATGGCCAGTCTACAAGCTCACAACATGCTAATAGAATGACATGTTGAAATATTCCCAAACGTAAAAACAAAATAAGGGATTTTGGATAAGGGGTTTAGCATGTAACGAAAATGGAGCTGTTTTACACGTAGGACGTCTAAAAGCGCAGGGGCTGAAGCCCCTCTGACGTCCATGTGTGCACGTCCCTGTGCCTGCCTGACAGGTGGGTTGATAGGAGGAGTCCATGCAGCACAATACAGAGCTCAGGAAAAAGTAGTCTTAGCAAAACAAAACTATCACAATCTGTTAATTCTGTGCGGAATCGTAAGGTAAGCATCGCGATCGTCATCTCGCTTCTTATAGAAACTTTTAGATCAGTGCTTACTGCTTCTTCAAACCCTTCTTTAAATTCCAAGAACCCCTTTAACTCTGAGATTCGATGGGGGCGAAAGGGCGCCCGTGGGTGGGTCCACCATCATGCAGTCCCATTTGTACCTGGAAGGGTTCATTTTGAACCTCCAAGGAAACCTGAGAGTCAAATCAATGGACCCCACTTGGTAAACCGCTGACACATGCGGTTCGTTCTGAAGTCAGGTCAGTCAGTTCAGATTTGATATAGTCATGTGATACCATATCGTTATAACGATGACGCATTCTACCTCAGTGTGGTAAACAGTGTCTAAACAGCCGTCATTAAATCAATGATTACTACTATGCACTAGCCCAGAAACATGCCTGCTCGTGAGTACGAGCGTAATGTGAAGCATGGCTAGTAGCCTACGAGCGTCATGTGAAGCATTGCTAACGATGCACTTCATTTAGTAAGTGATTTTTCCCCCCTGTCGTTTGTTGAATAGGGTCGAAGATCCTGCAAGTTCCGCTTGTACAGGGTGACCGTCCAGAACGGTCCGAACTATTCTTTTGTGGGACAGAAGTTTCGCTTGTGTGCGACAAGTGTGGGACGGGGGCGTGGCAGGTTTATTGAGCAACTATACTGTACTTCTCAAGTAGCCCTGAAACATGACTGCTCGTGAAGTACGAGCGTCATGCGATGCATGGCTACTTCTCATGCTATTTTAACAGCAATAAAAACACCTATGAGGGAGCTTTAAGTATGGCTTAAAGGGGAATTCCACCCATTTTCAAAAAAATCAAAAAAGAAAAACATTAACATGGTGAAATACATCTTGTTTATATCATCAGATGTATTTCACCATGTTAATGTTTTTTTCAGACCTCCATTTTTAGGAAATACAGAATTGGGGGAACTTTTTTTTTATCATCACCACACAATATCTCTAAGGTATATTAATGACATTAAAATGTTGAACATGGGTGGAGTTCCCCTTTAACAGGGAGGGAGTAGGGCGCTATGACTCCCTGTATGGCGATAAACCCATAAGATATGGTCATAATATTGTTCACACATGTGTTGCAATGTCCTGTTCTAAAATATTCATATTCAAATGTGACCTAAAATGTGCTGGCTTGGGAAGCTTTCATCACCTGAAGGTTCTCAGTAGCCACCCAGAAACCCCATTGATCCTACTGGCTGACACCTGGCCCAGGCAAAAAGATTTCACCTTTCCTCACCTATCCCATAACCCCGTAGGGTATAGGGGTGACGGGATAGGTGAGGTAAAATCATTTCAAATGATTTAATCAGGATGTTTCCAGGTGCCCCACCATGTATTTCACCTATATGTAAAAATGTGAAATAGCCCAGTCAAAGCTGCCCATGTCCTGCTATGTGTGTGCTCCTGTCCCAGGAGCCTGGGACAGGGCCTGAACTTGTGGGACGCATGAGAAGTCTCAGAAATAAGGAGCAGTCCCATGCAAAGTTGTCACATAAGAGCATATGCAAAATGAATATGGCAAAAATGTCTTTTATGTAGGAGGAATCTAGAGAGATGCCAGACCGGGGCAGGCATCAAAACAATGAGAAGAAGTATGCTGCTGAACACAGGAACAGAAAGAGGGAAACATCACCAAGCACATACCACCACTCGACTGGTGACAGAGATCGGACCAGAAGAGACAGAGAAGAGCGGTCCTACCCCTCCTACAACGATCCACCTGCTCACAGAGATCACCCAGAGCCCCCAAGAGTGTAAAGACCATATTCATTGATTAATTGATTGGGTAGTTTATTGACAGAAAAGTAATCCGTACAGGGTACAGTCAAACACTTGTTCTGTTTTGTTTTAACTTGTCTCTTGTTCCGTTCCGTTCTGTCTCTTGTGCCGTTCTGGCCTTCAAAGCGTTCAGGGCAGTACGCGAGTTAAAGAGTCAAAGGGCACCGGAGGAGAATAACCTTTAAGGTAGCCATTTGTCCTCCTCATTTTTGCATAGAACAAGAATGATTGAGCTGTGTTAATCCTTACACACAATACTACAAAAGAGAGGTAGGTAGGCATCTCTGTCGGCCCTATAGTAATCAGTACAGGGTACAGTCAAACACTTATTCTGTTTTATTTTAGCTTGTCTTGTGTTCAATGTTTTGGGGACTACGGAATGACACTAGCAACCTTGCTAAATCCGGTATATTTACATTGCACTCTATTTTGTAATGTCCATGAATATGCACTGTCCCGTCTAAATAAACAAATAAAGTAAAGTACACAGAAAACACACAAAAAAGTTCCTGCGATCTTGTTTCCGTTCCATATGCTAGAAATACTGTACATCTAAGGCCTATTGTATTTGAAAATAGCTATCTAAAAAGCTCAACACATTGCATTGCAAGGAGGCGTAGGTGGTGGTCTAGAATTACCACTGTCTGCTTCTCCATAAGGAAGTAGATCTTTGCTATGTGTGTTTTCAGAAGTAAGAATCTCAGGCCATTGTATCTGATCTGTCTGTCCACCAATCTCGTTTTGTATGTACAGAGAGACATCAGTGTATTCATCTGAAGGGGAATATTATGAGCCACAGCAGCGCAGACAAGAACTTTACAGACTCGGATACATGCTATCAAGCAGAGGCAAGTTGTTTTTACACTTGATTAATTAAATGGTAAGTGTACAATTATATCGCTTTATCCAATGTGCTTTGAAGTGCTTTTATTCACACACCGATAGAGGAGAAATCAGAGGAAACCTTGACACTAGCTCCCGAGCTACCCTTGTCCCATTCCACGGAATAGTTATTAAATGATATGTTTGTTTGTTTTTTAATCCAGCTGGAATATTGCCAGATTTGAAGTATTGTTTTACTATCCTTGTTTTATGCACACATTCATGTTAGCACATCCATCCTGTTTTTTTAGGTCTCTGCCAGGCAATGGAGATGTGCGTGAATCTACTCATAGTCATCTGCGCAGGGGTCCCATACAGCAACGACGGAGGCTACCGCAACTTGGCCAGTCTCGGAGGGCTCTACCATTATTATTACGGCGGAGCGAATGCCTTCACCGGGGCTGACGCAGACAGGGTGATGGAGCTGGACCGGCTGTATCATCAGCTTAAACGTCCTCCGTATGTCTTCACCATGGCTTGCGGAGGAGCCCTGATGGCCTATGCGTGTGTAATGATGGCCCTGGGCGTCTTCAGAGTGCCTTACCACTGGCCCATTGTGCTTTTGGTAGAGGCCCTGCTGAACGCCCTCATCGCACTGGGTTATATCCCTGCCCTGGCCTTCTACTTCATCAAGCTACAGGAGACCTACAACACTGCCGTTTGCAAAGAGAGAGAGGAGCTCTACAAGAGTAAAGGTCACCAGGGCTTCACGTGTCAGTTCAACGGGGCTGACATCGCAGGGGGCCTCTTTGCGGTCGTCGGGGTCATAATCTTCACCATAGGTGCCGTTCTGGCCATCAAAGCGTTCAGGGCAGTCCGTGAGTTAAAGAGTCAAAGGGCACCGGAGGAGAATAACCTTTAAGGTAGCCATTTGTCCTCCTCATTTTTGCACAGAACAAGAGTGATTGAGCTGTGTTAATCCTTACACACAATACTACAAAAGAGAGGTAGGCAGGCATCTCCGTCGGCTCAGTGTCTCTTGAAGGTAACATGGAGGCAAGCTGTCCCGAGATTGCGAAGTATGAAATCCTACACAGAACAAAACAAGCACAGAACAAAAGGGTTCAGTAGGCCAATTAGACTCTTTAGCTAATAAACCTCCTTTGGATTTAAATGACGGAACACAGCGTGTCTTCCACATGGCCTTCTGCACTTCCATTATTAATATCTATAAAATGAGTTATTACAGAGTCCCCATCCGCTCCAATGCCTATATTATCTTATAAATTACTGGTACAGTTAAACTGTTTGGACATACTCAAAGGCACATGAGGAACAATAACATTTAGAGGGCGGTATTGCAGTTGTTGTACTGCACACTGTTGTGACGAAGGTCTATTCACAAATCTTCTTTTATACACTCACATATGGTCATGAAGTATGAAATGTGGGTCTTGACCGAAAGAATATGGCCGCAAATACAAGCGGGTGAAATGAGTTTTCATCAACGGGTGGCTGGCATTTCCCTTAAAGATAGGGTGAAAAGTTCGGTCATGTGCAAGCTACTCGGAGTAGATCTGCTGCTTCTTCACCTGGAAAGGAGACAGATTAGGAGATTGTAGGACACTGGCCTTGGACCGTCTTGGGATCCTCCAGGAGGAATTCACTAATAATGTTGCTATTGAGAGGGAAGGCTGTAGCTGTTGCCCTGCAACCCAAATACGAATAAGCACTTGAAGTTGGGTGATAACAATTTGATTATATCTCATTACTTTAAGTTTGCATTGGAGCAGATGGATAATGAAATAGTTCAGTATTTTATTCATAACTTTTGATATATTCATGGAAATACAGAGGTAGATGTTTACATTAGGAACAATAACCTTTAGTTTGTATATACAATTTGTTTAGAAATCTGTATTCTTATTTCTTGCACTGTAGTGGGTACGGGGGAAATGTTTAGTTTTTGAACTCTAAAATCTCATGTAGATATGCAACAGATGTTTTGAAGCGAGCGTAGCGTGACTGTCTTTCTCCAAAGTGTGGATGGTATGACCGCAGTGAAAAATGAAGTGAAACAAAATTAAGATTCAAGAGTGTTGGGCTAGACGTAATACATCATGATATAAAGGTTTGTTTTTGTTGACGAAAACTAAGTTGAAAAATGTTCATTGACTACCTTTTTTACTGGCGAAAACTAAATGAGAAGTGTCAAACTAAGACCAAATATTTTGACTATTTTGTCAACAAAAAAGGTAAATGTTTGCAAGGAACTAGTGGAAAAAAGATTCAGTGTACTTTGCCTGCTAAAAAAAACAGAAGCTCCTGAGCTTGTAGATCTTCTATTTTCAGCAAGTGTAAAATTACACATTACAGCAGCATCCTGCAAAAATACTTTTTAGTCGACTAAATCAACTGCAGATTTAGTCGACTAAAATCTCATGATATTTAGAACCAACTAAGACTAACACTAAAACTACAACTAAGAAAAACACTAAAACATTCCTGGTGACTAAAATGTGAAAAGTTAGAAGTGTGATGATTGGTATTAGTGTGGTGCAAGTTGGGTCGGCAATCAGACGAATAGTTATAGCCTGACTTAACCCGCTTAAACATTGTGTGACATCCTGTCTGGGTCAATACTTGCTACCTCCTCCTTTAAATATTGTATAACATGTTACATTTGTTTATAAATGTTATTATAACCGTAAGCAGACTTTGAAGTTACCGTTCAACTATCACGGAATGAACTGTGGTGCCAATTATAAGGATTTCCTATGCATAGATGAAACTTTTTTTTTGCATTAACTGGTCTACTGTGAATAGTCAATTACTTGTATGTATTTTCATCATTTTTTAAAGTTTTTCCTTTTCGTGTATTTTTTTTTTTTTTTTTTTTTACCGTTTTTATACATGTTTAAAAAATATGTATATTTTAGTGATGGTATTTTTTCCTGCTACCTCCTTTCCTATAAATATACTACTGTATAACATTTTTCATTTGTCTTATTAAATTACTCAATTAACAAGTACAGTTCTCATATGGTGCATTCATTTTGTGGGGGTCACTGTGGTCACTTATTAAAAGTAAACAAATCCACAAATCTAATCAATTGTTTAGTTCTAAAATACCGGGATTAATGCAACCTTTGCTGTCATTCTATTCAAATGTTCTCATTATGAACAGGTGTATGTAAAGGGATATAAAAAATGCCCAAGTGACTAATATTGACTAACATTTTTGGAGAAATCTCCCGACCATGTAAAAGGTGAAAGGACATTGAGAATATATGGTATTTTACAGCAGAAAATGTAAGGATATTTGTGATGAGCTCATCAAAAAGGTGTACGAAATAAACAATGGACAAATAACAGCATTTCACAGTATAAATCTTTATTGCTACTTGGCTTAATGTTAATTAAAAATACAGCTTTCTGCTTGAAACTAGACATAGCAGCTTTTTAAATAAAACCAAGTTTAAAGGAGTACGGTTCTGGCTGACAGACAGCAAAAGTGCTCATTGTTAGTCCTATTCCTAACAATTAACTGATGAATAAACATTGAACATGATTTTTTTTGCAGTAGTCTGCATGCTAAAATAACAAAATATTAGATATGCTCCATTTTGTACAAACAAATCACGTTTTGTTCGGTACCGTATGTATTTTATATTGATTTACAGTATATAGGGCATGCTTTAAACATTAAATACAGCAATAATTAGTACCTTAAAGTACAATAATGTGTAACAATTTACCATACAATCCCTATAATTTTAATTTCTGTAATGGAGAAGGAAATATAAATTTGCATGAAACAATGAAGTACAAAAATAAACATCGGCTTCTTGGCATTGAGATAAAATATTCAAGCATTTCTAGAAAATAATGTAGAGAAAGGAACAGTGAGGGTTAAACATGGTTACTTTGGTCATTATGTTAAACAACTGGAACATCCTCTACCAACTTCTTTCATCATAACCTTTCAACAATACTCATTTCATAATGCATGAGAGCATGCATGCATACTTATGTGTGTGCATTTAGTCAAACCTATCTAACACACACACACACACACACACACACACACACACACACACACACACACACACACACACACACACACACACACACACACACACACACACACACACACACACACACACACACACACACACACACACACACACACACACACCAGCAGCATAAAAAAAATAAAAAGAAAGGATCTCACAGCGAAATAATGAATTAACAATTCATTTGAAAAACACTGATAGCCTGTTATTCAGCCAACTGATTCTCAACCACTTGTGGATATGGGCCCCACTAGATATTCTGGTCACACGCATTGCCCCACCCATCTGACCATTAATTATGATCAGATGGGTGGTCTGTGCTCATTTTCAAAGCATGTTTATTTTAGTGATCAATTGATCGTGTACTACTGACTTAAAGTTCTTGTTTGTTGGTATCACTATGAAAACAAAACATATTTTAAATATTTGTATTGCTGTATTGTAATGTCAATAAAACCATAACGTATTTGAGAGCCCACTTGCAATATCCTCACAGGTTGGGAACAGTAATATGTATAAGTGTATACCATGTTATGGAGTTTGTTTGTTCACAAGGGTATTAAAGAGATTCACAGTACCCTTCGCTCCCTCTGGTTCTACTACTAACTACTAACTGTAAGGATATTTAAGTCTCCGTTTCATGACAAAATGCGCAAGAATGTTTATAAGTCTGGACAGTGATTAAGCATTTTTTTCTACGACATGACCTGGGAGATAATGTACACACAAATGCACAATTGAACCGGACTAATGGTCTGTAGATCCTTAACAAAACTCACATAATGCAAATGTTTGCACACATAAACCCAAACACATGGATGTACATTCACACAGGCACACATCAGTTACTATTTGTTTTCATTCAGGTTGCTTTGCATATCCGTATGAGGCATGACGATTGAAGATTAGTGCCTTACAACAGTGTCCTGTATACAATAATTTAAACAACAAAAAATGCCCCAAATTAAAAAAAACAGTATGAACATGTCAAATGTGTCCAAATATTAAATGATTATCATCTGTCCCAAAGTTCTATCTCCAACATCCCAGTGTAGAATGTACAGAAAGTCTACAATGCATTGTAATTTATTTTGTGCCATTCCTAAACATTTGTCTACTGTAGTCAACATTGTTCTGTTTCACACAAGATGTGTTTGTATGGCAGTCTGTATAACAGACGACTCACTTTCAAATTAAAATGAAATGTATAAATAACATGATGATTGTAAAGAAATACATTCTGTTTCTGCATTGCCATTGCCATTTGTCACGTGTCTCACTATTGTCTCTGCATTGTGGTCCACCAATATGGTATTGAGATATAGGATGGTGGGATTAGCATTTTTGTAAAATTGTATCCTCAATGGAACATGTTTATCACATGACAAATGTAATAATAAAATGCGTATTCTGAAGAAATGGTCATGGCCTTATTATATGGACAGCTGCTACATGAGCCAAGGAATCGAGGGAAACAGATTTTTGCTTGTACGACCTACAGTTTTCGTCCAAAATATAAAGTGGGCTATTACAGCACCACCATTAGGACACTTTGAACTTGTTTGGGTTGAGTTGTCTCCAGACTCATGCACATGTACCGCAGACGTGCGCACGCACACACGCGCGCGCACACGTGCACACACGCGCGCGCGCGCGCGCGCGCACACACGTGCACACACACACACACACACACACACACACACACACACACACACACACACACACACACACACACACACACACAATCTTTCAAGATCTCTAAGTAGTTTGTCACCTTATGAAAAATACTACAGTAATCAATAAATGACATGAAGACTTTGAAAAAAAAAATTGGGAAGACCGCACTATTGATTACAAAGGTAATTAATGTGCTGTTGGCTTACTTCCACTATACCATGTAGCCTAGGTATATCAAAGTTATAGAGGCCCAATTACACAATTAACAAAGTGCTTTGATAAGTGTTTACATTTTAAATGAAAAGTAATGAATCTACTGTATCAAGACTTTATGACATATTTTATCGATCATTCCAGTTTAATGAAGACAGATTAGAAGGGTAGGAACTGCAGGTATTTCTGTTTTTCTTCTACTCCCTCTATTGTATTTCCCACCGATGCAAGTCACAAAGAGAAAAGAAGAGGGTATAACAGAACAGTAGTAGTGCTTCTTTAAGGCGACATGGGGTATTGGCAGATCCAATTGCAAGATCCATCTACGGAGAACAGCAGCACCAATAACTAAATAGTACCTAGATGGAGCAATAACTGAAACTAGCAAGTATAGATGTTTGGCCATGCCTCAATACACTCTCAATCTCTTTTTGGCACAAGGCAAGGTGTAAAGGAATGGCTAGACAGGGGTTTCTAAACTGCACAATTGTGTCGGCCAAACCAATGAATACTGTAATCTGCAATTGATTGTTCATCACCTATACTTGGCAAACCTCTTGACATCACTCTGACTATTAACGTCAATAATTAAATTTCACTGTTTCTCGACAAGAGATCCAAATGGACTCCTTACATGACTGTAACAATTACAGCGACTCTCAACCTTTGTCATTACAAGGACTCCATGCCAAGATGGACTTGATTTGGTTAAGTTGTCATCTCTGAGTAATTTACACTGTAAAATCCTCAGTGTTTATTTAAAGGTGCTCCACCGTGGATTTAAAATCCAATTTATTACCAATATATAAATATTTCCCTTTAATTCCTCTTTATACCCACTGAATCTTAACCAGCCACAGCTGCCCTACCACAAGTGTCCACATCCCAGGGGCACACTCGCCACTTATCCCCACCCACCTCAGCCTCGGTCACAGTTATTTGGCAGTCACAGGGAGAGGAGGTGGGTACTGATCCATCCAATGACTTATAGGGTGTGTGGAGGAAAAGTTAAAGGAGCAGGGCTATTCAAAATTGTCCCATGACATCACATTAGGAAAGAATCTGATAGGGACCATTCAGACACACCCATTCAGGAATCCACAGATTCACAGATTTTTGAAGGTCTGACTGTTTAGGAAACAACTTTTTGTGATGTAAAAACACACTGGGGACAGTGGGGAGGCTAACTCTGTCCACTTATACACTCTAATTTACAGACCCGTAAGGATCCATGATGTTGTGAACTTATCGTGGTTCCTGGTATCCACTTTGAGAACACCTGCTGTGAGTATGGATGTGTATGGATAAACGTTGAGACTGAGAGTAAACAATTGTACAGTATTTAAGTGTATGGTGAATGTGGGTAGCATGTTGTTCTCTTAAGGCAGGTCTTATACTGTAAATCGCTAAAACAGTCTGAAAAACAAACTCATGTTTCTATATTATTGGTTCTCAAAACCTTTCATGTCAATTACCGCCCAAATGGTATGTATTTGGCCACGGACACCCGTCTAAAATATTTTGTTCCAGGGATCCCCAGAAGCAAAGATTTGAGTTCAAGAAAAATGGTTAAAGCGTTTAAAATCCCGGTTTTGATGTGTTAAAACAAGGCATAATGAACCCTGTGTGGGAGACAAAGATGGAGGAAGAGCAGTGTCCCAATTATTATGAATGCTGTTGTTTGTTCTAAGACAACAACTGACAACAACAACAAAGACAACAACAACAACACAAAAATCACATCCACCTATTGTTCTGGACTGGCATTCTCCTATCTGGGTCACCCTACCTCTAGGGATCAGATCCTACCACACAACACAAAACACAAAGGTTCTCTCCTGCAAGACCGAGAGAACAAGAACGAAAGACCATACATTTAACTTGTGGATCTGTAGATATGTTAGCCAGTAAAACCGTAAAAAAGACACCGAGATAGATAAAATATGGCTTGTCATAGTTGTCACTGCTGCAGTTGCTTTGTTGCACAAACAAACTGAATGCGCCTGCTTATGCTTATTTAAGTCGAGATAATGAATTTCAATGGGTAGCAGCCTCAAAAGAGAAAAAAACAAAAATAAAAAAACAGTGTGTGTTGACTAGAATTTGTCATCTATGTACCAGCAGAGTACATTGATGTTTCATAATATACGGTACGTACATAATAAAGTAGGTTTATCTTACAGGTCTCTGTATAAATCCAGCCTTGAAGTCATCGCGTACAGTACTTTGATAATAATTTTGTTCAAACGACTCTTCCACACTTCCTTAGTTCCATCTTCCATTGATTTCACAATGACCATACAACGTGATCTGTTCAACCTTTTGTTTTTTTCCCTATGCAATTTGCAAGACAATAATTAATCACACACCATCTCAAATTACAGTGTAGGCTTTACACAGAACTGAAAATCATGTTCTTGTTGTTATTTTTGGCAACAATTCTAAATGAATGTCCTCTCTTAGGGAAACATCCACGTGAACCAGTGCCTGAATTCAGCAGATTTAAAGCCTGATTCATACTTGGTTGCACGACGGCCGACTGCTATTGAAGGGCTGCCAATCTTGGCCTGTTCCCTGCCATTCCCAGACGTTCTCTGCACAGGACAGCGCATGAATTAGGCTTACGTTCACAAAACGGAAAACACGGTTTCACAATCGATCACATCCTGTACATTAGGGTTCGGCACATACTGAATGGAATTGTTTTTTTTAAACGATTCCATTCGGGTTAATGTGAATGCAGTGGTAAAGTCTTTCTGTTCCTATGCGCCTATAGTAATTTATACTGTCTCCTTTCTTTTGCCACCAGTGTCCAGAGTCCTTCTAACAGCTGCTCAGCAGGTTAGAAGATCTGGGATAGCAGGAGAGAAGCAGCTGTACTCGTGGTGTCCTCACTTAGAGGCACACCGTCACACAGTGATGTTCTCTTTAACACATTTCAACAGGAACACACGCATCCACAAATACAGCACATCTGGGAATGTCAACATGCTCTGGGGCTGATTCATCTGCAGTAGGCACTTTTTCACCTTTTCTTTGCAGGGGATTTTACTCCTGGACCTGAAAGACCCCCTGGCCGGACCCCTTGAGAGGTTATTATCGTCACACTCCAAGGGATCCCCAATCCAAGGATAAGCAATTTGATTGCTAGTCCTTTTCGAGTAAAGGGAAATGTTGCTGACGTGTTCTGCAATGTTCAATTCATGAGGTATTCCAGTTCAGGCATGGGGGAAGGGGGTGATAATTCGTCCTTTGGAACATGGATTTCTTTCCAAACACTTTTTTTCCCTCAGAGGGCCGCCCACTCACCAGTTCCATCGGGTTCAACACGATTCAGACAACTTGCTTAGGATGACGTGCTGACGGACACCGACTGCTTTTCCACCATCCAAACGTCACGACGTATCCAAAATGTCTGGTCTGTATGGCAACTGAATATCCCACAGCAGGTACCTACAAGGCAGAAAGAGCTCCTCTCTGCCTCCTCTGCCATGGCGTTTGGAGTGCTGTACTCCGGCTCTCCTGCTAGAGGGCAGTGTCGTACACCTCCTGCTGCAGGATGGAAGTGGGGCCTGCAGAAGGGGCCAGCATGGAGGTATGGTGGTCAGGCTGATGCAGCATGGGAGGAGGAGGGTGGGGGTGGTGGTGCGGGTGGTCCCACACCAGGTCTCTAATGGAAGGGGGAGTGGATGGCACCGGAGGACCAGAGACCACGGGGGTCTGCTGGCCTAGTCTCAGCTGCTCCCGGACGTCCTGCTCCAGACTGGGGGGAACGATCAGCTGGTCCTCTGGGTCCTGCTGGGCCGGGGCAGTGAAGTAACCCGACTTCTTCTTGGGAGCCTCCAGGGCCACTTCGATGACGTTGTGGCTGTCCTGAGGGTCAGGGTTGGCAGCATGAGGATACTTTAGTTCACTATCAAATACCTACCGGTATCTCACCTGTATTATTCCATGGAAGCCAGTAACAATTTAACTGTATTTTTGGCATTTAAAAAGCAGTATGAAAAACAAATACATAGTTGAAAATTACTTTTCTGTTTGATCATTTTATGCTACCAAAGTTTGTGAAAAAACTGTATGTAAGCTCATGATGCGATGCATTTCTCCACAGACTAATTTATATACGTTGTAAAATGATTAGATGGAAATGAGTGAGTCTGAGAGAGATGAACTGCAAAAATAACTGTAATATTCCCAAATAATTTGCGATTAGGAGATCATGCGATAATTCCGTTGGCCGAAAGTAGCATGTACTTTTACTTACCGGCAAGTAATGTACTTAAGTATTTGCGATTTCCAACACTATTATTTCTAATCCACTACATCTCATAGGCAAATGTTGTACTTTGAAAACATTTTTTATAAAACAATATATTATTATATACATTTTAAATAACTATGAAACAAAAAAATAAATACAGTAAAACATATGAAACACTTCAGCCATATACATTCGGCCATTTGAAAAGAGCCGATCTACAAGCTCACACACAGCGAGCTCTTAAATCTGCTATTTGTATTCAAAGGTATAGTAAGTGATTTTTATAATCCGTCCTACCATAGAGTATGGTGACCACATAAGGTGTGTGTGTGTGCGTGGGTGTGTGTGTGTGTGTGTGTGTGTGTGTGTGTGTGTGCACCTTGTTACCATTTTTTCTGCATCTTGTTACCATTTTTCCCCTCCTAATCACCCACATCACTGAACGCTCACTGAAGTGATTTGTATACATTTGAAACGTTAGTATAAAGTATAGGACATTCTGCATAGTGAGTAATCCGGACTTGTAATCCAATGTAATGAGCATCAACTGCAGTGTTGATGCTCATTACATTGGATCCTTCCCCCCTACCCTGGGTCTACCTGAGGGGCGACCACCGAGCCGTTGGACAGCTTCTTCCCAAAGAGGCTGGATGTGGACGGAGACTTCTTCAGGTCTGATATCTCTCGGCCGCAGACGGCCAGGAGGCAGCCGTTGGCAGTGGACACCACCACGCTGTTCTGCCTGCGCATCTTCCCATTGGGATAGTCGCAACCACGCTTCTCCATGTCCACGTCTTTGGGGTTCCGCAGCTGGAATGCACAGCAGTGGATGTCAACCTAGATGGAGGAAGAGAAACAGACAGACAGACAGACAGACAGACAGACAGACAGACAGACAGACCTTTATCGATCCAGCAGGGGAAATTCAGTGGCCATCAGTTAACACTTTAACTTCTAATAACAAGTTAGATGAGTAGATTAGTCGTAGAACAGATTCTACAGACCCTTTACAGTAACCTGCACTACACAAGACAATACCAAAGCAAAGCCATCACAGTGTCCCGCACTATGCCTAACAACCGTAAGGAGAACCACAGAACACTTCTGGGGACACTCCAGTCCAGTCTGGACAGTACCTCCACCTCCAGCTTGCTGCCGTTGGAGATCACACCTTCCAGTGGCAGTTCGTCGTCGCTGTCCAGCCCGTTGTCAGAGTGGTTACTGGAGAAGGTGGCGCTGGAGGGCTGCCGTTGGAACAAGACAGGGTGAGGACCCCCCACTACCACCGCTGACCCGACAGAACCAGGCACCATGACCCCAGACGGCATGGCGGTGGTGGCAGCGGGGTGCAGGCTGCAGCGTCTCTCTGGACGGGGGCCTGAGGAGGCAGGGTTATATTATACACTGGATAAAGAAGGAGCATGTCACACGTTTTCTGTCTTATCTGCAGATAACTTCTCGCCAGAACACACACACACACACACACACACACACACACACACACACACACACACACACACACACACACACACACACACACACACACACACACACACACACACACACACACACACACACACACACACACACAAAGGGGCACCTTGCAACTCATTGGGTCAAAATGATCGTAAGGTCGGTGCTATATGTTGCATGCTGACATGTGTTGTCACGTGTCCTGTGTTGACGGATGCATGTTGTCCCGAGTGTTCAGAGTATGTAAGTCAGTGGATCATATCACACCAAAGGAAGCGACCCCATATATTACAATAACACTAAAGCTAATTACAAAATGAACCCATGAAAAACTATAAACACCAACTGAAATAATCACATTCGTGAGAAGTGAGCACTCATAGAACACCACACCGTACATCACATTCATCATATTCCACACACAAACCTGTGCTGCCCTCAAACCTAGCCCCCTCACTACACTGACCTTGTGTGGAGGTCTGCTCATCGGAGGCGGTGGACCCCGCCTCACTGCCCACCTCGGACGTCTCGCTGTTGAACTCGGACACGACTCCGCTGGTGGAGGAGGAAGGAGTGAAGGGCTCGTTGGCGGCGTTGGGGCCCAGCATGGTGGAGGTGGCGGTGGGTAAGGCGGTGATGACGGTGGGACCCCCTGCGGTCAGCCCAGCTCCTCGGGGCGGCGGCTCGGTGGAGAGCGGCGGCTCGCAGGTGCAGCCTGTGTCCCCGGTGACGTGCAGAGACACAACCACGGCGCCGATGTTGTCCTTGCAGCCGTAGCTCTGGGCCAGAGAGCAGAGCTTTTTGGCGGCGGCGCGCGGGTCGCCTACCGCCTGGACGGTGCGCACCGCCTCGCCGTACGAGACCCTCTCGAACAGAGCGCGGTTGCCCAGGATCAGGAAGTGGTCCCGGGGCCGGAGGGGCTCGGTGTGCACCCAGGGCCTGGGCAGCACCCACGGACACAGGTAGGAGCAGCCCAGCAGACGGGAGCAGCACGTCACCCCGCTCACCTTGTTGTCCTGCAACACAGGAAAGCAGGGCTTTTCAACCTTTTTGATACCAGGCCCACCATTTATTCAGCATTTGAGCCACGGACCACCATTTGAGGACATTTTGGAACCCAAAACAGATCCCAAAACTAAAGATTTATTTTGCTTTTGTCCACAATACCAGGCTGGATTTGGGAAACAAAACAGGAAAAACATACCGACCAAAATGACCATTAATCTTCTACATTCTCTAGTTGTCTAGACTTGGGCTGATTGAGATGATGAATATTTTAACTCTTGAGAGTGTAAAAATGAAACCAAAGGTTTCATGTTTACACTCTCAAGTATTCATCATCTGAATTAGCACCACTTAATTAAGAAGTCTAAGTCTAAGTCTTAATTAAGAAATCCAGCCTGGAATTGTGCACAAAACCAAAAGAAATCTTTGGTTTTGGGTCTTTGGGGTGTCATCAAATGTCATCAATCGTGGCTCAAATGCTGAGTAAATGGTGGTCCCTGGTATCAAAGTGGTTGAAAACCACTGTTCGACATCGAAACTGGACTTCTAAAATGCAAATCAACAATCAACAATTACCGCATAATGATGAACGATGATACCACACCACTCACCGCTTCACATGAGTGCGATTATTTTTATGCGCTGTGAGCTTGTCGATGAGTTATCGTCACTATTTCTGTAATTTTGTGAATTATGTTGCTTATAATTGCATGCCCCAAATAGCAAATTAACTGACAAAATTATTTAATTATCAAATATGTTTTTTTTTAGATATTCGATAAAATGGTTTAGTTCAATAACCCGTACCTCTGTGATGATGGCTTTGGCTAGTTTAACCCTCTCCATCTCCTCGGTGCTGTTCTCCAGGCTGAGGACCTTGGAGAGGACTAGAGGCTGGCCGTCCCGACACAGAACAGCCTGGCAGGTTCCCACGTTGGCCACCGTCAGGCTGAACGCACCTCCAGACTCCCCTAAAGGCTCACGGTGGATGTAACACAGCAGGGCAGAGGCTCCCAGTTTCTGCCCCGCCATGCCTAGTTTTCTGTATCATACAAGTGCACAGACACACAGGCAGACACAGGCACAGACCCACACACACACAGTTCACCAGTTTCAGAGTCCTAAAGCAACCTGGAAATCAGCAGCAGCAGCGCAATGACATTTTTCACTTGCCAATTGCAAACACTGTTGATGTACTGATGGCAAATATCGTCTAAATAGTTTTTAATTCAAATTAACACAATATATAGATTGACACAACAGAAATATATTTTGCCTCAGGCAATTTTCTCATCATCAGTGTTGTTTGTTTGAGAATGTTTTGTCTTAGTCTTAGTCTTTTGAGTAACACATATTTCGTCGTTTAGTCCCATTTAGTCTTCTGAAATTCATTTTTTTAGTCTTAGTCTAGTTGACGAAATATCAACATCAATTTAGTCTTAGTCTCAGTCTTAGTCTTTTTTTAGTCTTAGTCTTTTTTTAGTCTTAGTCTTTGAGGTTTAGTCTTAACCTTGCATTTTTAGTCTTACTAGCTTTCAACATGCAATACAGATTATACAGGCACATTTAGTTTGCATGTTGCATGGAGGAAAACAGCAAGATTGGTTGCATAAACCAATCTTGCTACCAGGGCCCACTATTTATTCAGCATTTGAGCCACGGACCACCATTTGATGACATTTTAGCCCCCAGAGGCCCAAGACTATAAGGATTTATTTTGCTTTGGTTTCATGTGTAAACATGAAACGAAATGGACCCGCAAGGGTCCAAGCTCACAACATATCACATCGCAACACGTTGTGAGCTTGTAAATGGCCTATTTTCAAATAGTCAAATAGGTTTAAGGTTTTAACACTGTTCCTCCGGAGCCCACTTTGACACCCAGGGTATTTATTAGATAATCTGACCTGTGTGAGGTGAGGAAGGTGTTGCACATGTACACGCTGTCCACACTGGAGTGCTGTAATTCCTCGGACAGAACATCTCCCATGGTGCACTGCAGCAGCCGGGGCACTTCCTCATTGCGGTCGCCGTCAAAGATGCCATAAGCTGCCTCCACACCGCTGTCCCCGAAATGATCCACCGCCAGCACAGACACACACAACCTGCTCACCACAAAGCACATACAGCAGCACATATAGGGGGTACATAAGCATTCCATTTTTCAATACTTTATATTTCTAGTCCACTACAAATCAAGGCAAATAGTGTACTTTTAACTCCACAACAAATATTTGAAAGCTTATTCATACAAAACATACTTTAAAGGGGCTCCACCATGAATTTAAAATCAATTGTATCATATAAATAAATGATGCCATTTAATAACATTTTTATACACTCTGTAGCCTAAACAACCACTCAGATAATTATTTTTCATATTTTCTCGGAGTGCTATTTGGCGACAGTAACAGAAATGTCCACAAAACAGCCCATTGTTGTTCCTTGGCTTATTAGAATATGCATGATCTGCCTGGTTTCAGTCGGTTTCATTGGGCGTCTTTGAGAGGGTGTGTGGATTCCATGCATACCAATGACTTAAAGGGTGAAGGTAAAGTTAAAGGGGAACTTTAACCTTTTAAAGAAGTAGTTCAGCCAAAGAAAACAACAACTTAATTTCTATCAATTACACACCCTGTGAAGCCTGAAATTGATATGGCTTTATTGCATCCCAGAGCCAGTATTTTATTTGATGACCACCGGACTCTCTGGTAGGAGACTCAATAGAGACATGGCCGGTCATCCAATTATTGACTTAAGTTGGTTGTTTTTACGTCCGGAAGGCCCTGTCCAGGACATCAGGATGGTTTAATTACCTAAATAAAAGTAAAAGTGCTTCTTC
The DNA here is from genome assembly GCA_039105355.1 of Benthosema pterotum. Taxonomy (NCBI): domain Eukaryota; kingdom Metazoa; phylum Chordata; class Actinopteri; order Myctophiformes; family Myctophidae; genus Benthosema; species Benthosema pterotum. The sequence continues at coordinate 27,893,522 of CM076966.1, read as the reverse complement.
CACCACTGCATACAAATGACACAAATCCCTCTTTGTAGACAGAGGTAAATCTCATGCATACTTCAGCATGCTTATAGAAACAGTATGGGGTGAATGCTGATACAAGACACTGCTGCGTGGGCCCCACGGGGTGGCCATGAGCCAGGCTCTCATTAATGATGCACAACAAGCTGTTTTATAGCGATTAGATGCACAGGAAGTATTGAACTACGCCACTTTGTATGCTCTTAAACAAAAGCCACAGATGGATGAAAGATGCCACTTATTATTGGGGAATTCATTGCCAGGAAAATAACACACCCACTCTGGAACTGTACAGTGCGATAGCAATAACTACAGTAAATCGTTCTAACTGAAGTGGATGGCAGAATCCACACCGCAACTGTAGCGTTGACGATAGTTGTCAAACAAAACTGCTTGGGTCACTTTCAAAACGTTTCTATGAACAATAGAAACACTGAGTGCCAGTCAAAATCCATCAGAAGGACACAGGATGCCAATGGTCTCATTCACCCGTCAGCAAGGTTTCCATTACTAATGATGAGCACTTGATTATGGAAGCATAATCAACAGGAATCTGGGAATTATTGGGATTTTACAATACAAGGAGTAGCAGAAGGAACTGTGCCATACACAGTTCCCTGCTTAATGAAGACATGAATATATTGGCCGAAAGGTGACAACAAAACAATTTTAGTTGTTTATGTAAACTCATCTATTAATTTCCATTATTTTATGCTGGATTTCTAGCCGAAAATGTTTTGAGAAAAACATTCCTGCGCTATAAATCCTATTGTGTGTTTGTTTGCACGTCTCCATGTTTGTATGGAAACAAACAAGCAATGCTGTTTGATATGAGCCAAGTGCTCTGAGGCTGTGATGATTACTTTGTGAAGCATGTTTGTTTACTACGGTGTATATTTCTACCTAATTTTTTTCAGGTAGAAATTGGTTTCTTCACAAATGAAGAAACCAAGAGACAGTGGAAAATAAATTGTAGTTTCCATTGCTCACTTGTTTCTTTGACCACTCATTTCAGTGTAGCCGTGTTTCCACAAGGTGGGCGGGGCCACCGATTCCCCTGTTGTGGCAGCTGACTTCTGGTCCAGCTTCAGAGTGGTGATGTGACTGAAAACAAAGGAAACAAAGAAAGACTTCAATTTGTCTCCAAACCATCAATTGGGACGCATTTCTAGGCCACTCAACAATTTTTATGGGTTATGGGTATAAATACATTTGTCTTGTGTTCCAGAATGAGACTCACCTGAACATGTTGAGGGTCTTGTGTTCCGTGTTGAGACTTACCTGGACATGTTGAGGGTCTTGTGTTCCGTGTTGAGATTCACCTGAACATGTTGAGGGTCTTGTGTTCCATGTTGAGACTTACCTGGACATGTTGAGGGTCTTGTGCTCCAGATGAGACTCACCTGAACATGTTGAGGGTCTTGTGTTCCAGATGAGACTCACCTGAACATGTTGAGGGTCTTGTGTTCCAGATGAGACTCACCTGAACATGTTGAGGGTCTTGTGTTCCATGTTGAGACTTACCTGAACATGTTGAGGGTCTTGTGCTCCAGATGAGACTCACCTGAACATGTTGAGGGTCTTGTGCTCCAGATGAGACTCACCTGAACATGTTGAGGGTCTTGTGTTCCAGATGAGACTCACCTGAACATGTTGAGGGTCTTGTGTTCCATGTTGAGACTTACCTGAACATGTTGAGGGTCTTGTGTTCCAGATGAGACTCACCTGAACATGTTGAGGGTCTTGTGCTCCAGATGAGACTCACCTGAACATGTTGAGGGTCTTGTGTTCCAGGATGAGGTTGCTGTTGGCTGTCAGGTCCAGCTCCTGCAGGGAGGCTGGCAGAGAGTCAGGCAGCAGGATCTCTGTCAGCTGGTTGCAGCTCAGGTCTACCAGCTGTGGCACATAATGCACACAAACACACATGAGACACACAGGGAGAAGAAAATGCCACGGTTCACTTTTAGGGGTTACATAGTGTATCCACACCGACAATGCGGTCAGTTTGATTAGAGTACTGGGCGGTGACATCAGTGAGTCTATTTAGTGTGCCTTATTTATCATATATTAACCTGGAACTGACCAAGCTCTTTCAGGAGAAGGGTTGCTCAGGATTTTACTCAGTGTTTTTCAAACAACACGGAATAGTTGCGACAATCACTGGTGAGTGACGCGCCCAAATTCAATGAACAGCACAATCTTCCCTTCAGAGCAAGATCTAAAAGCTCACTATGCTTTGTGATGGGGGCATGCTGTAAGCTTGTAGATAAGCTTGTAGATAGGCAACTATGTTTCACTTTCATTTGTATGCAACATTGAACGCGGCTTAAGTGGTTTTAGAAATAAAGATCCAAAGATCCATGTCTGACCTTGATCTCGGGCAGGTTGAGGATGTCGGGGAAGACGGTGATGTGGTTGGAGTGTGCTATGAGGGTGTGCAGTCTCTTACAGCTGGACACAGTAGAGGGGATGCTCTTCAGCTTGTTGCCACTTAGGTTTAACTCTTCCAGTAGCTCCAGTTTGCTGAGCTTACTGTGTACAAACAAAATGAAAAAATTAAGTACTGAGTTTTAGTGGTTCTCAAACTCTTCGGGCCACAACCCTCTCTAATGCCTTGAAATAGATTATACAAGTTTTTGCTTAGGAAAATTTGACCAAACCAAAAGTATTAGTAGCAGTAGTAGCAGTTTTTCTCATGCTGGGCGTAAGCCGAGGCAGCCCCCCGATGTGGCAAGGGAATGAGCCGCCCATGCCAATAGGGAGAACTGTGCACATCCAGTTGCTTCCTCTATTGTTTTTGAAGGAGACTGACAGCTAACGTTGAGATACATACACAGAACAAACAAACAAACTATGCGTTTAGCTCTATCTGTAAATAGCTAAAGGGTCCTTGGCATTAAGACGTTTGAGAAACACGGCCATAAGTCACCTAGCAGGAAAGGACAGCAGTTGGTTGTAGGCGATGTGCAGAACTCGCAGGTTGTGGTGTCCTACCAACACAGCACCACAGTTCTCATTCAGCTTGTTGCCCGTCAGGTACAGTTCCTGGAGTGTGCTGAGGCTCTCCTCTGATTGGCTGCTGGGAGGAAGAGTCTCCAGGGCATTGGCTGATATGTTTAGGTATTTTAAACTGAGAGAGAGAGAGAGACAGAGGAGACAGAGATAAGTGTGTACTGTATGTATTCACATGCACTCATATGCGCACACATATGTGCGCGCAGGTGCACACTAGGTTATGTTATGTTCTTTTGCATCTCTTTTTTTTCTTATCAAACTGAAAAGAACTTTTCAGGCAGGGTTGTATGGGTTATCTCAGGAGAGATAACACATACAGTACAGGACAAAGGATAAACAACTGAAATTGAAAGTGGTGAAACAAAAAGCCAGCAGACAAAACTGTAATTGGAACACTATGAACTTATTATCTTTGTGGGGCTCTCTCTATTCATTGTATGAACATCCAACTGGAAACTGTTACTGAAAAAAAAACAAGTTAACATTAAAGCTGTAAATATTTATATGAAAATAACACTTGTAAATACAGTTAAAATTGTAGAAAACTCTAGGAATCTAGGAAACTCTTCCCAAAAATCCCCCAAGTGGTGAGTGACAAACAGATATCAAAGTGCAATTGAGCACTTTAAGTAGTAAAGGGTGGTCTGTGATTTACCGTACAGGAAAAAGGGAGATATGTAAGTCTCAGATTACTGTCTGGACTGAATCAATGTGGCACACCCTGACCCTATTAGACAACAAGCCCATAGTCAAAATCATTATAGCTCTTTCTCAATGCTTCTCTAAGCTTTTGTGCTACATCAATGGACTGCATAAAGTTATTGTTTCGATATTGTATAGTGAACCACATAAGATATCCTTACACCTCTCACACCTGTTGTTGACAGATGCCATTCCACTTGGTTAATCCACGCTGAAAGGAGAACTAGACAGTTAATCTGACCTCTGAGAGCGATAGACTCACTTTAAGGCTTTGTAGAAGAGGCTGTTAGGAAGCTGGGCGATGTTGTTGTGCTGGAGGTCCAGGGTTTCCAGGGGTACGTGGTCCATTAGGTCAGGGACACTTTGCAACCGGTTGTTCCCCACCAACAGCTTCCTGACACTCAGGCTGTTCAGCAGTCTAACACAAAGACGCACGTGCACACGCACACACGTGCACGCACGCATGCACACGCACACGCGCACACACACACACACACACACACACACACACACACACACACACACACACACACACACACACACACACACACACACACACACACACACACAAACACACAGGAGTTCACCCTTCCTGGGTTGCCCATGTCGTCCATATATAGACATGATACCCCCAAAGCTGTGACAATGGCCTCACTACTGGGAACAGTCCGGCTGGCATAGAGGCCTGATTACCTAGGCTAGTAATCTGGTGGCGCGTTGCGGTTTGTAGTCACTGTGTGTCTTCTCAAAGCACAAACAAGTATCAAAAAATATATAGTTGAGTGGTATGTGTGTGTGTGTCTACAGGCAAGCACTGATGGGGATCTCTGTACCCCCAACTACTATACATTAATAAACTTTGCAGTGACATTGCCTAAATGTTTGCTGACGCTGTGACAAGATCAATTCATGAGCTGCCATAGTAACCTATAATTATGTGTACCATATTTGGCCCAATTGAATTATTTAGAACTTGAGAAGCAGACTTTGATTCGAGTCACTAACCTGGAAGGTATTTCAGACAGGAGGTTGTGCGTGATGTCGAGCACTTCGATTTTCCTGCTGTCACACACCCAGTCTGGAAGGTACTCCAATAGGTTTCTAACACACACACACACACGCACACACGCACGCACGCACGCACACACACACACACGCACACACGCGCGCACACACACACACACACACACACACACACACACACACACACACACACACACACACACACACACACACACACACACACACACACACACACACACAAATGGATCCATTTGGTTTCATTTTCACACTCTCAAGAGTTAAATTATTCATCATCTGAATTATCACTATTTAATTAAGATGTCTACACTGTTTTGGGCTGGAATTGTGAACAAAACCAAACAAATTCTTTAGTTTTAGGTCTTTGGGGCTAAAATGTCATCAAATGGTGGCCCGTGGCTCAAATGCTGAATAAATAGTGGTCCCTGGTGTCAAAAAGGTTGAAAACCAGTGACGTAAAGTGTTGTTGCGGCCATCATGTCATCCAGTGCAAACTTGTCCGGTGCAAAACGTCAGATGGCATTAAGGACATGTTTTTAGAACACCACAAAAACAGTGACATTGCTCACCGTGATAGGTCCATGTGTGTCAGCTGGTTGGGGACTGGGTACACGTTGATTGTAGTCAAGCCTGTGAGTAGATAATAGTACAGATCTGAAGTCAATGTTCTATTTCGTACCTTCAGACCGCTAGGGTCTAGTGTCTTCAACACTGGATATCATCTCGCGCACGCGCCTAGGTCGAACCTAATACCAAAACTGTCACCCCGTGACCCCCCTGTGGGCGGCGCCTAGACCATATAGGTCGCCCGCGCACAGGGTCAAGCCTCTTTCATCTTTTCGCCTTGAGAAGCGCAGGTCGTGTACCTGAGCAGCTACGTTTGCTAAAAGTCTCGCAACCAGAATGGTTGGAGTAGCCTTGTGCCCTCCAGAGACTGCCGTAGCTTGTCTTTGTCGGCTGGGGCTTTGCCCTGGTGACACGGACATTGGAAATATGGATGGAATTACTCTTTTCCCCTGGTCCGACACGGACACTGGAAATATGGACTCTCAAGAGAACAGCATGCCTCGTCTGTTGTTGTGGCAGTAGCCTGTGAGGGTGTAATTCGCCCCACCGCTAACATGGCTGCGTGCGTGGGTGCTAACTGAGAGCCATCGTTCCATCATGTGCCGGTAAGTATAAGACTTTTTATCTGGCCACACCATTGTTGTCGCGGGTGTGATTGAGCCGGCGTGCTGAGTGTGTGTCGCTCGCTGTGGGGCTGGCTCGTTGTGTAGGCTAGCAGTAGCAACGAGGGGGTCCCTCGTTCGGTTAGCGTTGTGGTTACGTTGTAGTGATTGAGTGTGATCATGCCCTGCCTTGTTTAGCTTGCAGGCGCACATCAACAGTGCTGGGCGCTGTGTGATTACTACCATAGTGTTTTCGTTGTGTTAACAAAACGTCTTGTGGATCCGTCTTTATGGTTGGTAATCGGCTGATCATGGCTGTTCCAGCCGTAGCAATCGAGCGTCGAGCAGGCGCTCTCAAAGGGACAGCCTGTTTCAGATGGAAACAGGATTATACTACAGCGGTGACAGCGTGTGAGAATGTGTTGCCTTGGTTAGCTTGCAGCCACACGGCAACAGTGTTTGGCGCGTTTATTACTATAGTGTTTTAGTTCTGTGAACGAAAACTCTGGCTGTTGGTGTTGGGCGCCATTGCCGAGGGATGTAGTGTTAAAAGGGACAACCCCGTCCACGTCATGGGGCCGGTCCAAGGGCGGGCCGCCCTCGTCGGAGACAAGGTATTTCCAACTACAGTTTGTCCCTATTGGGCTGCATGAGCAGCGCTTGAGCACTGCAAGTTAGACCCCTCAATGTCGCTGATGTTCGGCCAAAGGGGAAGTTCTGTTAATGGAGCTAACAGCTAACGATACGTCGTTTATGTTTTGATTAGCAGATTAGTGCTATTTGAGTGCATGCGCCGACTGGTTAGAAGACCAGCAGGTCGTTTGTGTCGGCCTACTATCTGCTGTTACCAGTAGCCTGGTTGAAGCTAGCATCACACAAGGGATTGATGTATGAGTGACTCACGCTCTGTTGCTATTAAAGGGCATAGACGGTGCCTGCCTATTGAATATTCAATTCAACTTCAATTCGAAGGGGCTCTATTGGCATGTGGAAACAGACGTTTACATTGCCAAAGAATGTGGCATGAAAGCAATACAATGAATACAGCAAATGTATGTCATATGTATGTCATTTGGCTGGTTACTGCCGTATGGGGCATTAATATAGAGTTGGAGTTTGTTTTTTTTTTTTTTATCCCCCTCTGGGACTGCCACTGTGTTTTGTGGCAATAAAGGGCCACTATGTTGGCAATATATATTAATTGCTGCCTCAATGGCTATCAATCAATTAATTACCCAAACTTATTGGTCAGACTTCGGGTCCAGTAGGAAAACAGACAGCATATGGACGTAACTGCATGCAGTTCAGCTTGTAACTGCTATGTGACTGGGGAATGGTGACATTAAAAGGAGTGTTCTTTCGCTCTGCTATCGGCCACCGCTATATGGTCCCTGTGTTCATTAAGCATTTCACCAACTTGTTGGCTGTTATAGCTTAGCAGTTGGAACTGCTATTACTAATGCAGGTTGGTGAGTAGTGGCATTAAGGGTGTTCTCTCGCTCTGCTATCGGCCACCGCTATATGGTCCCTGTGTTCATTAAGCATTTCACCAACTTGTTTGCTGTTATAGCTTAGCAGTTGGAACTGCTGTTACTAAGGGAGGTTGGTGAGTAGTGGCATTAAGGGTGTTCTCTCGCTCTGCTATCGGCCACCGCTATATGGTCCCTGTGTTCATTAGGCATTTCAGTATCATGTTTGCTGTTATACTGTGGCTCAGCAGTTGGGACTGCTATCACTAAAAGAGGTTGCGAGTAATGGCATGCTGTATTCTGCTATGTGCCACCAGTACTGCATGGTAACCGTAGCCGTGGTGCGTGTCATTTAGGTGTTTGCTGCTGCAGTTTGCTAAAAGTTATAAGGAGAAGTGTGTCCTTCGCTTTTCTGTCGGCCACCAGTTGGTTTCACTCAGCTGTTTGCTGTTATATAATTCAGCAATGGGAACTGCTATCGCTAAAGGTTACAAGTTGTGACATAAGAGTGTTCTTCGCTCTTGTCGGCCACCAGTGGGTTCCTGTAGTCATGGAGGCCAGTCTCGCAATGGCACAATGAGACAGGAGTGGATTGACACTCAGGGTGTTTCTTCGCCCCACAGTGTCACTTTGCTCATTTGCTTCGGCAATGCATAAGTTTGTTTGCATGCCAGTAAAGCTCATTTGACTGGCATTGGGTCGGTTGTCATCATGAACGGTAGATGTACCGGGTGCTCGGCCTTCTGGGTCCGGAGGATGGCCATGGTGTACTTACTGCCACATTAACAGTTTTGTGTGGGCGGAGGTGTGCGTCCGCCCCGCTCCTGCCGCCATATTTGGTGTATTAAGGCTACGCTGCCAAATCTTGTCTCCCCCCTCTGTTGTTTTTCCGGTGGGTCACTTACTGCCTTAAGGGCGTTGGTATAGACTGGTGAGTGTTTTCCGCTCCATAGTCTGCATAGGCATTTAGAGTGGGTTTCCGCTCTCCTGCTGGGTGCCATAGTCCAGCGTTGCTGCTGCTGTCACTGTATGTGGTTGGTGAGACGGACATTCAGAGTGTGTTTCCGCTCGATGGTGTTGCGTCATTATGAATGCCATATGTGCTAACTGCTCCGCCCCTCTGCATCCAGAGGATGGCCATGACTGGTGCTTGCCCTGTCTGGGCATTGGCCATTTGAAACAAGCCTCGACAGAAGAGGCTTGTGTTGTCTGCAGTTGCATGCCCTATGCAATGAGAGCTGGGAGGCTGGCTACAGTTCAGGATTCAGCATCCAGCCCTGAGATGTCGGGGTTGAGCCCAGTGGTGGGCGGCCGTATACGCACACACAGATATTTGGGTATTACTTGTTTTGCAGGTGGCCCTGGTGTGTGCTGGCAGGGTGACATACAGGTTTCCTTTCTGTAGTAAGCAGCCCCTGTCAAGCTGGGGTGGCTGTTTGATTGCTACGCTTGTGCCTGCTATTGGCTGGCGTAGTGTGATGGTGTAGCGTTGACATTCCTCATCCCACCATTTGTGTTGTAATTCGTGCTCAGCTGGTGTCCAGGTTGCACTTATACTTGGGATAGATCTCATAGTGGTACTTGGATCTACGTTTATTGGGGGAACATGTCGGCTGCAGCATGGCTAGCAGCGTATGAACCTTGTAGGTCACCTTTGTGTGCACCTCCCCTTGCTATTGGTGCGGGAAGCATACGCGCCCCTCCTTCACCTTCACGGGGCGTGGTCTGGCGAACGACTGCGTTCCACCCAACGATGATGTTCACGTCCGGGTGGTGGAACGCTGTACATTGACCTCTGATGGGGTTAGAGCCTCTGCTGGTACGTCCAGCGTGCATGCTCCCTCCCTCGAGCATGCCGACAATACAGGCTGGCAACCGGTGGTGTTCACGCCCTGGGCTAGTTGGGACTGGTGGGCATTAGCAGGTACAGCAGTACCGGTGCCACCGCGATGGGGTGCTCCCACCTTCACGCCTCGGGGGAGGCTTCCCTTTGGTGATGAGCCAACCTTGGACCTGCTGTCCACTATGATGCAACTGTTTTACTGTTGATATGCTCTCCCTCACAGTTAGGCTAGGCACCTCCTATCCCTATGAGGAGGATGTAGAAGCCACAGCCGATAGTGTCACAACCAGCCTTCTACTTCTCTGTTACAGGTTGATTGCTGAGACGGCACCATGCACACCTTTGTGGAACACTGGTGCCTAGTTATACTACAGCAGGCATAGTCATCTCCTCCACGTGCCCTTCATGACATGGAGTAGCACGGTGTGGAGGGGTTTGTCTTCGGCAACACGAGCGGCTGCATATGTTGCGGGTTGTCACCACCAGTGCATCGCTTATCTCACATGGGTGTTTTGTTTCCCCTCTATCTTCCTCTTCCTCAGATCCTGGAGCCTTGCTCATTCAGTGCCTTGGGGCACCTTCTGATGATTTGATGCTTAATGGCATGTATATATTGAACATGTGAAGCGAAGGGGGCTGGCCTGGGTTGCATGCCAACCATCAAGCAGGGCATTTTGTGCCCCTGCAGGCTCTGCTCAGGATGCCAGGTGACCTCGGCCCCTATGTTGGAGCGCATCCGCTCTGCAGGCCAGTTTGTTTTTTTTGACACAGGGTCGCTCAGGTGTGCTTTGATTACTCTTCACACCTTTGGTCTTGCCCTCTCAATTTATTTGAGAGGCCCAGTGGCTGATGTGCAGCCTGGTGCATCCTAGCTCTGTGCTATCACTGACTCTGGCTTTTAGTCAATGCTTGACCGCGGCACCTTGGAGAACTGGGCATTCTCCTTGCTGAACCAGCAGTGGACTGTGGTCCGGTTGCTGATCACTGAAACAGGTCTTAAGTGAAGGAAGCAGATGCAGCGGGCGGGTCAAGGGCCCGTCATGTGTCCTCTCGACCGTCCGGGTTTCACCTTGGTTGTCTCTTTAAGCAGTGCCTTACTCGACTCATTGACTCCTTGGCAGCATGCTCCTCGGCGTCCAATGCGGACATTGTGTTTTCTTCTGGGCGCGCGGCGCCCTTTTGTCTCTGCATGAAGTTTGGCTGGGGTCCCCACCCCCTCCCTCTGTGGCATGGGGCGGGGGTTTGTGGCTGCGGTGCTGGCTAACAGCCGTCTTTCCCAGCTGTTTGCTCATTTTCTTCTACCATGCAGGTGTGCTAGGGTGGGGAGCGGGGCGCTCTCCTCTTCGGCACTTACTGCTGTGGCGGGTCGGTGTTGGCTGGTCATGTAACACCTCGACCGTGGGTCTTGTGTGTTATTGAACGACTGTTTGGCTGCTGTGGGTTATTGGCCCACTGACTTGAGCACCCCTGTACCTGATCTGGCTATGGGCAGGTTCGAGGTAAGGAAGGCAGAACTGTGTGGCAGGCTCACGGCTCTTCTCGAGAGCAGATGGGGCCTCTTTGCCTTAGGCCCGGCCTCTCTGGTTGGTCACGGTCTCATGGACCTCTCTTGGTAGTCACCTGTCTCTCCGGTGCTCCCTGCTGTAAGTTAACCAGCCCTGCGGGCCGGGGTGTGAGGGGCCACTGGTTTCTCCCTACTTGACGGTCTGTACACCAGCCTTTGTGTGCTGTGTGGAACTGTAACAATTTGCATTGTTCTGAGTTGGCTGTGGGGTTTAGGTCATTTCAGCTCTGGGCTGGCCTGGGGCACTGCAGGTGCCTTTATTTTGTGGTTCGACTAGCTAGGAAGTCTTTAGTCGTCTTCTACTCCACAGACTGTGTCACAGGGCGCGGTGGAGGACCCCATCCGTGTGGCCCTGTTGGCGGCAGTGCCATGTCGTTCATCGGTCTGATGTACTGGCTGTTTCCAGCTGATGTCCATAACTGGGCAGGGGCCTGGTGTCTTTTTTTCTTGGAGCCACCGTGATCCGTTCTGGGCGGCGGCTGCTTTCCTCTGAAAGCCTTGGTGGTATCGGTCCGTGTGCTGGTATCGTTATGCACGCAACCACGGCGGGTGCCGTGGTCACGTGTCCCCCCTTTGCTGTTGAGGGCTCTGTGATTGCGCCCCATTTGAGTGGGCCTCTGCGTGCAGGTTTGCCTGATTTTGTGGCACGTTGTGCTGTGGCAGCGGCGGTGCTGTCTGCTGCCTCGACCTGCGACTGTTGTTCGGTGTGTGCAGGTTCCTCGTGACTGTGTTGGTATAAGTCATCCAGTGTTGAAGACACTAGACCCTAGCGGTCTGAAGGTACGAAATAGAACGAGAGTTATGCATATAACTACGGTTCTATGAGTACCGGAAGACCGCTAGGGTTGCCTGTCACTCGGACTCCTGACGAAAAGATTTCAGGAGGCTTGACCCTGTGCGCGGGCGACCTATATGGTCTAGGCGCCGCCCACAGGGGGGTCACGGGGTGACAGTTTTGGTATTAGGTTCGACCTAGGCGCGTGCGCGAGATGATATCCAGTGTTGAAGACACTAGACCCTAGCGGTCTTCCGGTACTCATAGAACCGTAGTTATATGCATAACTCTCGTTTTATGGAATTGATTATGTACAGTTTGGGTGTGGTTACACTGAACTAGAATTTTTACCCATACGAGCAAATTTTGTCAATGCTTTTCAATAAGAACGGAAGAGTTTATTGGTATTTGTGGATTAAAAAAAAAAAACTCTTGGAGGGGCCGGGTGGCACGCCCTTTCCTTCTGCTTAACGTTTACACAAAGCACGGTGAATAACGTTGGTGCTGAAAAGTACTACACTAAACTCGCCTTGCCTTATTACAGACCTGGTAGCCAAGCATCTGAGCCAGTCATGAGCCTTATGCAAGCACAGAACAAAAAAAGGGCCTGAAGCCACAAGGGGGACAGAAGGTAAAATACAAACAAGCTAAAATTAATTTCCCTTACGGTTGCTGCTGGCGTTGAGCGTGCGCAGGGTGAATCCACTGAGACTCAGCGTCCCCAGGTGGTTGCGTTGGCAGTGCAGGCTCTCCAGGCTGCAGACAGGGCTGAGATCCAGGCAGGACAGGCTGTTGTCCCTCACGTCCAGCTGGGTCACCTGGTTCACCGTCACCAGGGTCTCGCTGCTCACCTGCCGCAGCCCGTTGAGTCTGCATAAGGGGAGCAGGGGACAGGCAGTAAGTAACATTCACATTATGCTGTATGGTTCTGCCACGCATAGAGACAGCTGGGATTTCAGAAGCGGTGCGACGTTTTATATGGAGTCCAGCGGCAAAATACATGAGAACCACTGATATAGAGCTGCGTAGACCCACCTGTAATGTTGTCCGTCATTCATACACAAGGATACTATACCACCCCTTTCATGATGACGGCCGTGTTCCAGAAATACTCATTCATTTTCCTCACAGACTTTTCGTAAATGCTTAATATAAACACGATTACGCCGCAGACAAAGCCAACTCTGGTTGTGAGAAATCATGACAACCACCACAATATTATCATGCAATATCTAATTGGCAAGAAGTAAAAAACGGCAGCATACAACACGTTTTGTTTTGCTTTTCATCTTCATATGAATCATTTTCTGAAAAAAAAAGAGAAACATGAATGGGGAACCCATTTCTGGAACAGGGGCAACATCACAAGGGTGTGGGACTGATCAGCTCTATAGAAACTACAGTAAGGCAGCCCTCCATCTCCCTATCCACAAGTAGTGCACCAGAGAATAGTGGGAATTGTAGTCCAGGAAGTTGTGTCAATGACATGATCAGAGACACTGGGCTCTCTGCTAAAATAGCTAAAACCACACATTGCACACATAGACCACCAGGAAAGTGTTCTCCTTCTAAATGTCATTAACGTGAATTCTTTGGCAAAAATGGTGAAATGTCCCTTTAATGAATTATCATGTGAACACATGAAAACAGCAAAAAATAAAAAGGCATACAATCTACACCTGCATATTTATTTAATTATTGTCCTCTATGCAGAGTACAAGGATATATGACCACAATCGCTTCTCATGTGTGCGTAAAACAAGCACGAATGTGACAGTTACACAGGAGTACAGGCTGTACAGCCACTTGTTGCTCCGCGTGTCAGATTAAGTTGTCAAGTATAAGCTGAGGTCATTTTATGTAAGGTTCACTGCTCTCACGGGCAGTTGAGAGGCAGGTTCTTCCTCGTACTCCCTCTAAACACGACAGAACTGCTGCTTTTTTATGAGGCAGCCATTTAATCCAACACAGCTCCACTGAGTTGGTCTATAAATCCAGCCTGCCGGCTGCCGGCACAAGTCAATAAGGTTCTGAGTCTCAGCCTGCTGAGGCAGAACTGTCTCGGCTGGTATGGACAGAGAGAATGAATAATGGCTAAAATATAAACCGGTGACAATGTTGGGTTTTAAAACCCCATTATAGGTGGGAAGCTGGACCCCAGACCCCATTTTTGTAACTTTTGTACACTTCAGGACAGGAAACCATTTTAGTACAGTGTATATTGTGTGTGTATATACTATATATATATTATACTATGCAATAAGTCAGAGGTGCGACGGTCAGAGGATCCAAACCCTAGTCTTCACGGTGGAGGGCAGGAACTTTACCCCTACACCACATACACCACATGGACTGACAGACCATAAACCTTTATGTTTGTCTCCCCTGGCCTCTGTCTCTTCCATTCACTGTGTGATTTACTAACATGTGGGGGGCTCTCTCATTTCATCACTATTGTGGATTGATACTACATTATGCATGCCACGCACTGACTGCTGAAGAAGGATAGATGATGGGACAGACAGACAGCCAGCCTGCTTCTGAGCATCAGGAAGCACAAGCAGAGAGACATAGAGAGAGAGACAGAGACACAAGCCACGTTTCCATAAAACCTTTGCGAAAATAGGAAGAGTATGTTAATTAAGTCGAAAAAAGAAAAGCGAATTGTCTGCTGTTTCCATTAACTGATGAAATGCGACTCACGGGAGTCTAGGGAAAAAATAAAATAGGTTCATGAAACAAGCAAGAGGTGGCACAGTTTTGCCAGTAACATGAGACGTATGGTTATTTTACATATATTTTTACTTTTTAAGTTATTTTAGGCTTTACACAAGGACTGCCTGCTTTATCCCTATTGAACTATAGGTCCGTTGTGCTTTGCAGAGGCTGTTCTGGCTCTGCTGTAGCAAAAACAATATTAATTATAATATAGCCTACAATCCTAATACATACGTAATCTACACAACTCACTGTTTTCCTGAGTGCTTGTGAGACTTGGTAGCCTACTGATTTGGTGTACTTTGATATTGTAGACTACATCATGTTAACTGCAGCGCGACATATGTGAAGAGAAAGGGGTTGAACTTTATTAACGAAATAATATCTAAGGGCAGAGTCCGGTCATGTAAAACAGCTGTTTATGTCTGATATCACTTGTGTATCTCTATCATGCATGATGATACGGATACTGTGAATATAGAACCTGCAGAGTCCCCTTGGATGTCTGTGTGTGCACGGCCCTTGTCCGTTTTGAGCGGTTTTGTAGAAATATAACCTGCATTAACAACGCTCTCATCGGCAGACCAGAACTCTTTAAATATGCTATAATGCGTGTCAAGAATTTTTGCGCAAAATGGAAACTTATTCGCATTTTGAAGTGTTTCCATCCAACATTCGGTTCACAAGAGCCGTTTTTGCGCAAAAATAGGGCTTATGGAAACGTGGCTACAGAGACACTTGGAGGGAGACAGAGAGACACAGAGAGAGAGTGTGTGTGTGAGTGTGTGTGTGTGTGTGTGTGTGTGTGTGTGTGTGTGTGTGTGTGTGTGTGTGTGTGTGTGCGTGCGTGCGGCCGTGCGCGTGTGTTGACCTTTACCTTAGGTCAACGTTCTTCAGGTGGCTCATCCGAGCCAAGGTGCCCAGCTCCAAACTCTCCACTCTGTTGCCAGCCATGGCCAGCTTGTCCACCCCGCTCAAGCCCTCCAGGACAGCAGGGATGTGGGGGAAGTTATTGAAGGACAGCCCCAGGCTGTTGAGTTGAGACAGGCCTCCCAGTTCCTCAGGTAGGGAGCTCAAGTGATTTCCATCCAAAGCGAGGGTCTGTAGGCTTAAAAGGCACAGACAGAAAAGGCTAGCCAACTACGTTCATTTATTTATTTCAGTCAGGCCACTGCTGCTGCACAGAATTCCATAAAAGGTTCAGGTATCTGCTTGTGGATAATGTGAAATTGCATTCATTTATTACATATCACACCACTGTTTCTCAATGCTGGGTCCGGGGATCACCCGCAGTCTTTACGTAACCTTACGGGTCTGTAACTCAGAGAGATAAATAAACACTGGAGATTTTACCCTGTATATTGGGGCAATAGTGATTTTGAAAGTGGTGTTCTAGGACCCATAGTTGTCCTTGAGAGATTTCCAGGCGGTCGCCAGGTAAATGATAATAATCAACCAAATGGACCCTCATGGGTCTGTAACTCAGAGTGTACAAATGTACACAATGAGTTAACCTCTAGAGAAAGAAGTACCATTAAACAGGGGGGCGCAGCCAAATTATTATTATTATTTTATAATTATAATTATTATTATATATATATATTTTTTTAATTATTTCTAGTAAAAAATAAATAAAAAGTGGCCATACCTGAGGCGGGGTTGGCAAAAGGGCCTTTCTGTGTGGAGTTTGCATGTTCTGGGCTGGTGAGCCCAGCCCAAAAAAATCAATGATAAATCTTATTTGATTTTATTTTATAGTGCAGCCAGTCAAAAGCGGGGCCTATTTGGATTATATGACGTATGCACCGTCAAAATGAGCAAGGGAAGCAGTCTTTGTGTTAAATTACTGGAACCCTAATCATCTGCTCTGTAAAATAACTAAGTGCTGCCAATTATTGTACACTCTTTGGGTGACAGAGCCAAAAGGGTCTCTGGTCACCTTATGTCTGCTTATGGATGGGAAATTATTAATTTATTGCATATTCCACTATGCATGAAGTGTGATGGCAGCATTAAAAATGGCCTAGTTTAGATGCTCAGATGGTTTAATGTGTTTATATAATGAAACAGCTGAACTTTACACATTTCACTGACTCCATTGAATATGCAAACTACACAAGTAAAACGCCTTATGGGCGAGAAGTGGCCGCAGGTTGGTGACTTACTGTATCATTCAACAAAAGTTTGCAACCCTGTTTTCTACTGAATACCGAATATAGGTAACAGGATAGGTTCGCCTGGGCAAGGAGGTCTGTTGTTGTGCGGAGTGGTCTGTTTTTGTGACATATGGGACCACTGATGTGACCAGAACGCTGGCTTCTGATTGGAGCATTCATTCAAGCCATGTCTTAAATGGAGTTAATGGATGAATGAGTATAAACATTGAATGTTACGTCACTACACTTTTTGGCAGAGGAGATTATTAAGGTAGGCTAGTACGGTTACGCATTAGAACACTGACGGAGGATAGCCTACTGTTTATCCATATAAACTAAAGTAAGCTATTATGAGCTTACAAGTGTGTGTGCCTGAGCATGTGTGTGTGCGACTATGTGTATGCGTGTGTGCATGTGTGTGTAATTGTGCAGGAACAACACAGTAGTAGCAGTCAGCGAGTGATGCTTATTGCTGACTACTACAGTGTTACAACTTGTAACTCCGGTTTTCATACTAACTTAGAATTAAACATTACAAATATCATAACACTTTTAATATAGGTCTATAGGTGTACATCAAATATTCAGTGAAATGAGAAGGCAAACCATTAATAAGCAGAACATAATTTACATCATAGACTGTAAACTCCTTGCTACTATAGCTAGATCTATTCAGATAATGATAGTCTGTTAGCAGCACTAACGGACTATACACACAGGCTACAAGCTATATGCTAACAACATTCATACACCAGTCAAAATGCAATAATTTCAGCGTTTGGTTAGGCTGACATGTGGGAGGGTCCGCGAGCTCAACAGGGCAGGCAGAGACAGCTTGCGTTGCCGCTGCAGCCAGCCAAGGTGGATTACTTTTTACTGGTTTTGGAACGAAACAACTTGGACACGGGGCTCTGCGTGCGTGCATGCGCTTATTGGTCAGAGCACAGCACAGAAATGTCAACACTTGATCAGACTCACTCTGGTTGAATATTGATTAAATTAACGAGTCGTGGCCGTTGCAGTTTGCTAATTAAATCTACAATTTACAATGTGCACATTCAAGAGGAATGCAGTTATTTTATTACTGAGAGAAAAAAAAAACTTCTAACTGAATCTGGCCGCGTGCAGCCGATACCACCTGGCGTGCCATCGTTGGCACGCGTGCCCTGGGTCACCGACCCCTGTCCTAATCTACAGTTTTTCACCGTCAGTTTCACTGACAAAGTTTCACCTACTTATGCCACATACAATCTCTCTTCCCACCTTATTTGTGGAGTGTCCATATAGGTAAATGAATAACTAAAAGTCATAAAATAAAGTCGAATAGGGGCAATTAAAAAAGGCTTTGGCAGTAAGGATATGACCAGTGAAAAGAAACTAATCTTAATGACCAGTTTTAAAAATGTGGACGTGACACATAGAGGGCTTAGTATTGTGAGTGAGTGAGTGAGTGAGTGAGTGAGTGAGTGAGTGAGTGAGTGAGTGAGTGAGTGAGTGAGTGAGTGAGTCAGTCAGTCAGTCAGTCAGTCAGTCAGTCAGTCAGTCAGTCAGTGTGCATGTTGGTGCACCTCTGCAGGTTGCCTATCTGCACGGGGACTGTGTGGAGACCGTTGCAGGAGAGGTTGAGTTCCGTCAAGGTCCGAATCTCACACACTGACTCAGGGAACACGCCCAGGCGGTTATGTGACAGGTTTAGGCTCTTCAGCTGGGAGAACCTGACAAGAAAGAAAGAAAGCAAGCAAGAAAGATTGATTAATTATCAAAACCTCTTTTCAGAGAATTTGGTATTTACTCATGTGGTAAAATAATAAAATAATAAAATAATGTGTCAAATAATATACATTTTACACACTTTTAAACATGTCTGGAGGGCTACCTTAGCATAATTAGTGTGCCAGGGTGGTGCAGGAGTAAAGTCTGCCTAATACCTATACGAATAGATTGCGTGAACGAACAAAGTTGGCTGTGATCGAGGAAGGAAGTCAGACGAGGAGGATGGTTTCTCCACTGACCTCATAGGCTGACATGCTGCCTGGGGTGGTGCCAGTGGGTAATGTTGAGTGAGGTTGCTAACTGGTCCTGCTTACTGGTCGGTCAGCCACTGCGTACACCAGTTGCCCTAATTGTTATCTCCTTCTACACAGGATCATAGACGTTTTTTAGATTGCAACTGATGAGGTTATGTACCATACTGGAAGAAACCAAGGTGTATAACTCAGAATTATTATGGTATATTTAAAGGAGATACATACTGTATCACCATCAGCATGTGCCAAGAAGACAAAGAGGTGATTTTACTGTGCCTCTCAGTCCTAGCAAATCACTACAAATACAATAGACTGTTTTTTTTTTAGCCTGGATATGCTTGGGAAGATTTTTTATCTCTGGAGACTATGTGACAATGTTTGTTCCTGAAATTAGTAATATTGGTTTCCTAAAGAAAGTGGTATAATTTGGTGCAGGCTGAGAATAAGAACATTTACATTTCAATGGATATAACATCCCTTTGATTGCCTCTACCTCAGCCTTTTTTCTGTCTGTTATTAGCTTGCATTTTTAGATACGGGATGCTTCTTTGGGCTGTGCTCTATCATGGGGTTGTTGAGATTCATGGCGGCAGCCATGGCTGTTGCTGGCAGCACATGACGCCATGGGTAACATGGAGGTGATGCTGTGTCCTCCTGTCCCTTCCATTCATCACCACCATGCATCACTTCATTCATCACAACCCGGTCAGCTGGAAGGCTTTCACAGATGTGTGAACATGCCGTAGCATGTTATCATAACACGGTGTGTCAAATGTCTGGGAATGAATGGGCAGTATAATCTGCAGCTGAGTCCTGGGAATAAACACTGTATGAGAAACAAACTGTTTCAAAAATAGATTCATCCTGCACCCGAAACGGTTGAAAAGTTACCATGTTGCAGTTTTTCGTCCTCAGACATACAGACCCAGGGACAGACTCATGGACAGACATAAATACACACATTGCTACGTAATGAAGCAGTTAGGCAACGCTCAAAAAAGACGTAGAGTAGAATTAGTAGTAGAATATTAGTAGTAGAATAGTAGTAGTACAATATATGTACAGAACCAATGTAAAGATATTCCGTTTTTTTCCAAACTTGACAAATGATTGTTGCGGCTGTCACAGACATGCACAAAGCAAGTTCAGTCAGAAAACTGTACAGGTTGTTCATTGGGCCACGTTAGCATCACCTTCTCATTCACATGATTCACTCATCCAATCACACTCTCATTTCAGCTTGATTCTGGCTATTTAAACTGGATGTTTGCACTGCTCATCATGCTTGCTTCATGCTTACTACTGCACACACTGATTCTACTGCACTTCTGTCTGCTAAACTTTTGCTGCTCACCCTCCTCCACCCCAGCTGGCACCTGTCACTTTGGATCTGCTGTTTAGGTATGGAACTCAATTCGATTTTTTGCCTCAGAGATGTGTAATGGAGTAGATGTGTAAAGTGCTGAAAAATGTAAATACTCAATAAGTTACCAGTACTTCTACTAATC
>CM076966.1:27858511-27868511 GCA_039105355.1 Benthosema pterotum | reverse complement strand
ACACACACACACACACACACACACACACACACACACACACACACACACACACACACACACACCTTGTCCCTTGCTTACTTTAGATGCTTGCCGATGCCATCGCTGGTAGTCGGCTAGTGTGTCAAAGTTGACAAAGTAGGTCTGGGCCTGTGGTCCCGCCGAGCTGAACATCAAACAATGCTGTCTTCTCTTCACTTCTTCTACCTGCACAATACAAACAAAAACAAACATTGGGAAACTATAGCTACGTCCTGATGTCCAATGTTGTTTTGCACATTGTCAAGTCCTGCCTGTGGTTCAGTCTCTTTTCATGGCCATTGGTTGCAGTTGCAACAATCAGTTCTTCAGTTGCCTCTTAGTCTTATACTTAATGTGTTTAATTTTTATTATAAATTTGGCCTCAGTAAAAAGGATGAGTATTGGGTGCAGTATTGGGCTAAACGTAATTCCCTCTGAAATGGCATATCGTGGAGATCACCCACCACTACTTTAGAGCTTACACTGCATGATTTACAGTGGGTGTCTGCAGGGCTGTCTCTGCAGCTGACGCTGAGCTGCACACAGCGGACGGTCCCAGCTGTGTTGTCGTATCCGCACCCAGCCGGGCGCCTGTGATCGTCCCTGAGAGGAAAGCACCTGCAGGGCTGTTTGTAAAGACATCGTCCCCCTAACGAGCACGAGGCCAGAGCCATATGTATCAACTCTGGCTCGATATATTGGCCATTATGTGGCATTCAAAAAATAGCAGATCTAAAATCTCACAACACTTTGAGAGGTGTATAGTATGTAGTGTATATATTTTATGTTTTGATTCCGAATGTGCAGAAAGTGAAATTATTGGCCAAAAGCGAATATAGAATATAGGAAACAGTTAGCTGAAACGCTGAAACACTGAATAGCCGAGTATGATCAGTGTTATATATTCCTACCATTGCTGTCATGGCTGTACCTTAAAGCTCATGATTATGGCAAAGGACATGGTTATGGCAAAACTTAACTGCATGCACCAATGCATAGTTGAAAGCATAGCAAAAGAAAAATGAATTATTATTAAACTATATTTTTTTACTGAACGATACAGAATACATTGGTATACACAAGCAGTATTCTATGGCACAGGGCTGGGGTGAGCACTTTATATTTGTGATCTGAACATTTACGTACATGTGATCTATAAAGGCTGTAAATGGAAAATGTGTGTAAAACACTTCAGTGAACCTCACAGGGCATTTGCGACGCGTTGTGAGTTTGTAGATTTGTTTATGCTGGCTAGTGGGGACCTGTGGTTCAAGTGGTTTATAATCAGAGTCAGATTATTCTTATCACTTTATTGCACGTGTCAAGTTGCACAAGCAAGCACCACTGAAATCAGGGATCTTCTTCTCCCTTCATGCTAGAAAACATTGTGGTAGACTACTGGTGCACTGTTTAATCTAAAGACTGGACACTCTATAGATATGATCAATTAAAGGACCACTCTGTGGTCTGTGTCTCAGGAGAGCGTAGGCAGTTCAGAAACCCGTCCTCCAATGACATCATCATTTGGCTTGTTTTTTTTTAACAATATGTTTTTGAAAAAATAGTTATATATTTTTTTTATTATCGGAAGAGCGATGGCTGCCATCTTTGTATTGCAACTTTAAAGGAATAGAAAGCCTGCAGTTTCTATTGGATTCCCCATCAATGATGTCATTGGAGGACAGGTTTCTGAACTGCCCACAGCCCTCCTCTGAGACACAGACTGAGTTCCAAAAAATAGTGGTATTTTATCATGTACATTAGTGAGGACCTATTATATGAAGATACGTTGAAAAGTGGTTAAGTGGTCCTTTAATCTGACCATAAGATCAAAAAACAGCCATTAAGTCATCAATAATGTATAGAATACATTGTTGTGAATTCAAAGCTGTTTAGATTTAGAGACAGATCCATTATCGTTTGGCAAAGTGAAATTGCCGTCATTCAACATTGAATTTAATACAAGATTTACAGTGCACACTGCTTTAGCTCTTCATTCATTGACAAGCCATACTTTGTAATGTATTTTCTGTACATCTAAAACCGCTACAGTTAATTTTGTTTGGCTTGTGTAGTGTATAGCTTTGCATAATGATAGGCTACCCCACTAACAATCAGGCTGTGTTTGTATCCTACTTGGAATTCACTAAAACGTGTTCTATCAACATCATTGATGGGTTGATGGCTTTTTAAAATATGTATTATGATACATTTCAGCGATCATATCTATAGAAAAGTGTCTTACTATGCAAATATATGAGGTCATACACGCAATGCACACACCCCACACCGTTGTGTGTAGGCTATGTATTGCGGTGGATCATCAGCCCAGTCCTTAATAATAGTAATACCAGAGCAAATTACAATTATCCCATGGGCAGAGTCAAAGTATGATGTGCTGATGATGTGCGGCGGTGTGTATGTATGATGGGCCCAGCCAGGAGACATTTATTTTTGTATTTTATTAAAGTCACATTTTGGATAGAAAAAAAGTTTTTTCTTGTAACAGTTTTAATGTGCACACCTTTGATTTGAAAAACGTGACAATTCCTGCATTCACATGGGATCAGGCAAGCAGTAGATGGCAAATGGCAAAACCTACTGGGTGGCACAGAGCGGTAAAATGTTTTTATATTTTAACATTCATGCCGTTACCGTCACCATTTCTGGCTGAAGCGCTAGTACGCGGGTCCCAACGTTGGGTAATATTACTTATTTATGACTCCTTAGAAAAAGTAATAATATTACATTACATATTACTAGAATCAAAGAATAATATGTTACATATTACCGTATTATTGCAAAGGAATAGAGATGTACAACACAATCTGTTTAGTGACAACTTGCAACAACTGCAATAACTTGTAGTGTATGTCCTGCTGCGGTGTACCAGGATCTACAAACTATGCGCATCTCTGTTGTTATCTGTTGATAGCTCGAAAATCTGTTCCCTTTTCACATGCAACAACCAGCTCAAAGCTTAAACATTTGGCAGAGTAATATCTTTACTTTACTTTCGCTCAAAAAGGTAATAATATTACAGTAATATGTAATATTTAATATTTAATTAGTTGCTGCCCAACACTGGCGGCCTTATACCACTTACCGCTCTGCTCCCATCCACTATTACCCTCTACCGCTTGCATTGACCCCATGTGAACACAGCATACTGCCTCTCTCACCTTCCCCCCCACCAGCGGCAGGATGTGCA
Source organism: Benthosema pterotum (assembly GCA_039105355.1). Taxonomy (NCBI): domain Eukaryota; kingdom Metazoa; phylum Chordata; class Actinopteri; order Myctophiformes; family Myctophidae; genus Benthosema; species Benthosema pterotum. The sequence continues at coordinate 27,865,282 of CM076966.1, read as the reverse complement.
TCTTCCCCGTCAGACTGTCTTTGACGGAGGCTACGATGAGACACGTGCCACAGAGGATGACCTGCCGCTCAGCCCACTTATGCAGCTGCGTCTTGCCCTTCCTGGCGTTGAACACACCTTTCAGCAACGTCCGATCCTGCTGGTCTGCGTTCACCGGACGTTCTGGGATATAAAAATGGGCCCCGTCCGCACCGCGCGCACGCACGCACGCACGCACACACACACACGCACGCACGCACACGCACACGCACACGCACACACACACGCACACACACACACACAGATCAAAGATTTTTAGTCAAGACAAGTCAAGTCATCTTTGTGTAGCACATTGAAAACAACATACATGTGCCCAATGTGCTTTTGAATTGAGAAAGACAGACAAACAATAATATACTGTATGCCACAGTCTATTTTTGTGTGAGGACCAGTGGATGAATACTACTCACTCCTGAAAATGTCTGAAAATCTTTAGAAGTGCTGAGGAAACTTACTAAATTTAAATACAGTAATGCTTTGAAGTTAAGAAAGCAAATTGCTTTGGAAGACTTAACTTGCAGAAAGCATGTACTTTTGACTCATACGTTTTGCAGACAAAGACAAATCGCAGGTTGAAAAAATGCTTGGCTCTGAGCTTTGGTAGAATCTGCACCTGGCTCAATAATAACAAACTATCAATTCTCTTTGGGTCCCCAAAAAACATCTCCAAGGCTGATGGCTTCTCAGTAAAATATGATCACAAGAAAAGAAGAAATTGCCTACCTGGGTTGCATTTTAGAGTCCATTCTTTCCTGTGAAAAAATGTCAACTAATCCAACAAGTCAACCAAAGAACAAGATTTCTTTAGATCTCCTCACTGGTCAGGAAGATAATAATAATAATACACTGAGGACTCTGGCAGGAGCACTCTTTCAACATCACTTTGACTATACAGATACATAATGCAGAATAGCACACCTAATTCCTTAACAATGAAGCGTCAGACATCCTAAAACAGGCTAATGCTATATATCTGGGTAGGGTTGCTCAGGGTAGAGCCTGGTATAGAAGATACAATACACCTCATTGACACCTTGGTCATGTACCTGCCTAAGTACTACAAAGTGATGCCACACATCTCCACGCAGGCTACCAGACATTTCCCAATTGGAGGGGCAGGATTTTCAATTCCAGGACTTTTATCAGGCAAGTAAAACAACAATAATAACATTGATAGTTGTTGAAGTTGCAACAGGCAAGCAGCATGCTTAAAGGGAAAGGTCTGTCTCAGAGAGTTTTAGGTTTTGAATGATGAAATGGTGTTGGTTTAGTGATGCCACAATTGCAGTTAGTTAGTAGCAGTAGTAGTGTTTCAAGTCATTTTAAATATAAGCACTTTAATTTGAAATATCTTTGATATCTTTGGTGGGGCAGTCAGGGGATTAGGGGGGCATTGACCCCATGCCCATACCGAGATCCGGCCCTGCAGGCTACTCAACAGCCCAGTATGGATGCGTGTGAAGTGCCACTCATGAGCCCCAACAGGTTTGTGCTGTTTGTATCAAACCGAAAAACAAAACAGCTACGCACTGGAGCACTGGAGAGGGAGGCATGAACGCATGCCTGACGCCGTTTTCATGTGCACCTTTTGCGGCCTGTGTATGTGTAAAATGCACTTACTTGTTGACTGTACATATTTGAATTTTATTGTTGTACTCGTATACATGGTTTAGCATATGCGTCCAGCACTGGTGCAGAGGACACAGACATGGTCGCACACACGCATGCACACATGCACAAATAATTTCAACTAATTAATAGCATATGCTCATAACATGAGTCATTTCCGAGCGGCGCTGCGGAGGTTTACAGAGCCGGAGGTCACCAAGCATCACTAGATGGGTGGGAACCAGCGGGTCCATTTGGATCCCTGCAGGTCTGTGTAGTAACATGGAACTAAACTTACACTGAAAGACCAATCTATAATGTAAAATCCTAGGTCTTAAGCAGTGTTGGGCAATATTACTTAGGAGAGTAATATATAACTTATTAATAATTTGTTTAATGTTTAATTACCCATTAGGAAAGTAATGGTTAGGGTTAGACCTTAACTCTAACCGTCATAATGTTTCATATAACTCTTGAGCAATATGAAACATATTACATGTTACTTTTTTATATTACTTTTGTGCCCCCCTCCGCAAAAAAGCTGCACTTATCCGTGTTCAGTTTCTGCTCCCTCAATGTCGAACTTTGACTCTAGATGGCTTTCTACGTCTGACCGAAAAAATAGTAGGTTGCAGCCTGTTTATTGCACTTTTTTAGATCAAAGGGAAAGTCACATTAGCTCATCTCCCGTCTCCGATGCTATACAGTTGAAAGCATCAGCATTACGAAAGTCATGCTAACTCTAATATTAGAGAATTTTAATATGTAGGGCCTAATCTCGTTATTTTACTTTTACAGGGATAAGTAATGATATTACTGTAATCTTAATTGTAATCTTAATTTTATAGAAGTTACACCCATCTCTGGTCTTATGGAACTACCCTGTATATTGTTTCGTAAAGTATATGCTCGCCTAGAACCAGAGGGCTTGGTTTGGACCCCAGGTGGTCTCTGGATCCACCCTTGAGAAGCCAGTCACATGCATGTACTACTATGTCAGCATGATGTCATCCGTGTGTTAGTCAGCTCATTAGATTCAAACAGTTTTCTAGAAATGTCCCTATGCATCCACTCTGCATCAACCAGGGTTATTATAGTGAACTAAAACTAGCAAAGTACAGTAAATACAATAGAAATAGATAAAATAAAAATGTTTTTTTGTTTGTTTACAAAGTAAAGTAAAGAAAATGACGTTAGTTTTAGTCTGTGAGCATACTTCATATAGATACGCAAAACTACTAATTTGTGTGGATATGAAATCTTATCTTCCGGAATGTTTATCCATGCTCCTACCCTTTAAGCCTGCTTATAAAATGTTCCAAATAAAATAAAATAAAATAAACAAACTAAGTTAGCTGGGCTTCTTAGTAAATGAATGAAAACTGAACTGGAATGGAAACTAAAATACTGAACTACATTGCAATAACTTAGCTATTGCAGATTGACCTGCTGTCTCATAAGCCTTTGGTTTGATTTTTCATACGGACTTCACTGATTGATTGATTAATATACGTGTGTGTGTGTGTGTGTGTGTGTGTGTGTGTGTGTGTGTGTGTGTGTGTGTGTGTTGGTGGGGTCACGTGCACATGTGTCCGTCACCCTACTGCTGTGCTCTCCCAGGTGCATCTGTCAGGCTGATGAATGAGTCAGGCTTTCGTCACATTAAATTTGCATTCTTCAGCTTTGCTCGGGTGATGCTGAAGGACACAACAGATCGTTGTCCACACTTAGACAGCGCTCCAATCAAATGAGGTTAATGGGATGGTCATGCCACTATAGAGAGGAGAACACACAGCGTCCGTCTCCACTGTGCAATGCCGTAGCCCAGCTTTTAGAAGTTGGTGTGTGTGGCTGGTTTGGGGGTTTAGGTAATTAGCCCTGCTGCCTTGGGAACCACTGGTTCCCCAGACAATAAGCATAGGTCAGGATCCTGTCTGTTTCTGGAGCTTGAGGCAGCTTGATGTACAAGTTAGGGCAAAGCGATATGACTTGAAATCACTATCACAGTTATTTCAAACTTTTGCCTCAATTATGATGACAGGTAATAAATGATGAAGTAAGAGTGAAGTAGCAGATCTACAAGTTTACAATGTTACAATGCTATTTACGCTACATTATACTATTGCTCCTGGATCGTCATTTCTCCTGGATTTGGTGTCAAACTCTGAAAATATACCATAACACAGGAAATTAAATCTACTATGTAAAGAATTTGACATTTGGATATTCCATGTGTTGAACCTTCCTCATTCATCCATCCGTCCTTTTCGATGTGTTCCGTTTGACTGATAGTGTACAGTGTACAGTGTACAGTCCGTTTGACTGTACATTTAAACTCTAGGCAGGCCTGATTCTAGAGGAGAAAAATACTTATAAGGCTATCATCACCGCTCTACACTCAAAACTCTGGCCTGGCTAAAGCGACCTCTTGGCAGATGATGTCATCTGTAGGTACCTTTTTATAACCATCCACAATCCACCTCTGAGATGTGGGGCAGTTAGACAGAAAATCCACTGTTCCTGGGTGATTTGGTGTCTGTGTATTCCCACGCTGGGCTTGAGGTGCAAAGTCCATTTCAAAGTTTAGTTTCACTCTGCCGATAACCAGTGTTGGGCAATATTACTTAGGAGAATAATATCTTTACTTTACTTATGACCTCTTAGAACAAGTAATAATACTATATTACTTATTACTTGAATCAAAGAGTAATATGTTACATATTACTTATTACTTTCCCATGTTCCCCCCTCCCACCCGCTAAAGAATAGCGATGTACAACACAATTTGTTTAGCGACAACTGCGACAATGTAGTGTAGCTCGTGTGTGTAAAATGCTGCGGTGGATTAGGATCTACAAACTACTGCACATCTCTGTTGTTATCTGTTGATAGCTTGTAAGTCTATTCTATTTTCACATGCAACAACAAGCTTGATTTTGTGTTTTGGCAACATATTACATATTGCCCATTTTGTAGTAACATCTTCACATTACTTTTTGCTGGAAAAGGTAATAATCTTACAGTAACATGTAATTAGTTACTGGCCAGCACTGCTGATAACACACAGGGTGGACTGGAGCAAGGATAGTGAATTTAGGGCGGACAACGCACCCACACACACTTTGTGTTGTCTCCTTCTCTCTCCAGACAGTCTCCTCTTTCCATCACATCCACGCCCTTGCTGGATATGTCAGAGCCTGTGGGAGTTCTCTCTCTCTCTCTCTGTTTCTTTCTTTGAGGGGAAGCCCAAGTATCAGACACTATCGATCCCCTCCAGCACTGGGGCTTGTTCATTATCATTGTTCTTGGCAGGGAAATGACCAGCAGCAAGGCTTCCATTTCATTTGGATGTCCTTGTGAAGTGGATGTGAATGTGCAGAGAGGGTGAGAGAGAGGGAGAGAGAGACGTGCTACTGCTGTTGTAACATGGGACTAAGTAGGGATTGTGCCCTCATAGAGCATGTTTGCAGAAACCACCTAAGATTAAGCCCTATATTTCTACTTTTTATGTTTTGCAGGTTGACAACAGGTTGACATACAGTAAAAAGTCCAACTTCCTCCTATTAAAATCACTACTGCCATGTCTGTGGCACGTCAACAAATAGAAGGAAACTCGGCCATAAAGCCCTAAACTTTCACCTAAAACAAATATAATTTGCCTCGAGGTCAGGCTGACCAATAGTTGCAAGGGAAACATGACTACCGGTTTTCTCAATACCAAAGTCCAATCCATTCGAGTCCCCAGTGGGTAATGTCGCCAACAACCATTGGCCGTTCCCTTTTCCACTCCGTAATGTCTCCTACAACCATTGGCCACTCACCAGATAGACCATTATACTGTATCAACAACAACAATCCTCAACACCCTGTTGACGTCATATATTAATGTGAATTGTGAACCACTCTGACGGTCATCATGTGGTTGGGTGTAAGAACATGACGGTAGGTGTTGTGTACTGTTTAACTCCAGACTCGGTTGCAGAATGTTTTCAACCAAGCTGTGGGAGTATGGCCACACAGAGACCAGACATACTGCATGTTAGGGCATTGACTAAATATTCGACTAGTCGATTATTCGACTAGCAAAACACTATTCAACTATTAATTCACTATTCGTTATTCGGTAATAATAATTTTTGATATATATTTTTCAATTTTCTGCAGCAGGCAATGTGGATGTGTGCTGTGGTGTTGGTAGTAATTACTCATTTTTCATGTCATAATGTAACTGAGTTACAGTAGTGTAATAGGCATGTATTTTTTCAATGGGAAGTCCAGAATCACACATTTTATTGGCTAAAAAACAAATATATTTATCACTATAGACTAGTCGACAATTATTCGACTACCAAAGTATTCGATTCGACTAGCAAAAAATGTGTTTGGTTAATGCCCTACTGCATGTATGATACATGTGCACCCACAGTAAAAAATAATTACTACTACTAATAATAATAATGGTAATAACATGAATTCACAGATTTTCACACTACTGCAAACAATTTCAAAAGATTTGCAAAACAGATGGATGAAGTTGTACAATCTTAACATGCATTTCGTTTGGGAGATTGGTTGTATTGACTATTTCTGAAAAAGTTCCTTTTTAAAAGGATCCCTGGCTAATAAGACAAATATGCCTTAAAACACTATACTTGCCTTCTATAATTAAATATGCAGATAAAAACACCTTCAATACTTTATTTCTTTCATAAATAGAGAATCTTTCACTCAATAGGAGGTGCTCCGGTCGCAGGATGATGATGTCACATGAGCATGTTCATCCATATATTCCATAGAGCTAGATCACACAAGGACATGTGACGTCATCATCATCCTGCGCCAGGAGCAGTTCCTGTTGAGTGAAATATTCTCTATTTATGAAAGAAATAAGATGCCATTGGTGTTTTTTATTTGTTTATTTTAGTTATATAGGTAAAGTATAATGTTTTAAGTGATGTTTATCTTATTAGTCAGGGATCCTTTTAAGGAAGCCATGTTGCTTACTTCACAATACATACTGTACATGTACATGAAGCATTTTCATCTCAGTCTAGTTGCAGCGACCCTCCCTCTCAGTCTGAAGGTTTTAGGTGCTTTTGCAGCTGTGTCTCGTCCGCAGAATGG
>CM076966.1:27566011-27853511 GCA_039105355.1 Benthosema pterotum | reverse complement strand
TCAGAGTAGAAAAGTATGAGGGTCCAGCCTTTGTAGCCGAGAGTGAGAAATTAGAGATGCTTCATAAATCTCTTGGATGATTTGTAATCGTGGGTGACTTCCAGCATCGATGAACCACTACATTTTTGAGTGGTGCTAGTCGCTCGTTACAACTTACCGGTATTATGACGGATGGATACAATGCAACAATCGGTAAGCAAAGAACTGATATTTACTGTACAGTAGGGAGATTCCAGGAGGCAGTCATAGTGGGCCATTCACACCAGGGTTTATGCCTAAGATGAGCTACTACTGTCTCTTGATCTCTGTCAAGGAACACCATGCCAGGTCCAGGCACCTTGGCTGGTAATCCTGCATGACAGTGTGTTGTGGGTTCGAGTCCCAATGCCAATGAACTCTGCTGTGTCTGCTTCCTGTCTACCATCTTAGCCTGACATGGCTAGGGGGTGATTACAAACAGATTCCAGCAGCACAGCAAAAATCTCATATTCAAAGTCTCACTTTGAATATTGGGCTCTGATTAGTCACCCAAAACTCTGGGGTCAGCAGAATGTAAAACTGAGGAGCACCAGAACCATTCTCCACAGGGATGTTTTCCCCCCGTGGCAGATTTGTCCAGGCTGTGTGATCTACCAATAAAAAAGAAACACCATGCCTCTTCATCCTCCCTTAGGCTGGAAGATACAGTATATACTGTAATGCAGGGACTTATGTTAAACGTGTTTCTTAGTGGTATAGACTAGCAAATATTAAAGAGATTATATTAAGTACCTGACTGAGTCTACTGTAGCCTACACAAATTCACAAAACTGTGCAAGTTGAGTGTGCAGTTCAATAGCATGGGATTCATATTTAATTTCACTGGGGCTCCTTGCAATTTTACAGGTTGAAAATCACTGGTAGGGCAGTAAAAAAATCTCCTCTTATGAGGTCTCTGGCATATGTCTTAAAATGGGGGTCAATAGGATAATTAGTGTAACTTGGCAGTCCTTGACATGAAAAGGTTTGGGAAACACTGGAGTACGATACAGTAGCAGCATGACAGTAGTAGCATGACATGCACATGTGGACTTTCCGACTTATACAGATTTAGGATGGAACATTCACCAAAAAGTAATATTGGGAGTCCTTGACATTTATGAACCAATGCACTAGAGCAGTGGTATCAAAACTTTTCAGCTTTATGATCCATACAAAAATTAGATATTTGGCATGAACCCAAAATAGTGCAAATGGCTTTCTACAACTTCTACAACTTTCTAACAATCAATCAACTGATTCTATTTTCGATATTTTGTAACTATTTTTGTCTTACAGGCAGAGGCCTCGTATAAGCCCCTTGGGCTTTTTTGCCTCAGCCTAGCACTTCACCCTTTTTATATATGTTCTTTGTAATGTTTTATACTGTGCTGAATAAATAAATACTAAATACTAAATACTACAACTCACTACACTACACAGCACTTTTCTACCACATTGTGAGCTTGTAGATAGGCTATATTTTCTATTATTTCTTAAAAATTTGTTTGATATTACTGGAAGAACATCATCAAAACATCATTAAAACATCTGCATGGATGGATGCATGTATGGATGGATAAAAAACAACAACTAATGGGACCCATAACAATGCATCAGAGTCAGCGATTCACCAATCTGGCTACTCATCGGCATATATTCAGGAAAATAGCGCCACCACTGTTGTTCCTCCACTAGTCTGTCTTGAGTAGCCTGGCCTTAGCCTGAAATGACTTTGGCCTAGGAAGGGCGGGGTGCCGTGGGATCCACACGGCAGATGAGCTGATCTGATTTGATCTCACTAACGTGTCATCATCCCCCCCCCCTGCGCCACATCACATCATTTGGAGCGACGCCCACCCCGGAAGGTTGACTCCCCCCTCTAGGCCACTGTAGGTAACAAATTAGTCCAGGCTTTCCGTTTTCGCGGAACGCGAACGAAAATGAAAGCCTGGGTGTCGAGGCTAGTCTTGAGAGACTAGCGATTCACATATGCATCGCTACCCGACCCACATTTTGGTAAACAGTGAGTATTTGAGGCTGCAGCACACTGAGTTTAGTACAGTATGTACCTGAGCAGGTCGCCATGCAGCTGAACATAGAGTGCCTCTCCATCTCTCTGGGCACACAGCTCCTCCACTGTGGTTCTGGTGGTGCACAGCACCAGCTGGAGGTCTGCCTGAGGGGTGGAGGAGGATGAGGAGGTGGAGGAAGAGGAGGAGGCCTGGGAGGGCCCAACACCAGAGGCTGGGGGCTGAGGGTCCGCGGCCACTCCCCCGTACAGGCACACGCAGCCACGCTGGGGATCTCCCTTGAGCCAGTCCCGCTCCCGTGACCCGAAGCGGGTCTTTCTGGTCACGCAGCCTCTGCTTCCATTCCTCTTCATGTTGCGCTGCAAGATGATGGAGACACATGATGGTCGTTTGGACTAGACTGACATCAGTTGAAAGGAGAAATAAGACTAGGGTGTTCGCTAACATTTCAGCTTGAGAGTCAATGGATACAATGCCTCCACAGCAGCGCCCAAATGTACAATATACAAACACTGTAAAAGTAGCCTAAAAGCTCACAGTGCATTGCACATGAGCAATAGATTTGGGATATCATTTACTGTATATCTGTTTTTTAACAAAAATGCATTGTTGCATTGCATTGTTGCCCTGATGGTTCAATAATCTACTGTCATGATTTAATGTATGCTGTGGCAGTCTGTATGGGTCACAATGGTGTCCCCCTCACTCTCTCTCTCTCTCTCTCACACACATGCACAAACACAGGCACATTTGTCGACAGCTGATCAGAGATAGGTCATTAAACCAAACTTTGGCATGAAACATGTCTCTCATGCATTTGGCAATGTTTGAATGTCAGACAGCACAAATATTACGTCAACACATTTTCCTCAGAGGTTCTTGATCTTGAATGCATGTGATTCCCCCAGATAAATGTGGTTATAATTATGGGTCTCATATATAGTCCTCCACCAGCCATATTTAGAACGTCACAGGCGATTCAATGTCTGATTAGGCTACCCAGACCAATTGAAAGCCTAATCAGATATTGAATCACCTGTGAGGTCCTAAACATGGCTGGTGGAGGATGACAAATGAGACCCATGAAGAGCATAATCAAAATCATTGTAGCCCCATTTGACAATCTGGGCTGTCTAGTTAGCCTAGACCCTAGCCTAGACTATACAGTGTGTGTATATATATATATATATATATATATATATATATATATATATATATATATATATATATATATATATATATATATATATCAGCAATTTTGAACATGACTAACACGTCATGTTCAAAATTGCTGATAGGCTCATATTGGACGCCTGGACGAAATTAGTCTACTCTACATATCAATTTTGGTAGAACCATTATATAATTATAGCCTATATAATGGGCTATGTTCATGGTTCGGGCCCGGGACCCCCCCAGGGATCCTTGAGTGGGTCCCCAGCTAAATGATAGTTTGGAACCAACTGGAACCTCGTAGATCCCAGAGCCGGGTCCAATGAATTAACATTGATTTTACAGTACAAATTGTGGTCCCAGAGAAGGAGACAGAGATGCAATTAACCAGGGAGTCCAATATAGAGAATCACTGTTGGAGAGCAGTAGCCTACAATGTTCTCTTTATGGGGAGCCTGGCATAGCTTGGGGGGTCGTTGATGTGAAAAGGTATGGGAAGTGGGATCCACACACCAACCACAAATCACATTATGTTATTATTGATATTATAATAGAATAACCTGCCTTTAGTACGCGGATTCCCGTTGCAGCAGGAGCACCAGGGGCTGCCCCTCCCGGAGCAGCGGTGCTCCGTCCACCACGACCTGCCGTCTGATTCAATCCGTCCTGCTGAAGCACCGGCTCCGGCTGGCTGTCCGTGCAAGCCCCCTTGATGCCGCCGCCTCCACCACCGCCGCCGCCGCCTCCCTTTTTCACGTCCATTCGGCCGTTTGACGAGACCATGCCCGCTACAGTGTTCTGCTCGTCCTCCATCGCCATGCCTTCTTATGTCTTATATCAAACTACAGACAGCCACAATTGCGTGTCGTCCTGACACACCGCCGCGACTGATATACAAATTCCAATAGACGCAGCTGTGAAATGTCATTGTACAGTGTGGTTCGGTGCAGCGACGCCATAACGAAGACTGTCGAATCTCTCCCTAGTGTCAGATAGACAGGCCCACGGCACGGAGCTCTGATCAATATACATCGAAGGGGCAGGCACTGTAGAGCTGATCAATAAACATTAAAGGGGCAGGGTTGGACTTGGACTTGTTCTTTATGCAGTGGGCACTGCCCATTTCAGGGGAGAGGCTTGTTTTAATACTAAATTAAACATGACTCAACCTGCAGTTTATGAATTGAGAATCATTTTACAATATGCTTTTAGTTATAATAGGCTATAGCCTGCCTACTTTATTCTGATCGAAAGAAAATGATAACTTTAGGTTTGAACTATCGTTCTAATAAATGTTGAATCAATCAACCTATATCAAGCTATACCCCAGGGGTTTTCAACAGGTGGTCACGGGACCACTAGTGGTCCCAAAGAGGATTCCAGCCAGGTGGTCCCCTCCTAAATGCTGGACAGTTTAACCGAATGGACCCTAGATCTGAGCTTAAAATGAAACATAATGGACCATGGGTCCATTTGGTTTCATTTTATGCTCTCAAGAGTTAAATTATATTAAAACATCTGAATTAGGCCTACTTAATTTCCAAGAATTAGAAAATGTACCTAGAAGAGTTATTTTGACCAACATTTTGCGATTTATCTCCTAAATTGCGGACACAAAATTGAAAAGTCTTTAGTTTTAGTCTAACTCAACATTAAATGCAGAATACATAGTGGGCCCTGGTATGAAAATGGATGAAAACCACTGCTATACCCCATTGAAAATGTTAAAAATTGTTTCACAAATGCCCTACAGACTATAGACCTATATTTTTGCAGCAATTCCAGCTTTCACAAGGCTGGAAGATACTTCAAGGGCGTCATCCACTACAGGTTGAGAATATGCCTAGTTACAATGTGTAAAAGATATAATAGTTATTACAACGTAAGAACTCAAATATGAACATACCACTTGTGTACAGTACAATAATGTTTTATGCCCTGAATGGAGCATGACACTCAATGGAGGCTACACAAGAATAACCTACTAGAATGTGTTTGACTTTTTTATTATTATTCTCTTGATCATTTTCTCCAACCCAAAGACAAGAATACACGGCATAAATTGAAAATATCCCATTTAATAGTTTACAGCCTCTCATCTTTACCACTCCACTATCATTTATATTTCAGTCCAGACATTCACTTAGAAGACATGGACCACTGATTCAGTTCAACATGTCAACTTGAGAATCTGCAAAAAAAAAAAAAAAAAAAAAAAACACTCCTGTAAGGCCCTCACAAATTAATTTTGTAATTGTTGTACAGTCATGGCGGCTTTTGGAATTATATAATTATTTCAAAGGAACAATGGATGTTTGTTCTATTATTAGACTGGGGAATTGGACATGGTGGCCTGTTACCTGCTCTTCCGAGCGTTGCCACACAAAGACTACAAAACAAAATACATCTCCAAATTACTCATGTTCGCCAAACCACTGAAGAGGGAAATAGGTGCGCTTTAACTGAAGGACTTCCAATTGTACAGCTGTCAGCTCCAGCCAATCAAGATGGTGGATTTACTTATTTGTTGTTTTCTTGTATTTAAAAAATAAAAATAAATGATTATGTCAAGAGTAGAAATCAAATTATTTACATCAGATCTCACATGCAGAAGCCGAGTTGAAATTGCAGCCAAAATTGTCATGTCCTAACCATGTCAAAAAGTGAAGACATGTCCACACACACTTACCATCCCACTCAGACAATGTATATTTACAAGGACGAGCACACGGACACACTCACAGACACACACGCACGCATTACACACAGACATCGCCTTCAAAAGCTGATCACAGAGCGATATTTGTCTCCATGTATGTTCTTCTTTATCATGTTCTTTTTCATTGATACAATTAGAACTGTATTTGGTCACTGTATTGTTAACAGTTGATCAAATATGATTATGAACACATGGTGTACAGTACAGCACAAACAAAATGAAACACTAAAACTAAACATTCAAGACAAAGTGTTGCGAAACTTTCCTGCTAGACTTCCATTTCAAACATCTCCCTCTTGTGGAAAATTGTGCGCAGCACAGGTTCATCTCCCCCCAGGGAAAAGGTAAAGACAGTACTGCAATAATCAATATCAAAGGTCCTCTTGAAAACCATGAGTGTGTCTGTTCTAACAGGTGGATTTGAATAAATACGATAAAGATGTTTCCTATACTTCCCTGAACCGTTTAAGTGTGCCATCTCTTCTCAGTCGATATTCACGTATAGACAAAGCAGACTAGTCTACAGTACAGAAAACTACCTCAACAAAACATGAAAAGCCCAAATGCCGCTCTCTCACTCACATACGTTTGTATTACCATGCTTGTGATGACATCAACATTTTAGGAATTTTATATTTGCTGGAAAAGAGAATAGAAGATATCTGATTTTCGGTGTGCAACTATGTATAATTAAGGCACAACCCAACTCCATAAAAACTTGTAAAATGACTCACAAGTTTTTATGGAGTTGGGTTCATATTCAGGTTCGTTCAACACGAACCTGAATATTGATTTGTTAATTCCAACCATACCAATATTTTTAAACTATAAATGCAATAACTTCGCCTCAAAGGAAAGCAGATGGACCTTGCAAGTATAGTAATACAACACGCACACACAAAGTTGGACTTTGACAATTAATAGCAAGCGATGTAAAGAATAAAAGGCCAAACGCATATCTGTTACTGTTCAGTCCCAAGTAGCCACCCTAATGACAGCCCATACGATTCTGCTTCAAATTTAAACCGTGGACCAAGATAAATCTTTGCGTCACAAGTGTGTGGCACCATGTAGGAGATGCTATATGATGGAAACAAACGTCAGGTGTGCACACACACAACCAGTATTGACTAAAATAGCTTAATGAAAATGATGCACTCCCCATGGATATGTGCTGTAGGGCATTCAATAAATCAATTATAGGTCTGACAGCATTAATTACATGTAATCACTTTATAGTTAAGAGTTCAGAACGATGACTGCAGATAATATGCCAGATGGAAGGCTTCATTTATACGCAACACACGTTGGTAGAGAAACAAAAACATTAAAGGATGCCTTTTTGAGGGACAGGGAAGACAAGGTGCCATATCAGATATTAGACCAGATTCATAATTTGTTGCATGTCCCAAATTGTAGACCCAAAAGCCCACAACACATTATGGAAATGACACGTTGCAAGCTTGTAGTTCTGCCTTTTCTGACACGCAAGCATAAATTAGGCTTTCACGCAGCACTGTGCTCAGTTTTCAGTAGTACAGTACATCACTCTTACAAAATCAAACCTTCGATTCAACATTTAAAACAACCCTGATAGCAGCTAACCAACTCACCCACTAAACCTGATGAAAGAAAAAACAAAGATATAATCAATCTCAAAGAATATGAAGTGATAAAATGCAGACCATTTGTAATCTTTCAAGATTATCTTCTTCGTATATACAGTATGTATACAATTAGTCCCTGGCTAATCTTTTCACGTCTTCACATGGATGGTTTTTGTACTTTTATTTAATTTGATCAGCTTTTGTATGTTTTACAATTATATACAATGTACAGGCAGCAGATCATATAACTTTTACAATGAGTATGTGATGACACGGGGAAGTGTTTTTTTTTTCATAGACTATGATGTGGCCTAGAACTATTCAGACAATTTACATTGTGAATAATTGGAAGTATTTTAGAAAATGGTTGGTATCTAAAAAAAGGATGAAAGATAGTACAAGAGACAAAAGTGTAAAAGCCCTCAATATGTACAGAAAAAAGCCAATATAGCATTTGTCAACAGAAAAAGTTAACTGAACGAAAAATAATTTCCTCCATATACACATACTGTAGCTCAAAAATATTTCCAAAGCTAAATAGCATCTCTGATTTGGTCACAAAAGTTAGAGTGAAGCATAGTGAATATTACGTATACAGCCCAATTGAACATCTGATGATCTCTGAACACAAACAGCTTATAGGGATGCTAAGACCATTAACCACTTGAACCCTAGCATTCCTATTCTGGAGGGAAAATTTGGCAAAAATATGCAGATGTACAAGCTCAACACACTTTGTGACACCTCATGAACTTGTAGATAGGCTATTTTTGGCAAAGAGACTGTAATAAAAACAAAACAACAAAAAAGAGCACACCAAAAATAGGAGCAACTCAAGTCTACATTTAGAATCCATAGAGGGCTAAAGTGGTTAAAGTGATAATGCTGTAGGCTTCTTTTGCATACAGATGCTCCACTTTGATTGCAATCATGACTTGAACACAGCAGTCCATCCCACTGTGCTGTTTAAGAGAGAAGAAAAAAAAGAGGTATCAAGGTTTGCCCCCCCCCCCCCCCCCCACCCACCCACCCCCGACGGCGTGGTTGGAAATTCTGATTTGGAGAAATATGCAAAACCAAGAATTCATTGCCAACGTTCACCTCAGAAGCTAGCTCAGTCACTGTACCTCAATCTAATAACAATGATCCAAGTGAATACAGGTGCTCCTTTCAAAAACAAAGATATGAAGGGGAAAGAGAAAAAACAAAATAAAAATCTTAAAGCAACAATTCCCTTTACTAAGAACATTTACACTTTTGTTTTAAACACGCAAACTCGGTATAGGGTAGACTGACAATAGCTGCCGTGATAAACCTTGGTCATCAATGCTTAGGCCTTCTTAATACCCCCCCAAACTATTATTGAAAATGTTCGCCCAGACTATTGCATTTTTAAACAGGTAAAATCAGCACTTCAAAGTGTTTACAACAAAGGGGGACCCCCCCCCCCCAATAATGCTCTACTAATGTGTATGCAGAAAAGAGCCGATGGCGCCACGAAGAATCTTTAAGTTAAGATTTCCCTTAAAAACACAATTATGATTTCCTTACACGTACACATTTTAAAATGAGAGCGTCATTACCTCAGGCAAATGAATATTAGTAGTGGTTTATGATGTTCTACTAAGTCAAATGTTTACTTAAAAGTGAAAATGTTCCATTAAAAGTGAAATATTGCTTTAAATCCACCCAGGCCATGGTCTAATAGTATTTTCCCAGGATGTCATCCTCAAAATTCACTCGACACAATTAGACTCTTCCAAACCCACTTTGTATAGGAGGGACTTCTTATTTAGTTGTCAGAAAGGCACATCACGTTGATATCAGGCATATCATTTAAGTTAAATCACTTAAGAAAAATCAAAAAACTAAAACATACCATCACAAAAAATAGTGCCAACACAATGACCTCGATGGAGCGTCATAACGAAGACTCAAGGGGACAGAGAAAAAGAGAGAAAAAAAAGCATTCAGTGCATGTAACTACATTCATAATAGACTTCATTTACATGTACGTGCAGGGTGACTAATTCCAACCAAGTTAAATAAAACTGAATGTCTGTCTCTAAACTACAAGCTGTGTCATGTTGATATTGTATGCCTGCGGAGAGCATTTAGATGCAGGAAATGTGAACGCAGATATTTCATCCAATTAACAATTTCCATGTAATGCATTTCTGCCCAGGAACATCCTTCAAAATGGATAATACTAGCCATTAAGTGTTTGCTTCGCCGAATAAATGCACAAAGTGAAGCGACTTTTAGGAAAGGGAACTGCACGTGGAATTGAACATCCTCTTTAAAGTAGCCACAGCAGACCCGAAGAGGCAATATGGAAATGTATATTTTGCCATCATGACAGCAAAACTAAGGTAGCGTTATTTCCTATGAACACAGGATGCAGTAGAGACCTCATGTCAGAACCAGAAAATCCCCACCAAGCTAGAGTCAAATGTAAAAAAGTGATCCTAGTAACACTCAAACAGGCTTCAAACAAAATTGATGGAAATGACAAAAGAATGTTTGATGTTTCAAACATTTTCCTGCTATTAGAACGTGATGACCAAAGGCTATAGGTGTAAAATCTGAATATGAAACCAGTTATGACCACTAAAATATAGTGCTGGAGCAACGTTCTGGGATATACATAATCTGCTTTAAATCATTGGCTACAGGAACTGAGCAGTGACTATTGAAAGATACTGTACACCTTTAGCAGTGGAGCGTGTGCAGATTGTAGTCAAGTTAGATTTGATTTAGTAGAAACAATCTTAAATTAAATGACAAAAATTAAAACCACAAATCAAAGAAATCTGTGAATTACACAAGTGCTCATGCAGTGGCCAAAAGTTCTTTACAGTGCCTCAGCAAGGTGGAACGTATCACAGCGTAGTTTTACGCCTAAGCAATTGTGAGTGAGTTGGGCCAAAAAGCAAACAGATTTCAAAGCTAACAGATCAACGCTAAACCGATTAAGAAGATCAGGTAAGTCCATGGATATTTGTTTCAGATTTTTCTGGCGACGTCAATAATCATTATGGTCTTCATAACATCTGTTTTTTCCCTCCCCCCGTGTTACGTTCCACTGCTTCCCATGCAACTCGAGCGCAGCGGTCTGCGGTGATGTCACAGGGGGATCCGTTTTGAAGAAAAAGGAGGGAGGTGAAAAGGGAAAAAAATCGTTTTCTCATAGTTCCCCTGGGCAGGGCATTTTAGGAGCGAGACGGCAGCTCACATCACTGCCAGGACTGAGGAGGGAAGTTATTAACCTCGGCCAGGTCCTGCACGGCCGAGCCTTTGTGGGTATACGTCAGCTTGACCCTCATTCGTAGCTGTTGCTGAAATATTATCAGGATGACGCACATGTTTATATCAATGAAAAACACAACTGAAAGAATTTAGGACTGCAACTATCAATCTTCTCGGCAATTATTCTATTCTATCACCTTTAACATTAATTAAAAAACAAACAGCTTTCTATAAATATTATTAAATATACAACAATTATACTTTCTCGCCCACTGGAAGATTGGGGTCCCTTTTGAGAAACAATGCATTTAAGAGTTAACCAACAGAGTCAACGTGAAAAATGTCAAACAAAAACCTACCTTCTGTGGGTTGAGAACTCTGATGACCTGTGTGACACTCCCCTGGTTGAGAGCTGGGACAACATTACTGCTAGGGGACAGCAGCTGCAGCTGGAATGTCTGAGCAATAAAGAGTGCACATTGAAGCCTATTCATAGGTTTGTGTATAAAGTACATGTGGCTAATCAGTCTCGTCGATTTAGTCAATAACAAATAAACTACTTCTCAATTATTCAATTAACTTACACAAGCAAGATTAAGTCACTATTATGGAACTGAATATGGGTACAGTTAAAACAGGTGACTGAAGATTCAGCTTTACCTTTGGTACTGCAGCCTGAAAAACAAAGTCTGTCATGTCAGCCTCGGTGGTGTTGGAGGCATGGATGGTGATGACCGCTATGTTCGGATTGGGGTTCGCCCTCTCAAAAGTGAATTCTATTTTCAGACCATTTTTGTTGTATGCTGTCATAGGTGGGATAGCTACAGAGAAGAAAGAAAGAAAGAAACATTGAAAACCAGCATATTCAGGAGAATTTCAGACGTTCATGGGTAATCCAGTAAAAATTATTGATCACCAATGGGCTTTGTTGCAGAATAACTAAAACAACAAACTGCATAAGTGCCTATGGGAGAGGATGACAAGATGGAAAAAAGCTGTTTTCAACAACAAACCACAAGCCAGAAGCTTCTGGAATATATAGGCATATAGAAGTGCATTACAATTACAGTAAGTAGCTGTAGCAGTAGTGTTCAAAATAATAGCAGTCTGTTCAAAAAACTGAATAAAGCCCAAAATCCTTATAGTGGTTTTATTTCCATGCATTGGGAACACTGCACATCATATTTTAAATCAAAACATGAAGAAAAAATCAGAAATTATTTAATTACTTTACAGAAAATGAAGAAAAATGAACTTTGGGCTTTTCAAAAAAATAGCAGTGTCTGCACTTTACTTTACAAACTCAAATATTTACTGTATTAACTGAAAAATATCCAGGATTCAGCATTCCTGTGAATCACTAAACTAATATTTAGTTGTATAGCCACTGTTTTTGAGAACCGCTTCACATCTGTGTTGCATGGAGTCGACCAACTTCTGGCATCTGTGAACAGGTATTCCAGATTTGACAACGTTCCATAATTCCTCTGCATTTCTTGGTTTTGCCTCAGAAACAGCATTTTTAATGTCACCCCACAAGTTTTCTATCAGATTAAGGTCCGGGGATTGGGCTGGCCACTCCATGACTTTAATTTTGTTGGTCTGGAACCAAGAAGCTGCTCGCTTACTGGTGTGTTTGGGGTCGTTGTCTTGCTGAAACACCCATTTCAAGGGCATTTCCTCTTCAGCATAAGGCAACATGACCTCTTCAAGTATTTTCATGTATCCAAACTGATCCATGATCCCTGGTATGCGATAAATAGGCCCGGCACCATAGTAAGAGTATCAGGATGCTTGCACCACAATGCTTTACTATGGGGATGTTTCGCTTACTATGGTGCCGGGCCTATTTATCGCATACCAGGGATCATGGATCAGTTTGGATACATCAAAATACTTGAAGAGGTCATGTTGTCTTATGCTGAAGAGGAAATGCCCTTGAAATGGGTGTTTGAACAAGACAACGACCCCAAACACACCATGAAGCGAGCAGCTTCTTGGTTCCAGACCAACAAAATTAAAGTCATGGAGTGGCCAGCCCAATCCCCGGACCTTAATCTGATAGAAAACTTGTGGGGTGACATTAAAAATGCTATTTCTGAGGCAAAACCAAGAAATGCAGAGGAATTATGGAACGTTGTCAAATCTGGAATACCTGTTCACAGATGCCAGAAGTTGGTCGACTCCATGCAACACAGATGTGAAGCGGTTCTCAAAAACAGTGGCTATACAACTAAATATTAGTTTAGTGATTCACAGGAATGCTGAATCCTGGATATTTTTCAGTTAATACAGTAAATATTTGAGTTTGTAAAGTAAAGTGCAGACACTGCTATTTTTTTGAAAAGCCCAAAGTTCATTTTTCTTCATTTTCTGTAAAGTAATTAAATAATTTCTGCTTTTTTCTGCATGTTTTGATTTAAAATATGATGTGCAGTGTTCCCAATGCATGGAAATAAAATCACTATAAGGATTTTGGGCTTTATTCAGTTTTTTGAACAGACTGCTATTATTTTGAACACTACTGTAGCTGTAGCAGTAGTAGATGAAACTTTTCAGAATCTGTGAAGCTCAGAGTTTTTGTTTTGTTTAAATCTCCATTATTACCAGGATCATCAAATTCTCTTACACATTTTGACAATTTAATGTCCGAGTTCTGGGTTCAAATCAGGGTTGTACCACCACCTCCAGAGCAGGGACCATATTGCATGTTAAGACTAATAGTCATTGGAATGTGTTATGAGGGCAGCATTTAATTTCATTGGTTCTCCCGTCTGTGTAAATAGTGACAGCTTTCACTTTGAATATCAGTTGGGCCTTGAGAGACTATTGCCATGCATAGCATTACAAACTTACAAAAAAACTATGCCTAAACCCTATTCTTAACCAGCCATGTAGGTTAGACTAACAGAATGAGACATGGGCAATACTCACAAAAACTGTCTAATGTGGCATAGCATTGCAAATTGAAGCCATGTCTAATGTGGCATAGCATTGTAAAATTAAACCTACAGTGGCAAGATTTTGCCTGGTGTGAAAAAAGTAGTGTAGAGAGTGGGATTCAATCCCATATTATACAAGCCACAGAGGCAGCCGGCAGTTTTGGTGGTGATTCTGAATGTCATGTTTTACAGGCTGGCACGCTCTGCTTGCTTGAACATAATGATGATCAGTCACATCTTCATTCACATTAGGTTCTGAGAAGCTTATCCAACGCCATGGAGTGGGTGGCTACAAATGCAGAATAGGTTTCAGGGCTCTGCTTCTTGAAAATGAAAAGAGCCTGAAGAGAGAATGGGGTGGCACTATGTGGGTGACTCACCTGTGGCTGCAATATCATTAAACAAGGACTGTGAGGATAGGCCATCCAGGAGAAAGGGGGGCTGCGAGGGGGGCACAGAGGAGGCAGGAGCAGGGGCTGCTGGACCACCTGTGGAGGGCAGAACAGCACAACATGGTTTAACAGTGCACTCCTCGTCTATCAGTAGTTCAAGCATTTGCATGACAAAATCCCCAAATTCATAATCATTGCAGAACCAATTATTTGATTCATAAAGATAAGGTGCAATTTGCAAGCTAACAATGCGTCACAGTGTGACCCCGTCAAAAGCATTTCAGCGTTTGTGTAGTAAATTTTATACACATGCACTTTTAATGTTTGAGAGAGGGAAAACCAGCACCACCAAAAATCAGCAGAGGGCACCGTTTCCCCACTCTGCTATGACATCGTAATCAGGCTTGGTGAGTTTTTTGAGCTTTTGCTGTAGGTAAGTTGTAGCTACGGAGCATGTTGGCCGTCAGTCCATGCATCTGCTTGTGGAGCTTCATGTACTCTCCATTATAGTAAAACTTCACCTTTTTTACTTTACCATCTTGGGCTTTGCTGTAGTTGCCTTGCTTCTTTTTCCTGATAATCTTGACACATTCGTTCATGTGCCCTGGCTCCTTATCAGAGTCTTTCCAGTTTTGTTTCTTGTGCTTGAAGACTTCATTGGAGTTGGCTAGCCTCCTATTCGTGTGGATCATTTCATCGCGTTGAGACTTTATTTCCTTCTCCTCTCCCCTGATCTTTTTGCCAGACGAGTCATTTTGCTTTGCAGGTATATGGATTGTCTTGTGTTCTCCTTGCCTTTAAAATTATGACAACTCATATCCTTTGCTTTATCTGATCAAACTCCAAAAAGGAGAGTTTAGGTCCTATGCAGCATCGATGTTTGCCCACTGGCACAGAAGAATAGAGATGTTATTAAAGGTCTACTTCACCACTTATCTTCATAGAATAGGCCTGCACTAATGTTCATGATAACAATTGGAGAGCTGTTGGCAGTTCAGTAACTTGTCAAAAATTATAGTCTAAAAAGAAACCAGTCTAGCGATCATGTGCATGGTGGACAGGTCTCTGAATTGGCCACAGCACTTCTATGAGACACAAAACCGAGTAGAAAAGAATAGAGGTATTTTATCATGAACGTTAGTGAGGCCCAATTATATGATGATGTATTAAAAAATGGTGAAGTGCTGCTGGGGCCTAGCCGCTGGGCCAACATGCCAGTGGTTTCTGTGTGAAGCTGCAAGCTTACGTAGTGCTACAAAATACATATTTTAAAGATTTTTGAAGGTGAAAAACGATGACGACGGAATAGGAGAACATGTGGCTAGTATCAATATTATGACAAAACGCCTGCATCTGATTTTAGACCTCAATTCTGTGAGCTTTTTTTGTGCCAAGCGATTATCGCCCAGTCATCAGCACAGTGAGGAGGAGGAGCACAGTGAAATCGTTAAATGTTACAACTCCCCTGTAATGCCCTTTAATATGGTGAACAGAGAGATGAAAGCAGCTCTCATACCTGACAGTGAGAGGTCCCCCAACAGATCAAGCAACTCTCCTCCGGCTGAAGCAGGCTTGGTGGGCAGCGTGGTCTGGATAACTGGTACTACATCATTACCGCTCAACAGGTCCAACAAGTCATTAGCCTGGAGAAGGGGGGAAAAACACCAACAATAAATTACCCAACAACAACCAACAAGATAAACAAGATAGACAACAAGATTAGATACACTAATTACCAGTTTGAATATATGAACACGAAGCTATTGTAGTTACTCCTTCCCAACATGCATTGCAGTGTTTCAGTGTGTGAGCCAGCCGTGCAACGTCCGGTTGCGTATGTACATTCCACATATAACAAATAAATACTATTCAAAGATGAGAAGGATAAATATAAAGTGCAGAGTTATTGATCATAGAGCAAACACAGTCCGGAGTCATAGTGCCGGTGACACTCACTAGGGGGTGGGGGTGAGGTCATTTAGCAGCCTGACGGCTGAGTGGAAAAATGTATTTGTGGCTGACTGTCAGCAAACTCAGCCTTCTCCCAGAACAGTTTTCCTTTAGTTTTAAGTCACATTTTAGTCTCCCGGAATGTTGTAGTGTTAGTCTAGTTTTAGTCAAGGTGTTAGACGACTAAATCTACAGTTGCTTTTGTCAAATTATTAGTCACTGGGCAATTAGTTGAGAAATAGTGTTGTATACACATGGGACACATAGGAAGTGTTAAAAAAAGCACTAATATTAGCCCATATCCCCACCAAACATAACAGTGGTCCACAGGTTGATTCTAAGCCATTGTGGTAGTCCCTTGTTCATAATCACCCTTTTGATTTAGTTGGAATTTAGTTCCAACTAAATCTAAAATCTAAAATTTAGTTCCAACTAAAAGGGTAGTTGGTGTACTTTTTTCATCATAGCATTAGTCGACAAAATCAACATTGATCTAAAGCAATCACATCTCCAGCCTAAGAAAGGCATTTGGCCCTGGCTGCTAAGCCAGACTGACAGCGTGCCTTGGGTTTCACTCCTGGGCACGATGGCCTTTGCCACATGTCAATCTCCATCTCCCGCCATTTCCTGTCTAGCTACTATTGACTATCAATAAAGGTATAAAAAGACCCAAAACAAAAAGAAAGTCTGAGCCACTTCATCTTACCTGGTTGGTTGGCTGAGTGATCGGTGGCGGATGTTTCACATCCAACACCGAGGGCTCCGTCTCCCCGTTGGTCTGAACAATCTCTGTGGGGCCATTAGAAGACGTTTTCTCCATAATGGGCATTCGCTCTAGTAGAGCTGGCCTACAGAGGCACAGGAACAGATGAACAGAAAGATGCAGAAGTTGATGTTGTCAGTCCATCCGTTTGTTATGTATTTAATGGCCATGTTAGGAATAGGAAATAAAAGGCGATGCTCCCTCACCTCATGTGGTCGTATTTTTTGAAAAGTGCATTGTACTCCACGGCTCTCTGCTGCAGTTCCACATCGATGCTACTGCCATATATTGACACCACTTTTTTGATTCGGCTGGAAAAGATAATCGTAATGTCAATTCCCTACTTTACAGCGAATGGTTAATTGTTATAAAAATAATGCTAACCGAATTTTTTAAAAAGGTAATTTGTAATCACTTTCACGTTAGCAAATTTTATTTGTACTGCATCTTTGATAGAACAGGAACTTTAAGGTATTATAGGCAACTTTAGTGCGCATAAACTCTGTGTAAACAGTTTTGAATCCAACTCCACCTCACCTCCACTGTATTGGCTGCACCTGCACTGCGATTCGCTAAGACACACTAGCACCACCTTGTCATGAGCCCAACGTGAATTATTTGACAACAATAAAGTTCTGAGGTCAAAGCAAGTGTCTGTCTGCAGGGAAACAGCTGCAGCATCAACGTACAAGGTAAAAGGGCAAAAAAGAATATATAGAATATATACACCATATGATTTTTGGCTAAAAAGTTGCCTATAATACCTTTAACATGAATGATAAAGGTTCACACTTACTTCACACTGCTGAAGCGAGTGGACAACTTCATGATTGCAGTAAGAGAGTAACCTCGGGTAACAGGAGTGGACAGGTTGGACACCAGTAGTCCTTCCAATACATCCAGAACCTCATCCTCTGTTACCTAGAGGACGGGGACAAAACAGAAACAAAGCATTAGTACTGATGCAGGTCTGCTGAAACACTGCCTGAGTGGCAGGGTTTTGGTTGCGGTGGAAGCAGTCCCTTGGGAGACGTGGGTTGCAAATTCAGCCTTTCGAGCAGTTCAACATCCAGAGAATTTGTTTTGGGTGTGCAAATCAGAGCTGTCAGTTGATTAGGCACAATGTTATAGCCTCATATTTTGATGAGGCTATAACAAACACAATGTGTTTGTTATTTTGACTGAGATTCTCAATGTTTACCTGAATGGGTTCTTCCTCTTCACATTGCCCAGACACCAACAGGTCTCCATACTCCCCTATGCACCAAGAGGACACCTGCACTAGGGGTTGCTACAGACCGAGAGAATCACATTTGTACTTTAAAAGCCAAACCTACACACACAGGATGGATGCAACAACCAACAAAATAAACTGCCATTTAAGTCAAATATGGCAATGGCAAACATGATGCAAAAACATGGCTGACAGCTCTGACCTGCGAAATGTCGTCCAGCAGAGCTTTGTAAAGCCTCTGTACTGTGTACGCGTGCATTTCCACACTGTTGGTGATGAGCTGGATGAGGTTAGGAACTGAATCGTCTCGGACGTAGCTCCCTGCCTGTGGGACATCAGGAAAGACACCTTTGAGTGTAGAGGACTAGTGTATACAGTATGGTTAAATATGCATGCATGCACAACTTCGCACAAGTCAGAATTCATATTAAATTTGTCAGCCAAGCCTGTTGGATTTAATGGTCATGGCGCAGCTTTGCACCAGCGAAAGAGACCGTTAGCTGGTTATCAATCGCCCCTTTTCAACCAAAGTGGTCACAGACCTTTTGGAACATATAAAATAAATACAGAGGTCAACTAGGTCTCTGGAGCCAAAATGAATTGGAGCTGGAATCTATCAGTCGAAAAGGACAACCTAAGGAAATGTATTTCATGAAATGGATAAAAGGGGTCCAATGGCATCAAAGACCCTGTGTATTGGTATTGTCAAAAATGTATACATACTGTCGTCAGAACTCTCATGATGGTGTCTATGTGCCATCTTTTCGAGGGAGCATACCTGCAAAACAGAATATACAGTTAGCTATTGCCTATCCATTGCGAAACAAAATGTGCACTATGCTCCCAATTATTTTGTGCAGCGATTACAAACCTGCAGGCCATGAGGAATAGATATTGCAAGTGTGCCCCCCAAAATCAGAATTTTTACCCATTTTGCTGACCCACAGAAACCATGATGTTGGAGTTGTGGACACGATTTTTATAAATCTGATATGGCAGACCTGAATTTAGAACTAGACCAGCACTCAGTAGAGTGCATGCAAACTTGCGTGTTGCGACAAGTAGCCCATGGCCTACTAGTGCATGAGTATCTACCTATAAAAGGTCTTTAACTTACGCCACCATTACGTCATCACCTAAACCGGCTAATGGGAGTACTTCGAGGGACACAGCGCACTGATCGTTTAACTTTTGCCTGCTCTGTTCACACAAGTAATGAGGTGTGAGCATGTTAATAGTGAAACTGATAAATGTGGACTTAAAAGTACTACAGCATGTTACTTCAATTGATCTAAGCTGCAGCACAAATGATTAAAATAAACTCTGAAAATATACACAGCGTAACCATCAGACGACGATGTGTCAGCTTTGAATGCCTTTCGAGATTTTCAAGTGGGCCCTGATCCAGAAGCGGTTGGGTACGACAATTTTAACAGATTACTGACAAGAGAAACTACACAGAGGAACAACTTCAAATACCTACACGGCCAGGCTATGTGGCAGATCAACTGCCCCCATTTAGGATTCGCTTACTGCATCATAAGCTGTAATGGTATAGAATATGCATTATGTGGTGGTTTTGTTGTTTTCACTGACATTTTTCAGCTTGTCATAACATTTGCTCTTCATTGATGTCCATGCTCTGGTATTGTCCATTGCCTACATTTTCCTCAGCTGTTTTAAACTAGCAGAGGCTTCTCTTAATAGGAGGAACCCACTAGGGTCAGGTGATCTGTCAGGTGACCTGGCCCAGTAGGTACACTATTTGAAGGTGTGTCTGTGGAGTTTTCTTTGTCTCAAGGCTATATAAAGGTGGAACAGAAACACTTTATGACATGGCATGTGCCATTGACGCACGTGACGAGGAAAACCAGAGCTAGGAGATGGCCAGAACGCGTTGAAAGTCAGTGACAGCCGGGTGGACAAACATTTAGTGATTGTGTAATGTAACCCAGTTCTGACAGTCAGTTTAGACGGCGTCTTGAAAACAGTCCTTCCTTACTGCAGTGCACACTTCTGGTCGAAAAACAAGGCAACAAAATATGGGTGCTTATATTTTCCCCATACATATTCATATGCTTGTCAATTCCAAACACTTTGCTTTAGTTTGCATCACAGTGACTCAACGACCGCCAGCTGGAATTGCTGGACCAAGGAAGTACATTGCCTTTCCTTCTTTACATATTTGTCTAACTTCTCAGTGGTGGTAATCTGTTAAATGAACCATGATCTAGTGTGCACATTTTAAGTAGTTGTGTTGCCGGTGTTCATACACTTCACACAGTTTAGTCGTCTATATCTGATTAATGCGACCAACATCCACATCTCACTCAAAGTACTGACAGACAAAATGTAAGGTTGACACTAGTTATACTATGCTTTTGAGTTGTATCAGGTAGAGTACACAAAAACCGAGGAACAAACAAAATATTTGAAGGTCACGGTTTGGTTCATTTTCAGGACAGTAAGGGTGAATAGAATGCATTGCAGCAAAGCAACCTCTCTGTGAGATGAACACTAAGTACACACAAGTATCTTACTTCTCTGCAGCTAGGAAGACTCCTGATGCACAGTCGGCTTTGAATTCTGGGTCACACGAGTCCAGGAAGTAGAGCAGCTCCTTCATCATGCCTCGAATGTTGTTGCCATTCACCAAAGCAAAGCTTAGTTCCATTGCACGCCTGTGACAAGAATTAAAAGTGACAGTGAGGCTAGAGACAATAACAGCTCAAAACTCACACAATGTGACACATAGCAAGCTTGTCGATGGTCTATTTTTGCTATTCTTGGGAAAAGGTTTAAAGGTAATAGAGGCAACTTTTTCGCCAAAAATCAAAATAGATACATAGCTATATTTTTTTGCCTTTCCCCCTACTGCGTTGCTTCTACTTTGATGCTGCAGCTGTTTCCCTGCAGACACACACTTTGTTGTCGTCAACAAATCATGAAAACAAAAGATTTGTCGAGCCCAGGAAAGGCGGTGCTAATTTGTGTGTGTGTGTGGGGGGGCAGCATTTTGCCAATCACAGCACAGGAGTCTCCAGCAGATTCATAATGAGCCAATACAGTGTAGGTGAGGTGGAGTTAGAATCTGTTTACAAAGTGTTTAGTGTACACACTAAAGTGGCATCTATTACCTTTTAAGTATAAAACTATGTTTGAGGGTAGTACATATTGGTTGATTGCCATAATCAGGGTTCCTACAGGTTTCTTAAAGTAAAATGTAAGTGTTTTTAAGACCTTTTTTAAGGCCATTTATATAAAATAAATGTAATACCCATTTCACGCCCATCGTCAATAAGCGACGTTTTATATATTTTTCGCAAATAGCACTGGCACTACATACATTTTCATTTACCAGCACCAATAGAAATGAACAAGTGCTATAATTATTAGGGGTACGTATCTATCCCTTACAAGACGATTCGATATGTATCGATTTGCATGGCATCTATACGATTCAGAAACGATTTATTTTATATAAACAAAAATATGATTTGATTCAGTAGAATTTCGATACGATTTTGATTTGTTGGAATTTGGTACGATACGATTCGATACAGTGCGATCTGACGCATTAAAAACCCTATGTAATTAGGGTTAGGCTCCATAGGGTTTCTTTTTTATTATCTACTACAGTCCTAATAAGCCCCAAGAAATTATAAGGGGAACATGAAAAACAACTATGTGTTTGGACTTTGAGGTGGTCCATGTCTGTCTGAGTATTCAGGAGTGCTTTGACAGGTCTGCCTGCTGTGACACAAGTAGATGCAACTACACTAGTATACATTCATTATTAAAGGAAGCCAAATGACTATAGACCAGTGTTTTTCAACCTCTTTCATACCAGGGCCCACTATTTATTTAGAATTTCAGCCACGGACCACCAATTGATTACATTTTAGTGCCACAGACCCCACAACTAAAGATTTCATTTAGTTTTGTCCACAATTCCAGGCTGGATCTCAGAGAAAACAACACAGTGAAATACAGATCAAAATGACTATTAATATCCTACATTCTGTAGTTGTGTAGACTTAGGATAATTCACATGAATATTTTAACTCTTGAGAGTGTAAACAGGAAACCAAATGGACCCGCAAGGGTCGTTTACACTCTCAAAGAGTTACATCTGGTTAACCAACTTTCCATCATTTAGCCTGGGGACCTCCTTGAATCCTCTCAGGGACCACTGGTGGTCCCCGGACCACATGTTGAAAACCCCTGCCATAGACGCGAGCTGCTCATCACGTTAGCTACGCTAGCTAGTTGCTGAGCTAGCTACCAGCTACACATTCTCGATACAGACAACACCACCACCACCATCAAGTTGTCCCATGGATGGAAAATACGATTTAAAAGGCTATGGACGTGAATGGAAGCACAGACAGATGTGTGCAACTATGCAATAAAGTTGTGTAAAGCTGTCGGTCCCGACAGCTCCGCTCCGATCATCTGTTTGTCAGTTGTATCCACTTGTTGCGCTGTGGTGTCCGAGGCGTAGAGTATAGAGAATTGTGACATTGAGGTGACAGAAAACAGCCCGGTCACGTGGTTCAAGTACTCGCGTGAGCTCAAAACTCCAGCTGTCCCTATTCTTGTTGTCCTCATTCCGTAGAGGTCTATGTAGAAGCGCCTCCAATGGACTGGCCCCATGAAATGAACAGAGTTTGCGTAACTCTAAGAGCCTGAATACTACGTCACACAGACACTCGCACTGAACGTAGATGATCCACAAGCAATGTGCCCCATTGCAATGCATGTCTATATGAGCTTGTATATCTGTGGTTATTGGTTTTTGCGCAGCTGATGGAATCATCGATTCATCTCTTTAGGATCGATCTAATGTCCAATACAGGTGCTGTTTTGATCGCTCCGACACACGTGGCTCGATGTAACTGCGCAAAATTTAAGACCTAAATATAAAAATTCAAGACCTTTTTAAGGTATTATTTTCAAATTCGCAAATTCAATGCTTTTAAGACTTTTTAAGATCCCGCGGGAACCCTGCATAATGTCATAACATAATGTCTTATGTTCCCTGTGCAATGGTTCTTGGTAATTGAATTTGGAAGTATTTGAACATTTGTAGTGACATCTCTATTTGTACATTCGTCTTTGGCGGTTCTTACCTCTTGATGGACACGTCCAGGTCTTTTAAACAATCCACGATAGTGCTCCGATGCCTCTGCACAGCATTGTGATCCGTTTGTACCGTCTTCAGTAGGGACGTCAAAGCCACATATCTAAAAGTGGGCACGTCACAAAACACAATCTTCACAACAAAGCAAGAGCTGAGTATGTGTGCTTCTTAAGGGATGAGCTGGCAAATATATCTGAAAGGCTATAAAAATAACTTGCCTAATATTTTTGTCATTGTTAAGAAGGAAGCGTCCCAGTATGTTAATTGCCAAAACCTGCAAAACAGAGAAAATGCTTTAACCATGTGAAAAATAGATTTATCACTTATTGTCATTTATTAGTCACAGGGGTACCATGTATAAATGTACTGCATACCATTGGTCTCTGCCTTTTCACAAATTAGTCACAATGATACTGGAAAATGTAAACACAAATGGCAAAGCGATTACTATTTTCTTGCCATTTGTGCTCACATTTTCCAATAAATATTAATCCATCAATATACGTAGAAAGGCTCTTTAAGATTGGACATCACAATGACTTCATATAAAAAAAACAAAAAACAGAAGAGAACATTTTGATAAAGTGGAAACAAACAACTCACCCGCAGTCCACTCTCTGATTTGATGTCCATTATAGTGAGAACAGTCTCATAAAGGATTGCATTGCCTACATTTTTACTCGTCTCTGTGTTGGTTGCAACCTTAGAAGAATGAAAACAATTCCAGGTTCAGATTTACCATTTGCTAAAAAGAGGCTTCATTTTAAACAGTGTCAAACTTGAACTCTAAATATTCTGTTAAGATCCTTTTAGAAACAAGCAAGAAAGCGGTCACATAACGCCAGTCCCATATCCAACCAAAGACAAGTGGAAGGACATTACTGAGGAAATGTACGTCATAGAAAAACTGGACAACAAGAGGAGTGTTTTACAAAAAGCTGTAAAAATGGGATCTCTTCCTTGAGTCCTTGGTTAAGCATGAGGAGGAAGTATTGCAGTGTGTTGAGCTATAATATATGACAAATGCAGCCCTTTGTTGTATTTGTGTGTGATTGTTTTGTACCATATTGTTTCGTCTGGTTTCTTTCTTTTTCTACTCAATTAAAATGAATGAAGATTTTTTTAAAGAAGAAAACAAACCTGTGCAAGGATATCATTCATCGCTTCACTGGAATCGTCATCACTCTTGCCAAGAATTCGCAGTAGTCTCAATATCCGCACCTTCATTTTGCATAAAACGTCAAGTGTTGTCAGACGACATAAATAAGTCATATACACTCTAATCAAGTACAAATGAACCGCTTTAAGTCTTACCTGCAGGAAGGGGTCACTGATGCCAGACACATCATGCTCAGGAGAATATCCAGACATGATTAGGTTCTTGAGAATTCTCACCAACTGTGGAACCAGCTACAAGAAGGTGAACAACAAGGAGAGAAGACGTGTCAAAAGCCTTTGTATCTCTAACCCCCAAGGAAAATTCTGTGGGCACTAGGCAGATATTCTTTAGCAGTTAAATAAATATGTGTTGAGGCTTGGGGGACATATTTACTGTATGTCCACCATACTGTAATTTCACTTGTATGAAAAGCATGTTACGTGTTAATGAATCAAAACATTGATTGTAATGACAATTGGGTTAGACTTGTTTTGATTTTAGAAAAAGAAATCTGGCAAACTGGATCGGACCGTAATAATGCTGCTGTATTCATATAACTATAGCCAAGACTATTCAAGAGTTTGGAAAGCTTGCCACATGATGTGGATGTAATCTACATATTAGCGTTTCATTAATTGAGTAAAATCCCCCCCCCCCCCCATATACCCAAGTATTTTGAAATACATTAAGATAGTGTCAGTACACATCCAAAACCAGGTTTTCCTGGATAACCAAGAGAAAATAAAAATCTCCCCATCCCCCACACAAAAGCCTCAACAGTCCATTTTAACACTTTGCTGGCCAAACTCTTGTGAATCACCAAACTCTTGTCAATCACTAAAACATCACAAATAAAACAATCCTATGACATTGATAGACTAAACACATAGGATATCCTCTGACAACGACAGATACAGTATAGATACTGTGCCAAGTGAAAAGTCCTTGGGTTTGTGTGCATGTGTATACCCAATTACCCATACACATTCAATATACCCATCACATTTTTTAATTACAGTGATCAAATGAGGTACACAGAAGAGGAACAATGAAACCGTGACAAGTGAGACATCTGACAAATGGACCAAAAAAAATTAAAAACTTTGTCATAATCCTAAAAGAACAAAAACAATAATCACTGTAAAAGTCAAGGAAATGAAAAGAAAAAGAAAAAAAAAGAAATGACTTTACTGGACACAGGTTTGATTACATCTATGGTGACTGTGTGGGGGGTGATTACTCGTTACAGCATGCACCAGCTATGGAATCAGAATGTACTCTTACCTTCTCATTCTAACACAATGCAGGGGTTGTAACAAAGACAAATGACAGAAAAAATATGAGGTAGATGTTAGGGAGGGGAAAACTGGAAATCATTCACTTTCAGAGAGCTTAAAGTAAGGTTTCGATCATGGGAACATGATGTGGGCCTTCTGGTGCAAAGACCTTTTTTGACCCAGCTAGTCAGGGAGAAGTTCAATAGGCAGTTGAGAAACAGGGAAGAGAGACAGTGGAAGGAGATATAGACTGAGACATACTCTTAATGTAGAGGAGGATACCTTGGAGCCAAGAATGCAACCCAAGGCTCAAAAAAGTAAAAACAAGTCTTTCTTAGCTATACTGAAAGGGAAATGTATAAGCAGAAAGAGAGAGAATGGCATGTGGTGTGACCATAAGACAAATGTTTCTTAATTCCTTGCATCCTTTTCAAATAAGTTTCATTTCACTCCTTACCTTTCTGAAGTGGGACAGCATGTCAGGACTTCTTTCACACATTTCAGTGAGTAAGACAACAGATGTGTGGAGAACACCTGAGGGAACAAAGCAGAGAACTTTAGGATCAAAGTATCTTCAATATTTGCGGTAACCATTTGTCTCCTTTCACTGTCTTGCACCCCTTAGCCAGGACGTCACATCATTGGAGTGACACCCACCCTGAAAGCTTGACTCCGACTTCTAGGCCACTGTGGCTAACAAATTAGTCCAGGATTTTTGTTTTCGTGCAACGCGGACAAAAACGAAAGCCTGGGTGTCGAGGCTATGCACCCCTCAAATTGCCATACCGGTAAGAAAAGCCAAATAAGCAGAAATAAGCCCCCTGGTGGTGCTATGTTAAAGTGTATGTGCATTTTCTTCAAAACTGGTCACACCAACAAACTTTAGATCTTAGCAAATCAAACAGATCCATCTTGATTACACGACTATAGAGATGTACAGTACATCCGCTATTTTCCCTATGCGACAACAGTTGAACAACAGAGCATAAATCAGGCTTGAGGCCCACCTTTTTGGGCCGCCGGCTGTACCTCTGCTCTATGTTGAAATTGAAAAACCATTAGTGATGAATATGAGTGTGCATAGTATCTGAAACGGTGTCACAAATCACTCTGACAACAGCACAGCCATTTCCTCACTGTCAAAATATCGCCATTTGCCTTTGATGCCTCTATTCATTGTGGGGTACGGACAAGGCCCAGAGCTTATGACAGACTCATTAATTCCACCGTCCTCGGTAAAGGACACCACAAAGGGGAGATCGGCTGCATAGCCATTCTTTGCAAGGCACGACAAGACAGGAAACAACAGTAGAAAATGTGCATTTTATTTGTGCAGGACAGGGACACAGCCATGGAAAACCGTTGGATGCTGACAGCCCCTTGAGACTCACCGTGGTTCTTCTCGCTCAGCAGGTTTTTTGTAGCTGGAAGGAACATTTCCATCAGTTCCGGAACCTTCCTGATGACATGAACTGCACACAACGCCGCCTGTAGACCACATTTAATGTATTCCAAACAATCAATGAGAGTGACATCCTCCAAGCAATTTCTTTTCACTTCGGTACTACTATTCTAGTTCTTAGGATGCATGACCTGTTGAGGCCAAAATCAGCTTTTAGTTGAATACAAGTTTAGCCATGTGTCTATAACAGATCATTCCCTCAAATTAGTTTTTAGTATTTCTCTAGACAAAGGAAACACAGTGATGGCTGTACCTGCATACTGTATTAGCTCACTTGTAAACATGAGAAAACAAGCCAAATGCTGCCTATAGCCTGTACTGCAGGTCACATGAGTTGAACCGCAGGGTGGGCAGACAAGTCAAGATTTCAGAGCAATTATCGTGGGGCGCAAGGTGGGTCAACCCCGTATTCTGTCCCTCTCTCCCCCCTAAGCCTCCATGTGAAGTCATCTAGCTTGTGTTCAATGAGTTGCTTTTGATCAATATCACAACTGATTACTCAGATTATAAACTCTCTCTATAACATGACAATGTATTATGTAGTATTTGTTTATTATATTGTTTTGAAATCTTACCCGACTGCTGTCAGTAGCCTAGACCTGGCTACTAATACAGGACATTTTTATTACCGGTGTTTCATTTGTTTTTAACATAGTAAACTCAAAAGACTAAAGGACATGCTGGATTCATTGTGTTTAGAATTGGAAGCAGGTGGCATTGAACATGAATTTGGATTTTAGACTTGCAAACCTTCCATAAGAGCCCATAGCGTGCGCAACAGTGGTCAAAACATTATGAATGAAATGCTGTACAGATGTAAATTGAGAGCCCCTCCTCCCCTCTTGCTATGGTGTTGAAAAGACAGTAGGCGACTTGCAGGTTGCATGTGGGTGAGTCGTTAATTCATACATTGTTTTGCGGGACGGGTTGGGCTCCTGTGGTGGAGCTGGCGGGTTATGAGTATATACACTATGAGTCATGTCATGCCCCCACCCCATCTAATGTAATGTAAATGTATGAGACTTACTTTTTTCCTCAGATAAGAGTTGGACGTTTTGAGCAGTTTCTCCACTTCTCCAGCCAGGTCACGGCACATCTCTGAGGAGCCCATACAGCCCAGGGTACACAAGGCCAGGCCCTGGACGTATTGTGTGCTGTGATTCAGATCACTGGGGTAGGAAAGGAGAGACAAATAAGCCGGGGAGTTATGTGGAGCAATCTAAAGAAGGGAAGATAATGGTATAAAGAGCAGAAAGGAAAGAAAGCTTTGTTCTTTAGAAGAAAGGTTTTGATAAAGGCGTTAGTGGACTTGGCAGTGTTTGGGGTGGCGCCAAAGTTGCCATCAGTGCCCACTGCAAGATCTGTGGAAGGAACAGAATACCAACTATGTGTAATCAGTTTCTACAACCACACCTCTTATCGTCACTCTCCCACATTACAAACAAACAAGGCATTCCGGCAGTGGTTCAAGAGGTAGAATGGATGTTTGGGAATGGGAATGTTCCCAGTTCAATCCACAGACCCGTGTTAGTGACCCTGAACGTATGATGTGTAAATGGGGACCTTTAATGAATGGTTTTCCTTCTGCTGTTGGTAAGTGAATTGTACATTATGTGTTAACAGGTTAATGCATTGCAGAGTAATATGCCATAAATGTATTGAAAGACTGGCTTCCTCTTACTTTTTGATGCAATTTGTCATTAGTAGATGGACATCCTGCCTCTCGTCCAGCAGTAGCATGGCTCCCAAGTAACCTATCCGCTTGTCGGTGAACTTCTGGGATGCAATCAGTTTCAGGCATTCCAACTGGAAAAAAGGCACACCATATAAGAACAGAGGCTTTCTTCACACGATTTCTTCAAACAAAATACACTACATAAATAAACACACCTGTCCGAAGTGTGCTGGGTAACCCAACATGTGCATATAAAGCAGCTTTGCCACATTTCTGCAGCGGTATGTGTTGTCTTCCTCTCTGAAGGATGAGCGTATGGCAGCGCACTCTTTCTGGATCATCTCACGCTCCTCTGCCTGGGTCCGAGCTGTCCGGATGGTCCGGATCAGCTCCCGCAGTCTGATCGGAGCTGGCATCCTCTGAAAATGCAGAAAAGGCAACAAAGAAAAGGTTGGCAACGATGACCTTGGCAGCAACACTGGACTGTCAGAATCCCTGATGAATTGTTTACAATTATAAATGGCACATCAAGGCAACAGATGTGCCATGTGTACACATTTTGTTTTGTTACAACAGGACAAAAAAAATAAATGAATTAAAACAGCAAACACAGCATTATTTAATTACATTTACAAAAAATACAGGAGTTGATCTAAGTGCCATTTTTTCCAGAAAACGGACAAGAAATTGTTTTTTGCATAGAAACAGCGCATGTGCAACACCGATGACACCCTTTATATAGAGGTAAGAAACACATTACCATTTGGAATAAGGGTATAATTGTGTAATTAGTAAGATCCAGTCCATTTTGTAAATAATTTCAAACCAAACAAAAGAAACAATTTTTGACAGCTATGTGTTTGGAGAGGGAATGGAATACTACCGGTGAAATTCTATTCCTTGCAGTGCAGCTACTAACCAGCACCAAGGAGGCTTTCCATGTATTAGAAGACTATTAAATATTAATTTGCAGGACACACCATGCTGCATGGTGTGGGTAGATTAAATTATCTTGTATTTGCCTGCTTCTTCTAAAACCTAGAATGTCATAAAATCAAGAATGAAACAAGAATGAGTTGTTGTGAATAATTAGGACAATATTAGAGATGTGCTGTACGCATTTTTGCATACAGTGCGCAAGTTGTAATAGGCATCATGTTTACATTGCAATCTCATTATAGGATGGTACCACTTGTTTTCTCTAATAGGCATCATGTTTACATTGCAATCTCATTATAGGATGGTACCACTTGTTTTCTCTATCTCAAGAGAAGGCTTGTGGTGTGTGAACAGTTCAGTAACTCCCCCAACAATGACATCATCAATGAGGAATCCATTTCAAACTACAAGAAATGGCAGGCACTCTGTTTCTGGAAAGTTAACATTCTATAATGTAAAGATTGGAAGCCAATGTTCTGACATTCATAAAACGTAAAGGAAGTTTGAAATAGCACGATGATACTGCTAGAATGTTTTATGACATGCAGGTTTGGTTTCCTCTGGGGCACAGTGAGTAGCACAAAATCAAATCATATAATAATGAGAACCAATTAATATGAACAATGATTGAAATTGGGTAGTTCTTTAGTTGCATAGGGTTCTAAATGACAGTATTTCATATTTTCAGTTAATTGCCCAGCCCTAGTTCTGTCCTACGGTACATCATATTCACAATGCCATGACCAGGCAAAATTATTACTGGTGGTGGCTCTCCATAAAAGTGGTGCTTCATGGCTTCCCATTTCACAGAAGCCTTTTATCTAGCAGCATGCAGCACATAATTAAGCTCCAACAGCAAGTGGGACTATGGTAATTACTTGCTGAACAAAGCCATTTTTAACATTCAACCAGCTCAGAGTTGAAATGGATGTTGGTACAGGGAAAAAGGAATGCACTAGTTAATGGAAAGAGCAAGGGGTTGTTAGTTACGTAGCAAAAATGTTCTTCTCTTCTCGTATTTAAAGTGAAGCACAAGTTACAACAGAATATCATTGTGTGACAACTGAGAACCAGCTTGGTTTTTAAATGCCCAATCTGTTAATAAAGTAAGAATAATCCATAATCATCAATGTGTGTGTGTGTGTGTGTGTGTGCGCGTGCAAGTTATCAAATTCTGCAACAGGTATCAAAGAACTGTGGCTGGCCACTGTAAGGTGAATTATGAAAAACCATAGGAGGGGGAAATGAGCTTGTTCAATGGTTGGTAGCAAGAGCCAAGAAAATATCATCAAGGTCGGCCTACCTCGGTCTACAAGGACAAAAAGGGCACTGTTCTACTGTAGCTTCACATTTCATAATTCAACAGGTATACCATCAGATTCATTGTGTGTCAGTTGATAAAACCATATGAATCTGCCAACAAGCATTAATATGATGACAATTTTGGCAACATACTGGTGCAAGATATCTACAGGACATGTTGAGTTGAATATTTACACATTACTGACACTTTAAGGCAGCAGGTTTGCAAAGCCTTTTATGCAGTGCAATATTTTCACTTCACATAAATATTACACCAACCATTTACCATTTTAACACCATTTACCGTTTTAACAAGCCTGGATCGCATTTAAAAACAGGCATGCATTGAGCAACTGCATGCTAAAACTGCATTTGTATTTTCATCAGTCTACAGTACATCAAAACATGAACACAAAAAAGGACAAACACATGCACATCTAACCCAAACTTGGGCAGGTGCTAAACAGTGAGTAGTATAAGAATAAGCTGCACATAAACATTGTTTCTTAGTTATTGAAAGAAAAATGTATGGGAACTAAGCCTATGCTTACAGCAGCATTGTCAAAACGAGGAAGGGAGCATGTTTTGTAAAATCTAGACTACCGGTATTAGTGCAAATTCAACCTGTTAAATTAAACTAGGTTTGTATTATCAATGTTTTGAACAAGTTACATATTGTTAGATTTGACTGCATTTTGATTTTTGTTTGTTTGTTTGATGGACGAGACTGCTGTTGTTCACAGCTACTCGGCACAGAGCACTAGAAGACGGATAGTGTCCTTTGATAATAGTTATGATTAAAATGTCTCTGAGTGCTCAGCTGAGCACGAACACCACAACAAGTGGCGAACTGATCAATGACCCAGAACATAGGCATAGAAGGCAGCAGCTGGTGTATAATTGATATCCACACATGGCAATCTAATTGGAAATGCTCATAATTTTTATTGACCTTGAACACAACCATTTCTTGCTTGTGATTTATTCTCTTGACACTTGCCCTCTAATACCCGTGTCTCTACAAGCAGACTGCTGAAGAGTGGGAGGGAGTTGAAATGTTTTTTGTCCCCTTGCTACTGGTTGTCAAGATCAGCAAGCCAATGTAGCCTACCTCATCAAACCACAGGAGAGAAGACAAGCTTGTTAGGAACATTTTACAGCTACTAGTGCAGAATCCTTTCCCAGTTAGGAAATGCAAATGCAAGATATTGCACAATCTAGCACAAACTTATAGTTTGTAATTTACCTCATTAAGAAAGTAAGTTTTCCATGCCATTTTTGTGACTGTTTTAACTGATTCACTGCCAACTTCGTAGGGTATTTCAAAACATCAAATACCAAAATATTGTGCCCCTAATTTA
Organism: Benthosema pterotum; assembly: GCA_039105355.1. NCBI lineage: Eukaryota > Metazoa > Chordata > Actinopteri > Myctophiformes > Myctophidae > Benthosema > Benthosema pterotum. Next base: position 27,821,113 of record CM076966.1, on the reverse strand, counting down.
TTTATTGTAGCACAGACTGTGATTAAGCACACACAATCTCTGGAAAAGGGGGAAAAGGGGATATCTGTTCTTTCCACAAAACTTGTCCTGATCTCAAATTCTTTGAGCAGTTAATGTGCAATGAGATATAGATCAGGAAGCATAGCACACCAATTCAGCATGGTCTTCTCATCCATTCTTGGGTTCTTTTGATGGATGATGATTCAGGCCATTATTATCCTGCTAGAACACCCATGTCCTGCGACAAGAATGCCTTCTTAAACTGGGGCGTACAGGGCAATGGCGTGCCGTGTGCATGTTCTGCTAAAAATGCCTTGGAAGTATTTTAGCAGATTCAAGGCACACAGGACCTATGGCAATACATTATTGCGGGGTTGTTTTTCAGGTGAGCTTGGATCAGTTCTATAGTTTTTCTCTCTTTACCACATCACCTCAGACATCCAGAGATGTTGGCTACAGGGCCAAGCATCTTAAACTTAAGAATATTGGCAACAGGGTTCAGGAACATCAAGTTCCTTGGAGTTAGCAATCTTTACATCCATCAGCTCTTCACAGCAGCACTGTATTTTTTCTTTTTTAAATGACTGCCTGAGAGATTAATACAATTATGAGAACAAATACACCTGTTAGAAGTGAATCAGAATCAGTAACATTGTCTATTAGTTGAAGTTGTTTTACTGGAACACTATATTAGTCCTCACTAGAGGGAAAAAAAAGTTTCTTAATTTGGCCAGCAAGGTAAAACCTGCTCAACTGACAATGAATACGAGATCAACTTGCTGCATAACAGCTCTCAAGAAGGTACACATTTTAAAGGTATCATCATTCAGTTTTTAATAATGTCATTTATGCAGTTAATGCAGTTTTGTTTGTTGTTTTCTCTTGGCATGGCGGGGCAGATGGCCATGAAGAAACAGCTATCGTATACCGAGATATTTGAATCTCAAATCTGTCAAAAAGTACTTGTACATAAGAGAACCAGCACAACAGCTCAGCCACAATATGTCACACACCTGCCTAGACTTCCTCCTAGAGAGCAACGATGACTTCCTTAACAATCGGAGATGTTAATGACACACAAGACAGACAATACATAGATCTTATGAGACTGTAGTTAAAAACAAACGCTTAAACGTATGTGCTTCTTAACTGCTCAATACTTGGCGGAGACGATAAACATTAACACCCAAAACTGCTGCCAGTGCCAATGCCCAAAGTAACGATGCTAACGTAACGCTAGCTTCATTGACCACCTTGACAGGAAGCTTCTTCTCTCAGCATAGAATGGTGATGGAGGTTGGGTTACAATTCGGTGACTCTGCCCAAAGTTATTCACCAATCCTAGATATATTACCCAAAACCTAATGCCGTGCAAACGATGTCTTACCTGGGGTTGGCAGGCAGCTTGGATAAACGATCAGTTTGAAGGAAAACGTCAAAGGGACGTTACTGTGTCTATATTAAGTCCAAATGGGCCAGTACACTGGGAGACCGACAGACAGAAAATAAAACAGGCCGTTTCACACTGTGGTCATCCTGACACCTGAACCTGATCAGTCGATTGATCCTGACATGATGCAGCTCGAGGCCTCCCCGAAGTAAAGGATTAGCCAGCTAGCACAGCCTGGCTATGGCTCATTCCCATAAACACCAACACGTCAGCCTGCTATAGCAGCCAACTAGCTCCTTCTTAGCTCATGTATAACTCAGAGCCACTAGAGTATAGACAGAGTTACGTATACTCCGTTCACTGCAATGGTTCCAGTCCAATGGAGGCTCTTCTGCATAGGCTTCTATTGAAAATGGACAACAAATAGGGACGAGTCCTGCACCGGAAGTAGGCATAAATGCGTTGGACCCAGGCAACAGCCCAGCCTTAATTGTCTAAAATCCGTTTATTTTAGATCACTTTGTACAAGTAGTATAACGTAAACATCACAGAGACCTCCGCTGTTATTGTACAATACTTTACAACAGTTGTCATGATTCACATGTGCCACATCGTTGAAAACAATATACTTCCAACTCCAGTTTGTCCCTATTCAGGCTAAGTGAACAGCGCTCGAGCGCTCAGTTTCTGACCCCTCAGTGTCACAACTGACACTAAATGCCTCTGGAATAACTCAACCGGCCCCCTGAACTACTACTACTACTACTACTAACATGACAGACGAGGACCAAGAACGAGCCGTCGGTTAGCCAGCCAACAACGGGGACAGCGTGCGAGCATTCCGCGTAGTGCGTTGTCACATAAAACCAGAGAAGAGTCTCTGACATACAGAACTCAAGAAGACGGCTCTGGCAATTGTCTATATGAGTGGTTAGCTTCTGTGCTAAATGCTAGGCGCCGTTAGCCTAGCTGACAGAACAGAACAGACAACCAACCAACCCCCGTCAAGCCAGCCCAGGGTTGCACTGACACACCGACCGACCGACCCGGGGCTGTGACACTTCCTATGCGGCGCCGCAGACACCGCTGCAACCGGTCCGCTGCGCTACCCGTCCGCCCGGGGGGACGGGACAGATGATTCAACGTGTCGATACGACACGGGCGTGTTTCTTGTTTTTGTTTCCAAAAAAATGAATGTAAATATACTTACTAGCCGTAACGACACCAGAAAGTCGCTGGAATCTTCTCTCTATTAGCAATGGAGGAGGGAGGAGGAACGGACCAGTAGACATACATTCAAAATGGCTGCCGCTCTAGCCTCAGCACATCTACCGCAGGCGGAGGGATACGAGTGACTGACATCTTCCACCCCGTTGGGGCGCTTTCCTTTCCGCGGTGGGTACCTACCTACCGGTGGACAGCGCTAGCCTGCTGCGGCCTGGTGTCTATCTGCTGCCCTGAGGGTAGATCCGCCTTAGACACCGCCCACTGTATCCGGTAACTACTAAAACACACATTAACATTAAATTTGACTGATGAAACAACACAAAAGTATAAATTACTCTTCTAGAAGAACTGCAGATCATAACTAATGTGACTGGTAATTTAGAAATTACTTAGCCGCAATAGAACTCTAGATTATTTTATATTTGGGCTGAATCTAGAGTTGCAATACAGTCCATCGACTCCCTAATAACAAGAAATTTTATCTGTGATTTGCTTGTATTAAACAATGTTAAACTCACCAACATTGTAGCTGCATTGAAAGCTTGAATTATCCTCTTTCTATCTATCCACCATAGACACTTTCTGTCAGCAAATAAAAGTGCTGGACTTGGGAGGCACTTGTTTGTATTTATGGGTTGGGCTGGTGTTTCCTGCATTATGTGTGAATTCTAAACGGGTGGTACACAGGACCATTAAGTGACTAATCTAATGATGAGCGCTTCCAAACTCCAATACCAGAATCCAGAATCACATGCAGAGAATTTATTGACAGAAATCCAGAATTGGATTTTTATCGAACAAATCCTTTGCATATAGAAGAGGGTAATTCAACCTTACATACACATGAGCATTAATCTCCTACATTCTCTAGTTATGTAAACTCCTTAGTTAAGTGGTGCTAATTTAGATTACGGATATTTTAACTCTTGAGAGAGTTTTATTTTACGCTCTCAGAGAATTACATCTGGATCTGGTTAACCGACTTTCCATCATTTAGCTGGGGACCACCTGGAACCCTCTCAAGGGCCACTGGTGATCCCGGACCACTGGTTGAAAACCGCAGCTAAAGCAAAAGTGGAACACGCATGCACGTCACACGCACGGCCACACACGTTGTGTATCCGCTCTAGAGCGGATGCGCACAGCGCGCTGAGTGGATTGAGCACCATCTTGCTGTACCTCCGCCGTACGACGGCGTCGCGTGGCGCAAAACAACAGCTCTACAAGCTTAGCACGCTATGGGGAGGCCATGGGTCCAGAGCTTGCAGATCTGCTGTTTTTCTACCGTTGTACGGCGACATGTATTCTCCTCCACAGCCAGCGGCGAACCAGGGGTTCAAGAAAAAAAAGGAGGCGCGGACGGGACGGGACAGCTCTGCGTATCTAAACTAAGCTATAGTTGCCTCCCCTGTGGGACTTGGTCCGTTTTTTCCAGGCTTCGTCTCTTTGTTACTTCTGAAGCTTTTTTCCTTCTCCACCGTTTTCTCTTCAGAGAACTACACGTTGCTATGCACTGTGTCACTGGACAACATGGGTAATCGCAGTGTTCTTTACATACCAGCGAAATGGAGGACTAGTTTATTGTATTGGTCTGCTGCTGCACAATATATTATGGTTCATACATTGTATAGAGACAATAATGAGCAGGTTCTTCTTTCTTGACATAGTTTATTCTTTTTTTGCATTGTACCGAACGAGGAGAGCTAGGCTAGTTTTGCGCTGTCTAAAGCTAACGCTAGCTAATGATGATGATGGGTTCGGTTGATGATAACATGTTTCATTTGGTCATTTGGCGATTGCTTATTCGTGTAGTTCATCTCTGAACTGCAATGCCGTCGGTTTCACAGGGCTGCGGGATGATTGCATTAATGTCTTCTTTATTGTTGTATTTTTTGCCCCACCACTGCGGATGAATAATAATTGTCCTATAAACGTCGTGCTGCGGTCCGTATACCTCACTCGTGGCAGTCAGTGATGACGACTACATGTTATTGGTACCGTGGTTTGTGGGCTCCACCTAGTGGCCAGTTGGCGAAGTGATAACAGATACACAGGAATTTCGGTTTGTGCAGGTACACAGTCATACACACAACAGTTTGCAACACACGTGACTTATGCAAGAACTAGGACAGGCGCCTATTTAAAGGTATATATTCAGTGATTTAACTCCAACTATCACTTTTGTTTTACTTGTTTTTTTTCCTCCGTACTATATAGTGTGCTAACCATGTAAGGAGTGTCTCCAGCGAGCCCCTGGGGAAAAATAAGATAGTTTAGGTTTTGGTGGCGAATGAAGAAGCCTTCATTCAATCAGAATGAGAGAGGCCTTCTCCAATCATGATCAGTGGCGGCGGGCCTTGGTGCAAATGCTGTTGGCCCGTTACACCCCACACTGTAGAGCATGTCCAGGTGCACATCTTATTACCGGGGCAGACCTGGTGTTTTTTTTTTTTTTTTTTTTTTTTTTTTCCAAATCAACCAAATCACTTCTTTAAGTCCAGCCCAACTGAAGGCTCACACCAGGCACTTGTGTTTTGGGGCGAGCATTTTGGTATTCTGCCAAGCCTATTCCCAAATGTGGGTGTTTCATACCAAGTGTTAATAAAGATAGAAATATGCCAACCTATGGTTGGGTTCTTCAAAAACTGCAGCTGTCCCATCAGGCGTACAAGTTGCAGTTTGCTAGTTCAGAATCAGAATGATTCTGAGGGCTACCAAGTTGTGTGGATAAATATTTAGAAGCATAACACGTATTTTACAATGTACACCTTTTTGCTTAGTATGTTGCAACATGTTGACGACACTGTTTTTGACATCTGTTGCTCTACCGGGATGTAGGGCTCTTTAATTAATTGTCTGCATTCATTCTCATTTTTCAATGTATTATAGTGTTCACATGCTGATTTACACTGTCATTATCAAGTTTTTACCACTGCAAAATAGGAATACTAGATAGACCTCCTTGCAGAAGAGTCTTATTATCAGGTGGAATGATACAGTAATAGACTTTTTTTTTTAATATGGGGGCTAAATGTACAGTCTAAGGCCATGTTTATTTACTCGCAACCAGACAAATGGTTGAAGATGGAGGGATGCGTTTGCTTGTGTTTAAAACAATCTAGATCAAATGTGATTGTTAACATCCTGATGTCGGGCCGGGTCCACCGGTACTAACCATCTTGCAGCGTGGATGGAAGCCTGGAGATCTAGGCTAGTACTAACCTATCTGTAACCCTAACCTCCCAACCTGTACACAACGGGATGTCTGACTAATGTCTGGACCCATCTGGGCCTTGGAGGACATTACTGTACTACAGTGGTTTGGAGGGGCTATCAATTAGGACCTCCGTCCTAATTGATAGCTACCCAGGAACCAAGTGAACTATTATTTGTCTGTAAATCTTTTGGAGGGTAAAGTAGTGTCAGTACATCTGACTGACTGTTGGGTCTGTAACTCTGAGAGGTCACAACATTGATAGAACCACAAATGACCCACAGTGTGCCCTCTTATAGTTGTGTTTGATTGACATTTCTAATTCACAGTATGCAGAATGGATTCAATTCAAACGAAAGCACAAGTTGGTTGAAAATGCCAATAGGCAAGGTAATAGTACCTTGCCTATTACCTATTCACGCTGCATGGACAGCGCTTGAGCGCTCAGTTCCTGACCCCTCAATGTCGCAACTCTTCCAGTAGATGGCTCTAGCCTTGCCAGCCTGTACTGTACAGTCTACTACATATCCCACTGTGCATTGCGTCAGTGAGAGATCAGCTGGTGCTGTTGCGCCTATGCGTGGCTGCAGTGCGTTTGGCTGCGGTCCGTTGGATGCGCGACAGAAAGGAAGGCTCGTACGCGCTCGGGGCTGCTCGGTGTCTGCTGGCGGCAGCCTATCATTATCCCCATCATTTACAACATGCATTGATCCTAGGAAACCAACGAACGGCGGCTGCTTCTTTTTTCCTTCTCGGCGAGGATGTGACTGTACTATTATTAGATTACATCCTTTTTTGAGTGGGAGTCGTTCGTCCGTGTATGTATTTTATTCTCAAGGATGGATCATCATGGAACCACCGGCTCCCAACAGCGTGTATTCATTATTGCTGCTTGAGTAGCCAGAGAGATAGAGAGACCATTTGGTCTCTTCTTGTATTTTTCGTTCATCTTCATCATATTGTTTTGCGATCGCCCTCCTTTTTTTCTCTGTGGGATATACACCGGGTCAGGCTGCAATCTGGATTTCAGGAGGAGATTCGAGTTCTTGTATCGGGCGTGGGGGAGTAATATGTCAAGGCGAAAACAGACCAACCCCTTCAAAGTTAATTGTAGGTATCACAGGTATTGTAGCCTATATTGTTTTGTTAGAATTAATATTGGACTCATTTACATTGTGTTACGTGTGAGTTTGTGTTTTCCCACTCGAGTGTTTGTCGCAAATATCGCATATGAATGAATGATTTGCTTTCTATAAATCGCTGACTTTTGATCGTTTCTGTCTCCGTTTTGAATGGCATCTGACTGACAGCTGGAGGGGCATTATCTAACGCGATATGTTAGGTTTGGAGACCTTTAGAAACCGTTGTCGGTGGTGTTGTTTTGCTTTGTTTACATAACACTTAGAAAATTAAAAAATAATTGGACAATAGCAAGTCAGCCGTTCCTTATTGCCTTTTGACAGCTGATGGATGGATGTGACTTAAATCATCATTTATAACCTACTTGTCGGTTTGAGAGATCTGAGGTGAAGTGAAGAGCGCTAACTTGATGTGACATGATGGCTGATGCTAGCTGGGCTTTAACGTTAGGTTTGGATTCAGAGATGATTATGTCAGGTAATGCCAGTGGTTTCCAAGGTGGGGTCCGGGGACCCTCCATGGGTCCTTTACAAATGAGATCTACATCAGTGTCAGTTTGCGGGTTGTTGACATGAACCACTGACACTGAGGTATGTTATTCTGATATTCTCTGTGGTACTCTGAATTGCACTCATGAAAAATGTTCTGGCATATATTTTTTTCTTCAGCTCTCAGACAGTTGTTTGTCTGCATTGTTTTCCTCTAACTAACTATACCAGTTTCATGTCCATTTTTAGATTATTTTGTAAGAAATGCTGTCTGTCTAAGCTGTGTATACCTGTATTGTGCAGTATATACCTCCTGACATTGCCTGCAATTTCACTATTGAATTGACAACATGATTGTAGTCATTGTCTATTCGGTCTAATGTGAACACCAAGACACAGTTTTTAAATTGCTTGATTTGGTACTTATATATTTTATATTTATTTCACCAGGCCGCACCCCGAGTCCCCTTATGCAAAAAATGTTATTATTATTTTAAATTGATGATAAAAAATGATCGAAACAAAATTGGCCACAACACACATCATTAGAACAGTCACCAGAGCCCAGAATGGGTGTTATCCATGCATCTGTCATGGTGTAAAATATAGTTTGAAGTTGTATAAGAAGGGGGGTGTGTCTGATTAATTATTTCATCAAATATCTAACTACTTAAGTAAGAGTAAGCCTTGCCCAAGCATGCAGTCTATAGAGCAGGAGCCTATCTCCTGTTTCTGTAGCGTGAGGCAGCTTGAGCACCCCCTGGACATGACCCTAGTATGTCACAGGGATATGCGGTGCTGATGAACAAATGACACCAAACATGAAAGTGAATTATTAATTCAGAAAAAACGCACTGCAGTTATACTTTAACGACAAATGGACCAAAACAACTGTAATATGGGGTGCCCAGTGGCAGTCCAAGCGCAAGCTACATATTAGTGCGCCAGCGCGGGCAGTGCATTGCGTGTTTGGGCCCCATTCATGACAAAAACTTTGCTACTATGTCTCTCAGCTCCTCATCCTCTTTCCTGTCATCTTCATCATGACTCTTAAAATCTTAAAATGTAAAATGTAGTCAAATGCTCAGTTTAATTGATCAAAATCAAGTCCGACGGCCAGTCCACAGTACACCAATGCAACTCCTTGCAACCATTATGCCCAAATGATACCCATCTGCACCTGGCCAGACCAGACTGTTGTAGGGACTTAAGTTAGTTTAGTTTTGTTTGTTGATGTTGTTAGTTTTGTTTATTGATGTTGTTTTAGGCTGTTTTGCCTTCAAATGAAGACAGACAAGAAAGTTCAACAGAGAGAAGGGGAGAGTCATGCCGCAAAGGTCTTCATGAACAGGACTCGAGCACACAATGCATTGTCGGGCCAAAGACTAAATGTGGCATGCGCCTAGGCCACTTTGCCAGCGTATGCCCACTGCTCAGTTGTAGGGTTCCTAAAGCCTTTCGTTTTTCTTTTCATTGGTGTATGTAAATGAATACTGGAGCTGAGGGTGTTTGTTTTTATTCCAAGTTTTCCTCAGCGCTCACTGCCTACCAACATAATCTGGTGCTACCGTATTTGGTACACACTAGCATGCAGACAGTGTTGAGAATGAGATGCCTCTCTCAGGCAGGGAGGACTGTACACTATGTTGAAGTTATCGTTATCTGTTCTTCAGATCTTGCTTTCTAAACATAGTTTGTTTAAAGGTTTGAAATACATCTTGCAGCCGTGGCCTTAGTAATCCCTATGGGCTAATAAGATCAACTGTTGGTGTAACGATGGTACGTTCGTAGTAGCAGCCCAAGACCCTTTGGTTGACTGACCCAGTAAAAGCCAGCAAAACAACAACATGACGTTACTGTGCTTTTGCTTCAGGCAGGAGGCAAAATACTACATGCTTCTTTCTACATTTAACTTTGAGTAGGCTCTGACTGGAGTGTTAATGAACCATTTTATTTATTTGTGTGTTTATTTATTGTGTAAATGCCATAGTGTTTATTTATTATTTTTTTTCAGCTGAGCTACTATTGATTTAGTTTTACCTGTCTGTCTTCTCTTATCTGGTATGAAATGAATGCACATTGCTGGCCCCACCCCCAGACGGACCAGACAGACAGACTGACAGACCAGACAGGCAAGGAGACAGTCTGACAGGCAGGCTGGCTTGACACACAGTGTGTGTGTGTGTGTGTGTGTGTGTGTGTGTGTGTGTGTGTGTGTGTGTGTGTGTGTGTGTGCGTGCGTGTGTGTGCGCACGTGTGCGTGTGCGCGCGCGCAAGACATAAGAATAAGACCTGTTTCTTTCTGTTCTGTCTTTTCCCACCCACCTACTAGCTACTTGGGATACTAGGTTGCCAAGAATCACAAAATCAGAGCTAATTAGAAGTGGAAGTGGAAAAAAAGACAGACGGAAAGGATTGTAAATACATAGATAAAAGCATGCCTGATGACACAATAATGTATATTCCTAGTTCCTACCAGTTCCATTGGATAATAAAAAAATGTTTATCTATAAACATATAGAAAATTTGTTTTTAAATTGGCTTTGAAAACAGTAGTTTGTTTGCAGGCTATTTCCACTCCTGGAACCAGTGTTTTATTTGGATCTTGGACAAACTGCGAGCTGTTGTTTGATCACTGGCTATTTTGAAATCAAGAAAGACCCCCCTGAATTTATTTAGTGTATTTGACTAGTGTGGTGCCTATTCAGGCCAGGGCATGATGAACGCCTGCCTATTCGGAGTAGGTATAATTGGAAGTCGGAAGTGCTCCCTGTGACACAACGCCTTTACTTGTGATCAGAGTGAAATCAGTTTACTTTATACTAAGTGCTGCTGCTTGCTGTTCTAGAGCGGACACTGTGTGCGTGCGTGCGTGCGTGCGTGCGTGCGTGCGTGTGTGTGTGTGTGTGCACGCCTGCTTGTGTTGCACTCGGCACCTCCCTCCCGTGGGTCATCAGCTATACACCTGCCAAGTGTGAAGTTGAGCGGATGAAGCGCACTCGAGATATGTGAAAGACAGACACACAGGCTTGAATTTATAGATATATCCTGCGCTCGGTTTATTTTGTCATTTCTGTCAACTAGTCAAAGCGTCACTGACGCATGGCAACTTTTCTGCGCTCAAAGATGCATATCATTTCCCCCCAAACTTACTGTTGCAGCCCAGTGACATTCTGGAATGCTTTTTTACCATGGGATTGTCATGTGCCTCCAGCGTAATAGTGTGGTGTTGAGGCAGAGCGAAAAGACCCAGCATTCAACCCTTCATTTTCATGTGGACTTGTCTGTTAGAGTAGCTTTCGAGTCGAGATGCGGTCTTCTCGATGAAAGATTCTTCCATGGGGAGGGAGGCATTTTGTACCAAAAAGAGGAGACAAAAACAGCGTTGCATAGCCTTCTCCGTTGTCCTGAAATACCAGGCTGTCAATTAGGCAAAATGAGAAATGATGTGGATGATCCAATGTCTGTTCCACCACCATTCCCATGCTCCTCAACGCTACACAGTGTCTGCGTGTGGATGGAAGACAGAGGCCCCAACACTTCCTGGAGATTCAGACAGTGGTGTGTGCGCGTGCGTCTGTCTGTCTGTTGGTCGGTCGCTGTGTGTGTGTGTGTGTTTTGGAGGGGACGGCTGATGGGGAAGGGGGGGGTGCGTGGTTGAATTCAACAGGACCCCCATTGCTTGGTGTTTGAGCAGAGTTTTGGCATTCTGTCTTTTGTCTGTTTTGTTTTGCTCCCCCCTCCTCCTCTTCTCTCCCTCTTGTGTGTCTGTTGGCTGATGAGTTTGTCTCTTTGTCTGGATTCAGTCAGACAGTGCGTCACCTCCTGCCTACAGACACACAGACTCTCTGAGATAACATCAGAGTGGCAGAGACTGAGGGAGGTGGAGGGGTTGGGTGGGGGGGTGAGTGGGGCGGGGGGGGTGGCGAGGAGAGACAGATGTACAGACAGAGCCTGGCGGTGGGGGGATGGGTATCTCTCACACATCAATCATTGGCTGTGTGCCGTGAAGCCAGCCTGTTGTAGTAGTTCATAGTTCAACACTCCGACCCACTCTACCCAATGCTAATGAGTGCCTGGATCACTATGGGAAAAGTGCCCAAACTGTGTTCACATACCATGATACTGACTACTCGTGGCAAAACAGTTAATAGTAGAATGATGGGCTGTGTAGAATGTAGTTGATGGTGTGTGTTTGAATGAAAAAGCTTCTTCTCCAGATTATAGCTCTCTCTCTTTCTCTCTCTCTCTCTCTCTCTGTGTGTGTGTGTGTGTGTGTGTGTGTGTGTGTGTGTGTGTGTGTGTGTGTGTGTGTGTGTGTGTGTGTGTGTGTGTGTGTGTGTGTGTGTGTGTGTGTGTGTGTGTGTGTGTGTGTGTGTGTGTGTGTGTGTGTGTGTGTGTGTGTGTGTGTGTGTGTGAAGACATTGTGCGTTACCTCAGGATTGCAACAGAGGCTGTAATTACTTCTGTCAGTCTCAGGTAACTGAAGTCAGAATGTGTCTCCCATCACATCTCTCTGTAACTGGAAAGAGCACGTGAAGGGGAAAGCGCTCGCTAGAAGAGGTACTACTAGTGCCTTGTTTGCATATGGCCGTTCAACTCTAGTGTTTGCTGGAGTAGTTTCTACGTTGTATTTTACTATGACGAATAATAATAATGATGTCTAACTTAGCATTTTTACCTTGTCACACAGCCGGGGGATACTGCAGAGTGGAGAGAGGATCGAGGCACAAGGGGTTAAATCAGCCACATATGGGCTGCTTTGGTATGAGGCATTATCCTCCCCCTCAGAGCTGCTGGTATAGATATAGAAACAATCAGTGCTGTTGCGAACAAGCAGGGAGGACAGAGGGTGAGCCAGGCTGTTCAGTGTGTGGGTGGTGCTGAAAGAGAGAGAGAGAAAGAGAGGGAGAGAAACGCACTGTGGCTAGCAGGCAGTTAGCTGCTAGTGGAAAGGAGTGCAGGGCTGCTTCCCCCCTGGGACTGCAGCATGCCTGTAGAACGGTGCTGCCATGTATGCATGTATATACGTGTGTGAACAGTGGGGGGTTGGGATGTAAATGAAGTCAATCTGTGCATGTACGACGTCAGAGTGCTCGTCTTTGCCGATTGCCCTCAGAGCGTATACAAATGACCGTGTAGGATGATTATGTTGAGTATGAAAGCATCCAGGTCAGTGTTGTAGTAATGGATGACACTCTTGGCCTTGGACAATATCCCATGGGGTCCTCTGTAATAGTACAAAATACATTATGTATTTAGTCTGCTCTGGAGTGCTGTTTACGATTTTTTTGTGATTGTGATTCTAGGTTGCAAAGGCCCATTTGTAAACCTGTTGTCTATTGTCTGTTTTTGTCTCCTTAATAATTGCATTGTGTCTTTGACATGCTCTACCTGCTGTAGTCTGTCTATATTTTTGAAAGGTTGTAATGTGTGCTGCTACTTCCTGTGGAAACATTAAGCATCAGTGGGAGCATTTTATGTCTTGGATAAATGGCAATTTTACATAATTATAATGTTATGATCTCTTGATATACCATGTTGAAACACTCATTGGTATATTCAATAAAATGATAGAAATGCCTTGTAACTTTAAATCACTTACATTGAAAGATGATGCAATTTCCTAAGCATAGGTAAAAGTTTCTTTGCGGGGGTTAGAGTTAGGGGTTTCTCACTAACCAGGTTGTGCTTTGGGGGACATCTTAAATATTATTCAAGCTGGGCAAATTGTCAAGCCAGCAGGTAGTGGAAAAGTACAGTGGCACATTGGACAGGATTTGCCTTGTTGAATTCTGTAATCTGTACTACTCCATCTGTCAAAACAGCCTATTTTATAAAATTGTTGAGTTCCTCTTCTCAATGTGAAATGGTTTAGCCTATGGCATACAAGCCTGGCTTACAATATCACAACTCAGACTTTGATTATCATTGTAAGATCAGTAGTTCAAGTTTATTTGTCAACAATAACAATTGCAAAGTATTGTTTTAACCACAAACGAGTTGATGGTTGACCTGGGTCCTCCAGAGCTCTATGCTAGGTCTGCTCTGTTTTCCCCTTTGACTCCAAACCTCTTCACCAAAAATGTATTATAGATCGCCTGCTTTTAGCAAGTGTCCACCCCAGAAGAGGGACTTGGAGGCCCTGTTTTTATGAAGGGAAAATGACAGGTGAACCAAATAGCTGATTGACTGTGGGCTGAAGGTCACAATGAAGGTCAATAAATAGAACAGCTTGGAATATCTTCTTGAAACTCAATGGCTACGATTAGTAAGCTGCCAAAAAGAGATAATCAGTATGTGGATCTCACAGGTCAAGGTGATGTGAGGTGAATATCGGTGCATTCAGGGTTAGACGTGTAACATTTCAGATATGATGTCAAGAATTATAATAAATTCATAATCAAGTTAATTTGAGCATTTCAATTTTTCCCTGTAGGTGAAAAGTTAAAAAAGTAAAAACACAGTAAAATAGAAGATCTGGTACCAGCTTTATCTTGTAGTTCTGCTATTTTCAGTTTATTTATTTTTACTTAAAAATATATGAACTTGAATATGTGCTATTTTCCTTATTTTCTGATGCTGTGTTGAGATAAAGTAAAAAATACACTTTAAGTGGTTAATTTATTTGACAATATACAACTGTATTTGAAATGTAAAAAAGACAGGGAAAACACTTAGTTCAGTTAATTGTGGTAAAAACAGCAATGGAGAATATAAGCAGATGGTCGATAGTCAAAGTCCTGTTTGCCATACATAGTTCACCGTTGTTGTCTCTTTTTCCAGGGCCATTCCACACGTCGGGCATCACAGGCCTTCAACAACACAGTATTAACATGGACGGCAGAGATGGGTTCTCAGAGGGCAGTGCGTACCACCAAAGCAACTCCCAGGAATTTGATGATCAGGATAGCATCTCAGGTACTGGACGGATGAAGGGACAGGTTTTCAGAGAAGGACTGGGATTCCATAAGGATGTCCTTTTGGTTCCTGAGGGGTGTTGGTGAGAGTAAGCCCTGCTCTGTGTTCTGTTGTCCTGTCTGTATTGATAGGGCTGTGTTTGCCTCCATAGAAGACAGTGACAGTGACCTTGACAACAACGGTGACGACTCGTCCTCCAACACCTCGGCCGACGACCACATGACCGCCAAGAGACAACTGTGCCGCCTACACGGAGCGGGAGTCAAGGAGGTGAGAGGGCCTGATCTCTGGGCTGGTGCCAACGAGGGCTCAATTAGTGTCTTAGCCAATATTCTGTCAATTAATTTCACAAATCAAGAAGCAATCTATATACTGTATTTCTTTCTACATCGATTATCCACTTAACACTACTTATTTTATACTTTGTTGCACAACGATGACCTGAAAATCCGTCTACAAGCCGATCTACAAGCTCAGAACACTTTGCAAGCGGCTATTTTTCACAATCTTAGAAACCTATGCCCAACCTATGCCCAAAATTGGTATTGATTATGAATCAATAAATTATCTATTATTGTAGGGGGTCAGCAAAATAATGTTTCCAGCCAATTTCTTTCTAAGTAATGAGATGAACAGCCAGAGCACAATTAAACGCTAATCAATATAATAATTGCGAATTATTAATATAAAATTGATTTGTGTGGTTTCAACTGCTGGATACTGATATAACTGTCCAATTTAATGTCACGGGTGCAAATAGAAATACTTGGGGTATTTGTTTTGTGAGGGCCACATCATTGAATGAGGACTTTTAGTTAATTAAAAATGGAAGAGAAAATAATAACAAAAATTAACACCTGGAGACAGACAGACAGACATACTGCCTGTATTCAGTAAACAAGAATGTTGAACGAGAACAGTGATAAACGCTCTCGTTCACTGAATATGAGCATGGTCTCTTCTTATATATGGGCCAGTGTCATTGTAGCACTCCCATTATGGATTAAAACAAGGTGGAGGTATTCATTGAAGTAGAGTGCTTCCCAATCTTTCCATTAAACCCACTTTGAGAATCATTAGCCTATAAAAATATGTGGGACTGATATTGTAAATTATTTACTAAATAATTTGCCGTGCCAGATCATCAGCGGGACAGTTTTGGCCCACAGGCCACCTATGGCCTAACACTGCTAGGTAGGTATGTAACGATAAAAACATTGTCAGGTAACACAGTTTAAGGTAAAGCCAAACAGACGGAATAAAAGGATGTAGCAAACCTGATTTGTGAATGACTTGTACGAGTCATTCTATAAATGCATATTCTGTGGCATGGAACCTGCTATCAATGAGCCATAAGGCCCTCTGTAAATACTATTTCAGTTTTGACTACGGGGCGTAGTTTCATTGATGACATGAGTGAATTGCCAGAGCCTGATTGAATCTCTATAGTTTTTGCTCTCAGATCTATCATCATAGAACATTCACAGAAATACCTATTCAAAATAAGAGTTGGGGACCACACAAAAGTATATTAAGCAACACAAGTATTGGCTCTTATATAAACAAAATGCTAATATACATTGATTGGCCACTATCACTTAATATGCATCTTATTAACTTATCTACTGTAATACTCATACTGGTATTTGGAGCTCAAAAATCGTGGGTCTTTTGTAGAAGAGAATCCACCTATAAAACCCATTCCCCATTAGCAGAAGATAATCGGCAGAACGTTTCTTCTTCTGCATGACTCTGTGTTACTCCTGACATCCATTTGAATGGTACATGGTGTTCTCAGGAGAGCGAGGAAGGCGGTGACCGAAGCCACAGCTTTGTGTGTCCTCTCTGCACCCTGGATTTCAGCAGCCCGGAGAAGCTTATCTCGCATGTCTACCAGGTGAGAGCAGTGACCGGGTAGAGGTTAATATTATCCATTAACTACATGCAACGGTGATAGAAGTATTATTCCATTAAAATTTCATTAGAATACCACAATATAAACATCCTCAGAATGTGCAGAATGTCCCATTTCACCACAAATACATTTTCAAAATGTGTCAAAATTGTCTGAAATTCAAGCTCACAACGCCTCGCCTGCAATGTGTTTTGAGCATCTAGGTCGGCTATTTTCAAATAGCTGAAGTATACAATTTACTTGCATAAATGTACTTAGTTAATTTCCACTACTAAGTACATATAAGGAAAACAGTGTAACCTATGGCCTCCTGTTTGGGAATTTCTGTTCAAGGTCATCCTGATGAATGAATTGTATTGTGAAATGTATCATTTCATGTCCCTGTGCACATGTAATTGACCTGTTGTTCTGTGGATAACACCCATTCTCTGTCAACTTTGATTGTCTTGTGCTTCTTATTTCCTTTGAAATTGTCCGTTGTGAGATTAAGAAGGTGGAAAATGAGCAGTACAGTGTAATTGTTATTCACCATAGTGTTGCTGTTTTGGTTTCACATTGCACTTTCTTCCGCGTATTCTGAGATAATTGTCACACAAAACATGTATCACACGAAAGCCAAAAATGACCAAATAAAGAGTGTGTTAGAGCATACCCAATACTGGTTGGTGTACTTTCAGCAACGTTCCTGTGTTTCTTTCTCGCCCCTTGTCTTGATGTCTTGAACAGCACACTGCTATGATGAGCAGCAGCAAAAGCTACGTGTGCCCAGTGTGTGGGCGAGCCCTGAGTTCGCCAGGCTCCCTTGGACGCCATCTTCTCATCCACTCTGAGGACCGCCTCTCCAACTGTGCAGTCTGTGGCACACACTTCACAGACACCAACAACTTCAACAGGTGTCTGCTCCATTTCAGCCCCCTCCCTGGCTTCGCTTGAAGCTCAAAGCTCTGTTGTGTCCGATTAGTGAATAAAGTGTTATCTGTATTATATAGTATGTTAATGCAGTATAACTTATACGATTGGGGTGGCTGTATTTAGCCTCACTGCTTTTGTATTTAGACATTTAGATCTGTCTGTGTCAAGGTTGGGGCATGACCTTTGACACAACACCGTTTCTGGTATGAAAGCAATCAATTTCTCCCCAGAGCAATCAGGCATTTTCCTGTTTTTCATTGCATTTTTGCTGTATGATGATGATTATGAATTACAAATGTAAATTAAAAGATGGACACTTGAAGCCTCTCTGGCCAAAGGCAGATCTCAGTGCTAGCTTAACAAAACTAATCAACAGTGCAAAGGAGCCAAAGGCTATACTGGACATATTGGCTATTAAAATAATAGAGAGGAGGAAACACTTATTAGTTATTTTTCTTAGACATCAGGCGTCCATTTCATCTCTCCTCTGAATTTAAGATTGCAAGTGCTAATTATTTTGCATTGCATTGGCCCTTTCCTATAACTAATGGTGCTGCTCCTTTGCAAGATACTCATTACTCAACTCTGTTTCCCTTGTTTGGTTTTCCATTTGATAGACGTTTTGACTAGTACTGGTATTTTATTTGATATATAAACACTGCAGGTTACTGGTCAGAGAGACTTGTAAATTAGAATTATTACTTGGGACATCCTGCACAAACATGCCATTTTTAAATATGCATGGTACTGTAGTCACGGTGACATTCCAGTTTAAAGCTGGGTTTCTCCAGAAATACCTCTCCTGTACTCGTTATTCACAAGGAAATTTCACCACAATTCAAATGATAACACTGCACACATCACAACGTGCACAAGGTGTGCTCTGTGAAAACTTGATAATTATCCATGCAGAAAAAAATGTTAGGAAATTATTTGTAGAAGGTTGTAGATCAAATATTTTGAGACTTGTATGGTATTTAATCACCACGTCAATGTCCTTTTTACACAGGGACAAACTCAAAGAAGTCCTTAACTCAAGCAACATGGACTGTAGCAGTGGAAGGGACGGCTTCTCAAACAGCTCCATGACAAACCCAGGCCCTGGCCATCGTGCATTACAGGGACCAGGCCCAAGTGCAAATTCCAACCCATGTCCAAGTGCTCGCTCAGGCCAAGGACCAGCTCCCAACCCGTGTCAGGGGCCTCGGCAATGCCACGGACAGGGTCCCAATCCCTGCCAAGCCCCTCACTCATGCCAAGGAGCAGGGCCAAGTCCCGGCTCAAACTCGTGTCAAGGACCTCGCACGTGCCAAGGGACCGGCCCCGTCTCTAGTCAGTGCCACGGCCCCCGGTCATGTCATGGCCAAAACCCAGGAGCTGGGCCATGCTCGGGCCCAGGACAGTGTAGCTCTGACCAAGGCCAGTCATTCCCATCCTTGCCGGACAGTCTCCTCACTGGAGGCTCGTCGCTTCCCTCTATCCCTGATAGCCTCAGCTCGTCCTCTGCGGGCCTGCCTTCTCTACCGGACCTCCTCAGCCCCATGCCTGTATACCCGGCTGGGGTCCTGCTGGTGTGCAACAGCTGCGTGGCGTACCAGCAGCTCATGGACGCCCAGTCACCCATGCGGAAGTGGGCCCTGCGACGGAAGAACGAGCCGCTGGAGGCGCGCATCCAGCGCCTCGAGCGTGAGCGCACCGCCAAGAAGTCCAAGCGGGCGTGTGAGTCCGAGGAGGAGCGGGAGATCAGGAGGCTGCGGGACCGCGAGGCCAAGCGCATGCAGAGGCTGCAGGAGAGCGAGGAGCAGAGGTCGCGGAGGCTACAGCGGGACAGGGAGGCCATGCGCATGAAGCGGGCCAACGAGACGCCCGAGAAGCGGCAGGCCAGACTGATCCGCGAGCGGGAGGCCAAGAGGATCAAGCGGAGGCTGGAGAAGATCGACCCGTCTCTGAGGACACAGATAGAACATGACCCTGCCGCCATGGCCGCCCTCACAGCGGACATGAGTCTCTTTCAGTTCCCTTGCCCCATGCCTGTCCCCTCCATTGACAACGGCTTGTTCATGAAGCTTCCCTAGTCCCAACAGGCCACCGGGGGCGGTGGGCAGCAGTTTTGAGTTACGGCAGTGTTTACTGACTCGACACTCCACTCTCAGGTTGCCATGGTCAACAGCGAACCTTTCCCGGCCGGTTACCTGTAGATTTTTTCTGTCTTGACACAACTTGTCACACAAACTGCTTTGTTAAATACAAACAAAAAAGAACTACTTTAATTTATTACAGTTTAGAAGAACTTTACCACAGGGTTTAGAATGTTTTGTTTTGTTCCCGTATGGATCATATAAAGCATGTTGTAAAGAGATTTATCTGTTCATAATGTGGGCTAGCAGATTTAAATACAGCTAGGAGCAGTTACATGGAGGAGGAGATCCTTTTGCACATGGACCTTCCAGTGGTGGGAGGAGGGACTTGTAGCAACCTCCCTTCTGTTACAACAATGGTTCTCAAGTGGGGCCCAGGCAGGGCCCGCAGTGTTCCTTGCGGGGGTTCCGAATAGACCCTTACAGGTCTGTAACTCTGAGAGTGTGCAAATGGAACCCAAATGCGATCCTTACAGGTCAGTAACTCTTAAGTGTGTGGAACCCAAATGCATCCTTGCGGGCCGGTGAGAGTGTGCTGATTTGTAACACTTTCAGAGTTATGGGGGTCCCTGAAATAAAGAATAAATTTTGAGAACCACTTTGTTCCACTCTGCCAGCCCAACAGTTTGGGTGTACCAGTAGCTACACTTTCCTTCAGGCTGCCAACGTGGGTCCCTGGGAAGCTTCTGTTCACCCAGACAACTACCTCACTCGGGGGGCCACGGTTGTGTCCTCTGTCCTGTGGCCTATTGCGTTTCCAACTCCGGGCTTCCAAAGCTCTATAAAATCGACACTCAGAAGATGCAGGTTGTTTTCCCACACGTTTGTGTTTTTTGGTTTTGTTTTAATGAATAATATCCATCAGGCACTTAATAGGACAAACACATTCACAGGAACATTTTGAGATGTGTACAATGTGTCAATGTCATAGACATTTGTTAGATTTGCTTAAAGTCATACTGTGTAAGGCATGCATTGTGTTTGGATGGCAAAGTTGAACGCAACTGTCAACAGTGGAGAACCCTTCATTAAAAAGGGAACCTTCCCTGCATTGACGATGATGCCTGTCTCCTTTGGCGACACCTACTGGTAGTTACATTACATTTCATTACTGCATATGAAGGAGCACTCCTCATTGAATTCTTCAGGGCCTTGGTGCTCGAGGATATTTGATTAATGTTAAACTATCAACAACAAAACATTGAAATTGTTATTGGTGAACATTTGACAATGTTACATAGTATGACTTTAATGTAACGTTCATAGTATATTGAATTGCTTTGTCCTATATTATATTTTAAATATACTATATTTTTTTTACATTCCCTCTCATCCTAAGTTCATCTTAATACATACTGCCTCTCATAATGTATCTTTGCCAACATCTGAATCTATGGTTATTCTCTTTTATTTCACTGCTACACTCCATAAGCTTTGCCAAATGATTAATAATATCATTATTTTTATTTTGTTGTTGCAGAGCATCTTCTTAGCTCATGAAAACCCGGGTCTGTGCTGCTGTTACTGTACTGTACAATACATTAGTTACCTCTCGTATATTTGAAACTCGACCAGTGGTGGACAATGTAGGCTACTCAACCCCAGTACTATAGATAGTCCTGATAAATGTTACTCCACTACAAATGCAATTTGCTCTGTCAAGTGTGTACTGGAGTTCTAAAGTACAAATTACAAATACATTTTGTTTATACATCAGTGCATTGCTGCATTGATGTTCCAGAAATGTTCACAACTGATCTATAACCGTGAAGATTGCATCAATCTGCTATTTTCACTACATTTGAAATGGCACTTAAGTGTTTGATTCATAAGTGTTTTTTACCTTCTTGAAATATATTTGAATTTGACATATGGTCAGAAAGTATCTAAACAAGCATGTACCGGTACTTTACGCATGTAAAGTACAGATGCTCAACAGAGTTACTTGAAGTACAATACTCAAGAACATGTACTTATTGTCCACCACTGAACTCAACACATTGGGGATGTTGTATTAGGAAATGTTCCATTAGGTTTAAGACTTTTTGATATTTCCTTTGATCATAAGAGTCATTGGTTGACTCCTGCCCTTAAAGAGTGTCTTTATTCTTTATTATTATTTTACTCTGTATCAGAACAGAAGACACAAATATGTTGTTACACAGATAAATAAATAAATTAACCCCCCCTTTAGTCAACTCTGTGTAAAGAAAGCATCATGATCTGTAATGATTGTTTAACTCTAGTAAACTACAACTGTACAAACCGCAGTACATAATTATCCCTCTTAAATTGTGGATAATCTTGATGATTCAATTATGTATTTATCAACTAAATTACCTGAATATATTACAAGATTTGTTGTCGGGGATAATTGTGTGGTTTTAAATCCTCACGTCCCTGCTTCATATTGTTTTATACGTTTCTGTCTTATCTCTGTTGATTAGCACTGAGGCAAAAACTGTAAAGTCCTTCATACACTAGGAGAGAGGTTCCCTCACAGTACACTATTCCCCATTGACCTCATTCCAACACATATTTATGCAATATGATGTGAATATATTTTTCTTGTGGAGATTATTTTATTTTGTTTAATGGTATAAAATTGTTTAAATTCTTTTCTTGTGTAATTTCTTACCTTTAAGGTTACCTCCAATGTTTCACAACTTTTAAATTTCTCCTGATGCAAATATCTGCAGTGACAAATTTAACGGTTTCAGAAATATTACACAAGACTAATGGTTCTGGAAGTGGGTCCAGGCAGGAACCTTCTTGAAGGGACATTTCACTGTTTTTGCCCAAAAAATAACAGTTAACATTTAGAAGATTTAGAACACTTTTCTCGGGTCTTTGTTTGTGTAATATGTGGTTTTTGATATTTTAGGTTTTGGCAGTGAGTCCATTGTCCATTTGAAATACTTCAGACGCTTTGGGGCGGTTCCAAGAGGAGACGCACAGCAGAGCCAAAGTGAGACCGAGTTACGACACTCCCGTTCAAAAGTGTATTGAGCTACTGCTCCACATGGACCTCTATCGTACTGTGACAACTAGGCAGAAATGCATTCAACTCAGGCAACACACGAGTTTAATGATCTTAAATCCCTTGATTTTAGATCGTTTTGTAGCTATAGTACAGCATCTTTTAGTTACTGTACAATACTTAAAAACAGGTGCCATATTTCACACATGCCTAAAATAGCTCTTATTTGCGCCGCTTTGTTGAAAACAAATTGTATTTCCAACTCCACATTGTCACTATTCAGGCTGCGTGAACAGCAGCTTGTGTGCTCAGTTTCCAACAGAAAAGTTGGCATCAGTTGGCAGAAAAGACATCAGACTTTTGCCGCTATTGTATAGCCACAGCCTGAGACAAGTAGTAGTTCAGGAAGTACTGTCAATCAGAGACACTGGGCTCGCTGCTCAACTCCAAAATATCTAGAACTACATATTACACACATGCAGACCCCCTGGAAAGTATTTTAAATCGTCAAAATGTTATTAAAATATATTTTTGGCAAAAACTGTGAACTGTTCCTTTAAGAGTGTTCCAGATGGACCCTTACAGGTCTAACTGTGAGAGTGTACAGATTATGGACAAAATAGAACCTTACAGGTCTGTTTGGTTCCATTTTGTATGTTATCAGTGTTAAGGGGGGAGGGGGTCTTTGAAATTAAATTTATGATTGTGAACCACTGCACAAGAATATTAGTAACAGGAACTCCCAACTGTTTCAGTTTGAGTCGCTCTTAGACGAGAGCATTTTGTTACCCACAGAAAATTGACATTTTAAAAGTTTGCAACACAATACTTTGTGGGCTTGTAGATTGGCTTATAGAGATTATTTTAAGATATTTCACATGTGACATGAATATAATAGGTATGCCCGGTTTAGAGTGATAAAATTTACTCCGTATATATCCCCAAATCTTGTCTAGGAGTGACTCAAACCTCTATGCAACAGGGGTGTAATTATTCCAGGGGAAATTGAGACACGTTTCCTCTGAAACTATGCAGAACAAGATTTAAATGGACTTCAATGTATACTTGTATAGAGCTTAGTTACTCAGGCAATATAACTCAGTGAGGGCTCAGGCCCTAGATACAGCACCCTGATTGATAAAAAAAACATTTATAGATCTCCATTCATATCATTTGCTATGATGTATTGAGGTTGGAGTCATCTTCGAATGGCTCTTTTTGAAGATGAGAACAAAGCGTATCATGCCATGCCGTGAAATATATTTCACAGGTCTGTTCTGGATTTGTTTCCATACTCTCTGGCTCGGTTTCAGATTATTTGTCCCCGCTCTGGAGGTGGTAATACACCAGAACTTATACTTCCAAAACTGTATTTATAAAATAGTGAAACTAGCACACCCACAAGCTTGTTAGATGAGCCCTTTTCTCTCTTTTTTGGTTCAGAAAATGTTTTGATATATACAGTACCTCCCCATTCAGAGGTGGTTCTAGAAAGTGTTTGATAATTCTGGGCTACCCTTCATAGTCAAAGAGCCAACAGATACTGCATTTGTCTGATCAAGGATCTCAACCTTGATCAGCACAGTGACAGCAACAGGGTCTAGGCATATGAGGCACATGAATGGCAGATCAGTAGGCAAGATCAAGTGGCCAGCTATACAAGTCAATTATGTCTTGGGTTTATCACCTACTTCTATATGAATACTGGGTATTCTCATATACTTGCTTTTTGATTTGGTGCTGTTGTTGCCATTGTCTCCTGGCACCTGCTTTGCCCTACAGTGGGAGAAAAACATTGGGTCTTTGTTATGGCAGACTATTTCAACTGCAGTACTTTTGACATTTGTCATTTCAAGCAGTACTTCAGAATGAATTAAGTAAGCACTGCATGTTGTGAAACTGCATTTGTCCTAGAATGGTTCAATATGAGCTTGTGTTCTACTGTTAGTTTATGCCTGCCTGTTTTTATTCAATTTAAGTGAAAGAATCTTTTCATATGTTGTCAAAACTTTGGCCTTTTACTAAGTCTATCAGGATTTTCTCTCTGTCCATGTTTACAAAAGAAATCTTTTGGGAAAAAGGCCAAAATGAATGAGTTAAATAGAGATGGAAATGATACCATTTATGCTAGCTCTGTTGTCATGTGCATACTCAGTGGGTGGCATTTTGGGGTGGCCAACCTCTTACTATATTAACAGATGTACAGATCATAATACAACCTGGAATAGAATGTGGAAAATAAACATTGACTTTATAATAATGTCCAAGTATCAATCTCTTCCCTTCTCACTCCCACCACGCTCATGTTAGATACAAGCAGAGGTGGAGGTACTCAAATTGTTTACTGGAGCAAAAGTATCAATAGCAGTAAAAGTCCTGTATTAACAATTTTACAACCCTTTTACATTTCATTTGCACTCAAATATACCAACTGTATATACAGTATATTTACACACACACACACACATATATACATATATATAAATAAAAACAATCTACACACTCACATGCTGACTCGTCACAGTTCAACAAATTGAGCTTCCAGATCGATGTTCTAATAATAGATCTATCAAATATAGAGCTTATGTGGTTTTGTACCTAATATACAGCTCTTGCCTGGACCCCCCCCTCCAAAAAGGTACAAAAACAAAAGCTTTAGAAGATTTAGCAGTAAAGTAGCGCACCAGAAATATGTTTATTTGATAGACATGAGGCATCTCACTATAGGCAGGTCTGTTTTCCACATCTTTAGCTGAGAAGATATTCCATGGCCCAACACATATTTAACTTTGTCAAACTCACCCAAGAAACACACATCACATGAGTAGGATAATAGTTTATATAGATATATATTATAATATTGTGTTTACTTAACAAACATGATAAATGCAATGTCTCCAAGAAGTTAGCTGTAACAATAAAAATACAATATCTTTGTGTCCTTAAGTACATAGAATTAAAACAGCAAAACAAAACAGCCCTAAAAGTAGTTCACAGAGAGGTACAAATATACAGTACAAATCTATTTTATTCAAAAAAGGGTACAAATTAAAACGCAACAAAATATAGTTATTAATGCTTTGTTAAGTTCAGGTAGGTGTAGGGTATTCTAAGGGAGCACTTTGGGTAGACAACTCTAAGGCTTCTGATAAAGAATCAATACATATTGGTACAGCCATACAATATTAAAACTCACTATACAAAGTCCATACAACCTGGATTATACTTGTGGATTGAATGTTACATACACATCATTGCATATATTTTGCAGATTTAGGCATTAAAAAGATGCTTATTTTTGTTTCTTTTTTTAACTAGTTACACATCACATAAAAAGCAGTGTCACCTAGTGCCAAAAGTACAATGTCAAGTCTGAAAATACAGAAGGACTTAAAAAAAAAAAAGAGAGAGAAACCGTTGTCATTCTCCTGATTTCATATAAACCATCCCGACTTTACTGTAGCTATACAACAGCAGACCAAATCCCGGGTGTCATTTTACAGTGATGGACAAAGTACTCAACCCTAGTCAAGGAAATAGATACTCCGGGATAAATATTACTCCACGGAACGTGCCAGTTGCTCAGTCAAATGTGCAGACTAACGAGTTAATGTACTGGAGTACTTGCCTTTAAACAACCAGGGGAAAAAAAAAAAAAATATATATACTGTATATATATATATATATATATATATATATATATATATATATATATATATATATATATATACTGTATATACTTGAGTATTTAAAAGTACAAATTATGTTTGTTTTAATAGCAATGTGTTGCTGTGTTGTAATTTTGACATCTTTAACACAAAACAAATTGGATTTTGCTGAAATATTCAACAAATAATTGTAGAAATGGCAGATCTACAACCTCACATGCACAAGCATTGTATTGTGAGCTTGTGTATCCACTATTTTCACCATTATTGAAATAAGTGGTCATTCACACCGTTATCCCTTCAAATGTAGTAGTCAAACGTACAATAATTGTCTTTGAAATGAAACGTACGGGAGTGAACATAATAAGTATACAGATACTCAATCTACTAAATTACTGTCCATCACTAGCCATTTATGCAGGCTTAGTCACTGATGGATACAGCCCACTATTTTTTCAATTACCTGTATACCGAATTGGAACCAACGATTAATCAGAGCAGAATGAGGGCCACAAATAGACCAGTAATTCTCAGACTTTTTCATTTGAAGGACTGCAAGTTTAATATGCAATATTAGGGCATAGACCCCCGGCCCATAGCTCTGAGAGTGTACAAGTATACTTGTACACTGTACATGAAGGTTACCAATAATTTAGCTAGGGACACCCTGGAACTCCTTAAGGAGGCCTGGGTGTACTCAGACACTCACTAAAGACTGATTTAAAGCATCAAGATGTCACGCACAGCATCTCACTTCAAGGGGAGAAAGAGTACTCATGCTATCCACTCACATTACAGGGCAATCCCCCTCCATTGCAAACACTCCAGACATCAATGTGTTAAAAGTGCATTGAAGAGCTTTCATTCACTTTAGGTTGCGACAAGATATTTCTACGTTTGTAAAATAAATGTGTCTTTCTGTAAACAGAAATGGTCAAGAAATACATGTATTTTATCAGCAAAAATGTGTACTGAAGGGATAAAACTCAAAGAGGATCGTGCAGAAAGAAATTACATGTATCTGGGGCATACAGAGACTCCATCAGTTAACACAGCTCCAACACTGCATCAACAGGAGTGTGACAAAGAGGGCCATTTCTTAGGAGTCCAAGAATAATCTGTTTTCACACAGAATAAAAAAGTAATCCCCAATTCCATCAGAAGCATTATTCCATAAACACATACAGTACAAAGCAGATTTTAAGGCATTATTGACAAGCATCAAAATAGCTAACTATACAAAAAAGGAAAATCTATATACGTATCCACGAAAACATGCACACAGAGTTTTCTTTCCCCCACCGCATGATTTTGTGTGCTTTACGTTTTGGTACTCTTCAATTTACCAACAGTTAATTTTAAAACACTGTAAAAGAGGGCAATTAGTGCAATTACTTACAACAAAGGATTTCAGTAAGTGAATGAAAACGATTGAATTCATCATCTTGACTCATGAGCACAGCAATTATGCTAAACGCAACATGTCCTTCTCAAATTAGAGCGAAGGAGCCTCGCTGTAGCATAGAATGGTCTTGCTGCGAGAATAGGAGGTAAAGTCAAAGGTGGCACTGCTTGCACCATGAGAACCCTATTAAAAAGGTGTATTAACTTAAAAAATACTGTGTTTTGATGGCTTGGTAATTGTACCAAATAACGTTGAATACACATTAAAATTCAAACGATCTAACTAATCATGATTTGGCTCCAACTGCGTGGCAACGTCACAGGTATAGGCAAGAGTGAAATGATCTGTGACTTAACAGAATGCTGTATTTAGAATATCAAATAAAAAGGTCTGCTGGAAATAGTAACAAAGCAACATTATAGACACTGCGTAGAATTTGGATGCACATGGGAAGGGAATGGGAAACAAATGTACTCAATGAGGGCTCAATATAAAAGGACTGCATCAGCCTACTTGCATACAATACAAACCTGCCCCAATATCTTAATCTGTACACTTCAATAGAATAGGGCAGAATACTTAAAACATTTACTGCATAGTACATGCCAAGACTACATGAAATGTTGTCAGGTGTTTTGTGTAACTATTGCTATTACCATAACTCAAAATGTGCTCATTACAAGACAAAAGTGAAAACAAGGATCAAGATTGTTACAATAAGAGTGTCATGAGATTAACTTGTGATTTGGCCTTTTTAAAATACAAATTGATATGGCAAAGGGTATTAGGGGATAACTACAAATTGGAATGGCTACCAACCTCAAAAACTATTTAAAAGATTAATCCCCATCATACCCGTGGCAGAGGATGTCAGTCAACTAATACGAGGTCATGCCTCTCCGTTTTTCTAAATGATCTTTAGAAACTCCCATGGTTCGTCTTTTCACCAACAGAGACCTGATCAGTGAACCGCAAATCCTTATGGGCTCCGCTCAAAACACAAAATGTTCTGGAGGCGAGGGTTAAGCTTGATTCGTACTACAACACACAGAAAAAAATCATCGACTACAGTCCACTCACAGCGCTGTGAGCGAGCTTGTAGGTCTGTAACTCTTGCCATGCGAGAGCATAAATTAGAGGTTACAGTAACAGGGGTTTGACGTGAACCACAACATCAGCCACTCGGATTAGATTCAATGTCCGGGCTGAGGGACAGGTTCATTTAAATCTAGAAACATAAACACCTTACTCAGACAAGAAAAGATTAAACAACTATGAAGAACAAAGTGGATGTGTCTGAGATTACAGAATGATGCAAGTGATATTGAACATTCAAGAGTACAGAGGTGAAAACAACATGACAAGTTAACCACATTAAACAGTCTTTCTGTGATCTACAAGCTTGTAGATCGGCTATTACCATTATTTGTTATGTACCAAAGTATATTGGGTTTAAGTGGTTAAATGTCTGTAATTAATATATATAATATTAATATAAACAAAGCAAAAATGCTGACGAAACAGACAACTGGAACTGAGTACTTGATAACGGGAATGTCTGTGTGGAATGCCTAAACTTCTGAATGGTTGTATATCGTTCTAATTGCACTTTATCTTAATTACATCCTTTCGAGGTTTATCAGTGACTATCCTAAAATCTGACAGGAGGATACTGCAGCATTCATTGTGGCTAATTTGTAAACAGTGTAAAATATGCAAGTCAGTTTTTCCTCTCACCAACAAAAAGCCTTAAGAATACTTCAAACATATTCCCTTCATTAAAAACAAAAACAAACTATATACTGTGATTCCCATTACAAGGTCAGTGTGAATCAATGAATGACGTTTTTTATGTGCAATATAAGACAATCTTTAAGATAAGGGATATGATATTGCCTTGGACAACATAAAGGACCCTACACAAGAAACTGATACTAAAGCGACAAAAAGTAGAGGACGACAAATGATGTTCACAAATCAAGCCTCTCTTGGAGATGTGCTTGAATTAAATCTAATTAGGAAATGGAAAACGCTAGAAATACTATCAGTATGATGGAGAATCCAAAACAATAGAGGCCTTTCAATATATATGTCGTTTCTTGAGAGATTTCTCAAAGGCATGCCTTGATTGTGTATAACTGCTGAAGTAACAATACTAATTGATTCCAAAATAGTGCATTGCGTTTTAAAAGCAGTAAAGTCTCAGGCCAGGGTAAAAGTACTGAAGGTTGTACATCACACACACACACACACACACGCACACGCACACGGCTGTCAAAGTAACAGTTAACTGATTCAATAAATGTATGGTATTAATTACATTAGACATTTTAACACAACTAGAACAGTGCCCATCATTGGGCATCAGCCTACTCTTGGACAATGCAAATAGGGAATGCATGGGATACCCGTTTGCAGAATGTGTGGAAAATGTGTGAAGAGCACACAGACTATGAGAAATGGACTCACAAACCAATACAATGGCAGGTGTTTGGGAATTTGGCTCATTGGGGCCATGGGCAGAGCCTGGCCTCAGCCTTTTGTGGTGGTTCTGGACAACCGACCAGGCACTACTTATCACTCTCTGATGGACCCAAATGTGATGGAAAGAGCACCTGTGCGTGCCCCTGGATGGGGGAAAACATCCGTTTGTTATTTCCAGAAAAGGCTGTGCAATTTACATAGGCAGTGGCTCAAGTCACAAAGGACAGATAATAGGGGTGGGAACAGGAGAGATGTGAGAGTGAGTTTGGTGTAGTAATGAAGGGTCAATAATAATGATTCACTATTAATCTGCGATTAATCTGATCTTAATCTGAAAAAGGTAATCATATACTGTACAAGTGCCCATATATACACACACAGGCCCCACGGAATAAACACACACCCACACACACAACAGAGGTGATTTCCCTCAAAATCTCTGTGGGGAACGCAAGGCCAGCCTTGTGCTTGAGATATTGCTTTGACTTGGTAACTGAGCAAAGTTTGACTGGAGTTGAGAAACTGACCAGACATGGGCTGTTTTGACCTACAGGCCGTAATAACCTATTGCCCACAGCTGGAAACGTCTTCATTTCCATCCTATTGGCTGATGTGATCTACAATGCAGTGGTGTAGGACAGTATGGCTCTCAGCTTCATTCCCATGGGTGACTTTGGTGTTTAAACAACCAGTGCCACCTTCTATGACTATATTGAAAAAACATTTTAAACCAAAGAAAGGAAAAACAAAAGGCGCCAGTCTAGCCTGGAGATATTTGAGGTATAGTGAGGAGCAGAAAGGGCATTGCTCGTGCCGTGAAAAGGCTTTCGGGGACACCCCCAAAAGAAGAAAGAAAAAAAAAAAAAGTGGTGAGCATTTTCTATGATACTAGAAGGCAAGCTATCTGGCTTTATCTTTCTGGGAAAAAACAAACAAAAAAAAAAAAACAATAGACATGAACCTGTGGCATTCTCCCTCTCTCGCACTCCCACACACATACACACACTTTCCGATCTGGGGCAATCCAGAGGGCATGTTGGTGAGCATTATTTGAAAGCAGAGATGTTCCATTTCCAGAGTAGTAATTGATTGCTGAATAACAAACTGATTGATGATCACTATGTTGATTGTAAGACTAGTGGAGTAACCCACACAGCTTCAGAGGGTCCCTTCGTTTCAGACGGACCTCTCTGAATCAAAGGAGAGAGTAGCTCTGTTTGACAGCAGAGGGGTCCTGATGCAGAAGCATTATGTAACAACGTACACTGAGAACTTTGGACCAACCGTCCTAGAAATGCCGCTGATGTGTGAGCCAACACCACTGTTTTTGGAGTGAATGCTTTTGAAGGTTTACACAATTATAGGAATGCGAGGGAAGAGAGCAGGGTGTGTGTGTGTGTGGGGTGATCTTATCAAATATCACTGCATCAGGACCTGCAGAATTAGGAGTGTCTCATTGTGCTACAAAACATTCTTCTTAGTCCGGGGTCTAGCAAGAGAGGGGAAGGATTGGTGCTCTCAATGTGATGATAACCATAGGATGGAATGGAGGCTAGGGAGGATGAGAAATGCAGTCTATAAGGACTTTGGTAAGCGATTCACCAGCTACATGCTCTCCTTTCAGCTCTCGACTGGCTGGAAGAGTACAGGACCTTTTTGTTTTCCTGACCACTGAGCCAGAGGTGATTCATAGACTGAACAACAACCAAACCGAACTTGAGCAACTCACAAGAAAGCTCCGGTGAAGGTGACCCTTCTCATGATCTTGTTTAGGTGTGCAAAATCTCAAACATTCTGAGGCTACATTCTCACTCTTTCCCCATTCTGTCCCCATTCTTCCTTTTGGCAGTCGTGTGTGCACTGTCACTACCTTATGTTGATGCTACTTCCCAGCATTGGAGCGTCCCTCGATGGACAACTTGACCTCCTGGGAGATGAAGGATGGCCGAGGGGGGCCTGACGTGCCCATCTGAGGACGCGGCCCCTCGTCTCCCTTCATGGTATATCTTTGGATGCCCGGGGCCGACCAGCGCCTCTGAGAGGCACCCAGTGCAGACTGTGCCGCTACCGGCCCTGCCCCTGGACACACAGAGCCCTCGGTGTGCAAATAGTAACTGCTCTGGCTCCTCGGGTGCTCTGCTGAGGTTCTATTTGGTCTGATGGGCAACTCAGTGTGCCCAGCGCCTCCTCCTAACTGCATGGCCTCCTCCTTGTCTCCCCTGTCTCTTTCCCGCTCTCGTTCCCGATGAATGCGCTCTAACCTGAAATGGGGCTGAGGCCGCGGCTGCTGTGGGGCCGGGGGCCCCATGGGCTGGTGGCCGAGTCCAGCCGTAGAGTTGGCTTTAGTAGAAGTCCTGGCCAGGTTGGGCTGCTGCTGTGGTTGGGAATGTTGCTGCTGTGGTTGTTTCTGTTGCTGGGACTGGGTTTGCTGCTGCAAGGTGATTGATACGCACACGTCTCCCACCTGTAGGTGATGGCAGGTCAAGCCATAAAGCTGGGCCGTGCGCTCCGGGCTGCAGGATGACCAGCCTTGGCCGAATACAAAAAAAGGGTGCTCCGGAGGCACGTCGATGGTCACCTTGCTCTGTTGCTCACCCACTGTGAAATGCAGGGCAACGAGGCCAGGTCTCTGTTGGCTGGAGCGGATGTCGACCACCATGCTGGAGTCGATCTTCAGCCCTCCACTCACCTCGGCACTCCGTACAAAGTCCTGAGTCTGCAGGTCCTCCACACGCTTCAGCTCCCCAGTAGCGAGTTGGATAATGGCCCCCTTCATAAAGTGTGATGGGTTGCAGGGAGCGGGGGCAGGCGTAGGGGTGATGGGTGGAGCTAAGGCCTGAGTCGGACCCAATGTTGCTGGGGCAGAGGGCTGTGAAGGGTGTAGCTGCTGCTGCTGCGCTGTAGTCAGCTCCACCGCAGCCTTGTCAGGGAGGCACACTCTGGCTGGGGGATCAGAGGTCTTGAAGGTGGCAATAGCGGCGGTCATGACAGAAGTGGATGATGCGGCGTCGTTGGCCTGCGCCTCATAGTGTGGCTGCGGAGGCTGAGGCTGGGGTTGCGGAACATGCTGAGTGTGATGATACTCCAGTGGGATCAGGACTGGCTGCCCGTTGGACAGTACAACCGCATGGCCTGGCTGCCCTGCTGCTTGCTGCTGCAATGAGGTCACCCTGGGGTCACCGTAGCACACAGGCTGCGTAGTATAGGCTGTCCGGCAAGCAATCATCCCTGCCGTGTCCCCATGGACGTCTCTGCCTCTGTGGGAACCCTGAGAGAGATTCAGGGGAGCAAAGGACACCTCTTTACGGCTCCCACCTTGGACAGGTGAGGCCAGCCGACCGACTACTTGCTGAACCTAGGTGAAAAGAAGAGAAAAACTGATCAGAATGAATCCCAAAATCTCTTTTTTTCCACAAACTGTTGTTTAGGCTTTACGCTTTGTTTTGCTTTAAGCCTCCATACATGCTGCTGGCATTAGGCTTGGGTACCATGAGCAATACCGATACTGGTATCGATTGGGACATAGCGATTCCTAGTGGTATTGATTGACTTCAAAATGAACGGTGCTTCGTTTCGATACTTTCTACTGTCATTCTGTGCCACTGCACTTCAAAGAGCGAGCAGAAGCACTGACACTGACAAGATAAAACAGCTATGCTGGTTGACTAATTACAAAGACTGCATGGTTTTCGTTGATTAAACTAGACGAATATATAGTGCGTTGCAAAAAGTTCCACTCTGCATGGAAATGTTCTGCTGCCACTATAAGCGCATTGTCCCCTCTGTGTGTGTGTGCACGGCACGCGCACGCCCACCTCCGTTCGCCGTGCACAGAGAGAGAGGGAGAGACCGACAGAGAGAGAGACACACACACACACACACACACACACACAAGCTCTGTCCACACTCTGACTCCTACCTGATGTCGTAATGTCTAGTCCTTTCTTGTCCAATCTTGGCTTTTAAAAGTAATTTCCTCAAAAAAAGTGAAAAATCCTAAGCATATTCTCCATGGATGTAGGTAGGAAGTCCAATTAAATCCTCATGCAACGATTAAATGCCATCATTGTGAACTAAACTTTTCCCCCCCTTTTTCCCTGTGCGCAAACTAACAGTCTAACCCTGGCCCCTCTCCCCTCTTCCCTGCTGCGTGCCATAGCATAGGGTAATTTTTTTCCCTGTAAAAAACAATTTACCAACGATCAGTAGTATCTAATAATTTTATTGCTAATAAGTGATTAAAAGGCTAGTTAGATATTTATTATCCATAATTTGAATGTTCAAACTGAGATATACTGTATTTTAAGATAGTAGCAGTCACCATAAAAATACAGTCGACTCGTCATACATTATATAATTTAAGATATGATTCAACCAAACCACTGCTATGATGTGTAAAAAAGTATCGAAATAGGTACCGTTTCTGGTATCGTATCGATTCCCAGGTATCGAGTATCGTATCGGTTCAAAGGTGAAAGGTACCCATCCCTAGCTGGCATCTGATAGGGACTTTAATCATGCAACGGCGACGTCTCCACTACGGCAACAGGAAGTCGATCTGTGCTCGATAGATAAAACTGGTTGCCGTAGCAGCCGTTACTACTACGGCAGAACCTACACTTTCAACGTAGTGTCCACAAACAACAAAGCACAGACTTCATTTTCTGTTTCTCTGGTCCATACCGATAACCAACACTCCAAAATCTAGCTTTTAGACAAATGCAACATTATCCGTTTCATCCAATTGTCACCATCAGTGTGGTTGGCTGGAGGCTACCACTGTTACAAACTATGACAGGGTCAAAAAAGTGAGTAATGAATTTCAGCATTTCTCATGGCCTGAAAGCTGACAGTGTTGGTAGGGGACCATTCACACTATGAAATTTGTTTAGTTTGTTTTTGTTGTTTTGCAGTATTTTGTGTTTATTTGGCTTTTTGGGCCTATCTCCTACTAAAAACAATTCAGTGGTGGGTCATCCTGATTCTTAGTATGGCTGCCCACCATCTCATCTTACCTCCAGATCGCTGTCTGGGGTGCTGCGTTGGCCTGGGGAGCCCCTGCCGTCCATCCTGCGACTCTTACTGCTCCTGTCCTGGGTGTGTTCCAGCACCAGAGAGCCAGACACTGCCTGCAGTAGCCGCGTGTTCCTGGCAGAGTAGACCGAGTCTGCGGGCAGCTCCCTCGCCCCTTGCTCCTTGTCGCCTCCGTTGATCTCCATTTCATTCTTCTGGTGTGTGTTGTGGAGGGAATCCCTGTGGGCAGACAAGGAGGGGGCGGCCCTGGCGCCCTGAGGGTGGTAGAAGACAGGCATTCCCCGGGCACCGAGCTCTGCGGTGGGCAGAACCCCCACCGCGCCGAGGTGCTGCTGCTGGGCGGCCTGCTCCGACGACATCATCACTGGGAGCCCAGACGGCACTCCGGACGCTGCCGCGACTTTGGCAAAGGTGTGAGCGGACACTTGATGGGGAGGAGGAGGGGACATGACGCCCTCCTGTATGACGGACGGGTAAGGAACGAGGTGGGAGACGGCGTGGGTCTGAGGGATGCTGCCCGTGTGGGAGATCAACGAGCTGGGAACGAATCCTGGCGGCACCGCATAAGGCACCGCGGCATACGGCGAACTGACAAACTGCAGAGAGGAATGGGGGATCTGAGCATAGCCCAGGGGCGGATAGGGGAGACCCGGATGCTGAAGCAGAGGTGAGTGTACAGTGTATGTTGGGGAAATGTGGCTTAGCACAGGGTGGAGGCTGGTGGGGGAGTAGCTGACGGAGGGGAGAGCCACTTTGTAGAGCATGCTGTACTGGTCGACGGGCACGGCTGGCATGCCGTCGGCGCTTTCCACCCCGTAGTGAAACCCAGGCTGAGCTTGCAGCCAATCTCCTATCGTGCCGCCTCCTCCCTGAGTGTCACTGCTAGCCCCGGAGCTCTGAGCAGAAGTGACATCATCTCCACCACTGCCACCACCACCACCACCACCTACTGCTGCTCCGCTACCTCCACCACCTCCTGTTCCTCCTCCTCCCCCGGCCCCACTGCTGGTGCTGAGGTCCCTCTTCTTAGGAGGCAGGCACTCCTGGTTGCGCTCTTGCGCTTGCTTCATTGCAAATCTTCCAAGAGAGCAGAGTGGCTTTTACTGAACCGCACAGGAGGTGCAACTTATGAGCCAGGCAGTCGGCACAGGAACCGGCTCCGAAATCATTTGGCTGACCCCATCCACCAGTTCACCTGGAACAGTGGAAGAGTTTATTTATTGGCACAAGACCTCTACATTCTGACAACATTGGCTGTTGTGAATCAGTCCTTTAGGTTTGACAGATTATATCTCGCATTATAGCATATCATGATGGTTTTCAGGTGGTTAACGCCATCAAGCATGCACACAGATTTAAAACCCGAGACAAGCAGTTAGCTACTTTTAACCATGCTTATGTGTTCTGCACTTATCTAAACTGATATAGGATCATGGGGCAACATAAACATTTTAGAGAGCTAAACACAATTCCTTTCCTATGGCTTGTTTACTCAGGGTTAATTAACCATTCTAAATCGACTACAGCTTGACAACCCAGCTTGATCGGCTAAATGCTATAGCTGGATCTCAGAAAGTCAGCAGATTTGTACCGGTTGAGTTGCCTTGTTGCCATAACGGAAATTAAGATCAGAAATACATCAACACCACAAAATGAAAATATGATCAAGAAACATAAAACACTTAAAACATAAACGCGTGTGGTCGTATGCTCAGTGTCACAAAATCAAATGTTTTGCAAATTCAATCAGACTAACGTAGTAGCCTGCTCCTACTTATTGAATACTGTATTACTTTATGGAACAGGGAGACGTTCTAGGACTAGCTAACGTAGCTGCATGTTAACTTGCGAGAGCGTATCCAAAGTGAGCACAAGACCATGACAGTATGTCACTTTACAGAATGTAACGCTAGCTTAGCGCAGGGAGTGTTTTTGAGTTGACACTGATGTGTGCAAGTGACCCACTGCAACTATTGCTTTACGACGTTAGCTAACGGCGGCTAACTTTTACTAGCAAGGTGGCTACAGCTAACTAGCTAGCTTTACAGACACTCCTACTGCCCTCCTCAGTCCGACTGACATTATTACTGACGGTGTGAAATGACAGTGCACTGCACGCTGCGCTCCGCATGGACGTACCTCCAAATGGCATTGTGTGTGAGACGGAGTGGCGATAATTCTGAGGAAAACGGATGAAATGATATCTCCCAATATATCAGGAATGAGGAGTGAGTGGAGCCCATTTCATTATGGAGGCCAGCAAACCAAATCAATACGTAGAGAGAGGCGCTTTTTGATGGCGTCACTCGCTGACTGGATTGGAGCATAGGATTGGAGCATAGAGTAAGATTGGAGCATTGGAGACGGAGCAGATCCGTCTAGTAGAAGAGTTGCGATTGAGACATTAAGGGATAGAAACTGAGTGCTCGCGCGCTGTTCATGCAGCCCAATTAGGGACAAACTGGATTTAGAAATGCATTGTTTTCAACGAGGGCGGCGACCTGCCAAGTGCCATCAGAAATGCAATCAATGGACTCTATAATGCGACCCTTTATCACGAATGGAGGCGGATCAGCTACACGGCTTCCACTAACAATGACTCCAAACGGTTAATACAAATTTCAATCAATCAATCAATCAATCAATCAATCAATCAATCAATCAATCAATCAATCAATCAATTGATCCTAGACTCGATGCACTCACTACGTAAGTCCACTAGATGTCACTCGAGCACTGCGAGCAAGTACGTTGACAGTGTGTAGAGCATAGGTGTAGAGTAATACAATAGTGTACAACATGGTGTACAACACTGCCTAGCCTAGTTTGTGCCACTTTACTCTGCTGCAATATTGGCAACTGTGGGTACGCCTACTTTAGGTGTTCCTGGTGGTTTTTTCCCCTCTAAATAAGACTCTCGTAGAGAATCATCTTGGGCTAATTATTATTATTATACTTACCCGTATACTTGATATTATTATTATTATTATTATTATTATTATTATTATTATTATTATTATTATTATTATTATTATTATTATTATTATTATTATTATTATTATTATAACTAATTTCCCTCATATAAATGTATCTTTTTTCCATTCATACGTTTTCAACATAGAGATAAAATAGGTTTTCAAACGCTATGAATTTATAACAGGATGTGACGTGTATGGGCCATAGAGTATAGACAGAGTTATGCAAACGCAAATCCTGGACCGGAAGTAGGCATAAATGCATTGGACCGCTTTAACGATCTTAAACCCCCTTATTTTAGATTATTTTGGAGTAATGGTACAACATAGACAATGGAGAATTTAGACGTTACTGTACAATACTTTAAATCGTTTGGCAGATGTTGCACACACCTGCCGCGCTCGTTGAAAACAATAGCCGATTCCCAATCCAGAGTGTGTGTCTTTCGGACGCTACCTGCACGCTGCATGAACAGGGCTCGAGCGCTCAGTTTCCGACCCCTCAATGTCGCATCTCTGCCACTAGATAGCTCTGGGGTTTTAAATCACAGCGTCATGATCGTAACCTTGCAGTCGCAGAAGTGCTGAATCTCCCCCCTCCTCCACTCCTCCTCCTCATATAAACATGGCCGTCGTGTCCACACACAGCATCAGGTCGTGTGTGTGACTGCGTGTTTAGCTGAATTAATCATCGCAACTGGCCAAGTCATCGCCGGTGGTAAAAGTAACAGGTGGAGAGAAAATGTAGGCGATCGACGGCGCAACGCTTTATTGAACAAAGTGGCGGTTGGGGTGTTTCTGCGTCCGCTTGGTTCAGCTTAAACAGGGGAGGCTTTGACATTTTTAAAGTTGAGCTTGAAGACTTTTTTGCTGCTAACTAAACCAGCTCGTCACCACATCAAGGGACTTCTAACCATCTAACCATTGACCTGTTTTTACGAGCTCAGGAACGAGATGAATTAAAGGACTGTCCCAAATGAAGATCATACTTGAACTTGAGTAGCCTATATTTGCAACCAAGCCTGGCGGCGATAACTTTGGACTTATTCGAAATCTACTTTTGTTTGTTTTCTCCACTGAAGGCAGCACCTTTTTATCCAAGCTGTGTTGTTTGGGGATTCGTTCACGACGTTAAACTAAACGATGTTTCCCGGGAAAGCCTCCAAACCAACCTTCAAATCATATCTCCCACCTGTACATGTAAGTATAATCGTTCTGCTGCTGCTGGTGGTGGTGTTGTTGCATGCTGAGATATTAGTTTCCATCACAAGTTGGCCTGGTTTCTTGAACTCATTAAAGCATGCACTGTATAGCTGTTGGCCGACAGTCCCACCCAAATGTGTAACAGTGGTTCCCCAAACCTTTTCATGTCAAAGAAGGACCCCTCAGATCGAAACCAATATATCTAGATCTCCAAGAGAGATGTTTACAGCTCTAGCAGTGATTCTCAACCTGTTTAATTTCAAGTTCTCGGGCTCCCCAGTTTGACATGTATTAGTCCATTTAATACTACTTCTATCTCTAGGCGGGACTGCCCCCCCCCCAACTGTCATATATCGTAAAGACAATGTTTTAACTCCGATACTGTACAAATGGATTGCGGGTCTGTTTGGTTCCATTTGTGCACTCTGTTACAGAGGGTCAATTTGATTCAATTTGTACACTCAGTTACTGGATTTATGTGGCGACCCTCCTCTGGAACCCCCTCAAGGACCCATGGGGGTCTGGCTTAACACCTTGCTGAAAATAGGTATAGCTCAGAATGTTATCTTGATGCAAGCTCTTTATGTTTATGTTTCATATACAGTACACAAAGGGAATAAAATGATGCAGCCATGGGCATTGTTTTTTTTTTTATACAAACAGCCCCTTAGAAAAAAAAGTGTGTGTGTGTGTGTGTGTGTGTGTGTGTGTGTGTGTGTGTGTGTGTGTGTGTGTGTGTGTGTGTGTGTGTGTGTGTGTGTGTGTGTGTGTGTGCATTTCCCCATGCAACAGTAGTTTTTAATAGTATTTTTTTTTTTACCACTTTTGACATTGCATTTCCAAGCTGACAGTATTTGTCAGCTGGTGAATGATGCTTGCCTGGTTCTATCTTTGGCTTCATCTAGCTTTGTAAATAGAACAGCATGGAGGCACCTTACGTCACCATGACTTGCCACATGATATAACCGCTACAAAACAATCATAGTTCCAATCCAAGTGTGATGTGTGCGCCTCTGGTTTACAAGCTTAGATGTTGATTAGCAGCCGTTTAATGACATTTTATTTAGCCAGTTCAGTGGAATTCAGAATGGTTTCTCAGTTTCCGAACCAGGAATCTTTTTAACTCTAGCTGTTGTGGGATAATCCTAATTATATAGTCTTTCAAACCTAATGAGTCTGACACACCTTCCCATTGTTGTCAAGACATTACAGCTAGTGTTGTTTTTCTCCTTTCTCTATATATAGACTGACGTGAGGAAAACCGCCACACCACCTATCAAGAAGTTGGAGGCCAGGTTACTTCCAGGTGAGCCCTATGTGCAGATGCAGAATCGGGAATACAGGGGTGACCAGATGAGCCATTGAAGACCTCCTCAGTTCACAGGGTTGTGCTCCTAAGATGATCAAAACCAAAATGCGCAGGCACAATAGTGGACAGTTAACAATTTGACATGACGAAAAGAAGAGCCCAATCTTCTTACGTACAGTTAAGGAACCCCAAACCCAAACCGTACAATGCTACTTCATCTGAAGTAGCATCTGAAGTGTTAGCTCCCTCTAACTTTACCTCCACAGCTGATTATTTAACATATATTGGTTATATTGTTTAAAATACCGGTATTTATTTGGGTTGGGGTTATTTGGTGTAATAAACTACTTGTTTCATTGATAGCTAATATTAATGTTTTATTTGATTATCTTGCTGCCCAGCAATTTGTTTGTGACCTATGGTAAAGGAATTTCAGCGCACCAAAGGCTAAGTGGTCCTGCCCTTAATGGTGAAAATCCATGTCTGGATCAGTCTATTAAAGTTATTACTGTAGGCCTCGGTCAGTATATTAAAATGTTAACAAAGTAACAACTTAAAAGTCTACACAGGAATGTTTTTCTTCAGCTGAGAATGTTTTTGCCCCGCCCAAGAATTTTGGGGCAATTTCCTTTTTAATGTCAGTGTCCCACTTTCTGTGAACACTACTACTAAAAGTGAATCACTGCCCATTGTTCTGCCTTTGACCGTGACCGTCCCCTTGCTTTACTCACTTCTGAACTGTAAAACTTCTGTTATGATGGCAGGTGCTGTAATATACTTTTCCACTGTTGCTGTCTGTGGAAGAGTATGTCAGCTAAGGATGTGGAAAAAATGTCACTGGCACCAATACTATTTGCATGAGGAAAATCTCGAGACTTGGCTAAGCTCTCTATGCACCTTTCTGGTCAACAGAGTTCCACTCTGTCCTAAGTTTGCCATAAAGTCTCTCTCAATTGTATTCACCGATTTAGAAAGACAGAACGAAAACCCCTTTAACCACCAACTTTATATACTCTAGCTTTACTGAATGTTCACCCCAGAATATGGATGCTAGTGTTCATGTGGTTAAAGTTCAGAATCATACAAAGTGGATGATAATATGAAGCCATCGCTGTAGATTTTTAGACTTAATACTGGGAGCAGGTTAGTTATTTTACCATCTAGGCCTGCTTTAAGTTCAGTTGGCACTTTAACTGGAACATGGTAGCTTTCACATGCAGTATTTTTTATTTGAAGACTTATTTCGGATTCAGTGTAAGATGTGTACAATTGTCGTAACTAGAGAGGTGCCCGTGGGGCGGCTGGGGCCTCTAGTAGAGTTCTCAAACTCTGCCCGAACCCGACCAGGACCGAACCCGAACAGGCCCGACCCGACATTTAGGGCCGGGTAGGGCTGAAAATCTATCCTAATCAATAGGGTAGAGCCTCGTGCCCCATGAAAAAATAATATATATTGAATTATTTTACTATAGTAAGAATAATAGATATTTTTTTTATTTACTTATTATGAAGATGGTGTTGAATGCCATTTCATTTTTAATGTGGCGAATTCTCAAATTTTGCCCAAACCCGACAGTTTAGGGCCCCGGGTAGGGCCTAAAATCCATTTAATTTAGTAGGGCCTAGGGCCTGAACTGTTAGGGCCGGGCCTTTAATTTTCAGGCCTGTTGAGATCTTTAGCCTCTAGAGTGGTGCCTGTTGGGCACTGGACCAGTTTGAATGATGCAAGTTGGAAATGCATGCCCCATGATCCAGATATTATGCCCGCTTTATTGCCGATGTCAAAATTCTGTCAGATTTTGGTATGTGTCTTGGTGTCCCTTTATTCCTACATACAGTATGGAGTTTTATGTCAGAACTCCATACTGTACTCCATATTTGTGAGATGCCCAAATATTGAGTGTTGCGATATCACAGGCCAGCTACATATATGGATGCTGGGCAGGCGTCCGGTTAGAAACCTGTGGGGCCCGACCCGCTCAATACAGGGCACTGCATCCCCTATGGTGGTTTGGAACATGTCAAATTTGATGTTGGCAGTTCTCGAGTTACACACAGATGTACAGACAGACAGACAGACAGACAGACTGACAAGGCGTGGTGCATTTTTAGATAGATTCAGTGTCTGGTAAAGCCTGCTGACCACATACTCTGCAGTATATTGTACAGTCTGCAACCACCTTTCAATCTTAGTAGTATTACAGACCTATAGATTTTGAGCACTAAATAAACACAGGTGCATACCTTGCCAGTAGGGTAACGCAGTAAGAAAAGCTTGACTGCAGTATGATCACTTTTTCTTCAAGGTTTCTTTTGGCTTGCTAAAAAAATTAAAAAGAAAACATAGCACAGTCTTCTGAAGGGAATGAGACGGTCTCTGTCTACTTGTTTAACCAGTTTTTAATATGTCAAATTGAACTCCAAAACAAATACAGCCATACCAATATCCTGAGGCTTATTAGGTTTCACCCATTACAGCAGTCCTCTCACTTTGAGTGATGATATCAAAGAATTATTTGAGTTTACAGAATATACACTATACTGACAATATATTGTTATTCATTTGCTGCTCATTATACAATTATGTAATATTATTTTCTGTTGAAAAGGTTCATATAAAATGTATAATATATATAATGTCAGTGTAAAACATGATATATAGATTCATCAATGTTTCTGCAGGTCTGATCTACAAAGTTAGACCATTCCTTCATAGGAAGAACATAGGATAATACCCTACTTTATTTTGCTGTTCCTTCCAGTTCTTATCTCTAGAATGTGTACTGGTGGTTACTTGGACCCTAGCCGCATGATGATGTTCTTATTTTGTTTATTGCTATTTGGTTTCACCAGGGGAGATTGTGGTTAATGAGGTAAATTTTGTGAGGAAGTGCATCGGAGCAGACAACAGCCAGGACGACCTCTGGGGAAAACTAATATGCACCAACTTTAAGGTCTCCTTTATAACCCATGATGTCCTACCCAAACAGGTACTTTCATTACACTTTCTAGTATCATATGATCTGCTTTTGTGAATGTCTTGACCATAAAAGTCATGCTGAAATTCCTTCTGTTAGCATTGCTCTAATCTGTGAACATTCCCGTACCGCTCGTCACCTCTGAAGTGTTAATTATTTAACTGGCTTCAAAGGTGAAAGGCCATCATTTTGTTGTTTTTTGGACTTGTGTCCCCGGTTGATCCTATAAGACCCACTTCATCACTGACTAACACACCGCTCACACCTTTAAGTTTGACTCGTTCTTTTGATCTTATGGCTCTGGTAATTAAGATCCAATGGGAGTCACGTGGTTTGACAAGACAATCTTTTATGTTGTTTCCCACCCTCCTCCCCCCATACAACCTATAGATGTACTGTATAGATTGTCTTGTAAAACCATGTAGCTCCTATTGGAAATTAATCCATTTGATCAACCGCCCCAACAGAGCCATAAGATCGATAGAACGAGTCAAATTTAAATGTGTGGTTGATGCCTTAGAATCTTACTGTGTTTTTATCTGTAACATTTTGCTGGTGATTTGGCACACTTCCTTAAGAGTAAAATTGCCTTAAGAGTCGAAACCGCTTTGTTTAAGCAAGGTCACTGTTGTTGTCATATGACTCTTTTGTGAATCTTGAAACACATTTCAATGATTCTGTATCTGTTTCCATTAGATACTACAGGTACAGTATATGGCTAACAAGCTATGGCTTGGTTTCAGATTAGGGGAAAAATACCAGAACGCACACACACTATACAAGAACACACGCTATGCAACATTGTACATTGGCTATTTTCACCTTTTCAGGTTATTCTTTATGACCCCCTTCAGAGGTGCTTCTGGTTAAACATGAATCAAATAAATAAAATAATCACAGAATTTCACAGGTTCAGAAAAGTTTCAGGTTCTGGAAAGTTCTGCGTTATTCTTCTTGTTCAAAATGAGCCAACTTGAGGTGTTTTCCCCACAGAGGTTCCAAGTGGCCCACTGTCTTCTTGGAGAACATGACGTCCCCCTTGCCTGTCTGGAACAAGTGGTGACAGGTACTCCTGCCGCTAACATGTTTGCAGTCTCTTATCCATATTAGCTACCAGTTGATGAAGTGAAG
Organism: Benthosema pterotum; assembly: GCA_039105355.1. Lineage (NCBI taxonomy): Eukaryota > Metazoa > Chordata > Actinopteri > Myctophiformes > Myctophidae > Benthosema > Benthosema pterotum. The sequence continues at coordinate 27,776,601 of CM076966.1, read as the reverse complement.
TGTTGAGGCAGTTGTTACCCTAAACAAGATACCGTAATTGGTTATGTATGTACTGCTCTTAGGAAAGATAATGTCATATCACTATGACTGTTTGGTAATATGACACCTGTTAGAAAAATGAAAAATATGAACACGTGTCATGACTATTTTAATGTAAAATAAATAATTGACCTACCTATCACAGAACCCTTCCAGAATGCTTAATCCTATATACTTTGTTGACCAGACATCCCGGACAGGGAGTACTTCAAATCTCTTTTAATAGGGTTCTTGTCATTAACTCAACAAAACCTTGCTTCCAAGCACGCATCATAGCTGTTGAATCTTTGTAATAACTGAAGTTTTTCTGAAGCAATTGTATGTGGATGTGCATTCCACAGTCCTGATTCTTTATTCCTTTTCTATATCTTCAAAACATACTGTATATTCAACATGACTCTGGCCAGAACTACTGAATAGGTTTTTTGTTGCAGTCGGGTCTGGTTGGTTGCCATTCCCCGGTCAGTGATGTGATGGCTTCTCCACGGATGAGAACACAGTCCAGGCGTTGGACAATGACCGGGCAGCCCAGTTAGGATTAGCCTTGTTTATATATCTCATTACTGTCGCGTGCTGACATAGCAAGCCTAATCCCTCAACGAGGTTGTTTTTTTGTGTTCAACTGATGAGGCTTTGTTTCCCCTTGGCTTTCCCTCAGGCAAAGGTCATTTGTGCTAGCAATGGTTTGGCATAAACACTCAAAAGGTCAATCTAATTTGTATGGGTTAGTTCACTTATTTGTAGACATTCCACCTCGACCCGTCCTGTATCATTCTAAGATGTTATACACAGATTTATGAACCCAACCTTCCCTATTCTGACACTTAACATTCAAAATTACAAGTTCACAACACTTTGGCAATATGTTCTGAGCTTGTATATCTGCTATTGTTGACAGATTTTAGTGTACTTTAGTGCGAAAAACAGTAGTAATAGTGTACTTACTCCCTGGGAATCTGGTCAACAAAGATTGGAAGGTGTGATTTTAACACCCAGTGCCTTCCTGCTTGGCAATTAACATCTAGGGTTTGATTGGGAGTTAAGTCTGCAACTTTCATCATGTCTGTACCATGGCTTGGAAATCTGCTCTCCCTCCCCAACCCTTTATGAAATGATCACTTCTGCTTTTCTGGTTCTGGGAAAATCATCTGCTAACCTTTGACTTGGGGTTTTGCTGAGCCTGAGGCAGCTACCAAAATGCTACAGAGTACTATACAAATATATTACTTAACACTTCCTGTTCTCTTCTAACTATCAGCATTATTTCAGTTCTGTTATTTTCCTCTGTTCCTCCTAGTGAACGATGCCAAGGGGAAGAGGAAAGTTCTGGGGTCAAACCAAAAGCTGAAGTTCAGTCCCACTGAACTTATACTGTACTGCAAGGACTTTAGAATTGTCAGATTCTCCTTTGATGAGGCAGGGCCTGAGAGTGCCAAGAAGGTGAGTCGTCGTCCCCTGCAAAAAAAGCAAAAACTAATATATTGTACCGTGTAAGAGGTGTATTGTAAATGGTAGCATTTCATTGAATCCAGTGAATGCATCATAGCCTCTTCTAACGCCATGTGTTTTCACCAGCATTGACTCACAGGATGAAGGAATGAGCTTTCTTCCTTATATTCTTGTCCTTAGTCAGGGGCTGCCTTTAAATATTTCTTTAAACACATAGGGCTCTATTTTTGTTACATGCTGAACCCCTTATCTCAAATCCCTTATTTCGCTTTTACTATTTTGAAAAACCCTTTGGAATATATAACATGTCAATCTATTAACTGGCCATTTGAACTACTGAAAATGTTTTTTTTTAATTGTTTAAAAAGGCAAAGAAGTTTAATTGTTTAAAAAGGGATAAGTTAAGTTAAGGGATTTAGCGGTAACGAAAATGGAGCCCATAAACCCTATATATTGTATATGTTGTACATGACGAACCGAAAGTAGCCAATGTACAAACTCACATCTGCCGTTGCCGTGGCCCATTGTGAGTTTGTAGATTGGCTATTTACCGTTTGTCTTGTTTATGGAATCCATGCTTGCACTGTATAGGCTGCTTGTTGGGTGTAGGTCTTTGCCCACTGTTTTCCTTCCCGACTGTTCAGACGTAATGCTCTTTCAGACTTGTTCGTAAGCCAGCAAACAATGTTAATGGTTATCTCCCACTTGACAGAAACCCTGATGCACTGCACAGTGCACACTTACGTTTGGTAACTGCCACTGGAAACCATCTGTCTTATCTTTCTGATAAATACAATCAGGAACATTTGAAGTGGAACTTTATTAAATATGATTAAAATTAATACTTGAACATAAGTTGTTCATGTTAAATTAAGTGGTCTTAGCATACAAAATAGGCCTATACAAAAAAAAAATACTTTGAATATCAATTTACTTTACTTTGGCTGGAATATTACATATCTGTTTTATTGCAAAGACGGTAAAGGAAAACTCCATTTTGGTTGGTTTCGTATTCAACAGTGTTGTATTACTCTGGCCTCTTTGAAACACTGAGTCTATTGCAGTCCTATTCAGCTGGGTTGGGTGGATATAATGCTGCCTGCATGTTAATGTAGTTTGCCTCTCAGCCTCTGGTCATCTTGGCAACAACTGCCGCTGCCTAACAATTTGAGTGTAACATAATCATTTCACATTGTGACTCTGACTCATGACTTCGAGGCAGATTAGAGTCACAGATGTTTAATTTTACAAAGGAAAGCTCTGCTCAGACAGCCCTGTAGATCAAAGTGAGGAGTGACTTTTAGTAAGAAGGTTGACTTGTTTTCACCGATGCCTACCTTTTTTTCCTCCTTTGGACTGAGGAGGACTGAAGGCGAGTGAAGGGTTTTCCTTATGGCATCTCAGTCAGTTGTGTCTGTCATGGGCTGCTGCTTGTGGTAACTAGTATTTAGGAGCATGGCAGTTGTACCAATAACCAACCTAGTGTTGGGCAGTAACTAATTTTAGATTACATATTACTGTAATATTATTACTTTTGCTCCAAAAAGTAAAGTAACGAGATTACTCTGCAAAAATGGGTAATAAGTAACGCATTACTTTGCAAGTAACGCCAAGTTACTTTTTTTAAAATGAGCTTGTTGTTGCAGGCAAAAATAGAACAGATGTACAAGCTATCGACAGGTACTGTAACAACAGAGATGTGCAGTAGATTGTAGATCCAGTCCACGCGCTGCATCCTGCGCCGTTATGTATACTACAAATCACTTGCTGCTTTATTTTGTAATAAACAGATTATTTTGTACTTCTCTATTTTTTCAAAGGCGGTGTGGGGAACTTGGGAAAGTAATAACGTAATATGTAATATATTACTCTTCAAATCCAGTAATAAGTAAAGTAATGATATTACTTTGTCTAAGGGGTAACGAGTAAAGTAAAGAAGTTACTTTCCTAAGTAATATAGACCAACAGTTCTACCAATAACCAACCTAATCTTACACATGTAGGCCCAGACTGTAGATTTCCAGGCTCAATGCAGCCTGACAGAGTGCGGCAGGTTTGAGTCCCGTTCCTGACAAATAAATGTGAACTTGTAATAATCACAATGGACAGTTGATGTATTATGTACCAACATATGGACACTAAAGTTAATTCCAGTTGATTTGCAAGCTGATCTGCAAGCTTGCCCATGTTGCATCGTTAGCCTCTAGAAGTCTAGACCTTCTATTTTTTCAAAAATAATAATAATTAAAGGCGAATTCCGCTCTATAATTGGAATGATGGAAATCATTCCATTCTAAGCTCATAGAAAAAAACATCCAAAAAGGTGTTTTTTCACAACTTGAGTTGATTCGGGAAATTGGACATTAAGGTCTGTCTGCTGGGGTGAGAGACCTAAAGAAAAGCAAATGCTGTCACCTTGCACATATGTTGCCAGCCCTGGGGAACATGTGACGGCTGGGTAGGGAGCTTTAAATTCACTACAGCAAAAAATGGCCCACAGGAACAAAGGAATCCATTTCATCCCACTGCCTGACCACACTGCAGACATAGATGCATGACATGTTCAGGTTCCCCTGTCCTTGAAGCCAAGAGAATTTAGAAGTTAAGCGCATGAGATTAATTCATATTTATACACTTGGTATGTACGGGCAGATCCCCAAGAGGCAGGAGTTCTCTGAACTACCTGCTGAGCCACTACATAAGTCATTACAGTGAAGCCTTTGAAAATCATAATTTTTCTGTCAATTGTATTCTTAAATTATTTCAATTTAAGAATACAATTGTTATAACATATTTTTTATCCAAATCTATTTAATGATTAAACAATTAAGCCCTGCAACAATCTCTCTTCTGATTTCCAGCTAGCACAAGTCAAATAGCAGAATTACAGTGCTGATATGTGTGTCAGCTTCAGGGGAAGTATATTTAGCTTGCATAACAGTATGTAGCGTATACAGCCAACATTAACAGTGTGTGCAAAGGTTTGAATTAACATTAACATTTCAGTGTGACACCGCCTTAAAAACGATCTCAACCGACCAGAATAGACACTTCTGTCTGCAAAAGCAATTACATGTGAAACGTTTCTGGTCATTCCTGTGCATTGAGGATCGAAATGGTAAAATGGAAATGGTAAAATAGATTTTAACCACTTCCCCTGGTCTACATGGGTACGACATCTACCTATGTAATTACAATGTGAACCTAAAACAGGGCTCAGTCCTTGTTTTTCTTTGTGACATATGGAGCAACGCCACTCTATAATAGCTTATTTTGCCATAGGAAATTACAGAGTTAAGAACAGCAGTCCTACACGTGGACTCGTACACACAGACATACACACTCCCTCCCTCCTTGTACCGTCTTGTTATTCACAGCTCTGACACTGAATGGACGCCATTGTGTGATTTTGTAGTCATGCCACAGAAAGATTCAGTCCTGTAACCCAAGAGCAATGTGCTTTCTGCTAGAATTGGCTTTTCTACGTTCCACTTGTTCTCCTATGTTCCACTTGCTCTGCTTAAGAGTGGAGGCTACAATAAACTCGATATTTAATCTCATGGACCAAATTAAAATGGTCTATTAAGCTTTACAGTCTTTTTGTTTGTTTTTGCTGCACATGAATACGCATGTAAATGACATAAATACAGCAAGATTAATCAACCTTATGATTAAAACAATTGTGTAAATCCAACAACCACATCAGACTAAACATGGCATTTGAAGATGAGTGTTGTTGGTTTAGGAAGTGTTTAGAAAAAAGTGATTTTAAAGATGGTGAAGCTTTTGGACCGCAAGGTCATGGATTCGATACCGGGCACCGCCAACTCACTAGTGTATGAGGCTTGGGTGCAGAAAGTAAAGAGAGCTGATCATCCATCCATCCAGGGGTCTAGCACATTGACATGGTGTTAGACTCCTGTGTTATTGGCTGATACCGGCTTATTTAAGCTACTAACTTTAAACAAGTTACTCTATGCTATGCAGTATCCAGTTTAAGGAGCCATGTGCTTCTCATATTTAAAGGTACTCTACCCGAGTAGGACACCTAAGTACATCCAAGTTGGCTTATGTGACTCATGCAGATCAATATTCAGGACATACAGTACATACAGATATTACGTGAAGTTACGCACGTAAAGTGCGTGTAAAGTTGCCATCTATTTGAAACCAATGCCTTATATTGTTATTTCAGGTTTGCCTTGCCATCGCTCACTACTCCCACCCGGCAGATCCTCAGCTTCTGTTTGGTTTTGAGTTTTTAGGGAGGCGATACTACGGCTCCTCAGGTACACCCAACTTGGACATGTTCAAAAATGTTCTAGGTTGAATTTATTTAGATTTTTGAATAGCCATAGTGTAAAATAAATGCAGTTACATTGATTAGCACTGCTTTAGTTTAGAGCTCCCTTCGGTGGGTTTATGTCATGGGGGTATCTGTGCGGCTCATCTATTTGAGAATATTGATCGTGGCTTTGCATGACCCATTTCCCTAGGGGAACGAATCAATGGTGCTGTCCCAGGAGGAGGGTTGCAGACCCCCCTCTTTGACCGCCCATCTGAGTGGGATAGAGAGATCAAGAGGACTGGCGCATCCGAGTGGAGGGTGTGCTCCATCAACGAGGGTTACGTCCTCTCGCCTACGTAGGTTCAACTCATGTTTATTATTGAATAAAAATAGAATATATTTCGTCATGCAAGCATGTTGCTCATTCAGTCCGAGATCCAAACGCTATGCTAATAGCTCTATTAAAGGAGAACTTCATACTAATCCTGTATTTACAATACACAACTACTGTGTAAATTCAAGTCAAAGACCTCATACAGATTTGGGTACAGCATTGGAGGTGGTTTAAATATTTCAATGGCAAGCATGATGAGCACGTTTTTTGTTTTTTTTGTTTAGTAATGCAGGTGTAAAAGTATTATTGCTTATATATTTGAAATGTAATGTATGCACTTCTGGCTTGGCTCAGAGATCAGTTTGTGGCCCACAGTTTAACTAAAAAGTATGGTAATTCACATATTTGATTTCAGTACTTTTATTGTCAAGTTGGACATACAATAGGAGAGGAAGAAAAGTGAAAAATATGACATACTCAAAATAACAGGCATTTCTACATAGTGTAATGTCATTTTCATGTGTTTCGGAATGTGCAAGGTAAGCATTACCTAACTGAAACTACTATTGAGCTATAGCAGTGGCTTCCCTGAATTCTCAATTCAAGTACAGCCTTCTTTCAGTCTAAAATATTTGGCAATATGTATCATTTTATATTTCTCTGGGGTTTTATTTAATTTGTTTTAGTATTTTACAGATAAGCAGGTTCACACACACACAAGTCAATGTCTCGCATACCCCAGTAGTATGCATGTGTACTTGTAGAGGTGAATGTTAACCATATTTCAGAAACGCTGAGCTATGGAATGCCTGTTGTTGCCACCTTGAAGCAGATATGAGAGACACTCAATGAGAGAAACTTATTGCTTCTAATGTACAGTATAAGAGGCGGTAAGAGGATATGACTCCAATAGAATGGCACTTGCCCTAGTTTGACAGTCATTACCTACTGTGATCACATGGTGTGATCAATGGATGCATTTATTTATTGGTTTATTTGGGTGCTAGTAGAGCATACCATACCCTTTCATTTTATTTAGTTTCCCTAGCACATCTATGCGTGATGCCTGCTTTTGGCTAATCAAATTCTTTTCAACATCTCACTCCCACCCTTTAGCCTTTCTGAGTACTTTGTGGTCCCAGCATCCCTGGCGGATCAGGACCTAAAGCAGTACTCCAATTACTTCACTGATAAACGCATCCCAGTAAGTAACATTCCTTCCCTTCATTGAGCATGCCTTTTTCGTGTTTCCTTTTAGTTCTTATACCTCTAGAAATGATTAATAATGAGACCCAAGTGGCTTCTGTTGTGTTAACACTTCATTTATATTCTGTAGTGTGACAATATCACTTAAAAAAAAAAAAAAACATAACTGATCCACATGCCAATGTCACATGTCATGCGTTGTTAGCTTGAAAGTCCTTGCTTGGGAAGAAATATTCCAAAAATATTTTGTAGAATACTAAAACAGAATATTCCACTGTGACTGATTTGTGTATATGTCTGCTACTAGCTGTGGTGTTGGAACCACCCTAATGGGAGTGCTCTTGTCCGCATGGCCAGCATCAGTGATCCAACACAGCTGAGGAAGCTGGACCAGAGGTACAGTGATGTAAACCCATATCGTGGCTGTTGGGTGGCGACCTTGTATGTCCAGATGCGTTTATTTATTTTATTATTCATCTTTTCAAGAAAATGGATCAAATGTAGTCATGATTTTTAGTATGGCATTTCCTGTAACAGTGTTATCAAATTGGAAACCGTAATTACTTATGTTTAGTTATAGAACCGCCTTTCATTGGTAGAACATTAAGTGCTGTCCATATTCCCGACGCTGCAACGCACAATGGAGGTCAGGCTTTCCAGATTGATAAAACCATTGGAAACCCGATGCCATCTATACTTCTCTCTCTTGTTTAGGGGAGGACGGTTTCCACACACAGACAGGTTAACACATTCTCTGATTCAGGGCCACCTGATAAATTACAATGATACTTATAACTTTGGGCAGATGGGACATGGAGCTCAAGGAACACATGTTTCCACCAGATCATACTGCAGTTATGAACTTATGAGTATGAAATCTATTTGCAACACTTAATGGTATTTTTGTTCAAGACGAGAGTAGTACAAAGCCCTGTAGGGGAGAATGCTTTAACTTGCAAGGGACCCTGATTCTGTTGTTGGTTACACGCGCATGCACGCTTGAACACACACAGAAAAATGTACTGTTGAAATATTAACCTAACCCTTTGCTTATACTTCTAATCCAATCACCAACATCTCTTTACTTTGGTAGAATATGCACAGCTATAACAAAGAGTCACCCCCAGCACGGCGATGTCTTAAGATCAGAACTGGACAAAAGCTTGCCTAACATCCAGGACATTCAAACTGCCTTTGTGAAAATCAGGCAGAGCTGTGTAATAGGTGAGCCAAATCACACAAGTCCATTAAAGGCACCGGATTAACATGCTAATCAATTAATAGTAGATCAAGGACTTTATTTTTTGCTGTGTTCTGTTTTTTTATTGCTGATGCCTTCCAATATAGTATATTTCTGGATGTACACTATTGCATCAAATCTACAGATTTGATTTCATACAAAGCTTTTCTACTCTTGACTTTGTATGCAGATCCATTTGAGGAGACCGAAAAGAAATGGTTTTCATCTATTGAAAGTTCGCAATGGCTGGACTATGTCAGGTATGTACAAATATTTAGATGTCCTGTCACACTGGGGCTGGTCCCACTGAATTGGCAGCACAGCTCCTAGTCCAACATGGAATTTAATTATCTCATTCTGTGTCTCTTGACTGTGTGTACAAGAAATTTCGTTTGCCCTTCATTTGCCCATTACACGTTTATTATGAGCATATCGGATAACATGGTGTATGGCAAAAAAAAAAACAGTTGAACTGTGCCACCAGTTCAAAATACACAGAGTTATACAGTATTTGGTTTATTATAGCCTTAGAGCAGGCATAACAAATACCCAACATTTGGCCTTTGTAGCCTTGAAAGGACCATACCAGTGTTTTTCATGATATGCTCATTGAATACAAGTAATGTATACTACATTACTGCCAATTGTTTTCCCAAGCATTCCACAGTTTTTGAGCACCGTTTTTCCTACCATCCAGAAGCCATTGGTTTCCATCGATCTTAGTACGACTATGCATGACATTTTGAGATGACTAATCAAACACTGACACAGAAAGCCTTGTGGTGAAAGGTTTTATTACACAAAATATCTATGATATTGTCAAGGTGATGTGAATATTAGCCATTAGCAGGGAATTGTAAGGTGTGTCAGGTAGGCACACCTTACAATGTGGAAATCAGGTATTGAATCCAAAGCCTAGACATCTATGGTATGCTATGGAAAAGTTTATTGTATGGAATTAATTACATGTCTGCAACTACTTAATATAGTGTTACTATAGGGAGGAAACCACCTAACTCATTTTAATTATTAATTTCCCCCCCCATAAATCAGTGCTATTATGTATGTGTTTCATAGGAACAATGAAAAGTAGAAAAGTAGTAGTAAAGTAGTAAAAAGCACTTGGGACAGAACCTCAAACTGTCTGCTATAACTCCACCACCTCTCCCCTAATTCCTTCACCGATTTGAACAGGCAGTATTTGGTTTTCTTCATTTCCTGAAATTGCTTTATTACTTTTTTTCCCCAAGTAAAGTGGTTTCTTATAGATACTAGAGCTATAGAGAACTTCTGATTTTAGAGGAAGCCATACATAAATGTTAATCAGGTGTAGTTTACTTCTAATTTGTGTTTACGTTTGTAACTGAAGGGCCTTCCTGAAGCATGCTGCTGAAGTGGTGTACCTCCTGGATGGAAAGCATGCTTCTGTCATTCTGCAAGGTACACGCAATTCAGATAGTGTATCATTATGTTTATTTGGTCTTTGTCTCCAGATTTTTTAAACTGCAATATCATATAAAGTGTGTCATGTAACATGTACTGTAACAATAAACATAGTATTCTCTTTATTGCCATTTTATTTCCTATTTGACCTCACGTTTGTTGGTACAAAAGTAGAGAACATTGATCATCTACAAGATAAACTATTATTTCCTCACTGATCATTGATTGGTAATATGAACCTTTGAACTGTGTTTATGTGCTACAGAGGAGCAGGACAGGGACCTGAGCTGCGTGGTGTCCTCTCTGGTTCAGCTGATGCTGGACCCTCACTATCGCAGCATCAGCGGCTTCCAGAGCCTGGTGCAGAAGGAGTGGGTGATGGCGGGCCATCCCTTCCTGGACAGATGTAACCACTTGAAGAAGAATGATAAATCTGAGGTTGGATGTTACAGGCCTGTTGTAATTGTTACATTATTATGACTGATCATGGCAATCTTGTTGGCAGATAACCACATTTGTATAATCTTTCCCATATTCATTCCATATGAATTCATCCAAGTCATCAAATACCGGTATCTTGAAAAGTATGGGATATAAATCTACTACTAATGTGTCACATTGCACTGTGTTCTGAGTGTGTGGATTGGCTATTACAATTATTTCTTTATCTGTCTTATTTTAATATAACATTATTTAATATATCCTATTTTGACCATAGTACATAGCATTATTATTTATGATTTGCCATTCATTCCCAAGTGTGTCATGTAATATCTGCCAGGTGCATTACGTGTTCACAAAGAAGCCCAAATAGATGTGTGTGTGTTTAATTTATAGCTTCCATTGTTCTGTCTCAAAATGCAATGAAATCATTGAGCATGAATATTTTTGTACATCCGTAATTCGCATATGAGATTGCACTAATGTGAAGTTTCCTTGTTGCAAACGCAGTTGTACTATCAAAGCCAGGCAGAAATGTACTCTACTGTATGTGAGTGAGCGACACTACAGTATATTTGGGCATGTCAAAATATGGATTGTATAGCGGTAAGGGAAGCTAAGTCCTAAGTATGACTGCAAGGCGTGTGTCTTACTGGTACTGGTGTTATCGGAAGTACTTTAATCAATATTGCCAAGAGGCTGATATTACTGTAACTCTTTCTATCTCCTCCTTTCCTGTTAGTCTCCAGTGTTCCTGCTCTTCTTGGACTGTGTTTGGCAGATGCTGAACCAGTACCCAGCTGCATTTGACTTCACAGAGACCTATCTCACGGTACTGAGTGACAGCATGTGGATCCCTGTTTTCAGCACTTTCCTCTTCAACAGTCCCCGACAACATGCCGATCACTTAATGGTGAGTCGTGGTGGTGTTCAGCACACCATTCGAACAAATTAATTTAATCCAAGATGCTTAAGGGCGAGAAGCAACCTCGTCCCCTAAAGGGTGAGTTCGAGCTGAAACAGCAGAGCCTCAACAGAGTCGTGCTATTAATCTTGGTGTCGGGAAGGTCAGATGAGTTGCTGGCCGGCTCCATATAAGAGGGTCAGCGTGTCATGATCTTCATAGATGGAGATCCAGACGATGATGGTCAGCTCCACATATGGAGATCCATGTGTTGTACCATCTTGGTTCTTTTGCAAGTGTTATTTGTGTCACAGTATGGCCATGTATTGATATTTCCCATATCGGTATATGAGCTTTATATTGATTACATCTGTTTTTGCATCTTTACAATGGAAAACGTTATGGCAAGGGTTCATGGCCATATAAAGCGTGTCTTGAGTGTAGAGTGCTTGATGTCAAACTGACATATGCAGGACCATACTGTATATGGAGTAGTGATGTCACAATGCCTTACCATATGGATAATGAGATGTGACATCACAGAGTGTGACCATATACGGAGATTTGGGGGTGACGGAGTACTGTAATATCTAAAAACAAATTACCCTCATAAGACCTCCCAGGAAAGTGTTTTTTTTTGTGAAAGGGGAGCAGAAAAATATTTCATTACACAATGATGAGCTGAAATATTTTTAGACTATCTCTTCTTGACTATTTGGAAGGTTATTGAATAATCGCTAAGACAATAATCAACACTTTGCGGCTCTAAGTGTAAGTGATGGAAAGTAAACATTAGTTAACTTCAGCATGTTTATTTATGCAGGGAAATCCTACTGGGAATAATGTGCCCTCTTCAAGAGTGCAGAGAGAAAGGGACTACACTAACTCACTAAGTAGGGTAGTCTAATCAAAATGAATTCCATACCATAAAAGGAGTAATAAAATGTCAACACCTGTTGGGAAGAAAACCAAACGCCAATAAACATGTAATAGTATTTCAACCAATCAAACGTTATTAAAGATGCATGGTCCATAGTGACATGTAAAAAAACATACAAACACAAGTACAGACAGAGGCAGACAATATGCATATAAAATCCTACTATACAGGCTACCACACCAATGGTTCCACAGTTTAAAAAAAACAAATCTGACTGAGCTCAATAAAGGGTTCGTCAGAATTAAAACAATGCTGTTGTCAGAATCTGACAACCTACACATACATCTGTACATGAGATTCCTCAGCACAGAAGAGCAGGTGGGTACACCAATACAAACAAGCATTTCACTTGCGCTGCTGCAGCGTGGTACCTTAAGCAGCAGTCTTCTGCCATCATTATAACCCACATTGAGTTTCTGCATACTGCTCTTTTTGTAGTGTCGCCACAACTGGGCAGCATACATTGGTGTAGAAAAGGTCTTAAATAAAGTGGACTTCACATGAGCTGAATACATACTGAACTTGTACATCATCATGTTTGTGCATATAACATTATTTGTTGCCGGTAAATGTCCCTATCATCTGATAGGTCATTTGTTAGATAATGGCCTAAGTACTTGACCTCATCACGGACCTCAAGGGCTGTACCGGACAGGAAAAAGACTGGGAATGACAGTTTACCATCTTCCTTTGATCTTACAATCATGATATTGCTCTTTTTATTATATATCAAAACATTTTCTGGGCCATTTTGAGAGCAGTAGTTGCTGAAGGCCAGCACTAGATGGGCACAGGATGACCACATCTAACGCACATTGTTTGATGTGCGTACCAAAAAGCCAAGATTCTTATTAAAAAGGAAGGAACGCCTCTGTTCTGTAACTTAATGAACAATTTTTCATCATTGACATGAACAAAGGCCTTAGATAAATCAATAAAACAAGTAAAAATAAGTAAAAATTGTGTTTGCTAGGTTGACCAGATATCAAAAACTATATTTTCAGTTTTAGATTTTAAATTGAGTATTAGGTAGAGTGTTTTTGTTTTTGAGTAAATTATATGAATAAATATGAATATGAATAAATTAGAGTAAGGTGTAGCAGATTCTATAACTGTACTTGTTAAGCTGTTAAATGCATTTCACACATTGTTTTGAAGATAGTGAACCGAAGAACATAATGAAAAATGTAAAACGCTTCAGAAAGAATCTCTCAGCTGCATTGCAGTCTCAACCTGTCTGTGTAAGAACTCCTCCCCCTGCTGCAGTCGGATGCAGAGCAACGATTCTCTTCCAACTAGATTCTCTTGTTAGTTACATCTAGATACCGCAACTCTGGCTCTTTGAATCGGTCTTTTCCAAACTTTGCAATATTTTACATCCTGCTTATTATTGTAGGCCTATATAAGCAGTTTCACAAAGCATCTGACATTCTTTCACATGCTGCAATACATTATGTTTGCTTAGAGATTCATTGTCAGTCACATATTTGTTCATATGTGTATAAAGTACCTGTTCTCAATGATTTCTATATTACCATATAGTAGGGAGTATTATCATGCTTTGGCATGTTACGTGACTGGCAAGATGGCGCCGCTCTATGGCGACATGGTTCTGCTCTCAACACTAGAATAATCAGGAAAGCAAATAAAATAATGGCTGATAATTCTCACCCCGCACACCACCTCTTCAATTTCCTACCATCAGGCAGGAGGTACAGAAGTATTAATTGCTCAACATCTCGTTTCAGAGATAGCACTTACCCTGTAGCTATTAGACATTTGAATTTGTCGTGCTAGTTTACAGTCGTAACTTTGCATGTATGTATGCAAAGCTGCTGGCCTGTGCACTGTACTGTCTTTTTGTTGTCCTCTGTATGTATATTGTCTGTATATGTTGAGCATGAACCGAGACAAATTCCTATCAACTACTTGTTGACATGGCAATAAAGTTCTTGAATCTATCACAAAACAATGTAATTAATTGAAATCAACAAATATACCCTAACTTCACAGGAATTTGCCAGAAGTAAGGGCATCCCTGTAGGGGAGCAGAAGGCTCTGCGCTTCCCCACTGTGTGGGACTGGTCCCAGCAGTTTGCCCTCAAAGACCAAACCCTCTTCAATAACCCCATGTATGTCGGCAAGGGTGTTTCCTGTGTCCAGAATGGAGCGGTCAAGACCTTCAGACGCACAAAGGTCAGTCTATTCATCTACAGTACTAGAACAGATTTTTTTCAATTTTTGTCTATGAACTGTCTAAATGGACCCCATCTGAAAATGTTTCAGAGGAAGATGGTGGTGGTGTTTTTCATAAAAAATATATATATTTTCAAATATCTGACGTATCAAATTAGGTTCTTGGGTTAAATGTGTAAAAAAGAGAAACTGTAAGCATGTTGAATTAATACATTTGCCCTGGAATCCCTTGAAGCACCCCTGGGCCCTCTTTCTATTAAACAAGTAAATAACCGCGTTGAAATATAAGCTGGCTTTAGTTTGCATAATGAAGTAAGATTTCAGTGCTTACGCAATCTGCCATAAATCCTGTCTTGCCTTAGTGACAAGACAACAGAAAAACACAGTTGAAATGAAATTGCATGCATTTCTGTCAAACCATTTGAATCTGAAATATGATCGACTGTAAATGTAACGTCAGTTCACTGGTATAATAAACAACATTTAGTAACATTTAGTATGCATCTTCCAGCATAAAACATACAGCTCCACTCTGCGAGGGATGCCCTCTGCCCTTCGTAACGGACTGAAAGAAGGTCACGGTACACTGGTACGGCGGAACTCCCTGTTGGTACAGCTAAAGCCTGAGTTCTCCCAACTCCGAGAAGTGATAGAGAGTCCTTCGGAACGCTTCTTCAGGGAATGGTTCTCTCGACCTGCTGACCAGCAGGGCCTGCTCCTGCCCATGCTCCTCCCCTCACACATCACTCTGTGGAGACTCTACTTCCTGCGTTGGGTGCCCGAGGCCTGCATTCACAAAGGAGGTCCCATCACGGCCTACCACAAGCTGTCCCAGTTGGCCGACGAAATCGAAATGCTGCAGAGTCAGCTGCGGCAGTATAAAGGGCCCACGCCAGCCAACACCCCCATCGCTAGCCCCAACGGGACCCCTTCAGACCAAAGCAGGATGTACTTCAAGGCTAGTTCCCCCCATGATCCCTCTACAAGCACCGAGTATCTTAACTCCTCCTTTCCTTTCTCCCCAGTAGGTAACCTGTGCCGCCGCAGTGTGCACGGCACTCCCATTAGCAAGTTACTGAGTGGAGCAAAGATATGGCTGTCTACAGAGACGTTGGCCAATGAGACGCTATGAATGTCATATTGCTTCAGGGCAGCGGTTTTCAATCTGCGCTGGTGGCCTGTGAGGATATTGCGATAAGTGGGTCCCCAAATAATTGTCCAAAAGATTGAATTGATGGTATTAAAATGTTTTTTGTTTGTTTTTATAAACATGGAAAAAGGAATTGCAGATAAATAGGAACTTAAAGAACCTATGTTTTCCATTGATTCAAGCTGGAAACATTCATAGATTTAAGCGGGTCAGGCTTCTTCTAGAAAATAATTGAGAACCACTGCTTTACGTCTTGCTTTTTTATGCATCGTGCCATTCACCACTTTCTGTAATAGCAAATTGGAAATATAATGCAATATATTATATATCTTAGTCCTATTTTAATTTGGAGATGGATGGATATGTATTTTATTTGCTTTTTATACTAAAAAAATATATATATATTAGATTTAAAATAGAGTTGGATATAAAATTGGCTAATGGTAGTTTTGTAATTGGGATGCTTGATTTTCATTTATACAAAGAGCAGTGATGGAAGCTACAATTGTCATGCGTCACTAGAGCTGCAGTCTTTTCTAAGTCATTGAAAAAAAAGAAAAGAAAATGATGGCACTGATAACTGTTCAGTTATCAACTGCATCACCCAAAGGTCTTGAGCATGGCTTGAGTGAATGTGATGGTGATGATATTTTTTTGCATTTTCTTCTTTGCACAAGATTATTGCTCTGTTCATAATACACATCTCTTCAGAGTTTGCCAGGGCCTCAGTCTGTAGGAAGCAAATGTCTGACATCAGGGTCTTTTTTTTTTCTTTTTAATCTGTTTTTGAAGTAGACATGAGGGCATACCCTATATTTTTGCTAACAAAATGCAGAGGACACTTTGAAGAGAGAAAAGCAAAGCAATCTATAACAAGTTTAATCTGTGGTAGATATTGTCTATTTTTGTTTGACATAGTTTAGTTAAATGTTTATAAGACCTTCTGGTAAGGTACTGCAGAGAATCTATATTAAATGAATGAATATGTGATGACCGCAAAGGGATGGAATGGAGGACATGATCACAATGGTAACCTGGGACTCAAATACCATAGAGTTGAAAATGTCCCCATGACACAGGAAACTGGCCGCTATGAGTATGGTCAACTGCTGCAAAAACTAGACCACTGGCCAGACTGTTGCCCGGCTCAACATTACAAGGACACAATGAGCCATTATTGATGGACTCTACACTTGGAATGTCATTCAGACCCTGCAAGTGGCCATAAGACATTGGTGTGTTTTACATTGGTGTGGAAGAATTTTAAGATAAATTTGTGCAGAATCAACTCCCACATTTGCTATTATACATTTTAAAGCAAAGCAGATCTGAAGCTGTGGGTTAGCCTGGTCTCAAGGTGAGATTTTTAAGGTGATTTGGGCAAATATGTTTATGCTTGATTTTTATCATTGACTCACTAAGAATGGTACTTTAAAACTTTTAGCTTTATCAATTAACCACTTGTGCCCTATATACTAAACAAAAAGAGCCGACTTACAGGCTCACAACGTGTCGATTCTTGACATGTGGGCTTGTAGATCTGTTGTTTTCATTATATTAAAATGTTTGAATTTTTGCATGAAATGACATGCCCGAAATTGGCATGCCTGGTTGGAAATCGTTAATTGGTATTCTAAAAGGAATTATTTAATTATACTGTATGTTTACCACTAATTCACAATGTTGCACCCTGTTGTAATTGTATGATGGCTGTGCTGCTTTGTGTGCCACAGTTTGATGAGCAACAGTATTTATTCAGTTCTGTGAATGTGTTTAAGCGGAGATAGAATCATAATCCTCTGTGCCTTTCTGAGAAATTGTCTTACTGTATTTTTACATCTGTAATTTAATATTCCTTTGCTATCAATATGCTAGTATGATTTCAAAGTCATGTCACTGAAGCTCATTCTCTGAACAATACAATGAAAATGCAGTCAGGCATGTCCTAAACATTACTGGGGAAAGCCGGCCTTAAAGGGAAAATTGTCTTAGAACCAAAATTATTTTCTATCTCTAGTATCTTAATCAACTACACTCCACTTCCAGTAAGTAGTTATATTACAATTTGATTGTAGTCATGTATGCCTGGTAGGCAAATCATTGGTCTTTCAAGGCAAAGCCGGGGGGATACCACAATGATTACAAAGGTTGTCCTTTTACACCTCAACTGACTTTCTGCACGACTTTTCCAATCATCACGTATTGACATGGACTTTTCCTGATACGTTTAGAGCAAAGATTGGTGATGACAAAAATTGAAACGGGTTTAAGTCAATTTTTTGTGCAGAAGCAGTTGCCTAAAACTTGGACCCATGGTGGCTCAAACAAGCTACTGTATGTCCCAAAGCGGTGGATCATGTTTGAGATGCACTTAAAATATGACCTGGTTAGAATAGAGCTCATAATGTTCGCTTTATGTCATTCCCTCTTGTTCATAATTGTAGGTCTCCATGTATGTATGTTATCTAATAAAGTGGAAAATCCCCCAAAAATATAAAAAATGCCCTTGATGCTTGCAATACATACAAGAACATTCTCTGGACTTGCGTGTGGTCTGTTCAGTGTGCAAGGTTACATGCTGGTATTTAGACATCCCCCTATTCAGACATCCCCCTATTTAGACATACCCCCACTCAGACATACCCCTATTTAGACATACCCCTATTTAGACATTCTAATTGTTAGCATTAGCATGTTAGCATGTGTCAATGCTAATGCTAGCGTTAGCATGTTAGCATGTACCAATGCTAATGCTAGCAACATGCTAATGCTAACATACTAACATGCTAATGCTAACATTCTAATACGAACATGCTAATGCTAACATGCTAATGCTAACATGCTAACATGCTAATGCTAACATGCTAATGTTAACATGCTAACATGCTAATGCTAACATGCTAATGTATCCAGCGTGTTAGTATCTTTAGCATGTCAGCATTAGCATGTTAGCATTAGCATGTTAGCATGTATGTAGCGTGTTAGCTTCTTAACATAATCATGCTATCATTAACATGTTAGCATTAGCATGTATCAATGGTAATGCTAGCATTAGCATGTTAGCATTAGCATGTTAGTATGTACCAATACTAATACTAGCATTAGCATGTTAATGTATCCAGCGTGTTAGTATCTTTAGCATGTCAGCATTAGCATGTTAGCATTAGCATGTTAGCATGTATGTAGCGTGTTAGCTTCTTAACATAATCATGCTATCATTAACATGTTAGCATTAGCATGTATCAATGGTAATGCTAGCATTAGCATGTTAGCATTAGCATGTTAGTATGTACCAATACTAATACTAGCATTAGCATGTTAATGTATCCAGCGTGTTAGTATCTTTAGCATGTCAGCATTAGCATGTTAGCATTAGCATGTTAGCATGTATGTAGCGTGTTAGCTTCTTAACATAATCATGCTATCATTAACATGTTAGCATTAGCATGTATCAATGGTAATGCTAGCATTAGCATGTTAGCATTAGCATGTTAGTATGTACCAATACTAATACTAGCATTAGCATGTTAACATTAGCATGCTATCATTAGCATATTAGCATTATCATGCTATTGTTAGCATGTTAGCATTAGCATGTACCAATGTACCAATTAGCATGTTAGCATGTACCAATGCTAATGCTAACAGTAATATATTAGCATGTTACCATTTTAACATTATCATGCTATCATTCACATGTTAGCGTCTTATCATGCTACCATTAGCATGTTAGCTAGCAGCAGCATGATAGCCTGCTAGCATTAACATGTTAACATGTTAGCATTAGCATGTTAGCATGAAATGTTAGCATGTTAGCATTGGGCATTGGCAGTGGTATTAGCATGTTGACCGACAGACCGACCCCCTCCTCTCCTGCGATTTTTCAGTTGCCACCCGAAATAAAGCAGCGGGGTTGGGAAGGAGCGTTTGTTTTATCTGCCAGCTACTACTAGTAGGGCGGAGCGAAGGAAGTTTTACTAAGGTTATGGTTAGTAGCTAGGCGGAAAAATGGTGTTTTTAATGCATGATAGTTCATTTGGTGATAGAAGCATGACATTTGGCACAGATGATCTTCATATGACCCTAAACAATAATCAACCTCGGGCCACACAGAATTCCAAGATGGCGGCAGCCAAAATCCAAGATGTCTGCCCAGAAATGTGTTTTTCCTTCATAACTTGAAATGCATTGATTTTATGCCCCATAGATGTATTGAAAGTTAATACAAAGTTGGCACGTACCTGGTATCTGTATCTCCTACGGTTCGTGAGATACAGCATATAGGTACTTTCACAGTTTGAGGAGAGCAAGACATTTGTAACATTGATTCTTGTTACAAATGAAGTCAATCAAATGGTGATACAGGCATGAAAATTGGCACACACACTCTGCAATTTCTAATAGTACTGCATGGCCTGCAAAATTCCAAGATGGCAGCCTCCAAAATCCAAGATGTCCGTCCAAAAATGTGTTTTTTCCGTCATAACTCGAAATGTATTGAACGTTAATATGGGGTCGGGCATTACAGACATTTTGATCTCAAGTACATGTCTATATGTACTATGGTTCTTGAGTTACAACATATACGTAGTGATGAGGCACCATAAGTGTAACATTTTGGCACGTTTCACTATTTAACTCACCATATCTTCTATTTTCAGGTAATGGACCTACATGTATCTGCTATAATAAACAACCTCAAGTTTTTCAATTAATGAAACGGGTCGGGAGTTCTTAAACCGATCGTGAAGGGCTGTTTCAGTGCTAAATTTGCTGTGTATATTTTGCGAACATAAGCCACCCAGAAATTTCTGTCTGTACATCTGTCCTTCACAATAAGTGTATATGTGACGTGTACACACCAAGTGTAGCATGTGTCATAGTATAATGGTATAATATGCTAATAGGTGTAATAGTGTAATAGGGCTAATAGTGTAATATATGTAATAGTGGTATACTGTAATAGGGTAAT
The DNA here is from genome assembly GCA_039105355.1 of Benthosema pterotum. Lineage (NCBI taxonomy): Eukaryota > Metazoa > Chordata > Actinopteri > Myctophiformes > Myctophidae > Benthosema > Benthosema pterotum. The sequence continues at coordinate 27,755,999 of CM076966.1, read as the reverse complement.
ATTTGTAATAGTGTAACAGGGTAATATGTGTAATAGTGTAATAGGGTAATATGTGTTATAGTCTCATAGTGTAATTTCTTAATATGTGTCATAGTGTAACATGTGTCATAGGGTAATATGTGTAAATGTGCCATAGTGTAACATGTGTAAAAGTGTAATAGGGTAATGTATTATAGTCTCATAGTGTCATAGGGTAATATGTGTAATAGTGTAATAGGGTAATATGTGTAATAGTGTCATAGTGTAACATGTGTAATAGGGTAATACGTGTAATAGTGTAATATTTGTAATAATTGCAATATGCTAATAGGTGTAATAGTGTTATATATGTTAATTAGTGTAATCTTGCAATATATGCAATGGTGGTATAGTGTAATAGGGTAATAATGCTGTTGTGTATTATGTGTAATAAGTGCAATAGGCTAATATGTGTAATAGTATAATGTATGTGCAATAGTGTAATATGGCAATTACACTATACCACTGTTGCATATATCACACTCTTACCCTAATGCACATATATTACACTATTACACGTATTAGCCTATTACAAAATCAGCATACTACGCTATTACACATGTTACACTATGACACTATTGCACATATTTCCCTATTACACTATTACACATATTACGCTATTACACATGTTACACTATAACACTATTAAACATGTTACACTATGACACTATTATACATATTACCATATTACACTAGTTACACTACGACGCTATTACACATATTACCCCATGACCCTATTACACTATGACACTTTTACACATGTATACCGCTGTTGCATACATTACACTATTACACTATTAGCCCTATTTCACTATTGCAATTGCATACATTACACAATTACGCCTATTAGCATATTATACCATTATACTATGACACATGCTACACTTGGTGCGTCCGCTTCACATATACACTTATTGTGAAGGACAGATGCACAGACAGACATTTCTGGGTGGCTTATGTTACGCAGCAAATTTAGCACTGAAACAGCCCTTCACGATCGGTTTAATAACTCCCGACCCGTTTCATCAATTGAAAAACTTGAAAAGGTTTATGATAGCAGATACATGTAGGTCCATTTCCTGAAAATAGAAGACATGGTGATGAAGCGATCTTTGAGTTAAAGAGTGAAACGTGCCAAAATGTTACACTTATGGTGCCTCATCACTATGTATATGTTGTAACCGTAGTACATACAGACATGTACTTGGGATCAAAATGTCCGTAATGCCCGACTTTATATTAACGTTCAATACATTTAAAATAAAATAAATTTAAAATCTTTGCATTTCGAGTTATGAAGGAAAAAAACATTTTTGGACGGACATCTTGTATTTTGGGGGCTGCCATCTTGGAATTCTGTGTGGCCCGAGGCTGATTATTGTTTAGGATCATATGAAGATCATCTGTGCCAAATGTCATGCTTCTATCACCAACTAAACTATCGCATCAAGTTTCTGCTTAGCTATAGCGTTAGGTTAGGTTTAGGCATATGTTTACTGAGGTTAAGTTTAGGGTGAAGTTTAGGTTAGGGTTAGATTTGTGGTAAAAGACTTCAATGTTTTTTCTCTTACAACATTATGTAGGAGTACAATACAGAGAATGTTTGCATTCGCCATCTTTGTTGAAGGAGTCTATCTAGGTCTGAGATAAATAATCTTAATTATCTTTCATAGTGGTTTAAACCCTGTGGAAATGTTGTATTAAGTTTTAAAATTAGGTTAGGGTTAGAGTTAGACGGTGCTTTATGCGGTAACTAACCCTAAACATAACCTCAGTAAAATTATGCTTCGCCCCGCCCTACTAGTAGTAGCCGGCAGATAAAACAGGCGCTCCTTCCCACCCCCGCTGCTTTATTTTGGGTGGCAACTGAAAAATCGCTCCTCTCCTGTCTAGGGCCTCCCTCTCTTCCTCCTTCTAGGGCAGGGGTGGCTAACCCATGGCTCGCAACCCACATGCGGCTCTTTGGCTGGTTTCATGTGGCTCTTAAGGGCCGCAGACCGATTCAAAGTTGACTGCATAGGTGTAAAAAAAAAAAAGAAAAGATTGGTGGAACACTGCCTGCCTGCCTGCCTGTCTGTCTGCCTGTTTGTCTGCCTGCCTGTCTGTCTGCCTGCTATTATAACCACCATTACCATTACATTGAGTTTTAACCTGGGTTACATATGGCTTATTTGTGCTTGTCGCACTGCCATACTGTTAACAACAATGAAGGAAATTATTCAGTCTGGATAGTTCAGTCAGTAGAGTGGCAGTCTGACTTCGAAACAAAATGTTGTGATGTTTCTATGGCTTGTGCATATTGTTCTGACTCCTTATTGCTGCTTGCTTGGTCCCGTCTTATTACTGCTTGCAGCTATATTATTGTTCTTGTTCTTATTGTTCTTAAATTTGTGTTTTTATAATTGTTCCAAGGGCGATTTTGAGACCCCCCCCCCCCCCCCCCCCCCCCACACACACACACACACACACACACACACATGTGTGTGACTTTACAAAAGACAAACACTGCCAGTGCAGTCGTACCACAAACAGCCAGTTTCAAGTTGTATGTTTAGGGAATTAGGTCATTACTGTTCAATCACAGCAGACAACAATCATGGGAAGCTCTTCCAAATTTGATTAACTATAATAGCAGACAGACAGGCAAGCAGGTAGACAGGCAGACAAACAGGCAGACAGAGAACAGACAAACAGGCAGGCAGGCAGGCAGCCAGGCAGGCAGGCAGGCAGGCAGGCAGGCAGGCAGGCAGGCAGACAACAGTGAGAAGTGAACTGCCTTATTAAAATGAACCACCGAGAAAAGTATCTACTCTGTTGTCCCAACATGCACGACATACGTGGACGGGTCGGGTGGACAAACACATATACATGCGCGCGCGCTCGCTGCGCTGTAGACGGTAGAACAGCGGCGTGCCAATCCACCAATGTTTTCTTTCTTTTTTTTATGGAAGTGCCCCGCATGAAACTATAGCCAAAGAGAGAGCCGCGGGTTGGCGACATGACGCTGTCGCTGGTGATCAGCATACATGATACAGTACATACATACAAATAGTAGTAGCCTACAAATATAGTAGCCTATAACACACACACGAGCGAGCGTGCGTGCGTGCGTGAGTGCGAGAGAGAGAGAGAGAGAGAGAGAGAGAGAGAGAGAGAGAGAGAGAGAGAGAGAGAGATCGACACTGGGAAGTAAATTGGGGGAGCATGGAGGGTCTGTCCATATATTCCAATCTGCAATCTGTGCTGTAGCCGATATTCCGTGGGAGGGGGCGGGGTTGGAGCGCATTTTTGGCCGAGTTGTGAATGGCCGTGCACCCCCCCCCCCTGTCTGAATAGCGGGACGTCTCCCTTGTCTAAATAGCGGGACGTCTCCCGTGTCTAAATAGCGGTACTTTTTATTTTTTAAAAACGTCCCGCTATTCAGACAATTACAAATCAATGTCGGAATAGCGGGATGTCTAAATAGAAGGCGGCCCCCCGTGTGGTTTGTTCAGTGTGCAAGGTTAACAAACTATTATTTTAGACCTTATCAGGTCTGTTATTTTATATACGTGAGAAATTCATGAGAAACTGATAATATAAGTAATAAAGATGGTTGTAGGATAGCAGACTAAAAATATATCGTAAGCCTAATGCTTTATCTGGATATCACTGAAAGTGAAATGTGAAACTCAGCAGCCATAATGAAACACAAAATATACACATTTGGCGTGTGTGTGTGTGTGTGTGTGTGTGTGTGTGTGTGTGTGTGTGTGTGTGTGTGTGTGTGTGTGTGTGTGTGTGTGTGTGTGTGTGTGTGTGTGTGTGTGTGTGTGTGTGTGTGTGTGTGTGTGTGTGGTGTGTGTGTGTGTGTGTGTGTGTGTGTGTCATACGCTCAATAAGTCAATATACGGTCCTCCAGCTCCCTCTGCTGTTGACTTATACTGTAGAAGGTAAAAGGGGCTCTATTTGCTGGCAGGTAGACTATAATATTTTGTCCAATAAGTTGGTCATACAATGTATGAAAATGAAAGGAAAAGGATTGTTCAGTTCAGAGATAGAGCTGCACAAACCCCATTCACTTAAGTGAACAGGGTTTCAGTTACTTTCAGCTATTGGACTGGCGGCTCTTCTACATAAACTTCTATTGAGAATGGGGACAACAAATAGGGACAAGTCCTGGACCGAAAGTAAGCAGAAATGCACTGGGCTCTATGATAAAGACAGCGGACTTGCCTCATGCTTCCTTCAATGCATGAGGAGTCCAAGCGCCTTTATCCAAGATGCTTTACATAGCTTGTGCATCACATTCACCCATTCACACACACATTCATACACTGATAGCAGTGGAAACCATGCAAGGTAACCACTAGCACACCAGGAGCAATCAGGATTCAGTGTCTTGCTCAAGGACACTTGGACACTAACTCTGGGGGAGCCCGGGATCAAACCGGCAACCTTGCGGTTACCATCTGATGACTGTACCCCCGAGCCTCGGCCGCCCCAGGAAGGAAGCGTTATTCCAAACAGTTCCTGTCCCCTCTATCCAGTGCCCTGGCTGGCCAGGGGGAGGCAGTTTAGAGCCCAGGATTACTGCATGTTTTTGAGAGGGTATCTACCCTTGGGGACATGGGGCTAACTCCATACAGAAAGGCCCTTTCACCAACCCTGCCTCGGGTATGGGCACTGATGACACGGAGGAGGAGTATGTACAGTATGTATAATAAAGGATACTTCCTCCTCAAACATCCTAAAGTCTGTCTCCTCGGACTACTAAACATATCCCATAACCAGAGGGTCAATGCCCACAAATTACCTGTGGGCATACGTGTTGCCAGTAGTCTTGTATAGATTTGCAGAATAAATCTGTTAGATGCTGTTAAGACAGCCCTTGTCAATAGCTTTTGGGCATGGCTGACATCACAGTTCATTACATCATAGACACTTGATCAATTTATATGCACACTATCGACTATGATCGAACGTCCATACTGCTCCAAACCAGAGCATGTAGGGTTACATATTCACACTGGATCATGGCAAAGTTTTCTGGCTATTTCATTCGGGGCAAGCTGTCTGGGCGGGCTACTCGTGCAGTTCCAGATCAGCCTTACGTCTACACCTCTGATGAAGACGAGCTCTTCAGCTCTGATGATGATGGTAAGTTTTCTAGTTCTTCTGCCTCACCACCAAAGAAAGCTCCTACAAATCTGGAGGCCTCCCAACCTGCACCCCGGCGCAGACTCAGCTCAGACTATTCAGATGAAGCTGAAGATTCTTATGCTGGGGAAGAGGAGGAATATAGCGACGAGGAGGAAGATTATACATTATTGGATTAATTGATTAATTTAAAAAACATTTTACGGAAGCCAGTTTCAAATTGTAGCCATTTGTAGGTGCCCTTTGAGAGTGATTTGAAGGAGTCAAGGGATTTGCAAGTCTTATGACTGTTAGTAGGGTATTGATGTTCTACATTTGGTGGCATAAGAGCAAAATTAATTTAGTCCCTTATTTATATTAAATCTGGGTTGTGGTGAACTACCTCTGGTTTTGTGGGAGTAGTGAACTTGGAAGTGTTTTTGACATGGAAGTTATTTGCAAGTATTTTGTTGCAGTATCTTGCAGACTTGTCAAGGTGCTGTACTTTCTCTTTTAGCCCTAAGCCATTCCAGCCTGTCAAAGTGACAGGTTGAGAGGTGGGTTCTGGGAGTGATCAGTTTGTTTGGAGACCCGAGGCCTTGTTTTCGGGGTCTTTTGAGGTGCTGTGGAGGGGCTGTGGTATCAAGAGATGCATCAAGGCCACCTACATTACTAAGCTAAGTAAGGACATTGACTAGTTGTTCACTGTGAACATGATGAAGTGATGACTGCAGGCTGTCCTGGCCACCGAGCTACAGAATAACTGCTACCAACTGTGAACTGTAGCTGTTATTCTGTTATACTGGCTAGACCTGACTACCTAAGGCTGTCTCATTAAATCATAAATACCCCATGCTGGATGAAGGCAAGTAAGTACATCTTCAAAGATCCCAACAAGCATATAATGTGCTGTGGATTGATCTAAGATCCATTAGTCCGAACATGTGCTGGAAATCCACTATCAGCGTGGCCAGTTGGCCACCTTGTTTAAAGCCCTGTATCCATGCTGTGGCGTGCTTGCGGTTATGGTGAGGGTTAGAAACCGGGTTAGTAAATTCGGAACAATGGGAGGTTGGAATGATGACATGGCATTCCATGTGTACAGCTGGCCCAATGGCACCTTTACCTCTGATGATGAAGATGAGGCGGACCTAGATGATGATGACGAGGAAGATGAGGAAAATTGCAGTGTGTAGATTGATGAAGTGTCTGATTTGTTCTACTGCTGCTGGCATTTGGAGTGTGGATGCTCAGCAAACAGTCACAATCGCTCAACCGTCTGGGACTGCAAAACCAGCCAGATGGCATACCGTTGGTTCGACTCCAGAGCACGACTGCCTTTGCCACGTGTCACTTCCCAACTGGAGCATAACAAGAGCCCCAAAAATGAATATTGGCTTGGTCCATCTCCCCTCCCCTCCACTCCTTAACCTTCAAAACAGCATCCAAAAGAACTTCAGGTGGCTGTAAAATACAACAACAAACTTGCATGCATTAATCTTTTAACATTATTTTGTATGAATTTGCCACGTGCCTCACAAAGTATCCACACACAAAAAAAGTCACACCTGTGTGAAGTGAGAGTCACTTATATTTCAATACTTAAGTTAGTTCTCATAGTTAACCCCTCTCAAAAACGGCATTTTAGCTGTGGGTCTATTCTATCATTCTCCACGAAATCCTACAATATCGTAGAGGTAAGAGCTTTGAGAATCCCTCAGGAACTGAAGCTCACAGTTCCTGAATAACAAAAGATCTCCAGTCTACCTGTATGGCCCATGCCATACAGGAATGGGCTATCCACAAAGAAATGTGGATGGCCCATGCCATCCACATTTCTTTGACATCCACAAAGAAATGTGATGATTTAATTGGTGTGAATTTGTATTTATTACTTGTTAAACTAGATCAGTACTCGGTAAAGTGCAAACCATGGCCTACTTGTGTGTGAGTGGAGCGGGCAGAGAGCAAGTACCACGACACCTCCAGAAGATAATGCTCTCAACAATACTTATAAAGCTCACTTAATTACGTCAGCATAACATCATCACCTAAAACACCTAATCGGAGTACTTCGAGGGACGACTGACGGTCGTCAGTCATCAATTTATATAGCTCAGCTTCAACTTGTATTTTTTTTTGCTACTTAAAGCATGTTGTATTTTTGTATTTCTATCTTCTATAGGTTGTTAATGGTGAGATGCTATCTAGATCTGTGCCCCTTCGGGCACAAGCCCAGGTCACGTCACCCTGTGAGGGCAACAGTCACAGGGTGACTGTTATGTCACCCTGTGAGGGTGACGTAACAGTCAGATGTGTAAAACAATCGGATGTTTATAAAAAATATTCTGTATAAAAGCAGGAACTCATAGTGGAGTTAAGGGAAAAGAAAAGAGGGAATAGGGGCTGTGTAGTGGAATCATTTTCTTGAGGCCTTTGAGGGTGGTTTTGAAGGAGACATGGGATTTGTTTTTAATGACTGGTGTTGTGGGAGTGAGTGGACTTTGTTGACATTGGAGAAATATTTAGACAGGTATTTTGGAAGTGCATCGAATCTTGTGGACCAGACCCATTGCAAGATGCTGTATGTGTCATCAACCCTAAGACTGCATTTGCATCTGTTAAATCCATAAAGTTTTACGAGACCAGCCATGATAAGACCAGCTCTAGTTTTATGAGACCAGCCATGATAAGACCAGCTCTAGTTTTATGAATCCAGCCATGATACAACCAGCTCCATTCTTTTCCAAAGGTAGTCAGGTGGTTTGACTTGTCAAACTTGTCCTTGTCCTATAGTGCCTTCTACCCTACTCTCCTCCAGCTTGGCAAGTCAACATTTTCATGTCTAATCATGTGGCTTAAATTGGAAATGAATGGATCTGGTCTTATCATAGCTGATTTTATGGAACTTTCTGGATTTACCAGATGTAATAGTGTGAATGGGCCCTAAGGTGCCAGTCACACCATTCAGTTTGAAAAAACAGAACATCTCATGAGTGATGATTTATGTGTTCTGTCTAGGGGTGGGACTCGATAAAAAAAATCATATTCATTTGAAGTTTAGTAACTAATTAAACTCAATTAATCGCATATCAATATTTAAGCCCAACATTTTTCGGTCAATTAAACCAGATTGGTATATAGCGTATCTATGAGTGATTTTTTTTTTTTTTTTTTTTCAAATAAAAAAATACCTTCATCTATTGGGCCATTAATCCGAACATATGCTGGGAATTCACTATCAGCATAACGGTTTGGCACCTTGTATTTGTGTCCACACTGCGACATGTTATGTTGAGGCTGAGGGTTAGAGATAGGATCAGTAATTATGGACCAATGGGAGGAAACAATGGGAGGTCGGATCAATGGCAGGTGAGGTTACCCTGATTGGTTCTTCTACCATTGTGTGCACCAGTATGATCGGTATCCTGAAATTGTAAAAGGACCTGTGGTGCAAAATCTATGTGTGATTAAAAGAGTTAATTTTTTAAATCACGTTATTGTTTTTTCAATCGCATTATCATAATTAATTCATCTCAATTAATCTGTTAAAGTCCCAGCCCTAGTTCTGTCACATGATAAGTAGAAAACATCCTCAAGATGGAGGGTGTTTTCTATAGCCTACATATACTGGTTTTATCAAACTTAAAGGTTAGAGGTGGGACGATTCACTAACCTTACAATAGCCTACGATATTGATATTTAGGGTGTCAAATCGATTTATATTACGATTCTTAATTATGTTGTGATTTGATTCAATATATCAATATATTGCGATTTTCCCTCCAAATGACTTATTTTACCAGAACAACTTAAAAAAAAATGCTAAACAATATGGAAAATGAAAAGTTCAAACAACTAGAAGATTTTAAAGCAACTCCCCCCAAAATATTGACTATTAAAACTTCAAACATACACTCATGATTAATATAGGAATGTAATTGTCACTCGGCCTTTCTGATATGAACTAATTAACAACGTTGTACGTTGTACATAAATATCAACAATTCGATATTGATATCATGGCAATATATGATATATCGTTTTCATATTACTAGATGTGTTGGTCACCATTCTAGCCTGTCCAAGTGGGCAGGGGTGAAGTGGGTTCGGGGAGTGAGGCCAAGTAGCAGTTTACTTTGGGAGGTCTGGAGCCTTGCTTTCAGGGCCTTTGAGGTGCTGTGGTACCTGACCAGTGAGGAGATCCCATAGGAATCTTGTTATTTGGTGTATTGCACAGCATAACACACAGACACTGCAATACAGTGCAGTACAACCAGGGGTGTAGTGGAGGGGGCACGCGGGGGGACGGCGTCCCCCCACTTCTCACATCTAAAATATTTTTGGGTCTGAAAAAAATCATTAGCATGGTGAAATACATCTTGATGACATCATCAAGATGTGTTTCACCATGTTAATGAGTTTCCTTTTTTCTGAGAGTGTACAAGCATTTGTACACTCAAATGGGGGGGATTCTCCTTTCTCCCCTTTCTCAAATGGGGGGGATTCCCCTTTCTCCCCTTTCTCAAATGGGGGGGATTCCCCTTTCAGAGGCGTCCCCCCACTTCTAAAAGTACCACTACAACACTGAGTACAACCAAAATACAGTAAGTACAATTCAAGGGTCTGATTTTCTTTATTATAGTCATGGTTTGATTCTAACCTGACAGCAGAGGGAGTTATTTCCCCATCCTTACTGCTAAACTGACCGACTGACTGTGTGTGTGTGTGTGTGTGTGTGTGTGTGTGTGTGTGTGTGTGTGTGTGTGTGTGTGTGTGTGTGTGTGTGCGTGCGCGCGCGCGCGCGCGCGCGCGTGTGACAGGGTTATGCACAGTCAGGGAGCTTGCTAGACAGGTTACACCCATAGGAGATACAGACATAACCCAGCTCTTTCCTACATCATAAAGGCTCACCCATGGCTGGAGTGAGACTGGTGGGGTGTGAACAATGACTGTCACTGTGATACACATGCACTTCAAAGTAAATACTTTAGCCTAAAATAAAGGGACAACATAGTTATCTCATTTGCTACATTATTAACATTAAACATTAAAGTGTTTTTTGTAGAAATAGAAAACACTCCCGCCCGCGCGTTCCAGCCTGCACAGCAGCCTACAGGGGCGTAAATGAAAAGAAGCAACTTTTTGGTCACCGATGACATTCAATTCAGGCATACACTCTGTCTCTGGGGGGTTCAATCAATTTGTCACAAATTGATTGAAGAGGGGGGACTAGGACTTTTAATTTTTAATTTCCACAAATTATTTGTGGAAATTAAAATTAAAAAGTCCTAGCCCCCCCCTCCTCCTTTGAACGAAAGTGGTTGAAAATGGTGGCATTGACATTCATTAAAATCGTTTGGGAAACAGTCTTGGACGTTAGACCACCTACTACTACATACATAGATATACAGTATATACGAAGTAGCAGTAGGATATATCCCACTGCTACTTCGTGCGTGCTGGACCTAGAAGGCGTGCGCATGTCCCGAGGGAGTTCAGAGCCACGGCTTACGGACAACTCCGTTTATTTCATGGGGGCCAGGCCCTCTTCTACAAAGACGTTTTTGAGAACAGTGGGGAAATAGGGACAAGTCCTGGACCGGAAGTAGGAAGAAACGCATTGGACTCAGGCATCTGCCCAGCTTTAAATATCTTAAATCCCGTTATTTTTGGATTGTTTCGTTAATATAAACATTACAGAGAGTTTAGCTGTTAATGTACAATACTTCAAAACAGTTGGCGTTTGCACACATGCTTAAAATCGCTCTCATTTTAGTCGCCCTCATTGCAAACAATGTATTTCAAACTCCCGTGTGTCCCCCTTTCAGGGCTGCATGACCACGATCGAGCGCTCGTTTTCTGAACTCTCAATGTCACCACTGTTCTGCTAGATGGCTCATGAATATTCAAAGTCACTTCGGGCGTCCGGCGCTTTCCATTGGACCCTGCGGTCTGAGTTTCCTGTGTGGTGTCTTCCATGTATGGATCAGATGTCTAGACCGCTATCATCAACTCTAGTGAGTGTTCAACAGTCCTTGTACCTTCTGTCACCGTGTCGTATTCGATTCTACACTAGTTTCTATCGCCTCCGAGCTGAGGAGGAGCATCACATCATCCGTGCGTTCCGTTCCACACGGGGACAGAACGGGACAGGGCTGGAGGGAGACTACAAAGAAACCTACTGCTGTATGCTTTGTGGATCTGTACTTGTTTTGCGTTGCCGAGCAGTTGGGGTAGTATATAAAGTATATATACCATTAGGCTTAAATGCTAAATAACGACACTTTCCCATGTAGTTGATAGGGCTAAGTCTGTCATTCATCATCACACGGGTTCTGGGGGGATAGGAACGGATCGAGGGCGAAAAAAGGAATACCGCGACTGTTCTTCCAAAGAAGAAGGGAGAGAGGATGGTAAGTTACATGATGGGCTTATTTATTTATTTTATGTTTTTTCCCTCGTGTTTCGTCAACAACACACACACACACACACGCACACACACGCACACACACACGCACACGCACACACACACACACACACACACACACACACACACACACACACACACACACACACACACACACACACACACACACACACACACACACAATAGTAACGAAGTTATCACAAGTTCGAGTTGTCACATTTAAGAATTTAAAGTGATCTAAAAAACATGATATCTAATTTAGATCATTGTTCCAATCTTAAAGCCCCCCTCCTGGATTTATGGACTTTTTATAGGCTAGTCGTAGTTAGTACTAAATAGTGACTCAAAAGGCCCTGTCCTGTTTGGTTTTCACTTATTGCTTTTCTACACTGCAGAGATAATTATATGGCTGCAAGGCAGATTTTCAGACATTTTGCCATTGAACATTATCAGACAGCAGCATGACATAAAGCACTTTTTTAGAAGGTAAAACCGGTTTTCCTAGGACAGGACAGGAGACAGAATGTGCTGTGTGTGTGTGTGTGTGTGTGTGTGTGTGTGTGTGTGTGTGTGTGTGTGTGTGTGTGTGTGTGTGTGTGTGTGTGTTACATGGAGACAGGTTTTCCTGGTTACTGAATACCATACTTGCCTAGTTACGGAGGAGGCTGTGTGGCTCTACTATCCTATCCTTTGTATTTTGCCAACAATTCCCCCAAGCAACTGTCTTTGTGCCAGAGTTATCTCAGTGGCTATCAGTTGCAGTAATAGTTGAATTGGTTTCATTTGTGTATCGAAATATTAATGTCAATTCCTATTACCACCCATTGTCTGTTGTGATTCAACATGTCACATTGTTCATGGTTTGACATGTTCATTGGATGCTGTACTAGGAAGGTGATGAGAATGAAATCATCATCCTTTGTTGCGTGCTTACATCCACTTGGTGGCCACATCAACTTCAACCCTTTAATTTCCTGCCTTTTAAATCTACATGCAAGCCTAAAAACCTGCTATGCATTCTAGGTTCCTGTGTGTCAGTAAACAATGTATGGAACCCGTGGATCAGATTTCCCCCAGATAACTTTAAGGAGCGTTTACATAATGCATAGTGCATTTACCATAACAGAGAACTTGAACTTCACTTCTGAAACTCCCAACAGAGTTTCAGGAATGACCTAATCTAAATGTACCTTGAAATGGCATCTACTTTAACATTTTCATGTCAAGGACCCCGACATTAATTGATGTGTTTAGAAGTAGACCTTCCTATGAAAATATTTTGCGCCAAGCGCCCTCATGCAAGATTTGTGTTCACTGTTAAAATCTTTCACATTCTTTCAAGATTAGAAACTGTTAAACTGCTATATTTAGCCGGTGGATCCCTGGAACTCCATCTCTGGCCCTCATATTGAGAACCATTGCTTTATAAAAAACAAAATACAAAATAAATTTTAGTTTGACTGAGCAACTATTTTCTTGTGTGAGCGGAGCGGGCGCAAGTTAAGCGGTTGGTGCCTGGTCGGTGGTCCCTTGGAGTACTCCGGTTGGCTGATTTAGGTAATGACTCAATGATGACTTAGTAAGAGGTATTTATAACTAAATTTCTAAGTATTAGCTTTCTCCACTCACGCAACATGAAGTTTGCAGTTTGCACTCTACCGAGTACTGATCTAGTTTACAGATATATAAAACTAGAATTTAACTTACTGGTAGCTCTGAAGATAAATTGGTTTAGGGGCAGGCACTACTTATTATACCACTCTTAGTCTGTTGAACTTGGGCTTCTATGACTACTGCTTTGTTACGGGTATTATCCTGACATGCGTGCCTAATTTCAGAGGATGTGACCAGGACTGGTTTTCTCCTTGTGAGGTAACTGTAATCACAGTAGAAAAGTAAGGTCTAAAATCCTAGGCAATGACAGCGTTTCTTAACATAATAGTGTTTAAGGAGGAAATTAACTACGAAAGATGGACAGAGAAAGGACAGAGAAAGGTTTCTCTTTCTCTGTCTCTGACCACACTATTTTGACTTTTCCAAATAAAGTCAAAATAGTGTGGTCTTATTTCCCAAAGGCTTTTGATGGCATGGCCAAGTTCCCTGTGGTGGAAGTAGTGGATTGTAGTGGAGTATCTATACTACAATGTCAACAATATAAACTATTGCAAGTATAATTTTCCTTGACAAGTGAAATTATTGGCATCAAATTAATATAGCCTACTTAAAGTACAAAAACTACCATGCCTACAAGCTCACATGTTGTGAGCTTTCAGATGTTATTGTTTTTATGAGTACTTGAGTACAGTACTTGAATGAATGTACATAGTTACTTCCCACCACTGTCATTAGTCGGGCTAGAAAGAAAAAGAGCTGGTCGGTCTGTCACTCATGACAGTCTAGAGTACCAGACAGTAGCATTGCTCATAGGCTGCGTTTCTGCCAGATGCGGAATAGTAGGTCAGTATGACAGCATATGGTTTGCATTAACGTCTCCTATGAGGAGGTGCATACCCGGTACCCCCCCCCCCCCCCCCCATTTCAAAGCCTGTGTGTGCTCCATTTTCAAACCCATCACTGCCGAAGATATCTTGCTGTGGAATTCGACCCCCCCTTCTGTGTCTCTCTCTCTCTCTCTCTCTCTCTCTCTCTCTCTCTCTGCCTCTCTGAAAACAGGGTGAACACCCATTCTGTAGGACCTGGGAAACTCGTTAAGCTTGTCACCGTGGTTCACTGATACTCACACACTTGGTCAAACCCAACATGTCTTTTGGTCTCTATTGTGAAGCCACATTCTGCATTTGTAAGGGCCGGACAGTTGACAACTTCATGTTAATCTTTTGGAGGTTAATTGAATAATCAAGAAAGTTTTAATAGATTGTTGTGTTTATTGCGTCCAGTGATATAATGATGCATTGTGAGTTTATGTTTACCTTGTACTACATTCTGCCATTTATTGAGTTAACACTGGCATCCATATTTTTACTATATCATTATACTTGGAAGACATTAGCCAATCTACAAATTCAAAATGCGAACAAAATGTGATTCGTTGTGAGCTTAGTAGAATGGCTATTGTCACTATTTTCGAATTGGAGCATATGCTTGTTAAATCTTTCTGATGAGGCTGCAGGTTCACTCACAGTCTTTAGTCAGCAGTATCCAGCTCCTCTGTCTAGACTCTTATCTCAACATTTTGGGTCTGTATATATGTTTTAGCCAGCCAACAGACTCATAGTTTGAAGTAGCTGTCATTTGGAACTCTATTTAATTACACATCTTCCAGAAACATCAGCTGCAAGGATGTTATGAGTCGGCAAACCCTCAGTAAACCCTGTCCCTACCTTTGTCTAAGATGTCATATACGGTATGCAGATTCTGTAATATCAATTATCTTAATAGACTAACTATTAAGCAAAAAAAACTTTCTTGTTTGTATCCGAGTGTTGATTACTAAGTCATAGACGTGCACTTCTGTTAGCTCACCACTATGCCCCGAATACCAGCCCTGATGAGACCTGCATTCCACTGGATGTTTTCCTATGTCATTCTTTCTAAAAGTCAAGGTCTATAAAACTATTCTTGGCATGTATTGCCAAGATATGAAGTATCTTTGGCATGTTGATGTCTTCGTCAAAGTATATTGTCACTGCCTGGATGTTGCTAAAAAGCCACAGGCTAGTATTCTAAATGTATCTTCAGGGTCAGGTTTAGGGTTAAGATTTGTATGTTCTGTACAAGACTGCTTGTCTTGTACGATACACCCTTATCTGTGGGAACATATGCTTGTCAGACTTGTTTACTTTGCTTTACCTGTTCTCAGGTGAAAATTATTTCCTTTCATATTCATCTAGGTATTTGCATAACTTCCTTCCTCAACCAACATGGCAAACTATTGAGGCTACTTGTCAGTAGCCTTGTCAGTGTAATCTTGGGAATGTAAAATGGAATCAAAGTTAAACCATTTGTGAGTTCCATGAGAATTAAAGAAAAACTCAGGATGTCACTGTGTAGTATGCTGTACATGATGTATCCCATATCAAGCGATGATACATCTGTATCATTGAGATGGCGGGTGACATCTCATTCTGTCCAAGTGAGGTCCAAGTCACTTATGCCGCGTCTTAGGTTACTTTTGTCTGCTTCCCCTTTAGACAAACAGTGTAACACTATTTCTTGGCCTGGCATGATCACGATTATATTGACTCGTGCCATTACAATAGCTGTCCCTTGATGTAGAAAATACTCTTTTTAGATGGTAAGCTGCTAACGAGTTGTCAAGCAGGCTTTACTGTTTGAGAGACCATCAGACCGAAAAAGAGCTTATGGAGCCATTCCACCTATTTCAATTAGTGTCGCCCAAAGACATCCTGTTTTGGAGATTACACCCAGATCATCTCATCTCATCTATATCCTCATCTTCCATGTTAGTTGTTGAAATGTAGCTTGTAGCTTGCAATATATTGTTATTATATTGGTATTAATGTGCAACAATATGTTATATATTTATATACAGTAAGTCATAAGCACGGTGATTTGGATCAATCCGTGGACATGTGTAGAGCAAGGCCGATCCATTTGTCTGTCCTAATATCAGCCCCCCCCCCCTAGTTCTGTGTAGAATACAAGCATGCCTTGAATCAATGAAAACAAAAAGTAAAAGCTTTCAACTAGGCCCATTTAGTTAGTGTGCATGAGTTCATGTTTTATCACAGTAGAATAGATTCAAACCTATCTATAGTATCTATTAACCGTATGCAGTGCATGGAAAACAATGCACATGTGTACAAAAGTATGCAAGGTTATAACATGAAGTACAGAGTGTGTACAAAGCGTACACAGTCCTTAAGTTCTGTTTAAGATTGCAATGCGATGCATTGTAATGTAGGTTATATACTATTCGCCTGCCCAAATTCATATTTCAACTACAGAACAAGTTACGTTTTTGAACGCTATTTCAAAGAAGACTTTGAGTACAGTAGGTACAGTACAGCTGCTCACCCTGTCAGGATTACATTTTCCTTGAGCTTAGCAACTGTATGTACCGCCCCAAAACAAATATTGGCTTGTGCATAATCAGCATGTTTTGTTGCCTCTGTTTGCCAGCTGATAGTATTGTAACATGTTCACTGTGCCACTCACTACTAGAACGGTGTACCCACTTCCAAAGGATAATATCATCTTGATAATTAACCTACTGGTGAATATTGGTCAACTTTTTCAGAGAGAGAGCAGCAGAGAGAGAGAGAGAGAAAGAGATGGGGTGTGACACATAGAAAAGGTCGCCGGGAATTGAACTTGCGGCACGCTGTATGGCTGAATCAGCAGCCTACGTTTCCGCCCGGACCTAGGCTGCTGACGCTAGCTGTCCGGGCCAGTATAATATTGATATATGGTATTGTCCATCTGTAAAATCGTCACACTATAGCCTATACTGTATTCTGACCTGAATCTGAAACTGAAAGTTGACTGTATAAAACTAATGCCCAGTGTCTACAAACAAACAAGGTTTAGATTACTCATGTAGGTTTATCAAATAATCAGGCACTTGAAGTTTTATTTTAGTTCTTGAGTCAATTTGTTGTTATATATTTGTACAACTTGACTAAATGAGTGAGTCTGATTAAACACTTGCTGTGTGAACTTTTTATTATTGTATTATGGTACATGATGTTTATTTGAAGTGCACTCGCACAGCCCAAACTCATATTGTTTCTAAAGTGACTCTGTTGAGTTAGGTGACTGTACATGTTCCTAGTAGTAAATAACATCATGTCTAGCTACATTTCTAGTGGCCAATCAGTATTTACAGGGCTGTTAAACTGACTCCCATTAGGACTAATTGGTGCTCAATGTAAACTGTGGAGTGGGGTTTTATGGTTCCTCTCTTCCCAGGTATCTGAGTGAGTATGGAGAACCTTGCATACCCTCAAAAATCTGTTTACATGATGAGAAGGGAGGTTAGGTGAAAGCAGTGCTTTCTTTGCTGCACATCATGCATAAACCTTTTCTTTCTACACTGCCAGCCTACAAAATGAAGGCTGTGCTTTAGTGAATAATTCAGCTATATTCTCTAAACCACTTTCTTTTAAATCAAACATCAGATAACTATTTTTAGTTCATGGATGTTGCAACGGTTCTTGGCACATTCTCCTGAATTGGTCCTGTGCCATTCTTTTTTTAGGCAGTGTATATAAAAGGCAATCTAACATTTTAAAATGGGCTGACCTTCAATGACCTTTCCCACAATACAAAGCGTGTCCCCTCCAAAAATTCTTACGTCACTCCCTGTCCAAGTCTACAGTTCACTTTGAAATACAGTTAACTACTTCAGCCTGTTTACCTTTATATGGCTAATGAACACAATAACCTGTTAACTGATTTTTCTCTTTTAATTTTATTTTTTGAATTTTTGTGTTTATATTAATTGTCTCCTATTGTGTTGCATTGAAGGTATTATTGGTAACCTTTTAGCCAAAAATCCCCAAAAATGAACCCATAGTCATATTCATAGCGACACAGGTTGGTGTACAATTTTATTTCACAGCCACAACAAATGTTATTTTATAATGGTGGACTTTGTTTTTGGGCAAGTGGGTAATATAAGTAGAACATGACCTGATACTTGCCCAATGGTGATTCATGGGTTGGACCCCGGCTCCTCCTGTCTACAGGTGGAAGTGTCCTTCTACAATTACTGCATTGCCCCCAGTAGTTAACCACACTGGTGTATGAGTGAGGACTTTGTTGGCTGTTCCACACTCCATCTCCCAATGTATGAATGCATGGAAAGTCTATTTACTTATAGGAGAGAGTAACAAATGTTAACCTGTTTTTTTTGTTGGGATGCAAAGTTGACTTGAAAGTAGTTCAAAGGTTTTCAGAAGGAGAACTAAATTATTTCTTTATTTTGACTGTTTGAATTCAGTATTTGTATTTGCATAAGGTGCCCGGCCTGTGTGTTACTACTGCTAAGAAAGGTTGAAGCTATCAGGCTGAGATTGTTAAAACTCCTCCATCTCAATTTACACAGGGCCATTATGTCCTCCCTGTCTCTCTGGGTAGTACATATGTGTCCTGCCCTGCCTTGAAGGCCCGGCACTACCTCACTAGAACAGACAATTCGGTGGTATAAAATCCTATGAAAAACGATAGCTCTTATTATCCCATTTGTATGAAATGCCTTAAGGCTTAAGCTATCTATATCTCAAATGTCGCAGATGTGTAACACTACAGTATAAGAAGCTGGGCAGGTACTGGATTACAATGCCTGCTTGCCATGCATTATTGATGATGGCGCCGCAATTACAAGTGACCACAGTCAATTTATGAAAAGAAATCGAGACACGGTGAGGCTTGACACTAGTTGACAGAGTTGCTCTTAGTCTTACTATCCATTTGCATCGGCACTGCCCTGCACTGCATGTGCAAAAAACATACGTGTGCAGGTGTTTATGGCTCTCAGAGAAAACAGCCCAAATGCTTTCGTCAATGCAAGTCATATTTCCATTCCCATGAATTGACGGTAGCTAGCAAGCACTGTTTCACTTTCCACTGGCTTTGACTCACTGTCTCTTCATTATTGGCAAGTTATTATTGCCTGGTTATGCAACACAGGCCAGGTCAGAGCTGTTTTGACTGTGGTGAGACACTCATTAGTCTTGGTGAGTTTTCTGAGGCTTGGCCTAGATGACTGGCACTGCTCCATGCTGCTTTCTCTCTCTCCCTATGTTGCTCTGCCTGCACCCATTACCCAGGCCAGTCTATGGCCTGCCATGGTGGCCATGGTCTCGTCGAGTGAGTGCCCAATAGCATCTGGAAGTTTCCAGAAGAGGCTGGTATACATATCTGTGACCCTAATGAAAATCCCATTCCTCGGAAGTCTGACTCTGGCTCAGACCGTGTTCACACTGTGGCTCGGTGTTCCTCCAACACCTCCACCCCAGTCTCTATAAGCTTCTGGGACACCTCTGGTCTGACTCATGTACTCAGATGGTTCTTTCCTTAGTCTCTGTATCCCTCTCTCTCTTTCTGCTTGTTTTTCTTTCATCTTGTCCTGCCAAGATGAAGGGCCAACTATCACAGTCAGTACTTTAGCCCTTTCTGGCTCAAATCTGCTACTCCGTGAGTGGTTTAATTTTTTTTTTTTTTTTTTTTTGACATTTGCAGAGATTTCCCTTGTCTTCATGCTTTGGTAGGTCCCAGGATACATTTTAAATTTAATCATTTACTTGTGTGATGTGAGGGCACCTCATTGGTGCTACTGCTGTGTTTAGGCAATGTTTGTGTTTACACAAACACTCAAAACTGTCCATTCTCTGTCAATGAATGAATGAATGAATGAAATTTTTATTGACAGAGATGAGAGTTAACAGTACAAGTCAAGTACACACTGCAACAAAACTGATAACAGCTTGGAGAATTACAGTACAATTCAAGTACAAGTACATCAAATCTGACAGAGCTGATTGGACACAATGGCATTCAATGTACATGTTCGGACAAAGTCAGCACTGGCCATTCATCTTCAATAGCATTCATTGTCCTAACTAGCATTCAGCTAGGGACAATGTTTGTGTTTACACAAACCCTAAAGGCTGTCAAATACTCAAGAATGTACTGTATGTAAACGGTAAAGCGGTTTAGGATCGGTCAAATGTCAAAATGAGTCTGATCAGGCTGAAACTTTGCCCAAATTAGATGACTAGTGTTTTAAAAGGCTGATGTCAGAGACATGCCACATGAAGACTAAGTTCCACTTTGTTTCTTCATCTATAGAAAATTATACTATGTAGTGTATACTTGCTCACAATTAATGGCGTTGCAATTTGTCATTGGCGAACATGTGTATATACCGTATATACTGTATATAGTAAAGGGGTTAAGTGGGTAGTTGCAACAACATGAGTACAGAAGACTTTTGCTGACTTATTACTGCCGCTGCTACTCGTTTTGGAGGGAGAGGAATTCGTTCTCATGGCTCCTGTCCAGCTTTGCCACAGAGGACGGCCCAGAAACATAGTCTCAACACATGGTCGGCTGTGTGTCAAATCTAGGGTTTGGAAAAGGAGAAACGGCATGAAAGAGAAATGGGGGGAAAAGTGCCGCTTATGATACTGAATCAAACCCAGCCATTTCCTGTGCCCAGATCCCGGCTCTGCGCAGCAGTCTCCCATATATGGCAATGGTATTTGCATGAAGGGAAAGCCTGGTCAGGTCTTATGGATTCATGGACTGGGTGCACAAATTCCTCTGGATTCACTTCTGTGAATGTTTTGCTCACATTGCATGACAGTAACGTTGCCAAACCTTATTTTTTACCCTTTTTGTTTTGCTCAGGGAGGGAAAACCAAAGCAAAAGAAGTATGCTATAATGGTTTTTGTGTCACTGGTGAAAATTAAACAGTGATTTTCTTAACTTCAAATGTCTTTTTTTACGAGCCTAGATAGCATTTTATGCAATACTAGTTGCGTCTCTGTTGCTTAGTGTATCTGTAATGTTGCCGAACACAACAGCGTTCAGCGCTCACTCAGTGCTCGGAGAGGCGAGTCTAGCTTGGTTCCATGGTGATGATGCTGCTATGATCACAGACTCCAGTGCTCCCATTTATCTCTCACGGGAGTGTCTGTGTGTGTGTCTGTGACGCGTGTGAGAGAGAAAGAGAGAGAAATGGAGAGAGGCTGAGTGTGTGTTTTCGCTCATGTTTGCTCTATTGTGCAGGATTATGCTTATGCACAAACATTAGTGTGCATTTTCAGAGACCAACGGCATAGACCTAAGTCAGCCTTTCTTCCATTTCTTCCAACTAGTCAATCACTTAGCATCTATTCTTGCTGCATCAACTGAGCATTGTGTTCCCCCTCGCTTGCAGTCACTGGACACTCCATGTGAATCAGAGGAAGCACATGGGAGTCTACACCCTCTCCAGACCCAACAATAGAGCTAGTTGGCACAGATTGCAGTGCAGTGAGTTCACACAGGGAATTGGCTACAGCTTAATTGGGGAGATGTCATTTAAGACTACTTGGAAGTTGGAAATGCAAGGCAAACCACATAAACTCCAGTGGGTATGTACGCATGTCGGTGTTGTCCACCAGCCAATAATGGACCACCATTCTTGATGACGTAACTAAGGTCTGTGTTAGTATCAGTGCTTGGTGGCAAGTTGGCAGCCAAGTTCTCTGTTCCTGAGACATAAATCGGTATTTCACTTCTGCTGAGAGCTTGATTGTGACATTTATATTGGCCTTTTCAACTAAAACAACTGAAACCCTATCATCTGTTTCTGCCAGCCTTTTGACCACCAGGTTAATTGAAAATCCCACCAACGGTAGAAAGCATCAGTCTTAAAGCTGACATCTGCTCTAGACAATATTTCATTTATGTTCATTCATTCGCAGAACAACAATATTGACTGTGTTACATTAACAGAAGGACTTCAGATTGAACGTTTTATAATGAGCATGCTGCACGCATGAGTGATATTACAAACAGTGGGAGCTTTCCATGCCACTGTGGTTGAAATGTGACATTTTAGACTAGGTTTGTGTAGGTTTTCCAAGAGTCAAATTCGCGTACATTTAAAAGTACCTCCAAGGCACATGAGCGCATGGTTTCTTTACCCCCTGTTGCTTTTTCACACAGTGAAACAACCTTTTTTCCAGACGTGATTATGCAGTTTCGCAGGAACCCATTGCAACGTGTGAGACACAGAGTATTAGCTAACCTGACCTGATCCACACCCAACATTGCTGTCAGGTGGAAACCTTGTATGTCCAAAACTGTTACTGTGTATGAAACTGTGTAGTACCTACTTATTAACAAATTGTCACAACTTTTATAACAATGATACAATATTAATATCCAATCTGAGCTTGTAGGTCAGATATTTTCCCTATTTCTTTGGAAAAAGAATATTGCGTTATAATTGTTTGCGTAAGAAATAAACAAAACATTATTACAAGACTGTGGTTCCATCGAGGCATCTTCCAGTCATCAGTGTCATCCTCCCTCTCTGCCGCTACCCCCCTAGGACATTGGTGTCAGTAATAAAGTGCTCTCCGGCTGCTTGGACTGGTTAAATAAGGGTTAAGAGTCAAGACAAAACAAAACAACCTCCCATGTTTCCGGCTACCAACCTCTCCCTCTTGAATCACAAGCAAGAGCAGGGAGAGGGTATATTTAGCGTGCCCAAAAAATGTTTTCGTTTAGTAGTTGAGCCCCGATGCTTGCTTCACTTTTGTTATTTGAATAAACTGTTTCATCCAAGGAAAGGGCTGGCTGTAATAAGGAAGTGCCGGGGGATGGTACTGTTAACCGCCTGAAATAAAGAAAACACAAGAGAATATACAAGCAAAATATAGTACAGTTCTAGTAGTTTTTTTGGAGGGATACACAGGGCGCAGAATACTACCATAGTTAGATTAAGTCAGTTCCTTATAGGGTAAATAAGGTAAACATTAACCACTTAAAGTCGTTTACTATAGTCCCCCAGGGTTTATACTCTCCCCCCTCGTTTTTCCAACTAAATATATATGCTGAAAGTCAATGATCAACCATGTCAGGATCATGTGCTGTGTGCTTATAGATCTGCAATTTGTGACAAAGGTTTGCCCCTAGTGAGACACTAGGGGTTCATTACAGCACTCGCTATAAGTATTTCTATAGGATTAAACGGTAAGCATTTGTATGCTATTGGAATGGGGATATTGTTTTTAAATCTCTTCTACAGAATTCTAAAAATTGGTGTAATCTAATGTGCGCAAACTTAATTTTACTGATGTAGTTCGTCACACCTAGCATCAGCTTCCGGTACTTCAACACAACTTTTCTGCACCAAGCCTCATACACTTGAGTGCCCCAGATCGAACCCATGAACTTGCGGCCTAAGCAAGGCAAGAGCTTTAACATACCCTGGAGACAATACCTGGATGTAATATGACTCCAAATGTGGGAATGTTACAGTACCTGTATGTCCCGATTATAGCCACATAGAAGTAATGAACGTCAAATATTTCTCAATGTATAAGCACGATCGGTGTAGCGGTTTGCGTGACAAACATTGCTGCAGAATCCATATTAGAAATTCTTTCAGACTGTTGCTTTAGCAAGATTTTCATCTTCTCATCTCATCACTTGTCTGTCATCTACAGCATCTACATGTGCCTTTGAGCACAGTACTGGTGCTGATTCTTGATAGCCTGGAAGGACCAGCCTCATTTGCCGTTGTAACATTCAACTTATAATTGTTACCGGCAACTGAGTCTGGATAGGGGCTGCTTGACTCGAATTTCCCCGACGCCAGCTGTTGCGTAGTACTGTTGTTTCTGATTTAATGTTGTTCCAATGAAGGCAAACTGTTGTTTAGCCTCGGCAGTATTTCAACCTTCATAAGCCATGCCCACTCGTGGAGATATGCTCCTTGCCAGCCGAAGTTGCGGTGAAGTTGAATTTGAACTTCAACGTAACACAGTCTGGTACACGGGCTAGATTCTTGATATCCCTCCAGATGTTCTTCCATCCTCTTCATTCATTAAGTCATTGTATTATAAAAGGTCGAAGTTTGAGAATGACATCAACTGGTAATGCACATTCACACTGACAAGTAAAAGGAAAAAAACAAAACATCCCTTCATCTGGTTCAAAAAAGTTGTAGAACATAATGGGTTCCACCTGGAAAAATAACTAAGCAATTATTGTCTGCTTGCCTCCTGAGTGAAAATGCCCATACAATTAGTCTGAGGAGCAATTAACATTCTTTACCATGTCACAGGCTATGACTGAGTCTATAAAGGTAGAGGGTTTGTGAAGAAAACTTGAGAATGTTACGGCCTCATTGGTGGAGCAAATGGGACCCCTCGATTTTGTACACATTAATTACGGTACTGTTGGCTTGGCATCAACAGGGCTACTTTTACACATGTCATATGCGGATATGGCTTAATGTTCCTACAATATCATTATGGTTCTGCCGTTTGCTGTTTTGGTTTAACTGACTGACTCATGTGTAAAGACTACTGTGTTCTTTGGTTTTAATCCCACTTTTTAATTTGCGGAGGGGTGCCTACCACTTAATGACTCGCGCTACGATAGCCATAGGAATTTGAGGCGTGGGTAATTTCTAACTTTTGGATTTGGAAGACTTCTCCCACACACACTCACACTTGTGTCACAACACATCACTTTGCACCACATTGTGAGCATGTAGATCAGCTATTTTCATTTTTCACTACTTCTCATTTATGGAATTTATTTTTTCTTCATGAATTCACTGAAAATAGATAATAGAAAATAGATTTTTGGTTGAATTCATGAAAAGTTTAGCTTTTTATGTTTTGAAATAATAATAATAACTAAGAACTAAATGAACAAAATTTGGGGACCCATAACAATGTGTCCGACTCAGAAATGGGTCCCCCAGTGTTGAAGGTGGACCAGTGTGCCACCCAGAGGCTCTCTCTCTTCTCCTTGGCTCACTCCCAGCAGAGCCAGGAAGTCAAAGAGTTATAGACGACGTCATGGTGTTGTTGTTGTCCAGTGTTGACTCATGCTTTGGCAGTGGTGCCACGGCTTTGATTGGTTCCCCAGCCAGGAGAAAGAAACTCACACACCTCATCAGTGCATTGTGCTCCGTCTTAACGCGGTATTGTGATGACGTTGACTCACACACACAGCTCATGGTGATGATGATGAGAGTCGGTGACCTCAGCCCTCTGGAGCGGTGCTTCCCAAACAATGGGTTGTGTTGGGGAATGGGAGGACCCACCTTTGTGGGTTGGTCATACATATGCTTTGTGTTTGGGTCTGTGTGTGCACATGGGCGTTAATTAGATGTCCTCTGCAGCACTGATCAGTTTCTTCTTCATTTATTTCCATGCATTTCATTCTCTCATTCTGAACCGATTTTGTCTGTGACTCTTCTTGATCAAAGCTATTTAACCACATCCAGCCTGGCTGGCTTGCCCGTTGAAAGCCGAATTAAAGTAGTAGAATCATGCAAATGTCTCATACAACACTAAGGTGTGTGTGGTGAGGAACACGTTAGCCTTTAGGCCATGCCATTGTGCCATTGTGTTTGCATGTGAACTCACAGTGTTGTGTGTGTGTGTGTGTGTGTGTTTTCAGGGGAGCCGGGGCCACTACCGCTACCACTGGCAGAGTCACAATGTCAAGCACAGCGGTGTGGACGACATGGTGCTGCTCACCAAGATCAACGAGGACGCCATCGTGGAGAACCTCAAGAAGAGATACATGGATGACTACATCTTTGTATCCTTTTTTCCCCCCTGTTCTTTGCATTCCCTCTCGGTTCACACCCGGGCGAGGAATAGCTGTGTCCCGACTCCATCCCCTCCCCTCCCTGCGCTCACTGCTATTCCCAGAATAGCTGAATGGTCATTCAGTGTCATAGTTGGGTCGTTTCCGACCGTTCCGTGACCGCGGAGAGCGAAGGTCCGTTTCTCAATGGAATTATCATCTAAGAGGGTTATTAAACAAATTTGGCCGGGGTGCCCTTTCTGAAAGTGTGGGCAATTTTTTTTAGAGCCCATAATCCAAAATGTCCGACCCAAAAAATGTGTTTTTCCTTCATAACTTGAAATGCATTGATTTTACACCCCATAAATGTATTGAACATTAATACAAAGTCGGGCATTACGGACGATCTGGTACCGAGCACATGTCTGTATCTTCTATGGTTCTCGAGATACAGCATATAGGTACTTTCACAGATTGAGTAGAGCAAGACATTATTAACATTGATTTTTAAGTCAATCAAATGGTGATACAGGCATGGGAATTGGTACACACACTCTTCAAACCCCACTATTTCTAAAAGTACTGCATGCTCTGCAAAATTCCAAGATGGCAGCCCCCAAAATCCAAGATGTCCGTCCAAAAATGTGGTTTTTCATTCATAACTCAAAATACGAAGATTTTAAGCCCCATAAATGTATTGAACGTTAATATAAAGTTGGACATTACGGACATCTTGATACCAAGCACATGTCTGTATGTACTACGGTTCTTGAGTTATAATATATAGGTAGTTATGGGGCACCATAAGGGTAACATTTTGGCACGTTTCACTCATTTACTCAAAGTTCCCTTTATCACCATGTCTACTATGTTCAGGAAACGGACCTACATGGGTCTGCTATCATAAACCACTTCAAGTTTTTCAATTGATGAAACGGGTCGGGAGTTATTAAACCGAACGTGAATGCTGTTCCAGTGCTAAATTTGCTGCGCACATTTTGCGAATATAAGCTAGGCAGAATTGTCCTGTCTGTGCATTAGACTGAGTCTGTGCTTCACAATAAGAGTTTGTGAAGTATGTGAATGTGAGTATGTGAAGCGGACACACCAAGTGTAGCATGTGCCATAGTGTCAGGGTTTAATATGCTAACAAGTGCAATAGGCTAATACGTGCAATAGCATAATATACTGTATGTACAATAGTACATACATGCAATAGTGCCATAGGGTAATATGTGTAATAGTGCAATGTATGTGCATTAGGGTAATATGTGTAATAGTGCAATATGTGTGCATTAGGGTAGTAGTGTAAGATATGCAATAGTGTAATAGTGTAATAGGGTAATATATGTAATAGTGTAGTACAAGTAGAATAGGCTGATAAGTGTAATAGTCAAATGTTTGTGCATTATCGTAATAGTGTAATAGTGTAATAGATGCAATAGTGTAATAGGGCTAATAGTCTAATATATGTGCAATAGGCTAATATTACATTAGTGTAATAGGGTATTATGTGTAATAGTGCATTAAGTGTAATAGTGTAATATGTGTGCATTAGGGTAATAGTGTAATATGTGTAATATTGTAATATTTGTAATAAGTCCAATAGGCTAGTATGTGTAATAGTGTAACATGTGCATTAGGGTAATAGTGTAATATATGCAATAGTGGTATAGTGTAATAGGACAATTACACTATGCCACTATTGCATATATTACACCACAACCCTAATGCACAGATATCACACTATTACAGTTATAAGCCTATTGTACTTATTACACTATTACACAATTACACATATTACACTATGACACTATTTTATATAATACACTATTACCCTATTACACAATTACGCTAATGCATATACTACACTATTACCCTAATGCACAAATATTGCACTATTACCCTTATTAGCCCATTTTACTTATTACAGTAATTACACTATTGCACTATTATACATATTACCCTATTACATCATACCACTATTGCATATATTCCACTATTACACTATTATCCTAATGCACAAATATTACACTATTACATTTATTAGACTATTGCACTTATTACACTATTACACACAATACCCTATTAAACTATGACACTACTGTATATAATATAGTATTAGCCTATTGCACATATACTACACTATTGCCGTATTACACTATTACACTCTTGCACATACTACACTATTACCCTAATGCACAAATATTGCACTATTACACTTATTAGCCTATTTTACTTATTACAGTAATTACACTATTGCACTATTATACATATTACCCTATTACATCATACCACTATTGCATATATTCCACTATTACACTATTATCCTAATGCACAAATATTACACTATTACATTTATTAGACTATTGCACTTATTACACTATTACACACAATACCCTATTAAACTATGACACTACTGTATATAATATACTATTAGCCTATTGCACATATACTACACCAGGGGTGGCCAACCGGTCGCAGACTAAGAGCCACGTTTTTCACTGTGTTACGGCAAAGAGCCACATCAAATGGTCACAACAGTTAGAAAACCGCTGCGACGGCCGTCACGGCCGTCACGGTCGCAAATAGAAACATACAGACATGTATTTTGAAACGGGGTTTACAATCCAAAAAAGTATATGACATTCTCAAGAGTTAAAATATTCATCATGTGAATTAGCCCAAGTCTACACTGCTAGAGAATGTGGAAGATTAATGGTCATTTTGATCTGTATGTTTCACTGTTTTGTTTTCTCTGAAATTCAGCCTGGAATTGTTGACACAAGTAAAGGAAATCTTTAGCTTTGGGGTCTATGGAGCTAAAATGGTGGTCTGTGGCTCAAATTCTGAATAAATGGTGGGCCCTGGTAGAAAAAAAGGTTGAAAACCACTGGTATAGGGAATGAATGACTGCGCCATGAGGCCAAGCGTTTTTGACAGCTTCATGTGGAAGCCCCTTAAGAGCCGCATGTAACCAGCTGAAGAGCCGCATGAGGCTCGCGAGCCTCAGGTTGGCCACCCCTGTACTACACTATTGCCGTATTACACTATTACACTATTGCATATATTACACTATTACCCTAATGCACATATATTGCACTATTACACATATTACCCTAATGCACATATATTGTACTATTACACATATTACCCTATGACACTATTGCATATATTACACTATTACACTATTAGCCTATTGTACATACAGTATATTATGATATTACACGTATTAGCCTATTGCACTTATTAGCATATTATACCCTGACATTCTGACACATGCTACACTTGGTGCGTCCACATATACTCTTATTGTGAAACACAGACTCAGTGTGATGCACAGACAGGACAATTCTGCCTGGCTTGTATTCGCAAAACGTGCGCAGCAAATATAACACTGGAACAGCATTCACATTCGGTTTGATAACTCCCGACCCGTTTCATCAATTGAAAAACTTGAAGTGGTTTATGATAGCAGAACCATGTAGGTCCGTTTCCTGAACATAGTAGACATGGTGATAAAGGGATCTTTGAGTAAATGAGTGAAACGTGCCAAAATGTTACCCTTATGGTGCCTCATAACTACCTATATATTGTAACTCAAGAACCGTAGTACATACAGACATGTACTTGGTATCAAAATGTCCGTAATGCCCAACTTTATATTAATGTTCAATACATTTATGGGGCTTAAAATCTTCGTATTTTGAGTTATGAATGAAAAACCACATTTTTGGACGGACATCTTGGATTTTGGGGGCTGCCATCTTGGAATTTTGCAGAGCATGCAGTACTTTTAGAAATAGTGGGGTTTGAAGAGTGTGTGTACCAATTCCCATGCCTGTATCACCATTTGATTGACTTAAAAATCAATGTTAATAATGTCTTGCTCTACTCAATCTGTGAAAGTACCTATATGCTGTATCTCGAGAACCATAGGAGATACAGACATGTGCTTGGTACCAAATCGTCCGTAGTCCCCAACTTTGTATTAATGTTCAATACATTTATGGGGTGTAAAATCAATGCATTTCAAGTTATGAAGGAAAAACACATTTTTTGGGGTGGACATTTTGGATTATGGGCTCTAAAAAAAATTGCCCGCACTTTCAGAAAGGGCACCCCGGCCAAATTTGTTTAATAACCCTCTTAGATGATAATTCCATTGAGAAACGGACCTTCGCTCTCCGCGGTCACGGAACGGTCGGAAACGACCCAACTTCAGTGTCATCGTTAGCTCTGAGTAATAGACTAGTGTTTGAGGGAAGTCTGTGCCATGTGCTAGCTGGGGAAGGGGGGTAGGGGGGCAAAAAAGACCCTTCTGTGTCACTGGCTGGACCCTGACTCCTGATCCCCTTGGGCTTGAATGAATGCTAATCCCATTCGCCCTGTTTTGATCTCTGCACGACTGGGCATTTAGCCGGAAGCATACTGAAAGCAATATTTAGACCCTACAACCGAATGAATCTTCCCCGTGTATCAAACTTATTTCTTCTTGTCTCTGTCAGTGAGTGGCACGAGAACATTCTCATATTTATTTTATAATTGACAAATTAAGTAATCCAGTAATTAACCATTTCATCCTGTGTTATACTTTGTTGTGCAATGTTGCCGTAATTGATGCTCATTAATCATAATCATATTGGTAATGATCTGAAGTCATTATCAGTATATTCCAGCTCTAGGTCTCAGTTTTACATGTAAAACTGGAAAAATCGTTTCCCTCAACAACACTTCACTTCAATTCAAATGAGCTTTATTGGCATGAGAAAACAAACCTTTACATTGTCCAACAGCAAGGTTTTTCTTTTTTAAAGTTCACTGCCTGTGCCTCTGTCATTTACATATATCATCATGATCGTAGAAGATAGAAATGTATCTAGAGGTGGAAAGCAACGCCATCTGTTTTCTTTCAGCCTCCTTGAATTAGGAGTTTAATGAACGCGGGCAGCTTCAAACTTGAACACCAACTGAGTCAATCCTTTGACTGCTGCGGGCAGCAAATTGCAATAACACCAGTCTCCCTCCAACCACAAATGTATTGGCCTGTGGGTCAGTGCAGGGAACCCTCAATACCAGCTTTATTTGACGCAAGGGGCAGATTTTTTATGCTGCAGGACACAAGCCCTATACACTATTACGTACTGCGTCGGTGACACATAAACACTAGGTCTTTATAAGGCTCTGGTCCAATCGTGAAAACATTACACGCATACTATACCCACTACCACTAGTGTGACGTCATGGTCCAAATGATCACGGTTTATATAATTTCTTTCCCCCATCGTACACACAAGAGGTTATGAAACTATACTTTGTCTCTCAGTTGGTTGGTTGATCTCGCAGTTAATTACATGTAGAAGTACAACATGGAAAGTATTTATTTGTTTTCCTGGATAATCTTGGATTTTTAGAGCACTGTTTTGTCCAGGGACATATGGAACCAAAGTGGATGTGTACATTTGCTTTCATTTGTGCATTCTCAGAGTTAAATTAACAAGGGTGGATTTTATAGTGTAGATTGTTGTTCCAGAAGTTATTATATCATTATTGAGGATTATATTATGCCAATGGGGGTCCGTTGAAATGAATGTGCTACTTCTGTGCTGTTTGTTCTATGATCCTTAACCTAGAACTTCCTCAGACATACATTGGCCCCGTGCTCATCTCTGTCAATCCCTTCAAGCAGATGCCATACTTTGGTGAAAAGGAAATTGAGATGTATCAAGGCGCGGTGAGTAGAAACCTGTCTAAAGTCTCATTTAGGCTACGTCCACACTAATACGATCCGCAGTGAAAACGCAAAACTTTTTTTAACGATTCGCCCTTCATTCCCACTGAAACACCCAAAACGGTAAACGAATCCGTCAAACTTTGAATCCGGCTCCCAGAATGGATAGAAATGAAACCGCTCACTCCGCGTCTCCATGTAGACGGCTCGATCCGACCTTTTTGGTATCCAGCCCTATCTGCGCCTTAACACGCATGCTCATCCCTGAACAACAATAAACAAAGATGGCGGCACGCAGCGTTTGCATTCATTGCATTAATGCTATAGAAAATAGTTCATAGTTAGTGCATTTCCAACAAGATGTGCTGCTTCTATGCACCAACAGCACCGCTGTTTGTAAATTGTAACAAGTGTCTGTTCGGTCTGTTCATGTTTACGTTCGTCAGAGGCAGTGTTGCCAGAATGTGAGAGAGAAATAAGCACCCAGGCCTATACTAGCCCAAACGCGACCAGGTTATTTGAGAACAGCAGATCAACAAGTTTGTGGCTTGTGACATGATGTTGCATTTTGGGAGCTTGTTGATCCTCTCTCTAAGACAAACTTATATACCCTATTGGCCTGAATATAAGAACATTTTCCCCAAAGGAAATATCCTAAAAACAGGCTAAGTGACTAGACCATTTGACATCCATCCATCGTCCATCATTTGACATGTTATTTTTCCACAAATTCATGTAGAAAAATGGGTGTTGTCTTATATTTGTTTCAAAACGGTGCATTTATGCATATAGGCTACCATAGAAAAGTGACAAGAAATGTATTAATAGGCTACACAAAATCACAAGACTAGACAATCTGTTACAGCTCAGCTCACAGGCTACAATTCTTCACCCATGGGTGAATCCCCTAGGGTTTTTTGCATTATCCTATAGCGCCACTGAAATACTGATTTTTTTATTTCAGTATTTTTAGTCTTTAATTGTTTAGTTTTTATAATCTGCTAAAACAAATCAAAGGAAACAAGCTCAACTAATGAACAATATACCCAAAGTCACTTAGAACACGCAATAGGCCCAAAGTCACTTAGAAGAACACGCAAACATGGCAGCCGCTTATCTTTTCTCTTCTTGGATATTTGTGCCAACGAGTTGCTACAGCGACACCTACAGGCCCAGCATATGTACTGCAGCGTATTCAAGAGGAGTTTGCCGGATTCACAGACTTAGTGGGGACGTATGTATTAATTGATTCGGTCAGTGGATACGGTAAACATTTGAGACCGTTTTCGTTTTTTCACGGCGGATCGTCTTATTGGAAACAGGGCCTTAGACTGTTACACGTTAGTGTTGCTTGCCAAAAAAAAAAAAAGATCTCCAAGCTAACAACACATATCTCGCTGGAAAATTGTTTCTTGATGGCAAGTGACAGCAGTGAGTGTGAATGTTTTTTTTTTTTCTGAAACAATTTCAACCTGTTATTGTTTTGGGAATGTCGCTATAGGTGAACATGTACAAAAGTTTGCACCAATAACAGCAATGTCACAATGTGTTATGATTTTCGGATGCATATTGACAATTTATTTGTATGTCGCCAAAGTATAATATAGGGCTTAAAGAGGAATTCCTTTCATTTTCAACATTTTTCTGTTGAGTGTACACATGGAGTGGATCCATTTGGTTCCATTTGTTATTTCCACCATTTGGTTACATTTATTACTTCCACAACATCCCTAAGGTCAAATAATGAAAATAAAATGTTGAAAATGTGTGGATCACTAAAACCGTGCAAGCGCAGCTGTTGCATCACCACTCAGCTGATGCCAGAGCTGTGTATATACGTGCAACTACTAGTTATGTAATGTATATACTGTAAACAACCCCAACCCATCAATACAACATCCTGGTTGTTAGGCTGGTCATTCGCACATATCCCATTCTCCTCCACTCCATTGGGGTCCATTCAAAACAAAAACTTTACATGCATTTTCTCAAAATAGTCCTTGTGAAAAGCACCCTATGTTTACGTCCTTATAGTGATTTTTGACTGCATTGTGGAAAAAATTCTACCAATTGATACAAGAGAAAACTGAACAACCTAACTCCTAGAGCAGCTCTATTTACTTCTGTTTCATGTCTGTGTGGGAAAAACACTGGAAGGTCTTGAATGCATGTATATAATGCCTCTGTGCAGCACCCCATATGAGATACAATAGCCTTTTTATTAGTTCATTTTTAGTATAATTCTGATTATGGAAATTAACATAATTCATAATGCATGACAAACTATATTTAATGAAATAAAATTAGGATAAATGCATTACCAGTAGTAAACAATGGCATGTTTTAGTCTGCTCAGCTGACTTTTGTCAGACAGTGAAAAAAGTGAAAAGATGATTACTAGAAGAGTAAATCATGAGTAGCACTTCTGCCACCATGGATCCATTTATTCTATATATATATATATATATATATATATATATATATATATATATATATATATATATATATATATATATATATATATATATATATATATATATATATATATATATATATAATATGTTTTATATTATATACATTGGTTTAGAGAGAAGGATGAAGTTTTAATGTAAGATTGCAAAGGAATTGAAAAAACGCAACTACGTTCCAGTGAGATGACATAGATGATGAGAAACTACAATAGCATTGAACAGACTTGTTGGCAGCGCCTCAGCACCAGCAGGTGTAAATTCATGAAATGTTTTTCAGGAATTTATCATGTTTCATGTTATGACTCCTCCAGTTCTCAATAACGACCAAAGTTGCAACACTTCAACCAAGTGGCAAAAAATAAAAGGGGCAGCATGTGGCTAAAAATGAGTTAGGTGACACTTTTGCATAATTACACTTATTAGAAAACAAATACGATGTCAACAATCTGGAGATCTATTAGAGTAATTTTAACTCCATAGAGTTCACAGCCCTTCATCTTTAATTCTGTATTTGCGCAGTCCTTGGCGTCGGTGAGTCGGAGACTTTACAAGACGAGAGTTTTCCCATACATGGTATTAGATTCAACATTTCACTGTTGTTCCAACTTCTTTTTATATCATCTACCACCAGGCCCAGTATGAAAACCCTCCACACATCTACGCCCTGGCAGATAACATGTACAGAAACATGATGATCGATCGTGAGAACCAGTGTGTGATCATCAGGTAAGCCCTGACCCTCCAATCCACATTCTCTGTGCGCGTGTGCGTGTGCGTGTGCGTGTGTGCGTGCGTGCGTGCGTGCGGGTCACCACATCTGTCAGAATTCAGACGTGCATAGTACATTTCCTCAAGTACTGTACAATTTTGATACAGTACATTTACTTTACTTGAGTATTTCCCTTTTTTGGATACTATATCTACTCCACTCAGAGCCAAATTTGTACCTTTTACATCACTCCAATCAGCTTTGGTTATTATTTCTCTGTGCAGATTTGGATTATTAATAGAAACATGAAATAATCACATATTCTCTATTTTATATGTAGGCTGTGATGTGGAGCGTTTGTGAGCTCTTCGATCGGCTATTTTAAAATCATTTGTAAGTTTCTAAATTTGGCACTCTTAAGTGAAATTGTGGATACAGGGCAACAGAGTATTCTAACTTTCACTTGGGTAAAACATCCTGAGTTATACCACCATCAGAATGTATGGTGCAGGAAATAGCGAGACAGAGTTGCAGCCAGGGACAGATGAGATGGTAATCTGTGTGTGTGCTGCTGTTGTGACACTCAGGAACAAGTGTACTGTTCCTGAGTGTGTGCGTGCGTGCGAGTGTGCGTGTGTGCTGACGATGGCCACAGGGGAGGGAGGAGGACGATACACATCTAACAGGTTCCACCACATCTCTGGGTACAGCTGACTGGCCACAATGTGGGAAGCTCTGTGAAGTAAAAGTCCTAGACAATTGTACAAACCAGATCTACAGTAGGAGCTTAAAGATGGAGTGCTGTGATTTCATGACTTGACATCTACTTCATTAGATGTCTTGGTGTAGTTGTTATGTGCAATGATGTCTTCCTTTTGTGTTTATGGTTTCTTCCTGGAGGCTGAAACCTTGAGTCAAACATGGCAATGAGAAAACAAGAAGTGGTGCATCATGGCATCTGCAGTATTATTTCTGCAGAATTGTTGTATGAAATGTCAAGATTATGCGTGGTTGCAAAAGTTGTGCGATGAATTGAAACGGACGCGGTCATACCAACTACTACTAATGAACTGAAGTATAGCTCTCTGACTATCAGTCAATCAGCACATGTTGGCATTGCTGAGATAAGCACAAGTCAAGTTCTTCAGTCCTTCAGTTCAGGTGGATCACCCCCCACAAGGCCAACCTTTTTTTTAGTAAAGTGTACAGTGGATTCCATCTGTATATTCCATCTGGGTTGTGACATTGCCAATGATGTT
The DNA here is from genome assembly GCA_039105355.1 of Benthosema pterotum. Classification (NCBI taxonomy): domain Eukaryota; kingdom Metazoa; phylum Chordata; class Actinopteri; order Myctophiformes; family Myctophidae; genus Benthosema; species Benthosema pterotum. The sequence continues at coordinate 27,720,009 of CM076966.1, read as the reverse complement.
AGTTAGCCCCCACAAAGTTGCCATTCTCGTAACTCTTTGACGTGTACATTCCTACCACTGTAGTCACTGCAGTTATCCCCCCTTTTTTACAGGTCCATTAAGGCAGTGGGTTCCCGAAGTGGGGCCCCACGACGCCATGGGGTCCTTGAGGGGTTCCCCACACATGTGGGGGAAAAAAAGAATGGTTTTGAAAGAATTTTCCCTGGCACAAGATATTATCTGTTGGAACTAAATGTTTACTAATTCGGGGGTGGGGGGGTCCTTGACCTAAGTCAAAGAACCGCTGAACTGAATTGTTGAAGGCAGGATTGAACAGTGGCCGGTTGTGGACTCACTGTGTTGGGGAGGATGTGAGGGGAAAACCAATTCTAACATCTATTTCTGAGATGCTTCCTGACAGGAAGAACACCTGGAGATGGTCAAGAATTGCTTTTTCGCTGAATTCTTTTAGGGAGTTGCTCTGAGTGTTTGTTTTCTTTTCTTTAAGTCTCCTTTTTCCTCTTACCTCGTATTTTTATGAGCAGAGGTCATCAAGCAGTCTGGTCAGACGGGGGAGGGAAAAATGTCGATCCAGTGTTGATTTTTCTGGAGCTTATAGCTGACGCAATGCGTTTCACGGTGGTGAGCTTTGTAGGGGAAAAGTGTGGAGTCATGTTTTGGGCTTTTATCCTATGGGCCAGTCACCTGAGCGTGATGGTTACTGTAATGCTTACCTCATGACTAATGACCCCTGGTTCAGCACTTTCCCTGCTGTTGTTTGGCCCGGCGAGCAGTTGCTAGTTCAGTTTCCCCACATAAAGGCATGCAAGTGTATTTGTGATCAAACCAGATCTGCGAACAAAGGCATGGAAGTGGTTTTGTGATGACCGACGGATGAGCTGACAAAGGCCTCCATGAAATCGCTGCCCCGGGCAGTGTGGTCAACAACACACTGTGTTCGACCTTTGCCAAGTTATTAAGAAAATGTGACTGTGAATCAAGATGCAGGTCAATGCAGGCACCCGCCACCCGCCTGAACTTAAAGGATTGAATCATTCAAGATGGCCATATGGTAGCCTGGCACAACCAGCCTAAACCAAAACGGTGGTTACGAAGCAGATTCCAGCGTCACAGAAAACAAACGTCGAATCATGGGACTCTGATCAGTCACCGGAAAATAATTCAAACTGAGGAGTGCCAGACTTTCTTTCTTTCTTTCTTTCTTTCTTTCTTTCTTTCTTTCTTTCTTTCTTTCTTTCTTTCTTTCTTTCTTTCTTTCTTTCTTTCTTTCTTTCTTTCTTTCTTTCTTTCTTTCTTTCTTTCTTTCTTTCTTTCTTTCGCTGCTCAGTGGTTAGTACTGCTGTAGTAAAGTTTGAATCCCACTGGGAGCTGCATGCCGGAGGCCTTTCTGTGAGGAGTTTGTGTGTTCTATGTGGGTTTTATTTCAATCTCCAGAGGACAAAGTACATTAATGCGTATAGCATTGCTCCTGGATCTGTTTAATGTTCTCACCAAAGGGCACCCAAAGAACAGGTGGAGATTAAGATGGCTTAAATGCAGTGGATAATTTCCGGATATGTGTGAATGTACTTGGCAATAAATACCCTTAAATAAACACTCTTCCAGGCTGAGGTGCCTTTTCTGTTTAGGTCTTTGTGTGGCCTGCCGTGCGCTGATAAAAAAAATCGAGGTCTCTTTGTACGTTTTGTGTTGTGTCAGGAAATTTGAACAATAATCAAGCATTCCCGCTCTCATGTTCACATCTGCTTCTGCTTGGATTGTGAAATTGGACTTTAAACAAAGTTGTTACCACATAACTCGTATAGCTCACATGCAAAAATAAACACACCACATCTTTTGTAGCTGGGCTCTTGGAAGGGACCAGTACATACATGCAAATTTATACACTTTTATTTCCCTTTGACCAAATGGTAACCTCAGATTAGAATTCAGTCGAATCCAGTTGTATAGCTCCCATATAGATGAGTAATGTCCAAGTTAATTACACAACCTCTGTGTATACTCCACACAATGTGGTTTAATTTATGACTATGTTTGGGCAATAAATCACATGAGGAAGTTGACAATGTATTTAGCATCCGAATGCTACAATAATGAGACTAGCCCCTCAGGAGTCTCAGAATAGGATGTGATTCAGATTCCAGCCACAGCGTGAACAGAAAAACAAAACAAAACAATAACTTCGTTCCAGCTGCATATGCCACTGTTTGCACATGGAACACGAGGAGGCGAGAAACCTGACAATGAAATCCTGAAACAAAGGTGAATAGAGAATGATCCATTGTGTCGACAGCTTCTACCTCAGGGGCGGATCTACTCATGGGCATGGGGGGGCAATGCCCCCCCTAAATACCCAGTCTGCCCCCCCCAAACACGATGCCATGCAAAACAACCCAAGATATTTCATATTAAAGTGCTTGTATTTAAAATGATGTGAAACACTACTACTGCTACTACAACCCCAATTCCGTTGAAGTTGGGACGTTGTGAAAAATGTCAATAAAACCAGAATGCATTGATTTGCAAATCGTTTTCAACCTATATTCAGTTGAATACACCACAAAGACAATATATTTAATGTTCAAACTGATAAACTTTATTGTTTTTTGAAATTATACAATCTTTTGTAAATTGATCCCTGCAACACGTACCAAAAAAGTTGGGACAGGGGCAACAAAAGACTGGGAAAGGCCATGAATGCACAAATAACACCTGTTTGGAACATTCCACAAGTAAACAGTTTAATTTTAAACAGTTTAATATCGTGATTGGGTATAACAGGACCATCCCAGTCGTTCACAATCAAAGATGGGGCGAGGTTCACCACTTTGTGAACAATTCTGTGAGAAAATCATCCAACGGTTTAAAAACAATGTTTCTCAACATTCAATTGCAAAGAATTTGGTGATTTCATCATCTACAGTCCATAATATAATCAAAACGTTCAAAGAATCTGAAGAAGTTGCTATAGTAAAGCGACAAGGCCAAAAACCAACACCGAATACTTTTGACCTTTGATCCCTCAGGTGGCTCTGCATTAAAAACTGACATAATTGTGTAAGGGATATTACTGTGTGGACTCAGGAACACTCAGAAAACCATTGTCAGTTTACAGAATTAGTCGCTACACCTGCGATTGCAAGTTAAAACTCTACTATGCAAAGCAAAGCCATACATCAGAAAGGTTGGTTTGAAAAACAACCAGAAAAACAACCAGAAATGCCTTCTCTGGGTCTAATATCATTTGAAATGGTTAGACACAAAGTGGAAAAGTGTGCTGTGGTCTGATGAGTCCACATTTCTAAGGCATTTCTGGTTGTTTTTCAAACCAACCTTTCTGATGTATGGCTTTGCTTTGCATGGTAGAGTTTTAACTTGCAATCGTAGGTGTAGCGACTAATTCTGTAAACTGACAATGGTTTTCTGAGTGTTCCTGAGTCCACACAGTAATATCCCTTACACAATGATGTCAGTTTTTAATGCAGAGCCACCTGAGGGATCAAAGGTCAAAAGTATTCGGTGTTGGTTTTTGGCCTTGTCGCTTTACTATACCAACTTCTTCAGATTCTTTGAATGTTTTGATTATATTATGGACTGTAGATGATGAAATCACCAAATTCTTTGCAATTGAATGTTGAGAAACATTGTTTTTAAACCGTTGGATGATTTTCTCACAGAATTGTTCACAAAGTGGTGAACCTCGCCCCATCTTTGATTGTGAACGACTGGGATGGTCCTGTTATACCCAATCACAATATTAAACTGTTTAAAATTAACCTGTTTACCTGTGGAATGTTCCAAACAGGTGTTATTTGTGCATTCATGGCCTTTCCCAGTCTTTTGTTGCCCCTGTCCCAACTCTTTTGGTATGTGTTGCAGGGATCAATTTACAAAAGATTGTATAATTTCAAAAAACAATAAAGTTTATCAGTTTGAACATTAAATATATTGTCTTTGTGGTGTATTCAACTGAATATAGGTTGAAAACGATTTGCAAATCAATGCATTCTGGTTTTATTGACATTTTTCACAACGTCCCAACTTCAACGGAATTGGGGTTGTAATAACTACAGCTGTGTCACCACTAAACCAACAGCATTTCATCATTGAAAACAACTCTCTGAGTCAGACCTTTAGCTTTATGCATGCTGCGTGTCTGTTGCAACTTCTACAACAACTGATGTTATTATTGACGCTTAATTGCGTAATAAAAGTCCTGTAACTGAAAATGGTATGGGTGCGACTTCATTCGCGCCACAGGCGATGAAGCCGCCCCCATTTTCTCTTGCCCCTCCAACATGTTCTCTTGCCCCCCCAAATGAGACATTTTACATCCGTCCCTGTTCTACCTTGAAATGTATAAAATGGTATTGGGAGACTTTTATAACGTGGGGTTTCTCAACGTTTTTTGGGCTGGGAACCCCTGGAAATCCTTTGGCCATTTATCGCGACCCCCCCCCCCCCCCCCCCCCCTCCATTTACATTTACATCCGTGTAATAACAATCGGTGTGGCCCCTATAGGACCCTAAAATCAGGATCAGCATTGGACCCAAAACTGTGGCATGGGTTGGGCTCTAGTGGTTTCTTCAGAGAGGCATTACCAACATGACGCCCTTTTAGGACACAGAAGGAAAACACACTGCGCTGACATCCACTTCCAAACCACATATGTGAAATTAACTAGCACCCTGGCAATGTGCAAGGGGAAGGAAGAAAAAGATGTGTGTAGGCTGAGCAGAGACAGAAAAAGAAAAGAAAGTAAATGTGACAAAGCATGTTGAATGTTATGACTGGCGTACAGCATCCCTCCTCCCTGATAGATTTAACTTGTTTTGTTTCTGAGGTGGGATTTGCTTACATGAGCCAAAAAAGACTTATGGCGTTTGCACAGGAAGTGGACAAGTGCTGTTTCTGCATATGCAGTCAGACGCTGGGATTCCACCTAGTTTTGCAAGGAGCCTTATCATCAAATCGGGACTGAAGTCAATTATGATGAAGTCATCATGAAGTCATGAGCTTATCTGAGGTAGTGACGTTGCTGTAGAAAGTGTTGTAAAACACAACTGTGTGATTCATTCCACCCTATGTTTAATGTGTCACATAATTATCATTCCAAAGAGCAGGGACCAATCATTACTTACTATGATTGATGTACTCTTAAGCAAATTATCTGTGTCCTTATTTGGCATGACATTATAAGTGAACATGTTTATCAGAAATAGTGGTGTGTTGTGTGTCTGTAGATTGGTTTTCAATACAGACGTTTTTTTTTTTTTTTTTTTTTTGCTTTCCAATTGCCAATGACTGGGTTTGGCCTGCGGATATGTTTGTGAATTCTGGACAACTTAAGGCACTTTCTCTTTTTTGACATGTTTATATGAGATGTGTCAGTGAGTGTAGAGAGATAAAGAGATTCCCACTGGTGTCCTCACAGTCACTAGGAGCATAATGTGGTTGCTGTTGGACTGCCAGCTTGTATCTCCATGTCTTCCCATAAAATAATGCCCTAGCTTGTCGTACAACAGCACAACAAACTACCAGGAGGTATAAATTTCCCTTACTACCTCTCGAGACCTTGTCTGATATCTCATTAGATGGATTAATATTACAACTGACATGCCTGAATAAGTCAGAAACGAGGGCTGAACATTTATGTTCTGATTAATACCATGGAAAGCCACATAGATTTAGTGATTTCTGGTTTTATACCATTAAAAAGACCTAAAGTTGTCTTCACATGTCATAGGCCTTCTACAGGTGTAATTATGGACATGGCTATGAACACTGTTAATAGCTAATCTACAAGCTCCGCTTCCAAGGGGTTGCTGTGTTTTCTATTTGAGAACTTATGCATCAGATATTTTCAGATATTTACCAAAAAAGTGTGGATTATATTTTTAAATACAAAATAATGTTTGGGCATACAAGGTATCTACAGTACATGACAGTGGCGAACAATCCATCTAAAGTTCTTCTTATGAAGTGAACACAGTTGCAACTTAGGTTACCTGTTACGTATACAAAGCATACACAGTAGTGCCCTGCTGAATGCCCCGTTAGACTGGACATAATAAGCTGAAATATCAACAGTACAGTACTTACAGTACCTTTCAGAGCCAGGCATGCTGGTTCCAGTGTTGTATAAACAGACACCCTCATAATGCTTTTACATGTGACAGTGTACAGTAGCTGGTGTGCCCTGAATGGCACACTTTGCTGATTTTTTGTTATTACAAACTTTGGCTTTGAACAAAGTACTCCTACATTGTAGTATTGCTACAGTGCTTTCACTTATGTTGTTCTTCCACCACTGCGTTTGGTCAGTGGGACTGCTGCTGTAGGTAGAAATAACCTAGAAGAAGAGAAGTTGAAGGAGTACAACCAAAATCATCTTGTAACAAAAAACCAATGGTTCTTGCCGCAGTAAGGCAAAAACAACAGGCATCCACCTGGCATTGTCCTTGCTTCAAGAGCTGTCTCAATGTAGATCATGGATTTGAACTATTTGACAATTTGACCTAAGAATGTTTACGATTAAGTGAGCGTTGCCAAGCAAAGGTGTCGTATTGAACATCAAGGATATCTCCGGTTAAAACTCTCTCATTGTGTTTGTTTTCCAGTGGCGAGAGCGGTGCAGGGAAGACGGTGGCAGCTAAATATATCATGGGCTACATCTCCAGAGTGTCCGGAGGTGGACCTCGAGTACAGGTGAGAAGAACAAAAGCACTACAGTATCTATCTACTTCCTGACACAGACCTAATTTTGTTTAATGCTTAACCATCTTTGGCAAGACCTGCACAGTACTGCTGTCATTTACAGGAATCCTAAAGAGAAAGTGGCTGGGTTATGTCTATATTATCTAATATAATATGTTTATGACCAGGGCTCTAATTAGCAGCACATAGAGTTGTGCCAGCTCAGTGGACTTGTGGTTAAGAGTGTCTGCCCTGAGACGGGGAGGTCGGGGTGTGATTCCCGGCCAGGTCATACCAAAAACTCTAAAAATGGGGCCCAATGCCTCCCTGGTCGGCCCTCAGAATTAAGGGTTGAATTGGGGGTAAGTTCAACCCCCCTGGACAGTGTGTCATGTCCAGGGGGTTGTACTTGTGCATCAAGCTACCTCACACTACAGAAACAAGAGATAGACTCCTGGCCCATGGGCCTCATGGCTCGACAAGGCTTACTTACTTGTGTGTGTGCACAACACATGCTCTATTGTCTAATCATATTGAAATTATGATTGCATTGACACCTGTTGTCAAACTTAGGACAAACAGTATTAACATGATAACAAGTATAAAAAGTCCTACTGAATATACCTCACTGAATGTCATATTATGTTCGTCTACACTGGCTTGTATCAGTCAAAGATTCATTGCCGTGTGTGATGTGAGAAAGGACTGCATAAGGTCAGAGTGAGACTTTGAAACAATCCCATTATCTTCTGCCCGTCACTCCATTTCCCATTCACCCCATTATCAGTCCATCAGAAGCCTCTTCTTGCAACTTACAATTTACAATTTAGGCATTTAGCAGACGCTCTTAATCCAGAGCGACTTACAATGGTGAAAAGTTTACAATTTAATCTGGATTTACACTACATTTTACAACATACAATGAAGCGCTAAAAACATTGTCATACATTGGGCAACCTATATAAGTCATTGCAGCAAGTACTGTGGGTTGGTATATAATACAAGTGCTATGGGTTGAGATGGAGTCTGAAGAGGTGTGTCTTAAGACTGCGGCGGAAGATAGGTAGTGAGTCTGAGGTCCTGATTGCAGGGGGAAGTTCATTCCATAGTTTTGGGGCCAGGAGGGAGAAGAGCTTGGGGCGCGTGGAGCGTTGTCCAGGCGTTTTTAGTGGGGCTACTGCCAGCTTCCCAGTGTCGGCTGATCGGAGTGCGCGGGAGGGCTTGTAGGGTTTTATGAGGCCACTGAGGTAAGGTGCAGTCAAACCTTTGGTTGCTTTGAATGCAAGCGTGAGAGTTTTGAACACTGTGCGTGCAGCGACTGGGAGCCAATGGAGGGAGCGGAGAAGCGGAGTGACATGTGAGAATTTGGGCTGGTTAAAGACCAGACGGGCTGCAGCATTTTGGATCAATTGGAGGGGCTTAAGTGCACATGCCGGTAGGCCAGTAAGGAGGGAGTTACAGTAGTCCAGTTTAGATATGACTGTTGTCTGGATGAGAAGCTGGGCTGAATCTTGGGTGATGAAGGGTCTAATCCGTCTGATGTTGTGGAGTGTGAACCTACAGGATCGGGTGACAGCTGCGATGTGTGTTTTAAATGAGAGCTGGCTGTCCAGGACAATACCAAGGTTTTTCGCCGTAGGGGCTGAGGTTACCATGGCGTTATCAACAGATATGGTTAACTCCTGCAAGGGGGAGGACTTAGCGGGGAAAAATAGTAGTTCGGTTTTGTCCGGGTTCAGCTTCAGGTGGTTGGACGTCATCCACTGTGAGATGTCGGCCAAGCATGCGGTGATCCGTTCTTCCACATGGGTAGCGGAGGGGGGGAAGGACAGAAACAGTTGTGTGTCGTCGGCATAGCAGTGGTAGGATAGGTTGTGGGCAGTGATGATAGTCCCGAGAGACTTGGTATATAGGGAGAACAGGAGGGGACCGAGCACGGATCCCTGTGGGACCCCAGTTTGAAGGGTGCAGGGGGATGACAAGCACAAGGCTAAAACAGCATAAAAACAAAAGCTCTTCTTAGCAGGAAGAAGAGCAACAACAAAGCAGAACCAGCACAAAGCAAAAACAGCAGAAAAACAAGAGCAGGTAAGAGTGAAAAGAAGAGAAGTTTAGAGAGGCAGAGCAGAAAAAACAGGCAGGAAGGGCAAAGTAGGGAAGGATAGAGTTCAGCAAAGCAGGAAAAGAGAAATGGGAAACAAGGCAGGTGGAAAACAAAACGAATTCTTGAATTCTCTGTCTGTACCTGGGCAAAGTTGCAGGTAGTGTCCAGCTGCTATCTCTCTGCGGAGTCAGACCGTGAGTGAGACTGCCACCTGAGTGTTGCACTATAAATGGCTGGGAGGGTACTTTGTTGACAAAGTGGCCTTCTGAGCCTGCCCCCTAATGGGTGATTAAAGGTTTCACTTCCAGAGTACTCAGTAAGCCGTGTCCCTTTGCATAAAAATGTGCAAAAGGAAGGGTTAGTGGGTGCCCTTGGTGTGAATGGTCGTTTGGCAGTCGTGAGTCCGGCAGAGAGAGAGCAGAACAAAAACACAATAGAGTCACCAGACAGAGTAAAGAAGTTTAGAGTTTAAAGTTTTTAAACTTTTTAAACTCTAAACTCTAAACTTTTAAAGGTGCAGAGCAGGAAAACAGGCAGAAAGAGGAAAGATAAAGGGGCTAAGTGGGGCAGCTTAGCAGGAAGAGCACAGACAGCACAGAACAGCACAAGGCTAAAACAGCATAAAAACAAAAGCTCTTCTTAGCAGGAAGAAGAGCAACAACAAAGCAGAACCAGCACAAAGCAAAAACAGCAGAAAAACAAGAGCAGGTAAGAGTGAAAAGAAGAGAAGTTTAGAGAGGCAGAGCAGAAAAAACAGGCAGGAAGGGCAAAGTAGGGAAGGATAGAGTTCAGCAGAGCAGGAAAAGAGAAATGGGAAACAAGGCAGGTGGAAAACAAAACGAATTCTTGAATTCTCTGTCTGTACCTGGGCAAAGTTGCAGGTAGTGTCCAGCTGCTATCTCTCTGCGGAGTCAGACCGTGAGTGAGACTGCCACCTGAGTGTTGCACTATAAATGGCTGGGAGGGTACTTTGTTGACAAAGTGGCCTTCTGAGCCTGCCCCCTAATGGGTGATTAAAGGTTTCACTTCCAGAGTACTCAGTAAGCCGTGTCCCTTTGCATAAAAATGTGCAAAAGGAAGGGTTAGTGGGTGCCCTTGGTGTGAATGGTCGTTTGGCAGTCGTGAGTCCGGCAGAGAGAGAGCAGAACAAAAACACAATAGAGTCACCAGACAGAGTAAAGAAGTTTAGAGTTTAAAGTTTTTAAACTTTTTAAACTCTAAACTCTAAACTTTTAAAGGTGCAGAGCAGGAAAACAGGCAGAAAGAGGAAAGATAAAGGGGCTAAGTGGGGCAGCTTAGCAGGAAGAGCACAGACAGCACAGAACAGCACAAGGCTAAAACAGCATAAAAACAAAAGCTCTTCTTAGCAGGAAGAAGAGCAACAACAAAGCAGAACCAGCACAAAGCAAAAACAGCAGAAAAACAAGAGCAGGTAAGAGTGAAAAGAAGAGAAGTTTAGAGAGGCAGAGCAGAAAAAACAGGCAGGAAGGGCAAAGTAGGGAAGGATAGAGTTCAGCAGAGCAGGAAAAGAGAAATGGGAAACAAGGCAGGTGGAAAACAAAACGAATTCTTGAATTCTCTGTCTGTACCTGGGCAAAGTTGCAGGTAGTGTCCAGCTGCTATCTCTCTGCGGAGTCAGACCATCAGATGACTCTTGCACCCTACTGAACCCAACCCCCCCAGCCAGCAGCCATCTGGCACCCTACCGATCAGCAGATGTCCTGTACAGAAGACACCCGTCTCCACCAGATTCAGCCATAACCCTATGTATAGGCCTTAGCATTTCCTGTGTGTAAGGATCAGATGTGGATTAGGAAAAGGCCTCATGGTCCCATGACTGTTAGTCATTGTCAGCTAGGGTTATTTTCCTCCCAGAGAGTATTACACATGGCTTATGGTTCAAAGTCAAAAGTTTATACAGTGCTCAAAATAATTACACAGGTATACTTGAGGGTTGGTATCGATATGTTTTCATTTCAATGTCCAGAAATCATCAGATCATGTATTCCTCCTTGTGATTATATTAATGGTTAAGTACACAAAGTGCAGGTTTCAAAATGTCCCTTTTGTAGAACATGCTTGTCTTTGGTTTGAAATAACTGTGGCTATTGTTTGATTGATAGTCGCTCCATACACAGTATGATGATGAACCGTGTCATTTTTGTTAAGGGCCATTTCTGTATAGTTTACTGCTATGCTATATACTGTATAAATAGTTCCTAAGTTGAACTGCACTACTTCTGTTTTCCTTTCCTAAAAGGGACAAAAGTTCAGGAATGCAAAAGATTCCAGGAAATACTACCACCCCACTTCTGTGTACAATAATGGAAGGGAGAATAGAATATCACAGTCAGTGTACTGATTTAAAACTCATGTGTTTCTGACATGCAGATGGCTCATGGGAAAGATAATGTTCTCCAGACGTGCGTGCGTGCGTGCGTGCGTGCGTGTGCGTGTGTGTGTGTGTGTGTGTGTGTGTGTGTGTGTGTGTGTGTGTGTGTGTGTGTGTGTGTGTGTGTGTGTGTGTGTGTGTGTGTGTGTGTGTGTGTGTGTGTGTGTGTGTGTGTGTGTGTGTGCGCGCGCCAGCCCACACGTGTGTGTGTGTGTGTGTGCCTTTGCGCATGTGTGTTCATTCAAGTGAGAACTTCACATGGACTTGCCTTGAAGGGGGTGTAGTGTGCCTGTCTGCCTCTATGGCTTGGCGATATACAACAATTAGGATTATTTGAAAATTAAGCCTTGAGTATGTTAATTATTGAAAACGATTATAAACACAAGGGGAAGTAGCAGCACTTAACAGGTTAATCAGTTCAATATCAATTATGATGAGTGTTTTTGTCAATTAATCAAATAAGAAGAAGTCGGTCGGGAATGGCTTATTGTCGGTATCAGCCGGTAACACATGGGAGTCTATCCCTGTTACAATGTGCTAGACTCCTGGGAGATTGATTGCTGAGGTGGACACACCTACTATCAGCTCCCAGTACTTCTCACACAACTTGCCACACCCAAGCCGTGCTACTCATACGCTGAGTTGGCCGTGCCTGGAATCGAACTCATGACTTGGTGGTCCAAAGGCAAGAGCTCTACCGACTGAGCTACCCGGACCCTCATAAATCAATGAATAATAATCGTAATCATAATAATACTCATAATAAATACAATCTCCGTTATTCTATTAGGCTTAGAATGAATTGCTGGGATAGATATATTTCTAGTTAATTTCCCAGCCCCACCTAATAGACACTGAAGCTACTGTAAAGTCTCACCTTGTACTGTACATCTATCCCTCCACAGCACGTCAAAGACATCATCCTACAGTCCAACCCCTTGCTGGAGGCCTTTGGCAACGCCAAGACCGTGAGGAACAACAACTCCAGCAGATTTGTAAGGCTTTCTTTCAAACATTTGACATTCTTTCTTTTTTGTTATTTATGTTTTTTACTGTTTGGGAATTCGGCCTTGACCTGTACTCCAGCCCGATTTGAAACGGTTTGTGTCGTGAACCAAAACAAACATAAGAATGTTCAAACATAGCATGAAAGGAGAGGGAAAGAATGGAGGCAATACTGTAGTGAATTACAGACATGGTTTGCAGACGGTTTCTCTGGGGATTCACGTTTTGAATGGTTCTTGGATTTTTATCACAAAGCTTATTCAAAGATATGAACATGCTTTTAACCTGGTGTCCTTATTTTGGTCATGTGTAGGTGAAAAAAAAAAAACAAACAAAATACAAATTAAAATCTTTCAAATATGTTCTCAACTTTGAGCTCTGCTGTGAGCATGCAGGGAGAAGAGAGTGTGTAGCACACTTCCCAAACACTGGATTTGGGACCATTTGTGGGTCCGTATTTGTAAAAAAACAAAAAACAAAACAAAAAAAACAATAGCATAAAAAGCAGATCTACATGATCTACTTGCAAATGGACTCTTTAGTCTACTTTTGCTCTCCATCAAGTCATGATTAAGTACAGCATGAATTTAAGGAATAAACTAAGAGTTGAAACAGAGATACAACGTTTATGCCCAGTAGTGACGATGTCTTCAGTAAAGTGTTGAGTGCTTAACCAAGTGACCTGTAAAGACCATGTCCTATCAACACTACCAATAGCTTCATGTTAAATTATAAATATTAAGTCACATCATTGTTGCTTCAGCTGCTATACTCAAAGACAGATTTGCAGCATTGCTGCATGTGCAACTGAAAAAACGTTTGTGACCTAGCTTTGGCTTTGAGCCCAGACTTTTTGGATAAACAACATTTACGCCGAACATTTTCCTTTTTTTTATCTTCTTAGCTCAGGACTTTGTGAATGATGTGGGTCCTGGTTAACCAGAATAGTGCTGTCAGGACACAATGTACACAAAGAGAGGGAAGCACACTCCAGAACCACTGTGTCACAACATGCTCTACTACTACAACCCTTACAAACGGAGTTGGTTAGCTCTGATATAGAATTATGGGCAAATGTTATATTGTTGAGAATTTACCTTGTCAGTAGAACCCAACAAATCTTTTTTTCCTTTTCTTTTTTAATCTGTATTCGGGAAATAAATGATCTCTGATAGTGATGTTCAATAAATAGTAAATATCAACTTGACAACTAAATTGAATGTATTTTATACTGGTAACTTAACTGAATTCACTGTTAATGAAATTATAAAAAGTAAAACAAATTAGATTAATTTGATTAAAATGTTGAACGCAATTAATGCTTGTTTAGATTACCTGCCCAATACATCCGTCATCACATCCACTCTGTTGCAGTAGTCATCGTTCTGGTATATGATGATGGAAATGATGGAAAACAAGATGGAAAGAGATGCCTTATCTAGCCCTATCTAGATGTTAAAAAATGTTGTTATAGACTTTACATAACGTAGAGCTGTAATCACATGACAAGGTGTCAGACAGAGACACTTGGAGAGACTGAGAGAGCTAGAGAGTTATTTATCTTTCTGTTTCCAGCAAGAAAAGGGTATGTTTTGGGCATAGTTTGAATGGTGATTAACTGACCAAGGTCAGTTATTAGGAAACAAATCATGGGTTCGTCGGGTGTTATCCCACTTATTACATGGCTTACATCAGTGGTTTTCAACTAATGGTCCGAGGACCACCAGTGGTCCTTGAGAGGGTTCCAGGTGGTCCCCAGGCTAAGTGACGGAGAGTTTGTTAACCAGATGTAACTCTCTAAGAGCATAAACATGAAACCAAATAGACCCGCAACATAAACATGAAACCAAATGGACCCGCAAGGGTCCATTTAGTCATAAAACTCTTGAGAGTTGAATGGCAGCGGCAGCGGCATGTAAACAACCAAATCTGTAGTGTAGCTAACCAAATGGACCCGCTAACGGCATGCTGGAACTAAATGAGGAAGCGCGTCACGAATTGATATTAGCAAAACAGCTGTTTGTACTTTGGAGAACTTGATTATGCAGCGGTCAGATATAGAGCGGACTGGTGAATTATAGTAAGATATGTTGCTGCTCACGTGACCAGAACGCAGGCTTCTGAATGGAGCATTCATTCAAGCCATGTAATAATCACGATTAATACATTTTTAAACAGTGATTAATCTTATTAAACTGTGTAATTGTCTGACAGCCCTATTTGTGTAGTATTAAACATGTATAATGGTCTGATCTACAGTAATCTACAGTTCACAACCTAGCACTAGTTTTGTGGTTTTCACCTTCCGCACTCTTGTCCTCCAGGGGAAATACTTTGAGATCCAGTTCAGCTCCGGCGGGGAAGTGGACGGAGGGAAGATCTCCAACTTTCTGCTGGAGAAGTCTCGCGTTGTCATGAGGAATCCTGGAGAGAGGAGTTTCCATATATTCTATCAGGTGAGGCATTGCCTAGGACTGTACAAGTCGGGGGCGGTGGCAGTAAAATCTGATCATTTACTTCAGCAAATGTAACAATAACACAATGTAGAAAAATGATTATACTGGTGAAGGCACACAGGTATCTGTTACATACAACATACAGTATACCCCCGAACCATCTTAATACAAACCCTAGCATCCCCAATTCTGGCACGCAAACATTCAACCAAAATGTCAGATCTATATGTAAGAATGATGGCTTCAGTTCACGTCAAGCCTGACGTTTTAATGGCTTGGGTTTCTGAGCTGCCTACACCCCCTGGCCATGAGACACAGAGTTAACAGAAATTTTATCATGAACTTTAGTGACCAATTATAGGTAGGATGAAAAGTAGTGAGGTTGTCCTTTAAGTAGTTAACAGTTGGAATCTTCACGGATGTGAGACACCACAGATATATTAGAGGCCAAGTGAGGGACACTGAGTACATCGTGTCCTCACTGACAAGTGCAAACCTTTTTTTTTTCTGGAAACGTATTCCAGTTGATCTAAAATAGTTATCATTATAGTTGTCATTGGATTTATAAAACCGTGACAGACACACCACTGCTTTCAATCCTACTAAACAACTCCTGACAGCATCGATGTACCATTTGGCTTCTGAGATCCAGAAGAACAGCTTGACCGTCATTTAAGAGCTGAATGATGGTCAAGCTGTTGCTTTCTGAGCGACTCTGTGTCCCTGGAAGGGATGCGATGGCTCATCCTTCCCATTACAGAAACTTCCTTCACATGCAAAGCGGAATGTCTGGAATAGACATTTCACATTTAGTAACGGGACAAAATGGGTGCAAATCGAGAAAGAATTTGAGTTTCGGTGGCTGCTATTGCTATTTTATTTAATAAATGTCTTCCAGATTGGCTATTTTCGCCATGAAATACAGGTGTGCCTTGAGCTTTTTACTTGCCCATTGCTGCGCTACTCAAATTTTAAAGCCACTGGCCTGAATCCTGCTCTTCAAGGGTGTAATAAAGTCTTCTTTGTGCAGTTGATAGAAGGAGCCAGCAGTGAGCAGAAGAGCAGTTTGGGAATCACCAGCCTGGATTACTACAGTTACCTCAATCAGTCTGGTTCCTACAAAGTGGATGACATCAACGACAAGAGCGACTACCAGGAGACCGTTGTATGTTTTTTTAAATGTTTGCTCTGTTTAAAAACTCAAAACAGTTTAAATTCAGACTCTGAGGGAATCCATATCACAATAAAAAAACACAACAGCATAAGTAAAAAGAATAGAAAAATAGATATACAGTCCACCAGTGCGTTCAGTGTAGATGAACATGCAGACAATTGTGACCCTGGTTCCAGACAGAACTACGTATTAGGTTAGTTATGACGTCAGTTATCTCATTTATGAATTCAGCACATAATTCTCTACATAAGATTGCGTATCACAGCAGAGCAGGTAGCTACCCTAACACTAACAAACATCTGGCTTGCACTAGAGCTTCTTGGAGCTCTCAGTAGGAACCTCTTGCGTTCATTATACGTGAGCTGTCACTGTCAATCATCTGATACAATACTGGATACAATAAGAAATGTTGTATGAGTTGCAACTCACTTCTGTATTGCTCCACGTTATCAACAACAACAACAATGTTGTTGTTATACAGCATTGTAGTCCAATCCTACTTTATGTGGATCTTTAGGTTAGCTTTTTTATCCTTCCACTTAACTTCCCCTCTGCTTCAAATGTGGTTCTGCTCTCACTCATGCGTCAACAAAGAATTCTCCTATCCGTATACCCAGGTCTTTCTACCGAAAACTCTTAACATTTTCCACTTCAGACCACCTCCACCTGTTTTTGTTTACCAAGTAAAAACCACAAGGGGAGTAATTAAAGGACGTTTGGCTTGGTACTGTGAGAGTAAGTAAACACATAATGTAGCCCGTGGTTCAATGTGCGTCTTTTTTTTCCTCCTTTGTTTTGCCAGCATGCCATGGAAGTGATTGGCATCTCAGGGGGCGACCGTGCCTTGGTCCTGCAGATAGTGGCTGGAATCCTCCATCTTGGAAACATCAACTTCAGGGAGGCAGGGAACTATGCTGCTGTGGAGAGCGAGGAATGTAAGTGTCCTTATGTGCTCCCAGATGCACCGAGGATCGGGCTGGTGATTTTGGCTTCAGAAATAGTGAAAATGTCCGATCTATCTACCTTGTAAAATCAACTCGGAAGGTGCCCAGATGGAACCATGTTGGACCATTTGTGAACCTCCCTGGGTCGCAGAACCTGTAAGGGTTCATTTGGACCGGAGGTGGTCCTTATACACTAGACGTTGAGGACCAGTGACGTGCTACATGTGGTTTGTGTGGTTTGCCAGGCCACAAAGCCACATTCTGTTGTGTGCAGACGGAGTACCAGTGTTCTGTAATCTCTGCCTTTCCTGTTCCCTCCAGTCTAGCTTCCTGTGTGTGCCACAGTCTACCCTGCAGCGTGTTATGGCTCATTTATGCTTGTCTGCGCCTCCCATTCACTCAACAAAAAGTGACGCATTCTCAGTTGAATATTCATCTTTTTTTTATCAAGCAACATTTTGCATGAAACGTTTTCTTCCAGACCATAAATAAGCTTCTCACACACATACTATTCAGCCTCTTGTTTCCCTTATTCAAAAGTCAATACAAACAGAAATTCACACTCCAATGTGTATTTCAACGCGTCATTTGGAACAGCTACTGTATAGCGTCCAATTGAATTTGAGCTTGAACTTTTCTGTGATAGGATATAAAAAACAAGTCTTTTATGACTTTTCTTTCCTGTTTTCATTGTCGGTTAAATGCTCCATCTGTCAGTTGGAATTGAATTAGGGGCTGTTTTTATGGTTGTTTGGTTCCAGTGCTTCTCCGGTGTATACAAATATATGCATATGTAAATATATACAATTTATCACAAGACAAGTCTTAACACCATATCTTTGAAGACACTTGATCCACAGTGTTGTTCATCAGCCTCTAGTCTAGTCCATTTGCATGTTGTGCTCATGGTAATATATAGTAACACAAAACCCCTGCCCCATGCTTCACAGTTGACAGATAGGTCCAGTCATATGCTATTCATGCTAACTTCCCAAAAGTAGGCTACTGCGCTATTGTGATGCATTCCCAGACACTGCTGGACTGCAGGCCTTAGAGCCATTTCCTTCAAGGGGAAGTGAGTCACTGTAATAATGCAGGGAGGCGCTCTCATGGGACAATGTCAATGCCAGGTTAGGACTAATGATCCTTGGCCTGCTCAAGCCTCTTTCACAGGCCTAAAGCAGTAGACGGAGTGTGCTGCATTCTCTGTAATACTAAACTTGTCTGGTTTGTATTCTTTCCAGAAGATAATTTAGTTTGGACAGTGAGTGCATGAATGCTCACTTTCAGTGCCCTATTGTATATTATTGACCACAGTTTTAGTGAGTGACAAACTGACAAGGCTACATTGTGATGTCAGTGGATTAGGAAAGTAATAGTACGTCCTCCATTTGGTATGAGAGGCCGTTGCCAGAGGAGCAGGTGAATGGTTAACGCACTTATTCGAATTTTTCTCTGGAGTAAAGAGCGTTTCCTTACTCAGCTATGTACAGCACCACTTAACAAATTGAATCAGATTCTTTGTAAACAAACGGCTGGGTGTGTGGGGGGTTATTTCCTGGTGGATATGCTGCATCCGCACAGCCTACAGTACTACCTACAGGCCTACAGACTTGAACAAAACGTTGGCACATGATCTGCTGTGCATAATGAATTAGGCCCATTGTGGATGTTCTTGTAAGTACTTCCACAACGTATATTGTGGTATTGCATTACTTTTACGGTACTTGAGTTATAGATCTGAGTATAATGTTCCCCTGCTTAATGTTTTGCGGTCTTTGTACAGTCCTTGCCTTCCCTGCCTTCTTGCTGGGAATCGACCAGAAACGTCTGAAGGAGAAGCTGACCAGCAGAAAGATGGACAGCAAGTGGGGCAACACGCAGGAGTCCATCGATGTGACGCTGAACGTGGAGCAGGCGTGTTACACACGGGACGCGCTCTCCAAGGCACTACACTCGCGGGTCTTTGACTACTTAGTAGAGGTATGCACAGTATGCCTGGATATGTGTGATGTCATGGAGATTATGGATCATGGAGAGTTTGGTAGATTATTTAAATCTCTGTTATGCTAATCATGCATCCTTTGTATACCGTTTTAAGGCCTCTTTCTCTTCGCCTTTTAAATGGTGGCCCATTTGTAGGGAACATGCAAGAGTCAATAGCCCTGGAAAATAAGCACTTTTGCATTTTACATCGGCACAACCCACATACTCAGCTGTGCCGCTTACCCCACATAACAAATCCACGTTCCCTAAGGAAATGGGGCATGGTTTTAAAAGGGAATGGAACGGAACGGAACAGAACAGAACAGAACAGAATTTTCCAACAGTATAAAAGTTATTGCCAATACTCTATCCCAACGTGCTTGATAGGGTTGTTTATTGTATCTACAATGTTCCTTGTGTTGCAGTCCATCAACAAAGCCATGAAGGACCAACAGCCGTTAAACATCGGAGTGCTGGACATTTATGGATTTGAAATATTCCAAGTAAGTCTCAGTGATGATAAAATCATATCTATAGCTCTCTGATTAGAACAGATTCCAAATCATTGCAATCATTGCATTCTTAATCCTCCCACCATTCATCAAACTTAAAGCTACTGTGTATTGCATTATTAGATAACATTCTCAGGACGAGAACAAACGAAAAAGGCCAATGCACACCTCAAAAGGCTGGCGACAGGTGCACAGGGCAGCAGACTGTACAATGAAAAATGGTCCCGCATACTGTCGAGCACTTGCAGAGATAACAAAAATAATAGTTGGGCCTGTTTAGCTAGGCTTACAGTTCACAGGTCTCCCGCTTAAAGGCACACAACTATTAGTTGTTTTGGTTGCCCCTGGTGTATCCTAAAACAGGAAGCTGCAGAATGTTAAGAGTTAAGACACATTACAAGCCTCAGGCCTGAGGCGCAGCTATGTTGAACATTGCAATGCATTCCTTCCCGTAATGCCAGTAGAACAAAGATGGCTCGGGTTTGGTCAGTGATGTCACAGCGAAGCATCATCTACCGGAATTGCTTCAAGAGCACTGGGCACTTAGCCCAGTGTGTTTCTCCACCAGCCCCCACCCATTCCCCAAACAAATAAATAAATAATGACGTATATTCAACTGGTTGGGGTTAGGCTGCGTTCACGCAGGCAGATGCAAAGATGCAGTCTACCATTAATTTGCATCTGCCTCATGTGGACGCAGCATAAGTTCCGTGAAACTATAGTAATTGTTAGTGGCATTGAACCTATCCTGGGTGTTATTATCCTACACTATGGCTGACTGTTGGGTTAACCTTGCTCAGTAAAAGTGAACCTCCGGATCCCCATATGATGTGTCTACCTTTTAGAAAAACGGCTTTGAGCAGTTCTGCATCAACTTCGTCAATGAGAAGCTTCAGCAGATTTTCATTGAGCTGACGTTAAAAGCTGAGCAGGTACAGTAAACTTTTCTTCCAGCATTGAGTCATTCCTGTGATCTCTTTATGACTCTTATTCCATTCTGACCCGAACATTATGTACTTGCAGGAGGAGTACGTGCAGGAGGGAATCAAGTGGACTCCTATCGAGTACTTCAACAACAAGATTGTCTGCGACCTCATCGAGAGCAAAGTGGTAAGCATGAAACATTTATTCGTATTAATTAATTAATGCTTAATATCTCTCATGATTGATGTGTCCAACTGAGAGTTATGCCACAAAACCCACAACGCAGCTGAAAATGATATTTATTTGCAACGCGCGGGTCCGTGTACTAGGCCCTCTGTTTTGGAAAACTGAGTGATACCAATGACGGGTTTCCATGTGCCTTTTCAACAGAGGCCACAACACTTGTGCTCTGGGAGTTAAGCACACACACACACACACACACACACACACACACACACACTCACACACTCACACACTCACACACACACACACTGCAGCCACTGTGTCCTCTTTAGAGCACTTATCGGCCTTGGACAGAGGCTAGCTAAACAGGGCAGCTGTGTAATGTGTGACTTCATCCTCTGTGTGGCTGTGGTTGGGATGTTTCGAAGGGCAGTGTAGCTCGTCTGTTGTTGCATGATTCAGTTGCTTGCGCTTTACTTATTAAATGAAAGTCAAATAGACATTTTTATCTCTTTACTTTCTGTCTATACAGAAACGGATTATGTACAGTATGACTTTAAAGCACGACGTAAACTTTAAGTCGTTCTGTTTACCCAAAATTCTCTCGTCATTGACCTGCATGTTTGGCCTTCATTGATGAGTTATTTACCCATGATATGACATGACATGCCCATACTAGTGCAGTCATCATTTGGCACCATCTAGTCATTCCCCAGTTTGTTGATGGGTCTGGAAGGCATCCCTTCCAGAAATGAAACTGACATGGTTTTGTGTGTTACTGATTAACTGGCCAGCCAGTGTTGGTCATTGATTAACTCAACTTAGGTACAACTTGTAAACACTAGGTTGGCCTGCCACTTTTTAAAACATGGCAACCCTATTTTGGACATAACATGATAGGCACAGATTCTACATTCGGATTGATTTGGCTGGCTATTTACACTATTCTGGATCTTTTCGGCACAGGTTGATAGTATTTAATCGATATATTGCTCTTAGACCAAGTGCTTCTCAAAGAGGAACATCAATTCCTCGTACCCAAGGCTCCAACATACTCCGGTGAAGGGTTTTCATTGCGGTGTCGTTTTTTTAAGGTTTCATCCTGCAGTATACTCGGGGTGAAACTACACCGCAGTGAAAACCCTTCACCCAAACTCACTTCACACTGGAGTATATCTGAGCCTTTACAGCTATGTAACTCTGTGAGAGTATTATCACATCACGCTTACACAAGTAAAAAACGCTTTTACAAGTAAAAAAGCTGTGTGAAATTTGAAAACAAAGAAAGGGAAGAGATTGTTACAAGTAAGACTCCTTGAAATCCAAACATTTGAGAAGCGGAAAGGTCCACTTATAAGAACCACTTATAAGACTAGCGAACCGCCTTAGACTAATGCCTCTTTTAACGGTGACCCCATGCAGAACCCGCCCGGCATCATGAGCATCCTGGACGACGTGTGTGCCACCATGCATGCGGTGGGCGAGGGGGCCGACCAGACCATGCTGCAGAAGCTCCGTGTCGGGATAAACAACCATGAGCACTTCAACAGCTGGAACCAAGGCTTCATCATCCATCACTACGCTGGCAAGGTCCGTCTGCTTCCACACACATCACTCTTGTATATAGTGCAGTGGTTTTCAGTGGTCATAAGATGAAACCAAATGCACCCTTACGGGCCCATTTGGTTTAATTTTACACTCTCAAGAGTTAAATTATATTTAAACATCTGAAGTACTTAATTTTCAGGAATCTAAACAATTAGAAAATGTAGAAGCCATTTGTCTCTACTAAATCGTGGACACAAACTTAATCCTAAGTTTTGCGTCCGAGAGACTAAAGTCGAACAAACCCACAGTCAGCCTGAACTTTTGTATATAATATATTCCACACTATTTCCATGGTTAGGGGTCACTTTGTCCCATGCATGCTCCAGATGTGTGCTGCCCGCCGGTCCTCCGCCTGGTACACATGCCACAGGCCTAATGGCTCGTGACATAATGGGACAGGGGTGAGCGGGGGTCTGGAACATTCCTTGTCCATTGTCAGACTGCAGAAGAAACAACACCGGTCAAATTAACCGTATGCTGCGCTCGTATCCTCTACTTCTTCGCAAAGGAATATGAAAAATGGCAGACCTACAGTAGTATGTAGATCCAGTATTTTCATTGTGACAGTCATAAAGATGATGTATAAATCAAGGGTTTAATGGTTGACCTTTGACCTCCACAGGTGTCGTATGACGCTGAAGGCTTCTGTGAGAGGAACCGTGACGTCCTCTTCACTGACCTCATTGAGCTGATGCAGAGCAGTGAAATGTACGTATCTACAGTATCTCCCTTTTTTGGAACACTGCCCGATTTGATGTATCATATCATGAATGTTTGATCGTAGTTGTTTTGCATAATTGTCAAAATCCTTTCCATCCGTCTTTTGAAAGAAATATTTATACATTCATAAGCTTACAGCTATAACGTGCCGTGAGCTTGTAGTATTTCTATTTCCGCTAATTCTTCTTCTTAATATTATTATTTTTAAATATAGCCTATTTTGGCCATACTGCTTTATTATCTTTGGTTATTGGTAGAGGTCATTGTGTTTGTGTGGCTGTGCATGAGCGTACAAGTGTGTGTGTATATACTGTATCTGACCTGAACAATTTTGTAATGTATGTTTCACCTGTAAGCACAATTCCATTTTGCATAACATATAAAATGTCATGCTGGACGTCCCTACACGTGGGGAGGGGGGAGTTCTGCAGCACGCTACACGCATATGTGGGTGGAAAAAAGCCTCTTCCATTATATGGACACAATTAAGCACGTCTGATTGAGCCTGTAGGCCATCCAAAGGGCAGCTGCAGACTGGCTGCTTTACAATAGAAGTGTGCCGAGTGGGCCTGTACCGTAGCGCAGCCCTTGCCCCCTCCAGACTGCTGGCCTGCCCCCTCCTCTGTCCAGATAATGTGTTTTGTGCTGGGTCTCCCTGGGGAGCCGCTGCACTGCGTTGAGGCGTCTGGTCCAGTACTGGGGTTTTCTCCAGTGTAGCCATCTGTCCCAAACACCCAGGACGTCCCGCTTTTGTGTGATTTTCTTTCTGTTTTTTTGGTAGCGGCTTCAAAGGCACAAGCTCAAGGACTTAACAATCGCAGACACGCGCGTACGCACACGCACGCACAAAGGCGTTTGCGTGGCCACACATAAAGGAGGCGGTTGGGGAGGAAGGAAGCAGCCTCGTTCCTTAGAGCCTCACTCCAAACAGAGAAGAAAAGATGAATGATCCGTGTTATCAGCTGGAGGTTATTAGTAGACTTCATTTGCTCCAGCGCCGGCTTAGGCTTTTTATTATGTCTGGATGTTTTTTATTAAGCGCTCCGAGACCAAACAAATACCATTGTACTAAAAACTGGAAATAGTGTCTTGAGGTTCTGTTGCAATGCAAAGCAATGATCCTCCACTGATGAATGTAACGCCCATTTTCATCGGCTTGATCATTTATTCCTATTGTCATTAAGACGAGAACAATGGCTTCTAATATACTGTAGCATGTTAACTCATCCAGGAAGATAAAGGCCGCAAACTCACATTTTGTGTTAATCACACAACATAACAGAGATATGCAAGCATTTCTGAGACTCAAAATCAGCGCCATACTGACTCTCTGCATTGGTTTGAGCAAAACCTGAGGTCATGGAATACTCACAACTTCGCAAGTATCTGTTACATTCTGACCAGCACAAAGGAATGAGGGTACTGGAGAGTGTGTTGTATGTATAGGCTAAAAATAACAAAATTGCAACCAACATTATCCCGCTTTAAGACCTCCCGTGACAATTAAGAGGCATGGGAGTGAAAATCAGCCAGCCTTGAAATGTTTTATTTGACTCCATGTTGTTGTGTTGTTGGACAGTCGGTGGCCTGAGGGAAATGAGTTTTATGTGCGTTATAGCAGTGCGCACACACTCTTCTCATTCACTTTTCATTGGCCAGGTCGTCCCACTTGGTCTGTTTATTCAAACCAGCCAACTCTGTGTGTAATGAACTGTGTTGGTACACGGTCTGATGCTGCTTCGGAAAGTATTCTTGGTATAGCTATTAATCTTAATATTTTACTGTATTACCATTTCCATTCACTCATTCAGAGATCCAGTGCAGATAGTATTATTTACAAGGCACGGCAGCATGGCTGCTATCGTTTTTATTTCACCACTTTATGTGGTGTTTATGTCTGTGAACCAGACCTGGAATTTCACCTTAGTGGTCTAATCTTGGATGGCACAAAGGCCAAAGGTCATGGCAACAAGTTCATCAAATAAAACGATGATTATAAGCCCACATAAATAACACTTTTAATTTGCGTTTGGCATTGCATGTTGGAACATACAGTATACTGTACATTTCAAAAGTTTGCTTTTTACAAAACTTTAGAAATGTGTTCAAGTCTTTATCACCGGGTGGAAACCTCATAAACTATGTCAAAAACTGCACTGCTAGTGCTTCACGCTTGCAGATCTGCTGCTTTTGACGTTTTTGTGTGACATGGACCTGCTGTAGCAGGGCAGTTATTTGCAGAAAAACACGATAAAAAGTCAAATTACGGAGATGCAAGGTTTCTGTCCGTCAGCGACGTTGTGTTGCTCGGCTTCCTGACTCACCATCCTTAGCTGTACTGTAATCACTGCTTTGCTCTACCAGCCCTTTCATTAGAGCGCTGTTCCCCGAAAACCTCAACGCTGACAAGAAGGGCCGACCGACCACGGCAGGCAGCAAAATAAAGGTAAGTTCAACTAAGTGTGTCTGTCTCTCTATTCGCAGCTAATAGATTAGTTAATTGGCTAACGAGGGACCAGAGTGGGGTCCGAGGGACCCCCATAAGTCCATGGGGACCCTATGTGTTTAACCAATGTAATCCTATTTAAGCAATAACTACTCAAAAATAGCTGATCTACAAGGTTACAACTGATCAAATAATTAGAAAGGTGTTTTTTGGAGGGGTCCTTGACATGCAAATTTTTGTGAAGCACTGCATTAAGCAGTCTAGCTAGAGCTTTATCATTGAAATTCCTCATACTATGGAGTCGCGAATCAATTCTAGGCTTAATATAATCTAATTTGTGTCAATCACTTTCATTGTAACTGAGTAAATCAAAGTAACTGTAATATTATCAACTGTGACGATTAGACTACGGTACTACTACTTATAATCAAATATTACTTGTTAAATGGTTACATTACAGCCAGCTTCTATCTCTTTTGATCTCTTTGCTGGGTTGTCTTTCAGAAACAAGCCAATGACCTGGTGAGCACGCTGATGAAATGTACTCCACACTACATCCGATGTATCAAACCAAACGAGACCAAGAAGCCCAAAGACTGGGAGGAGAGTCGGTGAGTGTCTGATTCTAGGATCGTACATCTCCCTTGGTCTTTTGCCTTTGTAAAGTGAAAATGCACATGGCAGATAATTTACTGATCATTTCTGAGATGCAGTGGTGCAGAATAAAGTATGAAAACATGAATATATAAGTAAAAGCATTTGAGCAAATCATCTTGGTTATCTCGGTCTGTTGGAAGCATCGCCCGCCTATTATGTTTTATTATGCTTTTTTTAAACTTGTGTGCGATAATGTTGTAGTTGTGTTGAAGCAAGGCTTTCGTTAATGAAAGAAAAACACAAAGCTTTAGAATATTGGAGACAAATGGTTTCTGTCCGAAGGCAGTGAAAAGTACCAGGTTGCTTTCCAGCTCTGTGCCGGACCCAAACGCGTGTTGTATTGTTCACAAGCCTAATGGCCTTCCTGTTGTTTAATTAACAGCGGAACCGCTGCCTTCACAGGAAGCCTGGCTGCATTAAGGAAAAGATAGAGTAACACAACATCTTTTACATACAATAACCTGGAATATCCCTCTCTTCCAGAGGAAGTGAGAGCTACATGTGCAGTCTATGCTCAAACCTTTTCATGTCAAGTATTCCCCCAAATGAATATGTTGGTGCAGACCAAACCATGCAGCGAAATAGCACAGAATTGCGATTCCATACATGCACCTAGAAAGCACAAAACTCTTTACATATTACCCTACTACTGTTTTAAACGTGAGAAGAGGCATGTCTTTCGCTAGTGTGGAAGTGCTATTTCACCGTGTTCGAGTGGTGTGGATTCATTCGGATTTGGCTGTATATTTACAGTTCTGTCCCTATCGAGTTACAACTCGGACAATGCTGAGTCAGCTGTGCCGAACTTTGCAACACATCACATAGAAACTTGCTGACTTAAATGCCTGCTCGGTTCTGTCTCATGTAGCTGAAGTTCGGTCCTTCATCATGCAAGCGACGGATTGCAATTTGTAACCCAGCCAACCTGGCAACCCATAAATGGCAAGGCAACCCATTCACATCTCACACTTGCCCTAGTATACTATAGTGTACATGTATGACAGTATGTATTTTTTTTTTTTTTTAGCTTTCTAGGCATGTATGTACAATTCAGAGCTATTTCAACATGTTGGGGAACATGTTGGGATGTCATGTTCGTTACCCTATTCTCTCTCCACTATTCCTACTGTATGAAATAAAGTAAAAAAAGACCTCACCCAAAACAGAAGGTGGTTGCCAACAGCCATCCTGCAACACCCTCTGACTGCCTGTTCCTTCATGTCTCTGCAGAGTAAAGCACCAAGTGGAATACCTGGGTTTGAAGGAAAACATCAGAGTCAGGCGTGCTGGTTACGCCTACCGCAGAGTCTTCAGGAAGTTCCTCACCAGGTACATCACCTCAGTGGCTTTCAAATGTCTTCCCAAATTAATATGTATTTGGGCCACCGACTGCCAAATACACAGACGGCCAAGGACTCCCACATAAGATTTGTGTTATTAGGTATTCCCCCGCCCCCGGCCCTCCCCAGTGCACAATGAGAACCACTGTCGTAGCTCTTACAAAAGAAGAGAGAGGACACGCAAAGCTTTCTAGATGTTCAAAGTGACAGTAGCTGCTAGCGAGCCCATTGTCCTCGTCAGCAGGGCAGAGCAGGGGCCAAGTGACTCTATCCTCTCTCTTTCAGGGTTGGCCTTTGAAGGCAATCAGGAAGTGCTTTGTGCATGTTAGTGTTGGCAACGGTGACAGGACAGGCTGTGCGTTTGAGCCCACTGACAAGAGACCCTTCTTCTGCACACAACACAATGGGCTCAGTGCTGCTGCTGTCGGTTCCACCGTAGTGAAATTATTATGCATAGGAGAGAAATGAGATTTATAAAGCATACAACCAGTATGTAACACAGTGGTGAAGCCCAACATCACAATTGTTCTGGGTAGGGCATACCGAAATATCGGCGGTTTGCCGCAAAAATCTCCCGTTTATAGTGTTGTTCATCACAGCCTGCTAAAGTCTGTTATACACCTATGTACGACAACATGTATAGCGTTCTGAGTGCACAGATGCAGCCCCCCTGTTCCCTTCCTCCCCCTCACCAAGAGATTGGAGGCTCTTCTACATAGACTTCTATTGAATAAGGACAGCTGGACCCTATGGAATGCATTGGAGTCTATGGGCTCGTGCTGACGTTTTTGTCCTTGGAAGTAACAAACAAAAAGTTAAATATTTTCTAATTTTACCCCGGTAATGAATCCCATACCGGGGCGTTATGGCGATATTGTGGTTATTGCACCCAGTCCTAGTTGTGGGGTCAAATCAAACATGGTGCATTCCATTTTGCATACATGCAAACTGAAGTGTTCGGGCGAGGAAGGCATCATCATGTCTATGTGCTGGGGCTGGTATCTGTCAGCGGGCAGCATTGTGAAGAGTCGGTTGAAGTGTGTGTGTGTGTGTGTGTGTGTGTGTGTGTGTGTGTGTGTGTGTGTGTGTGTGTGTGTGTGTGTGTGTGTGTGTGTGTGTGTGTGTGTGTGTGTGTGTGTGTGTGTGTGTGTGTGTGTGTGTGTGTGTGTGTGTGTGTGTGTGTGTGTGTGTGTGTGTGTGTGAGAGAGAGAAAGCTTCATTTGTTTCATTTTTTTATTTTATTAACACAATGGGAACTATGCACAGAAATTAATTTCACCAATCTATGATGTGACAATAATGGTGATTCCGATTTCTAACTCGTAGTGTTTTTCGTAACGTAGTTGTCTAAAAAGGAATTTGATGTCCCACGTATAAAGAGCTCCTGTTTGGCTATTCCTTCCTTCCTTCCTTCTGCTCCTCAGGTATGCCATCCTAACCAAAGAGACTTGGCCGACGTGGCGAGGAGACGAGAAACAAGGAGTCCTTCATCTGCTACGCTCCGTCAACATGGACAGCGATCAGTACCAGCTGGGACGCACCAAGCTTTTCGTCAAAGCACCTGAGTCGGTAAGCTACATCCTACTGACCTGTCCTCCAACGAGCTCTTCTCAAAACTCACTGTCCAATGCCAATTCACATACTTTAGCAACTATTGCTATCTGGGTCAAGCTTTCCTGGTCAAGCTCTCCCCTTCCCCCCATGTGCCTATTGGACAATTGGGGAGGGACTTGGTGAAGGGCTCATCAATTACCTACAGTGTAATGACCTGCCTGAAGTTGTGACGCCAGTTGTTAAAGCCAAGGTACACTCTGTTTGCAGGATGGAGTCATTTGCAGACAACAACTGCTCTTAAAGCTAACCCCGTAGACATGATGAGTTCTTGTTGGCGAGCGACACTACTCACTAGTACAAATGAGGATTTAGACACATCCTTTGTATTTGATTGATTGATACACTTCTATGCAAAAAGGACATTGTCATATAGATAGTAAAATAAAAACTTTTTACAGGGGCAGTTTTGAATTGCAACTGCCCATGAGTGTTCTTTGAGGGCGGGTTTGAGTGAGCCTTGGGATTCACCATTCTTGTGTCGGTACATGCTGTCGCCAGGACGTTCTACATTTTTAGTAGCCTAGAAGCTAAATGCATTGATCCCCTTGTTTGAGCCGAATCCGGGTTGAAGGAGGTATGTGGAACTACATATGGTGTTCATTCAGTTAGGAGTGTATGCTGTGTGTCTGCAGAGGAAAACTCTCACAGGGAAAACACACTGCAGCACAAGCTTTGCCACCTCGTAGCAAAATTACCACTTAACTCGCAAACCTCCTCAAAGGCTCGCATGGGCTGTGAATTCAAATTACACGTACCAAAACGGCTGCCGGGACATACAAGCCTATTTCTGTCAGGGGTGGGGATGCAGGATGGGGGTTGGGGCGGGCGGGCGGGACAGGGAGTAAACGGGGGTCTCCGAAATTTTCACATTAAACACCATAAAAGGCACTAGTGTCCCAGCAACGAGTCCCGATCCCTGTTCTAAAAGGAGGAGGGCCTTTTTTATACGTCACACATCAGCACTGAGTCAACACCACGCTGGAACCGAGGCACAAGTGCGAAGTTGTGGTCACAGAGTTGGTGGGACATTGTAAGAGCTCGAAGTTTTCCACCATAACTGCACTTTTTTCATGGCTGCTATGAAAGCTGCGCTTGTGAGAAGTCTATGAGGTCACTTATTAACATTTTGTACACACCGTGCACGCCCGTGTGCGCGCGCACACACACACACACACACACACACGCACTTGTGCACATGCCCATATCCCCCTCTCTCTCTCTCTCTCTCACACACACACACACACACACACAGATTCATGTCCATATCATATCAAGTAGACATGTAGTAGGTATTACAAGTAGTTGAATCAGGTTTTATGGGTGGTCCTCAATGCCTGCACTTATGTGCGTGTGTGTGTGCGTGTGTGTGTGTGTGTGTGTGTGTGTGTGCGTGTGTGTGTGTGTGTGTGTGTGTGTGTGTGTGTGTGTGTGTGTGTGTGTGTGTGTGTGTTCGCACACCCTCTTGCGTCCGTGGCTGCCCCAGGTTGCCAGGCAGAGCTGATCCAGTGATTGAGGTATTGCTTATGAAACGCAAATATCACACGTCCAGCTGCTGCTGAAATGAGCTGCCACTCTTCTAAAAGCCAAACCTGTGTCTCTGTGATAAGGCCCTGACACCAAGTCATTAGTTCAGGACTGCAGTGTTTTTTTTCCTTTCCACCGCGCTGCTAATTAAATAGCATGTGTTTGACTGTGGGCCAGATGTGAGCCCATGCAGTCCCTTCATTCTCCAGATCAGCCTGTCTTCCTGGGTGCTGACAGATGGACTGTACAATTCTGAAGCACTTTTACTTTACTTGTGTTTCTGTGTTTAGATACGTATACTCTACTCCACTACATCACTGCTACAATAACATGAAAACTTTAATCAATAGTTAGTTTGTAGCTTTGGATTATTGATGATTATTACTTTGTTTGAAAATAGCCGATCTACGATTTCATATTGCTTTTCTCAAAACATTTGTACTTGTGCTTCAGTACTTTGGTGCTCGGTATATAAAACTTAATTTAGTTTTAGTCATTACATTTGGTTGTACTAAAATAGATCTACTAGTCACAATGCATTGCAGCGTAACCAAGTGTAAAATGACTCGTGCCCTTTACTTATACTGCTTACTAGATCTCTTTTGACTACTCTAGTCCTAACATATTAGTCTAGTCAACAATTTGTTGACAAAGTTGCAACAGTGCACCTATACATTATTTAGGCTTAGTTTTACTCACCCTAGCTTATGTTTTCATTTAGTTTCTAACTACTGTAGTTACTGATGTCTCATCACTCTCTACCGCCCTCTAGCTGAGTCCTCTTAGCAGTGTTGATACAAAAAATACATCCACTGAATTCCTCATAACACCTCATAATGGTGTATATTATTGTTGTCTTTTTCATGAGGTAATTTACAATTGTTGAATACTTTAGTCAATGCAACCTTGGCTGTTGGCTGGGAATGTATTTGATATAACAATTAAAGATGTGATGTGTTTGTGTGTGTATATATATAGGGTAGGCTTAATACTTACAAGCATGGTAAGCTTCCAAGTATATAGAATTGAGGGGAAAAAATAAAAAACCCAGCCCTAAATCAAGCCTAAATGTAATTCTCACTAGTGTTCACTAGGTCCTTTCCTATAGTATAGGTTGTGTTTCATCCTGTAGCATGGAGAAGGCTGCATGCCAGGATGCAGCGTGGGCAGGATGTTTAGTCTGTGTGGGCAGAGGGCACACAGAGATGCGTGTATGTCTAGAGGCCCATCAGGAAATGACAGTCACTGGTGAAAAGCCACTGCTGGTCCCATGAAGTTCATTTAGCTCAGGAAGTCGCCATGATGTATTCCGGGAAGCAAAGAATCAATACTTGATGTTATAAACATGATGACGCATTGCAACCCATATCCTACGGAAGTGACAGCCCTACTCCCTTTTGAACTGGAATCGGTGATTTGGAATTTTTTTTTTTTTTTTTTTCATTAAGTGATTCAAGCAGATGGTTTGGGGTTAGGGGATCCACAGAGATGCCCCCACCCAAAGAAAATACCGTAGTTAACACAGAAATTAAATAACAGACAAGGAAATACACAACAAATGTTAAGGCAATAAAACAGTGTTATAAAAGATTAAAAGGACAGGAAAAAAGGACATGGAAAGTCTATAAAAATGAGAACCATTAAAGACTGAGCAGATGTAAGCATCAGTGCAAGATTGTTTACATACTGTAGTCTACTGTAATCTACATGGACAGCCAACAATCACCTGCAGAAGCAACCTATATTACTGTATGTCATTGTTTTTAGAATTATTACATAAAATGTGGATTGATCTGTGTCAGTGCTCTGATTGTGGTTCTTTACCACAGTTTCCCAAACAGTGGGTCAGACTGAAATTCTGGATCACACAAGGGTTGCAAGTAAATCTCCACTTGTTTAACATTTCCTATAAGATATACTGTAAGATACTGTATATATACAGTATACTGTATATTTAAGATATATATTTAAAACAAATGTAATTTAAAAAATACAATAAAACAATCATCTGATGGATAATGGCTGCGACGACCACTGACTTGTAGATGGTTTATTTTCACTATTATTTAAATGGAGCTTCTGGTTGATTCATAAACTATGTTTTGATTTATTTTGGAACCCAGTGACACGAAATTCATCTTTTGGGTCTTTGACAACCAAAAATAACCCCCAAATACAGTAAACCGGTGACGTGAGAACAATAGAATGCTTTTACTAATGGCAAGTTATTTGAAGACACTCCACATTAAACATAGTGACAGTTGAAACATTTCTGCTCCCTGCCTCTTATTACAACATTCCAGCCACACCTGTGGCCTCGAATGGCCAGGTAAACACTGACTGGGATAGGTTGGTGTAAACAAGCAAGAGCATCTACTGCGGTGCTTCTCAAAGTGCGGTTTGGGGACCTCCAGGGGTCCTTGAGGGGGATTCCAGGGGGTCCCCGGCAAATTGAGCAACATTTGTAACATTTGCGGCAGTGGCATAAAAGAGTCGTCTGATCACCAAACATTATACATTACGGTCACCTTAGATTTTTCTTCTATCGAAAATGTTTAGAAACCTTTTGAATCATTTTGGAATTCTTCTGGTACAAAATGTTTTCAGCTGGGGTTTCGTGGCCAAATACAATTTGGGGTGAAGGTGTTTGGGAACACCTTCACCCCTACTACTACTACTACTGTGAACCAGCATTCTCTTGCTGGACAACCGAAAGCAATCGCAAGATCATCAGTGAAACTGACAGCCAAAGCATTGGCCTTGTGTATTGAACTGGATACAGGAATGTACAGTATGTATGTTCAGTCATCCCTGCATGACGCTGTTAGTTACTGTGCTTGGGTGTGTCCCTGGAAACTAACTGAGCATTGTACTCAAGTAATTGTTTTAGGTACTTTCCATTTGTCAGTACTTCATATTTTTACTCGATGACATTTCAGAGGCAGGTCTACAAGATTACAATGTTCCACATCATGACCTATTGTGATCTTGTAGATCTGAAAGATTAACACATTTTGAAAATGTGTGTCTGTGTGTGCGTCATTCTCCACAGCTCTTTCTATTGGAAGAGACAAGGGAACGCAAATTTGATGGTTACGCCAGGACCATTCAGAAGGCCTGGAGGAAATATGTGGCGCGCAAGAAGTATGTCCAGATGAGAGAAGAGGGTGAGTGATTTAAATAGTTTCTCTTCTCTTCTCTTCTCTTCTCTTCTCTTCTCTTCTCTTCTCTTCTCTTCTCTTCTCTTCTCTTCTCTTCTCTTCTCTTCTCTTCTCTTCTCTTCTCTTCTCTTCTCTTCTCTTCTCTTCTCTTCTCTTCTCTTCTCTTCTCTTCTCTTCTCTTCTCTTCTCTTCATGCAACATGTTTTGGCTTTCCCCTCAGCCTCTGACCTGCTACTAAACCGAAAGGAGAGACGGAGACACAGCCTCAACAGAAACTTTGTGGGCGACTACCTGGGCATGGACGACAGGCCTGAGCTCCGACAGTTCCTCGCCAAGAGAGAAAAGATCGACTTTGCAGACAAAGTCACAAAATACGACCGGCGATTCAAGGTGAGGGCTGCAGAGCATCATGTGAGTGACTGACATAACCTGTGATAACAAAGTACCCACACATCATGCTTTGCTGTTTTTCTGTTGTGTTTTTAGGGAATCAAGAGGGACTTAATCCTCACGCCAAAGAGTGTGTACTTGATTGGGAGAGAGAAGGTGAAACAGGGGCCAGAGAAAGGTCAGGTGACAGAGGTATTGAAGAGGAGGATTGAAGTGGAGAAGATCTTGGCAGTATCTCTCAGGTAAGAGTCAAGTTATGCAAGCTGATCCACAAGCCAGCGTGTATTACAATCACTTTCTTATCCTTCCACCCACTTGGCCAGGGGGAGGTTAAAAGCATATTTTTTCTATCAAAGCATATTTTCATGTACCCTCTTTTGAGCAGTTGCCTGGATTGTTAGTCAACACTGCCAGATTTTTATTGTATTTGCTTCCTGTTGTTTAGACTTGGCTCACTCCAATCTCTTGTTTTTTTGTTTTTTGTTTTTTTTTTCCAACTAAGAACAGACAGATAAACGTCATTGCTAAAACAGGATAGATGCTATATTTATACAATTTATCTTTATGCAGTATAATATAATAATGAATATATAATAAACATAATGTATTTGGACGTCTACCCGGTATGGGTTTTCATTAGTAATTTTAAGAAGAGCCAGTACTGCCATCTGGTGGAAATATATCTAGCTAC
Organism: Benthosema pterotum; assembly: GCA_039105355.1. Taxonomy (NCBI): domain Eukaryota; kingdom Metazoa; phylum Chordata; class Actinopteri; order Myctophiformes; family Myctophidae; genus Benthosema; species Benthosema pterotum. The sequence continues at coordinate 27,685,481 of CM076966.1, read as the reverse complement.
GGCAAGAGCATTACAAATGGCACAAAGCTTCAGCTATTTCTCCAATCCAATCTTCACAATGCTGAATTTCAAGGAACTCTGTTTTGGTGCTCAGTAAGTAAATACACTTTTCAAAATCAGTGCTTCAGACACACCAATACAAACCTGAAATATACTGTAAAAGCAATTCAAAGATGCAATTCAAAACAAATGGAAGGAATACAATGAGCTAAAACTAGCTGTTGTTTCCTGCTCAAATTATTATCATCATTATTATTATTTTATATTTTTAAAGGTGGACACATTAGGCCAATTTGAAATGGTCTTAAGATTGATAATACAAAAGATATCAAAATATATAAAATATATCAACAAGTAACAGTTTTATGTTGAAAGAGAATGCATTGTCAGTTTGCAGATCAACGCACTGCTTCAATCACCTTTATATGATTCCAGCTGTGTCCCGCAGCTCTGTAGCTTAACCTGGGAAGGGGAGCGCTTGATTACCTTGCCATGCGGGTGTCTAAGCACCCTCTGTCTAAGCCTGCTCTCGTTTGACAGTTAATGTGGGGCTTAGGCGGCCTTGTAAAGATATCAAGCGCCTTTTATCCCCCTGTCACAGAGACTGGTCAAGTGAGGTGCCGTACTGGTTACTTACTTTGGACTGCTGCATACTAGCCTAGCCACCACTTTGCTTCAACAAACAGTCTGTCTCCACTTTTCAGGGCCTTCATGGAGTGCTATTGTTTCTTTTTTCCACACTCTTCCCCTTATTTAGCATGTCTCTGTCTGGTAGAAACCTCCTATAGAAAAGTGGTACTTTCCAGAATTCTAATTCAAAAACAATATTGCAGTAGGTGAACATTTGATGAGTTTGTTTAGATGGGCTATTGTTGCCTCTTCACGTACAGTACAAAAGGTTATATCTTGGCTGTGTATCAAGGCTATATATTGGGCCGTCAAAATGTTTTTCAAAATAGTAAAAAATGGCAAATAAGTGTATAGATAACTTAAGGTGTTCAGGGGTAAAGGCCCATTCTACATATACAGTATGTGTACTAAAGGTTTTGCATGAGGTCTTTTGTCTGTGATTATAGCCAGGAGGCAGTGGGGTGTTCCCCATTATATTGTTGGTGGTGGTCTGAAACCTTGTATCTCCATATTTCTTCATATTAATGAATGCCCTACTACTTTGTTGTAACAAGTGTGTCATGCAAGTAAGCACAGTAGCAAAAACAGACGATCTACAAGCTCACAATCCGACGCATTGGGAGCTTGTAGATAAGGGAAAAGAAAGTGAATGTTGTCTGTCTGTGGGTTTTACAGTATAATAAATAGTTAACCAATGAAAGGTGTCCACGGCAAGAGCTTGTGACTGAATAACTCTGTTGGAACACAGGATGGATTTTTTTTTGCCAACATACAGGGTTTCCCCCTGACAGCGACGACACAAAGGCCACTATATATCTAGCAGAGAGAGGCGGAGTAGGCAAGGAGGCCCACCATGTAAAACTTGTGGGTATTTTCAGAAAGGCAAGAAGCTACTTCAAAGCCCCCCAGTCTGGATTTTCAATCACACAAAGTCCCCATGTGCCTGTAAATGTCACACAAAGAAAGGGGTATTACAAACACATGGAACCGATTAAAACCACCTCTCTTATATACGTACATATGCACGTAGGTCTGCTCTGTTGTGCATGTCTGTGTGTGCATGTTTGGGGGTTTTCTTAAAATTAATTCATTCTACATTTACATTTTTGAGGGGCTAGGGTTTTTAGCTAAAGGTGTAACCATGTCATACATTAAACACTCAACGCCAACGTACAGTATGAACAGCGGCAGACAAAGACCCTAAACCTGTCTTAAAGTATAGATGCTCTTTGTCAAATAATATCACTCGACCACAAGTGAAGAATTGCTCTTGTCAAATTTGTACTGGAGTTAAAAGTGGTTGCGTTGCGTACCTGCTTTTAAAAACGTGTTAATATATGAAAGTATTTTTCTTTTTTATGTAATATTGCTGTATTGAAATTCTAACATTTTCTAACAATTCAGCCATATTCATGATCTTGCTTGAGGCGTTGATTGTTACAGCTCTCCATGTGTAAATGTTTTACTTACAGTGCTCAAGTACTAAATGTTCTTAGCTACGGCTCACACCACTGCGAATAAATCAGTTGTGTGTAACTGTTGTTGACGGGAGTCGTGCATCAGTCGTACAGGATCGTAACGCTGTTGGTGAAGACATGTGGCTTTCTGAGTGGCCGTGTGAACTGGGTTCCTGGGTTAATATGAACCAGGTGGTGCAGAAAGACAAGAGGAGCAGCGCTTGTAAAAAGCTCATCAGAAATTGAAATTGATTTATAAAAAGTGCAAAACGTTGCTCTTTTTAAAGAATGTTTTTTGTTGATGTTTTTTAACATGCGTTTTTGGCCTTTTGCCTTTATGGATGGTTATTAGTGAAGAAAGACAGGAAAGTGGGAGAGACATGCAGCAAATGTCGTCATAAATGGCACTCGAAATGTGACACTCTGTCAGGCCAGAGCCTATATGTGCCATGCGCCTGGACCACAAGTCCAGCGGGCGCCCCTTTTTTTAATAAAATAAAAAATTAATGAAATAATAAACAAAATGTAGGAAACAAAAATGACAGGAGCTCATAAAAATGTGCCTGTGTTAGGGAACCAGTGATATGATTATTGTCTCTGCTCCTCCATCAGCCCAATGCAGGATGACCTGTTGATCCTACATGAGCAGGAGTATGACAGCCTGCTGGAGTGTGTCTTTAAGACGGAGTTCCTCAGCCTATTGGCCCGGAGGTACGAAGAGAAGACCCAAAGGAAGCTACCGCTCAAGTTTGGAACCACGTAAGTACAACTTCTTTCTTTTTTTCCTAATTATTAACCATATGCCGATAGTCTGCATTTTTATATGCACTATGTGTATACTACAAACAATCAACGCCAGCACACATTCACACATCAGTGGTGGCAACCACTGGAGGCAAGGTGGGGTTCAGTGTCTTGCCCAAGGTCACTTCAACAGTAGGCAGGAGGATTCGAACTGCCGAACCTTGGCTCATTGGCCGCCATGGCCACAGCCGCTCACTGTATACTGTATCTTTAACAGCTGACGGTTGGGAGTGTGGAAATGTATGTGTGTACTTTAACTCTATGTACATATATGGAGCCTGGGCAGAGACCTGTGGCGGTTCTGGACAACCGTGGGTCAGGCAGTCTTCACATTTCCGCACTATTGAAATTTGAAGTCGGTGGAGCAAATGGTTCTCGGGTTATGTGGATACGTGGTGTACTTATATAGATGCATCTGTATCTATTGGGTCCTCCTCCAAAATGAGGTGCTACATATCAAGGGGCTATTCTTTTATTACATCCTGACTACAGGTACGGTATGCACAGCAGCATTTTACACACCTGTGTGCAACCTGGGGGTCCAAAGTGGTTGATAGTTATGAACCAAATGGACACTTAACCTGTCTGTAACCATGCAAGTGTACCAAATAGACCCTTACCCATCTATTTGGATCCATTTGTACACTCACAGAGTTATGGGGGTCTGTGGCCTAACGCATAAAGGGCCAAACTGAAGATTCTGGAAATAAAGCAGTTTGAGAAGCGCTGAACTACACATGGCCACCAGATGGTGCTACTGCCTCTTCTTTGTAATGATAATACTAGTACAAAATGGGACAAGTTTATACTGTATGTATTTACTATTATATAGTCTTATTACATGGCTTGAATGAATGCTCCAATCAGAAGCCAGCGTTCTGGTCATGTGAGCGGTCAAATATTACACTATAATCACCGCTCCGCTCTATATTGGACCGCTGCATAATCAAGGTCCCCAAAGTGCAAACAGCTGTGTTTATGTCAATCCGCGGTGCGCTTCCGCATTTAGCTCCAGCACGCCGTTAGCGGGTCCATTTGGTTAGCTACGTATTTGGTTGTTTACATGCCGTTGCCGTCACCCTCTCAAGGACCACTGGTGGTCCTCGGACGTTGAAAACCACTGACGTAAGCCATGTAATAAGCGGGATAACACCCTTTGAGCCGGTGATTTGTTAATAGGAAACAAATCACCGGCTCGTCGGGTGTTATCCCTTACATATCATATTGTTGCTATTGGGCAGACTGAGATCATCTGCATATTTCTACTGTTTATGATTTAAAACACAAAAGCAGATTGCAGTTTAGTAACAGTCTGAGGTGTCCAACCGAGAGTGACCGCATCCGTATACAGTCTATTGTTGCGGGGGTCTGTCCATGGCATAATTCGTACCAAACAAGGGGTTTATGTAAACAGTTTCGTAACGCAGGTGTTCTTCTCCACGCTGTTCCATTTCCTCCTCAGACTGGAGCTGAAGCTGAAGAAGGAGAACTGGGACTTCCTGAGTGGTGGAAGGTCCAGGCAGGTGATGTTCGTCAGCGGCCAGGGAGACGTGGTGGTCCTCAAGCCCTCCAGCAAGACGCTGCAAGTCAGCATTGGCCCTGGGCTATCCAAGAACACACGTAAGTAACACATCACGGAGAACACTCCTACCCCTGAAATGTCAAAGCACCAAGTATTGTACATTCCGATTGTATGTTGCGATTTCTGATACGTTTGATTCTTATCTAGTGGTCCTCGTGGTCCACTGACCAGAGGGTTCCAGGTGGTCCCCAGTCCAAATGATGGAAAGTTGGTTAACCAGATGTAACTCTTTGAGAGCATAAACATGAAACCAAATGGAAGAGTTAAACTATTCATCATTTGACTTAGCCCAAATCAGATCTACTGTTCTGGCTGTGCCGGTCCCTGGATAGTTACTACTTAGTAGATCAAATTATTATTATATCAAATTATTTTGTACAATTAAATGCTAAATAAAGATAAAAAGGTGATTATGTGTGATGATTTCGTGATATTGTTTACTAATGAATTAATCAATTCAGTGCAATGTAACCCCTCATGAACAGTGAAAATGTTTATTTATTATTCATCTCATTCCCAGGTCCCACCAAGAAGAGCTTCACTCAACGCCACTCCAACACGTCCAGAACCCACCAACACATCCCTGCCAGGGCTGCACCCGGACCCCCAGGTACCCATCCTTGCCCCTGTCTTGCGTGGGTCTAGTTTAAGCCTAATGCATACTCTTGACAGTACTACGTCGAATCGCTTGCCAAAAATAACAGATATACAAGTTCACCACACAATGGTTGGCAGTGGCATTCATAAAAATAATAAAGAAGTGATTAAAATGTTATGATAATCATCATATCATCATATAATAATACTTTGTTGGACAATGGTGTCATGCACAAACAGCTAAAATAGTAGGTTCACAAAGTTGTGAACTTTTCGAGCAGTAATTATTATTTTTTTAAGTTTATTGCCTATAATGACATGCCAAAAGTATTAGTTTGTGGTTATATTCTGTATTAATCAATTACCAATCATGAGCATTTTTAATAGCATATAAACCCCCTCTCTGTCCCTCTCTGTCCTGTCCCAGTGGGCCAGCAGCACCACCAGAACGGCGGGCTGAAGAACACCAACCACCACATAGCAGCCAACCAGAGGAACGGATCGCAGCATTCCAACCAGAGGCCTCCCCCGTCGTCAGGCCAGCACCAGGCCAACCGGCCCTTCCTCCCCACCAACCTGAAGGAGCGAGGAGGAGGAGGAGGAGGAGGCAACAGGCCGCAGCCCAACCTAGAATGCCTGAAGGTCCCTGAGCAGGGAGCTGCTGGGTGAGTAGAGTAACCATAGCGTGCACAGAGAGTTTCAAGGGCAGGTGCTCAAATGTAACCAGGAGGGCACTCTAACCCCCCAAAATTGAGTTTTGGGGGGTTAAAAACGCATAGAAAACAGCATTTCAGCATCTTTTTGCTCTTTTAAAAAGGGCATGTTGGTCCAGAGAGGGCCACTAGGGGGTGCTCAAACCCCACTTGACGTCTATGTATGCACGCCTATGAGTAGAGTAACCATAGAGCCAGTGCAGTGGTCCTAAAACCTTCTCATGTCAACCATCCACCAAGTTCATTAATATGTGGCCGCCGACTCCCCATTAGACACATATCAGGGACCCTTTACAAGACTTATACAAGACTTGAGTATTTTCCAAACTATTAGGTGCACTTAAAAGCTAAACTGAATTTGATGCTAGATTACAGAGACATTTCACAGTTGTTGCAAAAAAACAACAACAACAGTATTTATATACTGGAGCTTATATAGAACACTTTCCCCCAAGGCTCCCCAGATCACACTTGCCATCGATGTTAATAATGTAGATGTTAATAATCTGAAGAGTGACGTATTATGATTGATTACTGTGTGTGTGTGTGTGTGTGTGTGTGTGTGTGTGTGTGTGTGTGTGTGTGTGTGTGTGCGTGTGTGCGTGTGTGCGTGTGTGTGTGTGTGTGTGCGCGTGTGCGCGTGCGTGCGTGCGTGCGTGTGCGTGTACGCAGACTGCCTCACTTCACATACTCTACTACATACATTCTTCGTCTGCACAGCAGAAATGTACAAATGCATGCACATAATTTCGATAATTTGTTCCTTTATAGCAATGGAGGCAGTCGATCAGCTTCAAATGGAGGAATGTGAGTTTGCATATTCAGTGTTTGTGGTGGTGGTGGTTCTGGTGCAGGTAACGCGCTTTAGCATGGCGTGTCATTGCTTCTTCTAGTAGCTTGTAGATTCTAACGGCAAGAACAGTTCTACAGTAAAACTGTTTTTGGCTAGTGACACCCTTGTGCAATCAAGTATAAATGAACCACTTAAAAGGATCTCTGGCTAATGAGAAATATGCCTTAATGCATTCTTATTGCCCACTGTAATTAAAATCTAAAATTTTAAATGTATAGAAATAGTATAGAAATAGTTTGTCTTTCACTTGGTAGGAACAATTTCCATTGATAATGGCATTTGTCCATGTGTGATCCAGGCCTATGGAACGTATTGAAGACAAAAAGAAACAATTTAAAAATATCACTATGATGTTCATATTGTCTAATTGTTTTTGATTTGCATATGCATTCCATACATTCCATGCGGCAAGACTAATCATGGGTATTTTACATCATCAACCTTGCAACGGAAGCTGTCTGTGTGGTGTGAAAGATGCATTTATAAATTAAATACCATATTTAAGGTGTTTTTCATGAAGTGAATAGTGATAGTTGAAAGGAAAAGAAAAGAAGATTTTAGTTATAAAGTATTGTATAAGGCATATTTATCTTATTAGTCAGCCGTAATTTTAAGGCCCATATCGTCACCGCTGGGAAGAAACCTCTTATCTCCATGTCCTATATAGCTTAATGTTTGGCTTTCTTCTTTGTAAATTAACGCCCTCCTGTTGTCATAATACAGCATCACACAAAAGGAAAAAAAAAACGCAAAACAGTGTGTTTTGCGCTTGTCGATCTGTTACCTTTGCTGTTTTTTGAATTGGCATCCTGAAAAGTTCTGGACATCATGAGGTTTCCTCCGAACAGAGACGATACATAATAGCGGAAATAGGTGCTCTACAAGATCACTGTGTGTTGTGAGCTTGTAGATCTGCTATTTATTTATTTATTTATTTTCTATGTTGAACATTGTTGAGCATAAATAAGCAATGTTGCCTCAAATGAGCCTCTTGGCATTAGAAGCCATTCTGGCTGGAATGCATTCTAATGTTTAGTGAAATAATCAATTCTGCAATATTGTAATACTGTTGTATTACAATAAAAGTCAGAAGCCAGAATTAAAAATGTACTGGAGTAAAAGTGCAAAGGTATTGGCTTCAAAATGTACATACCAAAAAACACATGTGCACACTCAATGTTTGCACATCTTTTGAAAATAGCAGATCTGCATGTTTGCAATGCATCGTGAGCAGTGTTGGGAATATTACTTTACCTTGTTAGTATATTACTTATTAATTATTACCATCATTTTAAAGCAATATATTATATTACAATATTACTGTCTGAGCAAGTGTAATATATTAATATTACTATTACATATTACTTTTTACAAAATATAATTAAATATTTAGTATCACTATTAATCAAATATTGTGTAGGCCAGTGGCATGCTTACAATAAAGTTTGGCTTTTCTGGTCAAATCCATTTGAAATCAACTTGAAAAAACGTCACTCCTTAACACAGGAGTTAAATGTATTCCTTGAATTCATGGAAGCCAGTAAATAAGTTGATGACAAATGATAGAAAATACGTAATTATTTAACTTCTGCAGTTGTCAAGAACACTTGCAACGAGACAGATTGACAGAAAGTAATATTGAAAGTAATGCAGTAATGCAGAAAGAAAAGTATAATATATTAGATTGTTTTTGTTTAGTAATATGTTTATATTACAAGTTACTGCATTTTGGTAATATATTATGTAATATATTAAGTTACGTAGTGCACATGTCCCAACACTGCATCGTGAGCTTGTCGAACGGCTGTTTTCAAATGTATAGAGGCCTGAGGTGCGTGAATGTTTGTTTTATAACAATAATCAGAATTTACAAACTACCCCGTTCTGGGTTAGAACACCTTTTGGTGTTCTAACCCAGGACAGGAAACCCTCTCGGGATTCTGCACAGTATTTACAGTGTTCCAAAAAGTCTAAACAGAAATGAGTCTGCTATATAAATACTTTTTTTAGACAACAAGTAGTATTTGTTGTAACTATTTGAAGTACAATATTTTGAGGTGTAGTGGAGGAAAAGCATTGGAAATTGAAAATACTCATGTAAAGTACAAATACCTCAAAATTGTACTTAGGTGCAGTAGTAGTGGATGTACTTTCCACCACTGGTGGTCCCTGGACAGTGGACAGCCACTGGTATTCCCTGGAGAGAAATAAGAACTTATGAATGAAGTCACTAGCTATTCCAATCCATATTTATTACAAACCACTGGGACTAAAGTGGTGTGATATCACAAATCTTGCTAGGATGTACATTCAATAGCGACCTTTCACACTGTAGCCTGTGTGTAAAACTGAAGTCCTCTGTGTGGAAAGGTAATCATTTTAAATGCATTTGTTTGGCACTTTTCATTAGAACTCCACATCAGGGGCTTTAAGTTTGCTCTGAAATGGAACATTAAACATAAACATTAGTTTTCTTTTTTAGGCCTGATGTACTCATTGTGTGATGACTATAATTGAGTGCACATCTTAATCTGTTGAGACATTCAGTTTTATGCGCATTTTCTACTCCATGAAACCACTTGTTTACACAAACTCACATGGATGCAGCTGTTGCTTGCTGTAAGTGGACAGCACAGTAGTGAACTGAAATGAGCACCAGGACATTTGCCAACAGTCCTGTGGTCTGCCTCTCTCTCTCCCAGAGCCCACAGGCCGTCAGCCAGCCGTCCCACCCCGGGAGGAGGGCGGCCCAAGCCTGCGCCCAAACCCAAGCCCCAAGTGCCCCAGTGCAAAGCGCTGTACGCCTATGATGCCCAGGACACCGATGAGCTTAGCTTCAACGCCGAAGACGTCATTGACATCATTAAAGAAGGTGAGCTAGTCACACTATTTTTACTAGCTTGGAGACGTCAATATTGTCCTTTGGGACACAGGCTGTCAAATGTGAAAACTAAAAAGCCTATCAACCTCTCTCTTTCTGTGTCGATCAGACGCATCTGGATGGTGGACAGGAAGACTGCGGGGAAAGCAGGGTCTCTTCCCCAACAACTACGTCAGCAAGTTGTAGGACCTGCCAGGGGAAAATGGACAGAGCACCATGGAGGACAATGTGCGTCTCTGCAGACTCTCCCAAAGCCAGGGCTTGTGCTAAGAGTCAACCAGAGGAGAAATGGCTCTTTTCGACTACAAAAACTACACAAAAAGTGCGGGACGGTCTAACGTACAGTATCCCAAAGTTCTGGATGCGTTTCCATACTGCTGGGTTTCAGATGAGGTTCTGAGAACCTACATTTTGGCCCTACTCAGGGGGTACTACTAACACTGAGTTCTTGGAAGCCAGAACTTGTACATTCAAATGTTTTCAGGATTAGCAAAAATGGCTGTCCTACAAGCTCAAAGCACTTTGCAGAAACAATTGACACGGTGTGAGCTTGTAGATAAGCTATTTTAGCTATTTATGTGTGTATTAGTATATTTTTAATGAAGTACCTCCCTGGTTATAATGGAAACATAAACCAAAACCAACAACAACGTCGAACTTCACAGATTGTTGAATGTTTCAGAAGATTAGAAGGTTCTGGGTTACTCTTCTAAGTCGAAAAGAGCCAGAAGAAGAGAGCAGGAGAATGCACTTGTGACGTTGTTTCTACACAACAGCGCACATGCTCTCCACTACGGCTGAATGTACATTTACTCTAGAAAAGATCAGGTTTGAAAATAAGGTTTTGCTTTGAAGAGGAGGCTGTTTCACTCCAGGGACTGTTTTCTTCTTCGTCTTCTCTCTCGCTCTCTTTCTTGCAAGCCCTCCGGAGGACTGAACAAAAATATTTATTGTATTTATAGCTTTCTACAGTCTCCTTTAAAGTCATTCTCACCATGCTGATGAGGTTTGGAGCTCAACCGTTTGAAGCTTTGAAATGAAGTCTTATACGCCATTTGTGGGACCAGGCTGTGATTGTATTTTGATGTCCATTTTTAGGTGAAAGTTTGATTACAAATCAATGGTGGTGTTCAAGAGAGTCACTGTCTCGTTGTTTTGAAATTCAATCAATTTACATGCCAGATTGCTAAGTTTGTCGCGTTCTGTGCTGCTAAACTGAGCGTACAATATAGTATTGTATATTTATTTCATCACAAGTCAAAGACTAATTACAGGGAATGGACATTTTAAGAGTTCATTACACTGTGATTTTTTACTGTACTAACACTTTCAATTTGAAAATGTGTACCATTATGGAATGGCTTTAAAATACCAAAGCAATGTTAATTGTCATTGGTCTGTTTAGCAGAAAGTAAATTCCTCAGTGTTGATTTTCTGAGGGTCCACTTGGTTCCACTTCACGAAGACAACTTAACTTGTGATTTTACAGTGTATCATAATGAATACTGCTTTTATGAGACTTTTAGCTGGAAAACAATGAATCTATTCCCCCTTCACATTTTATCTTGTTTTTTTTATGTCAGATCGGTTCATATCTGGCCCAAAGTAAATGCCACATATATTCTGAGCAGTCAGTGGTTTATTAGCACTTTATTGGTTTAGGTACTCCCTCTGACACACAGACTTCTAACAGCCAGTAAACCATGTTTATGAAGGACATATTGCCAAACTAGGAACAAGCCTAGTTACTGAAGAATAATTTGTTTACATAAATAATATAATCCAGGTATTTTTTAGACTATGTATGTATATCTGTTGACATGTAGGAACACATTATGTTGCTGGTAAAACATTTTAAATTAATTTTTAGTCTCTGAAGGACCTGTGTGATATATTCTCTCTGATTTTAATATTTGTTTTAGATACAAATGCACAGTAAGAGCCAACAGACTATCGTGACAGTGTTTATTTTCTAATTGATCAAACACAGACTTTTTTTTAGGAGAAACAACAGAACAGCGTGTTTGTTGACATCATATGAAATGTTCCTGGTGGCACTACAAACAATTTCCCCTTTGCTTCTGCTCCAGATTATTATTTTTTTCCTGTACATCTTTTGCACTGCTTTAGAATTACTTAACACATTCCCATGTATTGATTTGATGGAATAACATCCTGCTCTGGTCATGTAAACTGCTGGGTCTTCTGTCAATGATCTTATTCACCATCAAAGATATTTTTTTTTTCTGGATGGTTGAAGACATCCTTGTGCAATATCGAAAATCGCAGATATGTCTTTTAATAAAGCATGTAATATTGTGTTAAAAAGGTTAAATGGTGCATTTATATAGTTACTCTCCAGTGTTTTAAAATGTGCATTTTACCCATATTCATCCACATATTCATCAGGAGCAGTTGCAGGTTCACCGGATGTGGGGATCCAACAGCAAATTTTCCAACAAGATGGCCACACTACCACTACTTCTATTTAGCGTGAAGTACTGCATTAAATAGGTCTACTTAATTAGTCCAAGTGACACTATTCCAAGTGTTGGTGTGGACCCGCAAACCTTAGACACATCTGTCTTTGTTATGCTGTATGCTGTAGTGTAGGTGAGATATGAGTTAAGGATATTCTGTATTTGGATCCGTAAACGTAGGCAAAATGGAACTTCGTTGTTCCACGTCGTTCATTGAATACATCCAACTAAGCGTTCGCTGAACACTACCAAGCATTCATATTTACCCTCCACCAACCTTGAGAGTCAGCGGATTGGCCTCATGCTTCTTTCAATGCACGAGGAGTCCAAGTTGCCTTCTTTTCATCTGACATGGGGGAGTTTCCTTGGTTGGACATATCGTGTGGAAGGAACACGTTATTCCAACCAGTTCCTCTCCCCCTCCACCAGGCGCCCCGGCTGGCTAGGAGGAGGCAGTTTAGAGACCAGGATTACTGCATGTGTTTGTGGGGGTACTACCATCTACCCATTATGCTTCTATGAGTCTGCCTTGCAATGCAGAATCATAGAGATATGCACCAGAGGCTAGCACTAGTGTTGATAAGGCTGAGGAAGGAAAAGGACATTCATCGTGTGTTGGCTATTTCCTCACTTTGAACGGATACAACATTAACAATAGTAGATTTTGGGTTATATCAATTACATGTTACATGTTTAACTTCTATTCAAGACCTCTATAAAGACTTGCCTGAATAGCAACTGGACACAAAGTTGCTTTGCAACTATCTTCCTTTACTGTTCTTTGCTATTTATATTATATTGAAATAAGAAATATATGAATGTTTAGATTTTTGCCATATATGCCTCGTTTGGGTTTAAACACACACATGCACAAATATGGTCCTGCATGTATTTTTGTCAATAAAGACATGATGTCTTGCAATGAATGCACATGACATTACACATTACACCATTCAGTGACCACTCATGCCTTGTGAATGGATGGATGATGGATGAAAGAAACCTCTCCCATCAGGATAGCAATGTTTCATCATGCGATATAGGCTAAACATGAATGTATTTTTTGCTGGCTAAGGACTGGCTAGTGGTTTTAGCATTTTGGTCAAAACTGGCAGCATTTTTGTAAACAGTTATGTCACATCGTATCATTGATTGAATACATGTTATAACAGGGTATAGAGTTTTTTCTTTAACAAATAGTAGCAATTATTTGCAGTCTCTTTGGGACAAAATGTGAGCATTTCTCTATAATAGAAACAGCACACAACAGTTCGCAAATCTTGCTGCTGTGATTGTGCATTGTTTGAGGAACTCCTCCTGCTTAATCCAACAACAACAGACATTGAGAGACTTGGTGTAGAGACCCTGGTTCTTCGCCTGGAAAGTTGCCAACTTTGGTGGTTTGGGCATCTGGTTAGGATGCCTCTCAAGCATCTCCCTGCAGGAGCTGTACCACTGGGAGGAGACCCTACGCTCAAGTACAACAACTTGAGCTTAGAATGTTTGCCCCAGGAGGACGTCACTAATGTTGCTCTGGAGAGAGAAGTCTGGAGCTCTCTGGCGGTAGTGGTGGAGTTGTTGCCCCTGTGACCCGACAACAGATAAGCGATTGAAGATGGATGGTTATCCTAGGCATCCCTGTAAGTTTTCTCCATGACTGGAGAAAATCTACAGAATTCAATCAAAATGTCACTGCTGTGACTGAAGCTCTGCCTCAGGACTAATAACTGTGTCACTGCTATAAGAACAATGCCGGATCTAGGCAAGGGCATGGGAGGGGCAATGCCCTGACTGCCCCACCAAACATGATGTTATGCAAACAAACCCAAATTCCAAAGATATTTCAAATTACGCGTAACAGTGCATATGTGTGTCCTTGCATGTCTTGTATTATACAAGTCATAAATAATATAGGCCTAATAATGTGAGACTGGACTTATTTTGTGGAATTGGAAAAAAATACATTGTGAAGAAGTGAAATCGGCATAGTAGGCCTATGACTATGTTTTTCAAGACTCATTTGTGTAAAAAAAGAACATTGAATGTCAAAATAAATAATATAGTCCCCGAATATAAGACGACTTCATTTCCAGTAGGGAAAAAACACTGTCTTATATTCAGACCAATAGGGTATATTATTTAGGAGGAGGGAGTGTGGCGCCCCTGTGTGGCCGTGAGGGACGTGCTGTGTTCAGTCAGTAGTCGGTAGCATTGAGCCTGGCTGGCCGACCTGCTGGTTGGGTAAACAACAGTGGATGCCTCGAAGAGAGAGAGAGAACCAGGAATGGGAGCTTCCTTCGTCGCGGAGGGCTAAACGGTGAGCTCGTTTAATGTCCCGTCTTTATGGAAAAGAAAAAGCAGGACAGGGCTGGGTCGTTACAATGCGATCGTAACAACACACTAACCGTCTAAAGAAATCGAGATCGGGTTCTTTTTAGGGGGGGTTCAGTGAAGTGGAAGGCTAAGCGTTAGCTTAGCTCCGTCGCCTCTTCGTTCTAAAGCAGAGGGCCCTGCGCTGTGGGTTCCTGTAGTCTCTCTCTCTCTCTGTGTTGGACTGTGTTGTCAGTTTCACAACCCCAACCAACCCGACGACGTTGGATCGCGATTTGTATTTAGGCCTCACAACTAGTTCATGATCAAGGGGATATTTTAAACTGATGTGATTGCCTACCCCCTGACATTGATCGCAGAAGGCCGGGGTTGGGTTAGATTGTCGAAAAGGGGACTATCGTTGGGGGGGCTTACGGTATGTTTTTGCCTTTGTTGTCGTTCTCTCTCTCCCTCTCTCTCTCTCTAGTATTATGTGCTGCTATAGGCTAGCTGGCTATTAGCTATCTTTAGTTGACTGATCGTTCGTCTCTTGCCTGTTTACAATACATATACGCCCAGTGCTGCTGCCACTTCTTGCCAGACATTATTCTTAAATAGTGCTCCTGTAATGTTGTACCAACGCCAAATGGCATGTTGTATCTTATGACCTGAAAAAGCTGTGCTCAATGATGTCATTTGGGGGGATGTGTGTGCTGTGTATATGCTTATGGCTCAGCCTTGGAAGAATTTGGCGTCACCGAACCATGGCTGTCATGATCCGTTTATTACACCTATGTTATGATATGCTGGAGGAATACATAAGCGATATAGCTTTCTCTCTATTGTGATCATGGTAGTTGATTTGCCTGCGAGGGTTTGGAAAGCACAGCGGGCAATATTACAGCAGCCTTAAAGGGGAATTCTACTCGTTTCCCTACATTTTACCCTAGCATTCATATACCTTAGATATGTTGTGTGGAAATATTGTGTGGAAAATGTTGTCCCACCCCCCTATGTTGTCTAGAAATGGAGGTCTGAGGGAAAAAAAACATTAACATGGTGAAGCACATCTTGATGATCTTGATGACATCATTAGGATGTAGTTCACCGTGTTATTTCAGACCTCCATTTCTAGGAAACACAGGTTGGGGGTCTCCTTTTTATTATGTATATTAATGACATAGTAAAATTTGGAAAATGGGTGGAATTCCCCTTGTAATGATCCTGGGGCAAAGGTTCATCTGGTCTTGGATCATTGGATCATGTAATGTCTTGTTGTTGTTTATTTATACATCAGTATTCAAGTAAGATGGGGTAGTAAAATCTGACTGGAAGGCATCATCGTCATCCACCCCCTTGGAAATAATGCATGTTGTATCCCTGGCTGCTGCTGCTCAGGGAGAGATTGCCTCCAGTGCTGTTCCTCTTGAGGCCTCTGTATTCATGCATGTCATTGCGCAGTCTGTTCTGTGGTATGTAGGAAGGGGCTAGAGACTCATCAGTGGCTTGGAGAGAGAGTCTCTGTGGACAGTGCCATAGGTTGGGCCTGGGGGCTCCCTTTCATTGGCAGGCAGCAGCTCATTTCTTCACTTATTAGTAGACAAAAACATCTCAGTTACTAAGTATGAAGTCATTTCATCAGACCCACTTAATTTATTTGATAGTGATGTTGCTAAAAAAAAATGAGACATTAGTCATGATTTAAGCTTCCAAACATCTTACAAAATGTTAAAAAATAATATAATATGATATAACATAATTCCCCTCACTATTAATAGCGCTTGAATACAATGGACAGAACAGAATTACATTTAGCTTATGTCAACGTAATGTAAATATTTCAGAAAATATCAGACGGGCACTCTTGTTTCTCAGTGTAATGAAGGGCAATTTTGAATATTACTCATTTACATATCATGATTATTACCCATTTGCCACATGACTTATGTTGCCATCCAATCTTGCAAGTTGACCCTTTTTGCAAATTGTAAAATAGGGTTGTCACCCCCATTCCTTCTAAAATGTCACCTAGACTTAACTACTATCACAAAATATTATTTTTGTCCCTAAAGGAATATGTGCTCTTTGTGCACCCCCAACAACTCCATCTCAATTATGGCTTTCAATCATATTTGCAACAATTTCTGTTGTGAATATAATCTTGTAACAAAACCTCAAATGTTGTTATTCCAATCTTACTCAGTGTATACAGTGCTCCTGTATGACTCTTTGTTCTCATTTAAAAACACATATTTCTTTACATTCCTGTTACATTTTTAGTGTTTCCAAATTTTAATTGCAATAGTAAACTCAACCATTCAATATCGGTATTCCTGGCTAACTGGAATATACAGTATAGTTAGCATACAGTAGACATGGTTATCTAGATATGAACGTGTATCGTTATCGCAAAATGCACTTTTGCCTCGCTCATAGGTACATCCGGCCAATCACAACTATTCCTCGCATTATCCAGTCTCAAAGGAAACTCAGTAAAAAGGTTAAAGATATTCAACTCTGGCACGAGTTTCAAGATCCACTTGAGTCATATCGCTATCCAGATATTCGCATAAATATCGCAAAAAATGAATATATTGTAAATACTTTGTACAGATGTAAAGTTAAGCTCATACTGAACCTAGTCATTAACTATGTATCCTTCTCTTGGAAATTGGTGTTGATAAATTCACAAACTGAAAACATTATTTTTATAGGGACTTTGTGAGGACGGGCCAATAAACATTACAATTATCACATAACTAAATTAGACAGTTGCGGTATATTTGTATAACCTCCTATAAGGAATACCATACAGCAGGCCAGATCATTGTAAGATCATGTAAGTAAGGGCTGTCTATCGCTGATTATTATTCATTGTATAAAAAGATGACCATTATGGCTGCACTGTTTTTGGCTTAATTGGATTTTGCGAATGCTATTCTTCTGTCTTCTGTCAAACAATAACATTCAGTGGTCTGCATGAATGCTAATGACTCATGATGGGAGTAAAATGTATGCACCATTGAGATTTAATGGCTTCAGTCACTTGACCTACCTAAAAACTTAAGTTCACAACATACATTTGAACAGTAAAAAAAAAAAAAATACAAATCGGTTTTCCTTTGGGCAATTATGATATGTAGATGCACTTGAACAAATGTTTTTTTTCTTTAAATCAGTTAATTACACAAACATTGTTTTGGAATTGTTATTCTTTTTGTTGGTGTAAGATTAAAACATTAGCCGGGAAATGAGCCTGCTCTATACTGGCCGTTGCCTAAATAGTTCACCTAACCCCAGCTAAATCCACAGACTACATCAACAGAAAGGGGAAGCATTCTTTGAATGCACAAGCATTGAAGTACTGTTTCATGAATGTTGTTGTGAAATGGCTGTCGAATGCATTATGCATTTCTGCACATGGAGTGTGGATATTATTTATGAATTTAAGCCTATTCATGTAGAGATTGTTTTATTGTCACTTTCTTTTAAAATATGAAGGCAATTAGTGTGCATGTATGGAGCCCTTAGAAATAGATTTGGGCTAGTGGTCTATGAGGTGGTTCTGAAACTTGCCATTAATCTCAGTAAACTGAAAGATGAATATTTATTGGCAGTAGTAGTAGTATTAATTTATTTTTTTTATACAGAATATACTATAATTTACTATATTGTGTGTGTGTGTGTGTGTGTGTGTGTGTGTGTGTGTGTGTGTGTGTGTGTGTGTGTGTGTGTGTGTGTGTGTGTGTGTGTGTGTGTGTCTTCTAAGATTCAACTTAGTATTCATTGTGATTCATGCATTGCCAGTCCAGGAAACGATAAAGCAACCTCCATAACTGACTCAGCCAGAGGTTATTAATTTTCTATTTTTTACCAAATACAAACATTAAGCAGTCCTGGAAGTTTTTATTTATTTTTATACATGTCTGCAAACATTAAAAAATATTAAAGGTGGTGCAGGTGGGCTGTGAATACATTGAAGTCCTTACCCTTTATGGTCATACTGTAGCACTGCGCACAATAGTAAATAGTACAACAGATGCATAATAATAGTACAAAACTAGAAAAGTGCCCTTCTGGGCACAGGTCTCCACCAGGCCAGTTCAGGTTGTGGCCTCCTGGTGGCGCTATAATATGCCAATGTTAAAAGGGTGCCATTTCTTCGCATGACTTTAGCATTTGGATGATTTGAGGCATTTTGTAAAAAAAAAAATGTGTTTTGCAAATGTCCACCTGTTGGTGGCGCTATAACAAGCCATTGTGAGAAGAGTAGATTGGAGAGAATATTTTTTCTCAGCCTAGTATTTTAGTGTGTTAAAGATTTTATGTAAATTGCCTGCTGTGTTCATCATTTTTTCAAAATATGCCTCCTGGTGGCGCTATAACATGGCATTGTCGGAAATTTGGAGCAGAGGTTCATGGATGGCATCCAGGAAGTGTGTGTGCAAATTCTGGCGTCGATCGGGTTAACAGTTTGGGAGATTAGCTGGTAAGTGACGGACACACATGCAGATTTTTGCAAAACAATGGCAAAAATCACCCTCCTGGTGGCGCTATAACAGGCTGTTGTGGAAAATTCGAGGCAGAGGTTCATGGTTGGCATCCAGGGAGTGTGTGTGCAAATTCTGGCATCGATCGGGTTAACGGTTTGGGAGATTAGCTGGTAACAGACAGACATACATACAGATTTTTGCCAAATAATTGCAAGAATCTGCCTCCTGGTGGCGCTATAAGAAGCCCTTCTGGAAAATTTGAAGCAGAGGTTCATGGTTGGCATCCATGGAGTGTGTCTACAAATTGTGGCATCGATCGGGTTAACGGTTTGGGAGATTAGCTGGTAACAGACAGACATACACACAGATTTTTGCAAAAGGATGCACAAATCGGCCTCCTGGTGGCGCTATAACATGCCGTGGGTCAAAAAGTTGGGGCAGAGGTTCATGGTTGGCATCGAGTGAGTGTGTCTGCAAATTGTGGCATCGATCGGGTTAACGGTTTGGGAGATTAGGTGGTAACAGACAGACATACACACAGATTTTTGCAAAAGGATGCACAAATCGGCCTCCTGGTGGCGCTATAACATGCCGTGGGTCAAAAAGTTGGGGCAGAGGTTCATGGTTGGCATCGAGTGAGTGTGTCTGCAAATTGTGGCATCGATCGGGTTAACGGTTTGGGAGATTAGGTGGTAACAGACAGACAAACACACAGATTTTTGTCAAAAAATGGTCAAAATAGGCCGCCTGGTGGCGCTATAACATGCCGTTGGGGAAACTTAGGGGCAGAGATTCATCGTTGGCACCCAGGGAGTATGTGTGCAAATTTTGGCATTGATCGGGTTAACGGCGCCGGAGATTACCTGGTAACAGACGGACACGTGGACACACACACACACACACACACGGACGGACGGAGTGCAAAACATATTCCCCACCATGCCTTCGGCCTGGTGGACAAAAATATGCCTAATAAATGTTAACTGATACGGTTTGGTTAAATCAAATAATTGTTCTTTGAGCTCAAGGGATCAGCCGAGCTACGAAAAGGTTACAATTACAAGTTATTCATTAAGTCCCTGATTGTAGCATTAAACTTTCAAAATGCCATGCTTAAAGTTTTGATGAGGATTCATGGTGTTTAACACCCTCTCCTTTTCCCTGCTCTTTCCTTCCCTGCTCCAGGTTGCGTGAGATGCCACCCATAGAATCCTAGGACCCAGCGTGTGGATGTGTGTGTGCAAGGGTGGGTGTGTGCGCGTGCGTGTGTTGTATGTACTTGGCATTTCGTCGGTGAGGTGAGGACCTGCCACCATGAAGAGTGAGCTGCCGGCTGAGGCCACAGGCAGACAGGAGAACCTGAAGGAGCCACTGGTCCACCCAGAGCCCGTGGAGGCGGCCAAGAGCTTCCCTGGAAGCATGGAGGTGATCGGCAAGGCAGATCACAGCGAATTTGCGACGCTGTGTGCGGCGGAGCCCCGGCACCGGTCCCTGAGGGACCCGGGAGCACGCAGAGACTCGGAAAGAAGCCTGCCTGGGCGCAAGAAGCGCAAGAGCCAGCAGGCGGGCCCTTCGGACTGCTCCCTGAAAGAGGGCCACATCAGCGAGAGCTCGCTGGCCCCCCAGCGCCCCCGCGTGGAACTCTTAGAACATCCCAGCGAGGACGAACACAACGACGAGTCCTCCTTCAGTGACTGTGCGTCCTCCCCGTCGTCCAGCCTGCGATTCGGGGACTCGGACACTCTGAGCTCGGAAGACGAAGGCGAGGCCGGGGGGGCGGCGGGGGGCCAGCACCACCACCAACACAAGGCGGCGGCAGCCGAGGAAGGGACGGGTCTCGGGCTGCGGCCCGTCCTCGGTCGAACTCGGGGGAGTCGCTCGCACAAGTGGGCGCGGTCGGAGGCCGACCCCGTGCTGCTGAAGCGGCCGTGTCTCAGCGGCCGCCACCGCCCCACACCCCACAGGAAGCGCTTCCTGAAGGCGGCGGCCGGCGGGACGCACCGGACTCAGAAGCAGAAGGAGCGGCTGCTGCTTCAGAGGAAGAAGAGGGAGGTCATTGCGCGCAAGAAGTACGCCTTGCTCCACAGCACCAGCAGCTCCAGTGAGGAGCTGAGCAGCGAGTCGTCGTCGCCCTCCTCCACGGAGGCAGAGGACGAGCTCTACGTGGATGTCAGCAGCACCAGCAGCCAGCCCAACAGTGCCGCTGTAGCCACAGGTGAGGGGAAAAGCTTGGTTTGATTTCATTCTGTTTTCTGTCCACAATTTTAGGCTGGATTTCAGAAACAAGACGGGCAAACATCAAAATGACCATAAGTGGGTTAATTCAAACGATTAATATTTTAACTCTTGATACACTCTCAAAGAGTTAGATCTGGTTAAACAACTTTCCATCATTTAGCCTGGGGACCACCTGGAATCCTCTCAGGGACCACTGTTGAAAACCCATGATATAGGGGGTAGATGAAAATATAGCACTTATATAGCGCCTTTATCCAAACGCTTTACAATGCGCATTCCATTCACCCGTTCAAACCCATGAACACATGGGTAGGCAGCAGAGAAAAGTAAAACCTTGGGGAGCAGTTAGGAGTTCAGTTGTGTTGCTTATTCTCAAGGAAAGGACACTTTGATAGTAACACAATTGGAGCCAGGGATCAAACCAGAAACCATCCAATGCCTTTGTGGCCACTCTATCGCCTGATCCACTGCTGCCCATTTAACACAGGTTAAGCATAACAATTGCCCTGTCCAATCTTCATGTGTTACTCATTACAGATAATGGTCAAGTTATCCTTGTAATCTACAGGTAACGAAACATGGCGGAATTCAGTTTTTTTACCAAGTATTATATATGCAACAGAGTCAAAATCTGTTGCGCCAAGCACATTAGCTTGCCATTATTCATGCACAGATGTACAATTCAGTCACACCTATCATACAGTAGGGTACTCCTAAACTTAAAACCTAAACTAAATACTTAGTTTATGCTCAGTTGTGCTCGTGTCCACTAGTGGTGCATGCTGAAATTAGCCAATTTGTAAACATATAACTTGGAAGTTGTAAGCTACTCGTATGACATTGTATGACATAAAGTATATACATCAAGGTTTAGACTAATGCACCCGTACAGGCCAAGAATAGATTATCCAGATGCTGTATTTATCCTATGCAATCACACCAGCCTGCAGTGTTGGCCTGTTACACCCAATTTGTTTGCTTTGACATTCAGCGAGTCGCTAGGCTTGTGTTGAAATGAGATTGTGGAGGGGTGGGTTACTTCCTTTTCATACAGTGCCCCTGAAATATTCTCCATTTTGTCATTCAAATTGCTTGATCGCCAACCATATCCAGTAATCATATTGTCACGCAAAGTGAGATGAGTACTAATTTAAGCAACGCTATGTTGGTCATGAATAGTTGTTATGAAGTCCATCACATCTAGGCAATGATAGTCAATTCAGTTTTAAAGCCCCCTCATCTTTGTGGTTCGCCTCTTTGCTGACTTTGTGATATGTCTGTTTCTGCAGTCAGACTAAAATACTATCAGTAATAACACTAGCTACACATAATAGTGTCGAGGTTAGCCATCTATTTTAGGTGACTATAACTTGTTATATTATGATGGCAGCTTCCACCCACTGGTGGAATGGGTTATTTACCACTGACCCATCGGTAAAATAAAGGAAAAACGGCACTCTTTTTTCATATAAATTTGACAGGGGGTGTCAACAAACATTCGTGCGCCTAATGCAAAACTACTGGAAGAGTTTGATTGGCTCTGAAATGGGGTGGGCATCTGTTCATCCAAAAAAAGCAAACCGATGCCAACCATCATTAGTTCAAAGGCAGTAGTGATGAGACTCGTCGTGGGTCCTCCCAACTTTCCAACTCCCCTCTGCCTTCCACACCTGGTCAACTAGAGCTTTGGTTGGAATGCATGTGTCGTCGCTGGTTACTAAATCTTCCCAGCAAACCTCATCTGAGTATGATGACACAGCTCAGTCCAGCATGCCTCTAACAGGCACGCTCTGTTTCCTGAGCTGAAAAAAATAACACGACTTTGTCACGAGAGAACTTCTGCCTTTAAAGGAAATTGCGAACTACCCTTGGATAAGTCGCACATCTACACTGTATCTCTTCTTCTTCATGTAGCCTTGGCGATGTTTGGCACTGTGGTGACCCTGAGGGGGCTATGAAGGGGTCAGGGGAGAGGTTTGTGGTTGTGCCTCTGATTGTCATGGGAGGCAGGTGGGTGGAGAAGACTTGGCTCCCAGCTCCTCGCTGCAGCTTTTGCATAGAAACAGCGGGTCTCTGAGGGGAACCAGGCTTTTGTTTACAACACACATCCGTGGAGGGAGGCAGCTGCTGGAGCAAACTTTCTAGCCGACGTTGGGTAGAATCATACTGTACCTGTAATGGGGCAAGCACAGACCCAGATTGCACAGACTGTTTGGAATTCGTACACACATTTTTCAGCCTAGATCCAAGATTAACAAGATCTCTTCAACAACATATATTGAAAAATTATCACAGAATCAAGAGCGCAGGTGTACCAAATAGCTTCTTTTTCACACTAGATCTGAGTGTGACGAACCATCTGAGATAAACAACGGTTTAAGAGTCACATGAAAGCGCTTCTGTTCAAACATAAACAAATTGCTAATGAACTTGAAATTATAATATATATATATATTCATATAGTGTATTTTCATTATTAACTGTTTGTGTAACAGCTTTTGGTTGTTCAGCATCCCAGGTAGCTAGGCTAGTAGAGGGTGCTAAGCAGCTGCTCCTATGAGACCACTGGAATAGAAATTACCTTTGGGCAATTATTGAGTTCACCAGCATAAGCTGCTAGTTAACTGCACACTAAAGGGCGTTACAGACGGTGAGTCTGAAACGCCTGCATTATCGCAGCGATTCCACCCTGCCACTCAGTGCTGGTCCTGTTGAAAATGAACTACAAGGCGTGATTTGTTACCGACTGTCAGTAAAGCCCATAAGACGCAACCTTAGCAACAGCTTATTACAATACAAAAGCCTATATACAGTACATTATTTTACGTGTTTTATTTTAAAGTTTAATCAACCGGAAACAGTGATTTTTTTTTTTTTTTGATCTCGCACAGAGGTGTTTCTGAACAAATCAGAGTATGCATCCCAGGCGACGGGATGGCAAAACAGAGACAGCTCTACACTGAGCTATGCTACATGCGACGCATGGATTGTTTGTTTACAATAGTGCTCAGCTCTGCCACTTTACTGCTATGAGGCTTATTTCTATTTTCTACCAATATGTTAAGTGAAAATTTTCACATTTTTGTCATGCATTGTTGGACATGGCCATATAATGACCACAGATCTAGGTTTAAAGTGTGAAAAACGTATTTTTCAATTCATTGGTCAAAGGGCCACTCCTTTTTTTTTTCAACCAGATGCTTATTGTAATGATGTTTGACACAAACACTTTCCTGGAGCTTTTATTGTTTGTAATTGTAATATGTGTTTATAGGTATTGCAGTCATGACGACATCTTATTCATGACCTGAGATTGATATTAAAATACATTCTCACTTACGTTCTCACTTACGTTTCTTGCCAAAGGGTGCAAATTTGAAGTCATGCTACTGTATTGCAGGAGTTTTCAACAGGTGATCCTGTTTTCACTTCAACCCCATATATTGAAACATTATTATCACAGAATCAAGAGCGCAGGTGTACAAAATGGCTTCTTTTTTTACACTAGATCTGAGTGATACATACATACATACATACATACATACATACATACATACATACATACATACATACATACATACATACATACATACATACATACATACATACATACATACATACATACATACATACATACATACATACATACATACATACATACACTGGAATAGAAATTACCTTGGGCAATTATTGAGTTCACCAGCATAAGCTGCTAGTTAACTGCACACTAAAGGGCTCCTGCATTGGAGAAACCAAATGGACCCTTGTGGGTCCATTTGGTTTCATGTTAAACTCTCAAGAGTTAAAATATTCATCATGAGAATTAGCCCAAGTCTACGCAACTAGTGATCTATTGTTTAACAGCTTTGTTTCTGAAATCCAGCCTGGAATTGGGGACAAAAGCAAAAAATAAATCTTTAGTTTTAGGTTCTGTGGGGCTAAAATGTCTCCTCAAATGGTGGTCTGTGGCTCAAATGCTGAATAAATAGTGGGCCTGGTATCAAAAAGGTTAAACTACTGATCTATTAGCATTGAGTGAGTGCAGTTTTATCCCAGAGGTGATAATTGTTGATAGCAGAACCACTAGCATTTAAAAATGCTTGTGAACACCTGTGAGGTCCTGCTGCCGACCAGCAAGGCCAGGCAGGGCCAGTGGAGGGAGAGAGCCGTTCAGGACCAATCACAGACCAGATTTCTGAATGTGCAGCTGGAGGGAAAAAAACAAGCCAATCCCACTGCAAACAGTTTGGAGTGCCATTAGCTGACCTACATTTGTTTTAAACAGTGGTGCGTGTGTGTGCTGTATATCAGGGGTTTTCAACAGGTGGTCCGGGACCACCAGTGAGACCCTGAGAGGATTTCAGGTGGTCCTCAGGCTAAATGACGGAAAGTTGGTTAACCATATATATATATATATATATATATATATATATATATATATATATATATATATATATATATATATATATATATATATATATATATATATATATATATATATATATATATGTATATGTATAAAATAATATATCAACTTTCACAACAACTTTACTTTAACAACAGTAACTGAGGGGGAAGGAGTCATGCTGTTTGAGTAAGAATGCAAAATGAAAGTAGGACAAGAGGAAGAGTACATCTCCCTCCACACGTGTATTTGTGTATCCAAGTTCGACGATTATGTGCACACGTTTTTATATTTAGCATTTCCCATAATATACAACATTCACAGTGATGCATAAACGTAGCAGAGAGTGGCCCAAATTGCAAAAGGATGTGGGTTTAAACCAGGTTCCATTTGAGAAATTCTGTGTTGATGAAAACATAATTGAGATTGCCGGCTGTGTCTTGCAGGAGTGTACTGTGCATGTCCTGTCATCTGTATTTGTCATAGAGTTTAGATAGGGCTGTCGCGGTCATGAAGTCTTACTGGTCGTGTAGGACTTCATGATTGCGACAGATCTATCTAAACGGGTACCCAAATAACACATGTACTAATGTTTTGCGTTTTTTGGCATTGGACATTGTAACATTTAGATACAAATTACATTTCTTATTGTGCTTTTAGGCTTCCTTAAACAAAAACTTTGCAGGGCAGATATGACAAATAACTGGATTAACTAAGTAACCAACTAACTAACTAACTAACTGTTCGGTAGACAGCTCATATGTCTAAAACTACCAGCTCAAAACACATGACTTGGTGCTACATTTCAAGCTTGCGGATCTGCTACTTTTTGTAACATTGTCACGTAGTATGATCCAGATTCACAGGGGGGAAATAGAATATGGACATACTGGTAGGTGGGGTTAATTGCCTGACAGCAATGGCATGCAGAATAAGCTTATCGCAAAAAGAAAAAAAAAATATATATATAAAAAAATATATATATATATATATATATATATATATATATATATATATATATATAAAAAAATATATATATAGTGATCAGGTGATTATGTAATGATGGTGTTGTGTTGTTCAGGTGCTCTGGATGAGGACGTGGTGGTGATCGAAGCCACTCCGGCCCCAGCGCCACCAGTCACT
Organism: Benthosema pterotum; assembly: GCA_039105355.1. Classification (NCBI taxonomy): domain Eukaryota; kingdom Metazoa; phylum Chordata; class Actinopteri; order Myctophiformes; family Myctophidae; genus Benthosema; species Benthosema pterotum. The sequence goes on along the minus strand of CM076966.1, from coordinate 27,658,895 downwards.
GCCAGCGAGGAGATCAACGTCACCTCCACAGACAGCGAGGTGGAGATTGTCACTGTGGGAGATGGCTTCAGGTAAGCAACTTCATTTTATTTCTGCTTCTCGCTTCAGAAAACATTTTATGTCGGTCTCCCTTGCTCACCAACACACACGCGGGAGTTCCTCAGGCAGGTCATTCTAGCCCGGACAGCAAAGGCACGCTCACCCTTTGTCTTTGGCCCCGACTCTGTGTGAAAAAACTCAGGCTGCGCTAGCGCTCACAAGGGCCAAATGACTCTAAAATAGAATTAGGGTGCCAGGCCATGAGTTGCCTTAAAGGTAAATCGGCCCAAAAACCTCAAATCAATCCTAAAGCGGACACTGGTGACCGGTGTGCAGAGGTTCAGCTATGATTAATTAATAAGCAACCACTCTTCTCAACCTCTCTGATGGATCATCTAGAGTGCTTGCAGTGTATCTATGTGTATGTGTATCTATGCGTTTCTGTATCCATTCCGTCCTCCTGTGACGCCATGTGGGCCAATACAATCCATCATAGCATTAGATGGATTTTGAAATCTTTGACATAAGGCAGCCTAGACTATGGATTTTTTGTGTTTGATTTTAACACTTTAAGCAAAACACAGTGGAAGCCCAGACTATGGACTAAGTCTTTAACATTTGTTTGGAGCACTAGACGTGGCATCGTGAACTTGTTTGCAGAACTTTAAACAAACATTACCATGCACCCCTCACTTCACAGTTCACATGTGTGATCTGTCGTTCCCGTTGTTATGACCAGACTGGTTGGTCCTCCTTCCACTGCCCACCATCCTGCTCGTCATTGAGGTTCCCCCGGCGTCACTTCCACCAGCTTGATTCGATTATCCCAATTTCTGCTGCCAGAAATAGCGAGACTACGATGTTAATTTCAGTCCAGCCAGCAAAGTCACTTTGTCGGCCCAAATTAACACGTCTCTGTTTGTGATGGGATTTGCTTTGTCACCGGTCTTCATGGGATTGCAGCCCGGTTTGCTTCAGCAATGAAAGAGTCACTGTCCTGGCTGGTTAGCTATTAAGTTAAATGTCAGCCAGGTGTGGCTAATCCTGTAGCAGCATGGGGCTGTCCAAACACTGGGTAATAAAGTAACATAACGGCATGCTAAAGAAGTGTGCCTACAAGTAAGTATTGGTGAAGGACCACTTGGCCATCGGGACCACCGGGACTTTTCCCGGTGGCCTGCGCCACCTAGTGGCCTGGACAGGGTACAAAAAAAAAAAAAAAAAAAAAAAAAAAAAAATTTTTTTTTTTTTTTTTTTTGAAACCTCCAGGGCAGGCCAGCGCGACAGGCCCAGGCCAGCCCAGGCCAGGCAAACTAGTGTTTCTCCTTCCAAAAATAAAAGGTGTTCTAGTACTACAGAGTTTAGTTAAACAGTGTGAGTGACTGAGTGTAACCTGATACCCTGCACCAGTGCACCTGCATGCGCCGGACTGGAGAGAGCGAGTTAGTGAGAGGCTCCCAGCTGGCCTGGGATCCAGGGGCGTAGCTACGGGTGGGCTGGGGTGGGCCACTGCCCACCTAAATAGAGAGCTGGCCCACCCATTGAAAACATGACTAAGAACTTGAGAAAACAAAGGACAAAGACCAGAGAGCCTCTAGAGAGAGCTTGAGAGGTCTAGACTCACTGTAGTTACAGTATAATGGGTGATTTGCGGGCACTAATCACCCAGTATAATGCAAATGGAGCTTTTCATTCACCCTTTGTTTGTAAACCTGCCAGATCGTTATCATTTGGCAGGTATCAAAACAATAGCGCTTGTTTCTGTGGGGGGACTTTCACAAGGATTTTTCAAAAGTTAACTCTGGTCTGTTCTCCTGAAAGAAAATCTGTCATGATCAGCAGACACATTGGTAACTAATTTATAAATGGCTGTGATTCAATAGTGAACAGCTGAAATCTATTTGATAATGATTGTGCTAATGAAACAAAACACTGTGTTGGTGACAGGATTATTATTTCATGTTTCATGACATTAATTCAACCATTGTACAGTAAAGGTTATATAAACTGAAATATAACCGTATATGGCAATAATAGCAATAAATAGATTTCTTGCACGTGCAAATTTGCGGCCATCACGCACGCAGCATGCCCACTCTGAATAGCTCATGCCCACCCTGAATTGAGTTTCTGGCTACGCCACTGCTGGGATCAGTGGGGGACACACCCCCTGCCAGCCCCCTTCTTGTGTGTGTGGTGGCCAGTGTTGCCAACTGCCAAAATCCAAAATGCACTAGTGGCATTTCCAAAATGCACTAGAATGCGCCAGATGCTTGCCTGGAAGGTGTGTAGACTTGGGATAATTCACATGAGGAATATTTTTAACTCTTGAGACTTGAGTGTGAAAATGAAACCAAATGGACCCGCAAGGGACCAGTTGGCAACACTGGTGGTGACCAGTGTTAGGACATGTGCACTACCTAACTTAATATATTACCAACCAAAATTCAGTAACTTGTAATATAAATACATTACTTAACAAAAAATGAATACATTATACTTTTCTTTCTGCCATTACTGCACTACTTTCTATATTACTTTCTGTCAATATGTCTCACTGCAAGTGTTCATGTGAAATTATCTCGACATCTGCAGAAGTTAAATAATTACTTATTTTCTATAATTTCTCAAATTATTTACTGGCTTCCATGAATTCAAGGAATACATTTAACTCCTTTTTCAAGTTGATCTCAAATGGATTTGGCTAAATGGTGTTTGCTTTATTGTAGGTATGCCACTGGCCTACACAATATTTTATTAATAGTGATACTAAATATTTTGTAAAACATTTTTAAAGTAATATGTAATAGTAATATTAGTTCGTTTGAAAATAAACCTTTGAAGGCACAGTAGCTTTGTCATGCTTCGACTTTTGCGAGGTGAGGTGGGGGGGTGGCCTGGCCAATGGCAAAGTCCAGATGGCCTGGCCAGCCCCACTCCGCCCCTGGTATTGGTGAAGGACCACTTCACCACTTTTCAACGTATCTTCATATGAGAAAATGCCACTTTTTTCATATTTAAAAAAAGAAATCTGTCAACGGTGTCAAAAAATGGGTTTCTGAACTGCCCTCCTTTGAGACACAGACTGTGGTAGTGTGGTATTGGTAGTGGTATTTTATCATGTGTATTATTGAGGACCTATTATAATGTGTATGTACTGTATATACTGTAGAAGATACATTAAACAGTGGTGAAGTGGTTCTTTAAGAATAAATAAGTGCTGGCCTGGCCTAGGTGAGATGGACTACTGGTTTTCAACCAGTAGTGGTCCTTGATGGAGTTAGGTGGTCCCAAGCTATGGAGAGTTGGTATTGCTAATCAAACCCTTATCAGATGTTTACTTGAGAGCATAAAATGAAACCAAATGCACATGTATGGGTCTATGTGGTTTAATTTTACACTTTTACAATTTTACACTTTAATTTTACACAAGAGTTAAATTATCGTTAAGCCGCTGTGTGGGAGTGCAATGCTAAAATGTCATTAAACGGTGTTCTCTGAGGTTGTTATTTGCTATTTATTAGCTATTTGGAAGGTTTTTTTTAAGGGATAATTTGTTTTTTTTTTGGAACTTTGTATGTGTTGACGTTGTATTAAAGTGGTATCAACTGTATTAAGTGATTGCCAGAGTCCTGTGGTGGGAGTTCTGCTCTGATTTTGGTCAATATTAAGTAGTTCTGGTCATTTTGTGGGGGTCCCTGAGGCCACGCAGGAAAATTAAATGAATTCACAAAACTAACATCATTTGTCTTGTTGAATAATTTCTAAAATTATTAGGACCTCCTTCGTTCATTTTTGACCCCCTTATAACATGGAACTACTTTTTGGGCCTAGTGATATGGACACAAAATACATAGTTCCCTGTGATAGCGGGGGTCAAAAATGAACAGAGGACCTGCTAATGTTTTAGAAATGGGTCAACAATACAAATGACGTTCGATTTTTGGATTCATTTTATCATTTACTTCATTTACTTTCACTGCGTGGCCCCCAGTGACCCCCCCAAAATGACTGGAACTACTTACTGTAGTATTTCACCAAACGAGAGCAGAACTCCCGCCACAGGACTCTGGACATTAATTAATACATTTGACACTACTATATTAATGGCAAGTGTTTCATACAGTGTAACTTAAAAAATCCAAACTATCCCTTGGCCCGCTGTGTAATTTCATTTGGCCAATATCAATATCCTTTGAGGCAATATCAAATTAACATTAGAGCTGGCCCGCCTCTAGATCCGGCCTTGGTCAAAAACTGAGCAATAAAAAGCCCTGAATGGTTGATTTATTCATTGTTGTTTTATTTTCCGATTTATTAGCTTCTGGAAAATGTTAATATAGTCAATATATTTACCTCAGAAGGCTGCAAATACAAGAGACATTTAACTTTTGTGTTAAATTTCAATTAATATGTCATTGCTGTTTTTTTGTTTTTTGAAAGTTGACTCTGCACTATTAAATTATATAAGGGTTGCTTGTTCCACATTCAGTGCTAAAGCAGATCAGTGTAGCAAACTGAGAAATAACTAGCGTTTTATTCATGCACTTTCTCTTGCTACTTCAAGATTGATTCATTCATAATTGTTTTATTTTCAATTTTATTATTAGCCCGAGGAAAAAGTTTACATTAATATTTATCTCAGAATATTACCTCGATTTTGCACGTCACTATAAAGTTATATAAGCCTTGCTTGTTCAATATTCAATGCAAAATTTGTTTGGGTCCCTATTGAAAGCTTAATTTGTTCAATCTTGGCCCGCAGCTTTGTTCAGTTTTAAAATTTGGCCCACTCTGTATTTGAGTTTGACACCCCTGCTTAAAGGGGTAGAGGCATGTGTGTGTGCACGTCTGCGTTATGTGTATATACTGTATGCACATGATTATACAGTTTGCTATGTGTGGAATGCACAGGGTATGTGCGTGTGTGTGTGGGGGGGGGGTACATATTTTATTGACGGGGCAAATATCAGCACTAAGTTTTTCATCTCATAATGAATAAGATCAGGTTGATGAGGAGAGCAAGATAGACAATGTGAATGGGGCGGCAAAGATTTAACGGCAGTTTGCTGTTTGCAGAGTGAGAGAACATGAGTGGATTTGCATTGCTTTGCTCATGGGTTCCCTGGCTCTGCTTACAGTGGGCCCAGTGAGTGGAGCTGTAGTGGCGCTGCATGCCTGGTTGTTTTTAGCATTGAAGACTCGTCCCCCTCCAAAGGGGCCAGCTCATCTGATCTCAGTCCTTTCAGTGCCTCTGTACTCACTAAAGCCTGGTGAAGAAACATCAGGCCCACTGCTTAATGCCTTCAATTCAGCTTTGCCATATCAAGATTTGGCTGGTGAGTGTGGAGGCGTGTAATAAGCACTTATATAACTCTACAGATTTATGTTAGAAATGTGGAGTGTGTATTTAGAAACTGCTGGATGCTAACTTGCATATGTTGAGCAATTTTCATCATTGGCATAATATGTGACCACACCACAACCTATATAAATAAGGCACAAAAAAAATGTCATCATGCTTTATGTAGCGTGTGACATTTTGCGGTCAAACTCGTTTTCTTTCCATATTTCTGCATCCATTCCAAGAATCCGTTTAGCAAAAAACAAACAAAAAACCTCCTTGTGCTAAAATCATTATAGCCATCAGCATCGCAAGAAATATGGGCAAGCGGCTATGGCCTCTCCATGTTGGGTAGAGAACCCATGAAGCCATTCAGTCTCTAAGATTATCTATCATTATCGGTTAATCATAGTGAAGTGTTGCATCATAAAACTCTTTGAGAATTTGCAATTTTTTTATAAAATCTAGCAATGCCTACTATCATACTATAGTACAGTATATTTGCAACACTTATTTTAACCTAAGAAAACCACTTGCACACCCTACTCTTTAGCAGTGGTTTGTCCCGTAACCTTCTCTCAACCTTAAGCCTGTCTGCCGGCCTTCTCACTGCATCGTTCCCTTGTGGACTTTGTAAAGCTTCATGTCTGGCTCCCTTTATGTGTGGCTTGAAAAGCATTCGCAAGACATGAAGGAACAGCATGATTATGAGTTCAGAGTGTGTGCATGTCTCATCACACCTCTGACACCCAGAGATGTCCTGGCTTGCAGGAGAATGTAGAGTTGATTGGGAGGTGGAGGAGGAGGGGCAGGGGTCACTCAGTGGTCAGCAGGATGAGCGATGAATGATCTCACAGTACAAAGAAGTTAAAGACGTAGCAAGGTGATTTTTTTTTTTAATTTGTAGAGCATATCTGTGGTCATCATAAGGGCATAACCAACAATAGAGGGCAAAATGATAGGAGAACTTCCATGTTTGTGTATTCATATTTCAGACATCCAGAAACGACACATTTTAATTTCTTTCTTTGGACGAAAACTGCGCAATGTCATGTCAGGGCCCGCATAAGTAAAATTAATCCCCTTTTTAACTGTTTGGTTCCCATTGCTGCAAATCAAGCGCATTATTCATTTTGTTGGAATTTTCGTATGGTTGCAATATTGAAATTTCAGGTGTTCTTTTGCCGTGAGTATCAGTTAATGACCATTGCTGTGCTTGCACTGTCCGTCCATATAATAATATCACAACGTGTCGCAGGGTTGTGCATTTAGTTAATTCTGCTCGGGCACACAGCCAGGCGCCTCAGGTTGTTTACCACTTCTCAACAGCATCATTAGCTCCTCCCCTCTCAGCTCCCCAACTCCCAGCCTTAGTAAGAAGCCCCCATAGCCGTGTGTTTCCTTAGTTCCCACTGTGGTTACCCCTCCACATTACCCCGGTGCCTTAGCCCCTCTCGCTTCTCCCTGGAGCCTTCAGGTATTTGGCTCGTATCACACTACAGTGACAAAACCTCAGGTTTTTTGCCAAGCACCCCCCCACCACCCACCCGCCCACCAGTCCCATAGTGGTCATGTTTACTGCTATGTACCGTTTTCCTCTCACTTAACCCCCCCAGGGGGGCGTGGCGGTAAACAGATATTTACAAAATAATCCCAGGTCTATCTTGTGGGTAATTAGGGGCACCTCCCCAGTGGGCGTTTTCTTGCTCCCTGGGTTCAGCCCCAGAGCTGAGGGCCAATTAGACCCCCGACATGGCCCCCAATCTTCCCCCCTCTCTCTACATGTTACCCGTGTGTATGAGTGTGTGTGTGTGGGTGTGTGTGTGTGTATAGTACATCTGCTAACCTAGGATTTGGTATTATTGTTTTGTACAAGGTCGTACCGGGAATTGAATGGATCTCGCTGAACTAAAGGGAATCCCCCCCTTATCACTAGCTAGTGGTGAGAATGGCATTTCCTGCTCTGAACTGCATATATGGACTGTGGATGGAGTCACTCTCTCAACAGGCTTATTTAGAACGGCTGCTTCTCAAAGGACAGGCCTAGGAATTAACTAAGAACTATTCTATTTATCGTACCTGTGGATCGAAAACCTCTTTACTGTACATGAACATACTGCATGTATTTGCCCATGTATCAAGATCATCCCATGTTAAAGCCTGGTGTGCTGTAAAGCAGTAATTGGAATCACTGATCTGATTGCTGCCATTTCTCTTATTTTAATTACTTATTTATATATGAATTATTTAAGTTTGCCGGGCATAATGATGCTATCCTCCAGTTGCAATATATCCAAAGTAGTTATTAATTATTTATTCACAGGCTAATTAATGCATTTAATTTGATGAATATAATATAAAACACATACCTGACCACGTTGACTAAAGATTTAAATAAACATTTAAAAAAGCAGTGTGAGCTTGTGGTTTGGCTATATGTGCTGCTTTGATTGAAATAATACTAAAACAGTTTGCAAGTAATGTTATATAATATTGCTAAAGTTATAACACAAAAAGGACCACAATATGGAGGAAGTACTCAGATTTAGTAATACAGAAATATAAGTAAATTGCTGGGTTTGGAATGCCTTAAAGTTATTATTTTTTTGCTTTACATAAGCTTGTAGACCGCCTATTTGTAAATGGCTGAACTATTAAAGAGAGCTTATTTTTAAAAGTGGAATTACCTGAACGTTTGACTTGATTCATTAAATGTACTTGGCTTTCTCCGCTGGGTAGAGAAGCACACCTATTCCCTGGCCTCTCAGTCCAGCCTCACAGAGCAACAGAGTGACAGGAGACTTTCCAGAGAAAATTAAAAGGAGGGGATGAAGGCAGGGTGAGAGAGGTAGAGAGCACTAGGAGGTGGGAAAGTGTAAGATAGAAATGCAGGGGGGCGTGTAGAGCTAAATAATAGTAGCTCTGAGAGAACAAAACGTCCCTGTTTTCTGCCCGTGTCACGTGCTGTGTACATCAGATATAACAATTTAACACACTGCACTGTTACAATATGGCAGAGGGAGAACTTAGTGCATGTAAGATTTTGGAAAACATAGAAATGGTATTGGGTTAAAATAGCAACTCTAAGTAAAATGTTCTTCTTTATCTCCTTGGTAGCTATATGTGATGTATGATTATTTTTTTTTTTAACAATGATTTCTCGCTTTTGTTCTCTGTTAGCGCTCTCTATTTCTCTCTCTCTCTCCCTCTCTCTCTCTCTCGTGCACGCGTGCTCGTGTTAGCTTCAGTGCTAGCCATGTCAGCTGGCTCTTATTTACATTCCAGTCAAGCGTTCCAGAAACTCCGAGAGATGGGCTGGTTTGGTGCTTTCTATTCAGGAAAAACAACAGGGGCCACCACTGAATGACACATTATTTTTTGTCACTTATTTCATCATGAGCTGTATTGTAAAAAATAAAATACAATTTAGAAGACAACACGATACAAATCAGCAAATATCGCACCACATTTTCAGCACTATCAATGGCACATAATGTTTTCTTTGCCATTGACATAAATTGTAATAATTAATAGGACATATCCTTGTAGTTGACATATTTAACATAGTTATGACTCCAAGGTTTCAATGATCAAAACACCACTAGCATATTGTCAAACCTGTTGAGGGAGCTATGTTTAAGTGTGTGTGTGTGTGTGTGTGTGTGTGTGTGTGTGTGTGTGTGTGTGTGTGTGTGTGTGTGTGTGTGTGTGTGTGTGTGTGTGTGTGTGTGTGTGTGTGTGTGTGTGTGTGTGTGTGTGTGTGTGTGTGTGTGTGTGTGTGTGTGTGTGTGTGTGTGTGTGTGTGTGTGTGTGTGTGTGTGTGTGTGTGACAAATAATAGTATTGTTTGTCTGAGGTGTTGGCAGTTAAACTGTTTCAAACTACGTTTTATCAAAATGCAAATGGAGCTTTTTTTCTTCTTTTTTAATTAATTACTATCAATTCTAACCCACTGTAACAGGTCGTTTAAATGTCCCTATAGATGATTGCTTGGCTTTTAGGCATAAATGAATTACAATGCATGCAGTGTAAAAGCACACCCATTAGATATACTCAAATGACAAGCAATGGTATGGAAAATTAAAGGCAATTTATATTTGCTAGGGTATTCAAATGAAGCATTTATATATTAATGCTGTTACTGAACTAGGTAGAGTTGAAATGTGCAACATTGCTGCCGTGTCCTCCGCAGTGGGAAGGGGATATCATGGCAGGATCTAATTCAATGGTCTCTGCTTCCTATGGGCTTGAGAACAACCACTGTATTCAATGGGAAATAAACACTATACGCAGCAGCTGTGTAACAATAATTTCAGCAGCTGTGTAATGCGCAATGTCCGCAGTTCCCTTCTGGCTGGGTGAACTGTTGTTGCATCATGCCCCCACCCCCTTTCTACTCACTCCATTATGCTGTATTATCTGGAATAAAAAAAGAAGAAATATAGTCTTTTTTATACAATTTGTGGAAAAATGATGTCCTTCATTGTTAACATTGAATACAGTTACGTAGTGTTTCTTATACAAGCCATTGATTTACATAATGACTTACTTGACTAAATTCATATATTCCTTCAATGCTAGTGATATTTATTTATGTAATATGTGATATTATCTTTGACATTGAGTTACAATAAAATACATTAGGGCTGCATGGTTTATATGCTCATCAAAATAGTTTATGACCATTATGGCAGCAACCATAAGACATCATCCTTTGAGAGAGCAACGTCAGAATTTTACTTTGAGAGATATGGCTTTACTTGACTTGCATCAAATCAAATATCTTGACATATCTGATTAAATGTGACCAACAACCTCAGAAGTAGAATGTATTTCAATGTTGAACCAGATACGGCTCAGCCTTCACCCTGCTTTCCTGTTTATGCATTCTGAAGCCTAATGTATGCACCGCCACGTGATGGTGTTGCACGCCAAGAACGTCCAAGAATAGCAGACACACAAGCTCACTACGTGGTGCATTTGCCATGTTTGTGTGTGTGCGCTGCCGTGGTGAGCATATAGATCTGCTATTCCCAACATGAGACACTGTAGCGTGATGATGTATGAATCAGGCATTACACTGTCCCCTAGAGGGTCTTCAGAGGTACTACATTAGGGCTGACAAAAATAGACGGAAATAGCAGATCTGCAAGCTCATAATGACTCATGTGGCAAGGCATATTTTTGCAAAGAGGCTTGGTGTACAGGAGAGTAGACAGAGTGAAATTTACCAAGAAATGACATTTTAAGTGATTTAAATTATGAAGACACACTTTAAGGTGTATACAACACAACAATGATGACAGTGTTATCAAAAAAGTAAATGAAATCTAATCTGAAAAACAATACCTGTACACATGGTGGAGGTCCTTGCTTCATCTCTCTCTCTCAGCTGGGGGTGCACCCTGGGGTGAAAAACATTGAACAGCCATGCCTTAGTGGATTCATTCAGACAACATTTAAGAGTTGGGATTCGGGAATCAATGATTGCAAGACCTAATGTGAAATGACGCTAACTGCAGTTAAATACTCTGTGTGCGTGTACTCACAAGGAATCACGGTAAACTTGTTTGCTGTGTGTATTCGTGTACATTGTTTTTCACCAGTCAAACTCGTTGATCTTTGTCACAGAGGAATGAGATGCCAGTGAGTGCATGTTTTCCGTCTTTCTTAACACATTGTGTGCCTGTGATGTGCCCGAGTCCCTCACAGGCACTCTGACTAAATATGTTATAAGCAGCTGAACACGGTTGTCCTCCTTTTGCCCCTCTGTGTACACTTAAAATATAACAGGCTTGAAAACCCAGCAGTGAAATATATTAACAGAAACATTAACTGAAAAACTTGATGAGGCCTTTATTTAAAAAAAATCTAAATCTCCTTCAACTTACTGGACTGTATCCGTCTCTCTGTCTGCAGGTCTCGCTCGGTGGGCGGTCTGAGCAGGATTTGGACCACCAGTTGTTCCCAGAGCCGGCTCCAGGAGCCACGCGGACGCCACAGGCTCTCCACCGTCATCCAGCCGCTGCGCCAGAGCGCCGGGGAGGTGGTAGACCTCACTGTGGACGAGGACGGTAAGAATACGCTTCAGGGCAGAGAGAGTCCCTGGCCGTGTCTAATTTATGGTTTTCGCTGGTGGTGGCGGAATGAAAAGTAGTTGCATTTCTTGCCAAAGTATCAATGCTGTAATGATACTAAAAGTAATTGTGTTGTGCGATTTCAAGTTTTTGGATATATGCAAAGCTCACAATGCGGTCACGATGCAACGCATTGTGAGCTTGTAGGTGTATGTATTTAGGGCTTGCTGAAGTGGTTTGTGTATATTTTGTATTAATCAAATTCTACAAATTAACTACTAACTAAAGTTTTCTAAACTAAATATATTTATGGAATTAAAGTGAGATGTACGGGAAAAAATCAAATAACTTTTACTTAATTACAGTACATAGAGTTGGTTGCTTTCCATCGCCATTTTTCAGCAGCCTCGATTCTTATCCAGGGCAGACTTTCTTTCGTCACATAGTGGTATCTATTCTTCTTTTCTCTTTTTTTTTATATCAGTGCTTTCTCTGAATTTTGACCTCATGATCAAATGCAAGTGGCTTCTGTAGCACTGAATATTATGAGACTAGGATAAATAAATGAAAATAACTCGTTTTATTTGATATGCTGATAACATGTTAAATATTCAGCCCTGGTGTCTTTTGTGTGTTTTAGAGTTAGGCCCCAGGCGTTTCCATTGCTTTGCATGTAATATTCTGAGATAGACGCATTGCATCCACTTGGGGCACTAGTACTGTATATAGTACATAGTACTGTGCAAGGATCAAACCCTCAACATGTACTGACCAGTGAGTTTTGAGGAGTTGTATTGTGGATAAGGAGAGCCTGGGAAAGCGTTAGGGGATTCCCGGATGTGGAGCATAGAAGTCAGTCATCCCCTGCTTCACCAACATTTTTCTCTATGGAGAACAACATTGGGGTGATCTTAAAATTGTCTCTTGAAATCGTGCTCCAAAACGGTCTCTGCAATGTTGTCAGGTAGTTGTCTCTTCATTGTTTACAACAGTCAGTCACTTATATAGAGTATATGATACAGTCCGTTTCTAGCAAATATATATCTAATTCAGCAGCAGTAACATTAGCTTCAGCACAGTTCTTATATTGAGGAGATATGGGGGTTACAATTCAATTTAAAAAGTACATTAACTCCTTTTTAATTAGTTTTTAGACAGTCAGGGTTTCCATTGGACATAGTGGGATAGGTGGCGTATTTTGCTGACACCATCGCAAAAACATCCATCGCACCGGCATGCAAAGGGTTCTGGTAAATTGAGGCCCAATGCATTGCGATGGCGGCCGTACCACACAGCACACGTTCCTTCTCTAATCTGTTGTGGTCGCCACTTGGAAATATTTTTCAACACTATCACAAGACCATTTTAAAGTGGATTTTATGACAAGCAACAATTGAGTCGGTGCAGCGTAGAGTTTTGGACTTGCTCTTGGATGGAAAGTATCCAAATATCAGGACATGTGCAACTTCACGACATGATCTGGCTCCACATACATGAATCAGCGTTTTGCAACATGAAGATAATTAAGTCCAAATATTGTTCCACATTAACAGCGCTTACGTAGCCATAAGTGACTCAATTTAATTAAAGCAGTCATCTGATTAAGGTAGGAATCGGAAATGCAGTGTGTGTGTAATTAACGTAGGAATCTGAACTACGGTAATTTTGTTTGTGTTGTTTGTGTGTGTGTATGTCTGATTAGGGTCGGAATCTGAACTACGGTAATTGTGTGTGTGTATGTCATTGCTGTTATTTAGGGTAGTGAGCAATGATGTGTTGCATAAGAAGATGTGTATGATTTGGGTTCTTAGCTTTGCTGGCTTTTTGTTGTTTTTGCAGGGTATTGAAGTGGACAGTCAACAAGAGAGAAGGGAAAGAAAGAGTCAATCAATCAGTGCCAAACGTGTATACAGTATATGGCAGGAATAATGGTTTGACTGAGAGACTAGCCACTAGCAGTGACAAGTCACTTGACTCAATTAAGTAAGAGGCTGTTCTTGCAACTGAGCTGTTTCATACACAGTGCACAGCAGTGAACAGCAATTTGTTTCTTTTATTTGTGTGAACCCAAACAGTAAAAAACTTGTGTGAACCCAAAAGTAAAAGACTCTTTAAGCAACCTGTTGTTTCATGGCCGTGTGTGTATGCTTTTTGTGTCTGATACTTCACAATCATTTTGTGATAATATGAGCAATCTGTTAATTGACATGATTACATGAAATGAAAGAAAAACGAGGTATCTTGTTTTTTCGCACAGGCAGATTGCGGAAGGAAGGTTCTTGGCATTAACAAAATCTCTTATTTGCAATTAAATTTCTTCCAATCTGGGGTAAACGATAAATTAATCAAATGACTTGATTTTGTTACAGTCTTAATGTCTTGGGATAATTATTATTTGGTTAGTAGATCACCTTAAGCTGGCGATATTAAAAGCACATCTCAAGTCAAAAAAAAGTGTGGGCGCCCCTGCCTTAATTCCATATTATTTTGGAGGGTCGTGGGCTAAAAAGTTTGACAACCCAAGTGCTTTTACTAAACCAAGTTTCATTTGTTGCAGCACTATTTCACACACCGTACAACACTCGTGATTTCATCCAAACAAAGCGTTTATGGCACTGTCAGCTCCAGCCCATGACTGATGGCAGAATAGCGGTGCAGTGAGAGATATTAGAGCATTTGCATTTCTTTGGAGAAATTAATTTGATTCTGAAAGGCAGATGGATGAACACACGCTGGAATACTAATGAGGTTGTGCGTTCCGTCTGTCCCTGGCTGCCAGCAGCACACTGCACTGCAGCCACCATACAGCACCAATGTGGAAGCACGTTCCTTCATACTACCACTATTCTTTGCCATGAAATGTGTGTGTGTGTGCCTGAGCCTGAAGTAGGCCACATTTTTGGGGGGTGATACTTTAAACATTAAATCGGTTAAATTGGGGTGCATACATTGGTGTCTGTGTATGTGTGTGTGTGTGTGTGTGTGTGTGTTCGCAGAATCTATTAATTACTTTGAAATTAACATTAACAAAAAGACCGTCAAATTTAAGCAGGAATATACAGTAAAACAAAAATTAAAAATTAAACCAACGGCTTGCCATAATAAGTAATATACGTAATAATAAAGTTTAATGACAACCATGAGCGCACATCCAAACCCACCATGCACCAAACTCGAGTGGCACTGTTTTTAACAGTATCCGCTCCCAGCACAAAGCTACACACGCTAATCAATTACATTTTTTAATACATCTTTGGATCCGATCACATCAGATCCGGTTTCAGAGATCTGACGCTTCAAAAAAGCGGTACAACAGTGAAAATTTAGTATAGAACTATTTTTAGCACAGCATTAAGAGCACTCAGACATTGTGCACAAAGTTGTTTTCACATTATTCTCATAGAGAATGTTCTGTTTGTTTTTCTTTCTCATTTGTTTAAGTTTTAATATTGCCCATTTTTAAACTTCCATTTATTATTATTATTCTCTCCCTCCCCTCAGATCTCTCCGTGGTGCCAACCACCTCTGGCGGCAGCGTCCACCACCACCACCACCACGCGCAGACGGTCAGGTCGTCGTCCTCATCCTCGTCCCATCATGCCTCTACCTCAGAGCTCCAGGACGCCGCGGGTCCTTCCACTAGCTGCTCAGGCTCCGCCCCTGACAGCACGCATCATCACCACCACCACCACGCCCACGGCTCCAACGGCTCCGCCCGCACCGCCAACGATGGTGAGACCCCAGAGCAGGCCTTGTACAAGCCTTGACAAGCATTTGGGTTACCTGATGTCCATCTGATGTTTTTTCACTAACTCAGTAGTGCAAGGGTTTTCAACAGGTGGTCCGGGGACCACCAGTGGTCCTTGAGAGGGTTCCGGGTGGTCCCCAGCTAAGATGTAACTCTTGAGAGTGTAAAAATGAAACCAAATGGACCCTGGCGGGTCCATTTGGTTTCATTTTTACACTCTCAAGAGTTAAAATATTCATCATCTGAATTAGTCCTAATCTACACAACTAGAAGATTAATGGTCATGGACAGAAGCAAAGGAAATCTTTAGTTTGGGGGGTCTGTGGGGCTAAAATGTCATCAAATGGTGGTCTGTGGCTCAAATGCTGAATAAATGGTGGGCCCTGGGATGAAAAAGGTTGAAAACCCCTGCAGTAGTGGACTGATATTAGCTGTAAATAACTTGATTAAGTGTTCCTATCCTGTTCTTCCATTAGGGGTCATATTATACTCTATTCTATTTGACATTTAATGTTCTTTTTTTGCAAATGAGTCTTCAGGAATGGGGGGTTGTCTTATAACCAGTCTTGTATTCAGGACAATACAGTGTGTCAACCTCAGACTGTGTGTCGTCTGTCGGCTGGAAATGTCCAAAATGTCATTCGGTTTCAAAAAAGATTCAAAAGTATCAAACAGTGTATTATGATCAAGTAGGGCCGTTCATTTACAAGAAAAGTTAGAATGTGGAGATAGGTTTCTGCCCGACAGCAACGGTATGCAAAAATATCTGGGTCTAACCTTTTCTTCTTTCTTTTTTCTTTGCGATTTGTCACATTCTAATGGCATGTTTCCTCTCATCCACCAGACGACAGCAGGCGAGGTTTGTCCAGTGCAGCTGGAGGTAGCAGTGGCACGGCCATGCCCAGGCTGCCCTCCTGCTGCCAGCAGCACTCTCCATGTGGAGGCCCATCGCCTGCTCACCTGTCCCTGAGCCACTCGCACTCCAGCTGCTTGCAGGTAAATGCTGCTGCTGTCCATTCATTTCCCCTCAGCAATTACTCTGTCCCAGGGGCGGATCTAGGCATGGGCATGGGGGGACAATGCCCTCCTAAATACCCAGTTTGCCCCCCCAAACACGATGCCATGCAAAACAACCCAAGGTATTTCAAATTAGAGTGCTTATATTTAAAATGATTTGAAACACTACTACTGCTACCAACTAACTACAGCTGTGTCACCACTAAACCAACAGCATTTCATCATTGAAAACAGAAAACTCTCTGAGTCAGACCTTTAGCTGCCTGTTGCAACTTCAACAACAACTGATGTTATTATTGATGCTTATACTTGACTAACAAAAGTCCTGTAACCGAAAATGGTATGAGTGCGGCCCGTGTCGCTTCGCGCCACGGGTGATGAAGCCGCCCCCATACCATTTTCTCTTGCCCCTCCAACATGTTCTCTTGCCCCCCCAAATGGGACATTTTACATCCGCCCCTGCTCTGTCCCCACATCTACTGCTATATATTTATCACCTGTATAAATTCAACCACTCTGCATGTGTGTACAGTATGTACTACCTCTGTGATCCACTTAACTCAAGATCACACACAAGCGTTCCACACCGACGCAGAGACTACAGTGCCTGGCTTTGAATCTGGTGGGATACACCGTTGTCCAGAACCGGCACAAAAGAATCTTTGCCCCAGGCTCTGGACAAATTAGCCGCCTGGGCATCCCGTCGGACAAAGAACTCCAGGCCAGTGCCTAGTGGGGCACCTCTAAAGTTATTTGAATCTAACGAGTGGAATGCATGTTTTCTTGATACATTTCTTATATTTTTGAGCGGTGCAACCACTCCAAGATTCAGCTTTGTCCCTACATTATGTACACCCATTGTTATGTCCCATATGTTTAGCATACTAACAGGAGGTGCTGTTGCATCACTTACTTCAGTCTTCCGGCCTTTTTTTCAATAGTCTTCTCGAAAATCAAGTCAATACATATAATCTTAGTTTGATTAACCGCGGCACCGCTAACTCGGCAGGCGTCATCCTCCCAGCAGAGCAGCGGCTCCCAGCACAGCCATGGCCACAGCCACGGCCACGGCAGCGCTCACCACTTCCTCCACCACCTCCACCACCCGACCCCGCAGCCCGCCGGCTCCGCCATCCCCTTCCCAGAGCCCAGCTGCCCCGTGGTGGAGCGGCCCACCGCTCTGCCCGCCGCTGGGGTCAGCGGCAGCAGCAGCAACGCTGGAGGCAGCGGCAGCACAGCCCAGTACCATGACCAGGTATCATGCCCATCCACGCTACCAGGCTTTCTTTCTGCTTTGTATGTGTTAGACAATTTACATCAATTTACACAAATTAGTGATTTAGCAGACACTTAATTCAGAGAGACTTGCAGTAAACAGGAATAACACATAGTAATGGTAATAGTAAGCTAAAACATACCACGGCACACTGTCTTCAACCGTTAATTAGTCTTATCCATTTATTCATCATTTTTTTCTCAGCTGAAACCTGACTAATGAAAGCTCATAAAAACTATACAACCAAGTCATAATCTAGCCCCAGTCACTGATTGGCTGCCTCGTCTGCCTCTATTTAATGATACGTTTAGAGTAACTGTTTTTTTTAACCCTCTTTGTCTCTGCAATGCATCTGTTATGCCAATTCCTTTCTGTGTTGCTGTTGTAGATACATTACTAGTATATAATACTTCCATCTATTTACCATAAGTCATAATTATTATGTCATGATTCAAAATTCTGCATATCTGCTTCGTACAACTCGAGCATATGTTCTCCTTCAGACAGATCTGTGTCAAAGTATTCGTTTCCTACACCAGCAAGGAAACTAGCAGTGCTAGATCCTATACACTGCCATATTGTAGGTGATTAAAAGGCTTAGAACAAACCTCCAGTGGGCTTATATAGGCAAATCTCTAAGATTTTAACATAAAGGTTTCAAAGGATATTGTTAGCAGCCTTCCCCCCGAGCTAAAATGTGTGCCTCTGAATAATTCAAATTGGGCTAATTGTTCAGGGCAGGATTATGTTATTTACCATCAAAGCCTGACTGGGAACCAGGCTTGTTAAAAAGTGTTTTTTAGTTGTTGGGAGGGGACTTGGGGTCTCCATCTGAGGTTCTTGGTTAGCGGCGTTCTTCTGAGGCTGCTCTGACCCTTCTGTCTTCATCTCAGTGTGCTGGATCCTCAATAATTGATGGCATCCAAAAATGGGTCGACAAAGCAAGACGTGGTTTACATGTTGGATTCATAGAGTTGAAATGCGTCTGCCTTTGATCAGGGGGTGACTAACAGAAATCGCCCTCCGCCTCTGTAGGTAGACTGCCTGAATGAGCGATAGAGATCGTGCTTTATGCCAGATTGCCACATGAGTTCTACTCATAGTGGCAATAAAGTCACAGTAGACTTTATAGGTATCCATATTGTTGAGGTTACAAAGACAACATTTGGCAAGATGCTGGTCCTATTATGTGAATTTGCAAGGAAAGCAATCAGACAGCTTTAGAGAACAGTTGGAACTTGGGTCTGTTTTGACTAATAGTTAGGGTTAGAGGTATTTTATCAGGTATTTGACCAATCAGGTGAAATAAATCAGAACAAAGCCATTTTGTCACCAATTTGATTTTAATGTTGTCTCATACCAAGTACAAAAAAAGAAATTCAACTCCTGTGGAAACGTCATTGAAAAAACAGGTCCAAGCCGGGGTACTAGGCACTAACTGGCATAGAAGGCAAAACATACAACATTTCATTATGCTTATGTAGCGTGTGGTATGTCTAACCAAGCGGTTTTCATTATGTTGAATCATTAGTTTTGGGGGAAAAAAGACTCATTTGGCTGAGGTTTCCCGCAGGAGCTGAATTCAATGTTTTGGTACATTACTAGACACCATTAGAAACACATTGGTGAAGAAATTTCTTGGTAACCATTTATTTCCCAGATTTTTCATAACTTTCTCTTAGTATAGGGTTGAAGGTGTAATCTGAGCGACACGCCTCTATCCCTCCTCCCTCCCTGCCTCCTCCTCCTCTCTACAGCAGACCCTGCCGGTGGACCTGAGCAGCAGCAGCGTGCGGGGTGGCAGCGGTGGGGGCAGCAGCGGCGGCTTCCACACCAGCACGTCGGCCTTCGACCCGTGCTGCCCCGGCTCCACCGCCCGGCCCCCTCCTCCCACCTACGTGTCCCAGCAGCAGCAGCAGCAGCAGGCCACCCCGGGGCCCAGCCAGCCTGCCGTGGTGGAGTCCTTCAGCTCGTCCATGGTAGCCCAGCCCCAGCCACAGCCGCAGCCGCAGCTGTCCTCCTGTAGACATTACATGCACCCCTCCTGTGAGTACGCCGCTAAAAACCCTTGTGTATATACAGTATGTATAGATAAGCATCTTCCTCATATTTGTTACATTGCACTGTTGTTGTCGGACAGAATCCTCCTATAAACATTATTAAAAAAATTATTTAATAAACATATTCTCTTAGTTGTAAGAGTAATTATCCAGTAAAGGGGTGTGTTTACTGGATAATTACATGATATCATGCACACCTGCGGTGCTGTAGGAATTTGCCCACATTTTAGCATTTTCTCTCTGTAAATGAACACCTATGCTAGTGGTTTTCAACCATCAAGATTCCAGGGCCAACTATTTGTTCTGCATTTTTTAGCCATGAGTTTAGATTAAACTCTGCTCAGAGTCAAGTGTTTTTGCCCACAATTTAGGAAAGATAACATGCAAATGGCATCAAAGTAAAAATTATACTACATTCTGTAATTGTGTACATTCTCAAAAGTTAAGTAATTCAGATGTTACTTATGGGTCCATTTCATTTTACACTCCTGAGAGTTCAAGATCTCTTAAGAGTCCATTTGGTTACCAACAATGCATCATTTAGCTACATGGTGACCACCTGGAACAACCACGTCAAGGACAGCTGGTGGTCCCTGGACCAACGGTTGAAAATCGTCCCTACATCATCATTCTGCAGCATCACCCAAGAACATCAAACGTAGCAGATCCACAAGCCTGAATTTGTAGATCTGCTACTTTTGAATTTGAGTTGTGGATAGTAACAGTGTTGGACACAACAAGGTCTATCTGACGGGCAACACATACAATTTCACAAACTTATACTTATTTTTCTGGAAATAGTCCTATTTTAATACTCACAAAAAAGCCTTTATTTGCAGAGCATGTCTTCAAATGATTTATATTTATAAGTGCAACCCGTGCTTGCGAAATTATGCAGACCACTGCACTCTGAAACCTAGTGCTAATAGTAATTAAGAGAGCCTGATGTTTAATGTGCCAAGTGCTATGGGATCGGCACAGCGCGGGAGCAGCTAATTGCTCATTGTCCTCAGAATGGCGGCGTTTGGAACGGTGTGAAGCAGTGTTGTAGTGTTGTAGTGTTGCAGTGTTCTGAGGCTTTCTGGCAAGCCCGTTCGTAACAGTAAAGAGCAGTTAATGACAAAGTACTGGAAATGCTTGAGGATTCAAAGTACAGCGATTCAGTTCCTGAGTAGGGATGGTATGGGATTTTCCATGACGGTACGGTTACGGTATTGGAATCTGATACCTCGGTATGTAAAAATAATAATTAAAAAAACCCTGGCAACCTGTGGTCGTGGTCACTGTCATATACCGCAGACCTTTGACTATATACAGTAAGAGGGTTCCGCAGACTAACTAATGGTCCTTGAAAATAAACATGCCCTAGTGAACAGTCACAGCTACAAAAAATATTCGTAATGAACTTAAAATTGATTTATATTAGGCTATACTGCCTGATGTTGTAATTGTAGTAGTAAACTTTAGGTACTTTTGGAAATGCTCTCAAGGAATGCCTTGAATTAAAAGGTCAATACAAAGAAATAAATGATATGGCAGCACACTGCCCATGTAGCCATTATTAGCCACCCGCTTGGAATACATTAATATGATACAGAGGGTTGTTTTATTTGAGGATAAAAGGACGTATAACATGAAATTCAACTTTGATTTCTTTTTTTTCATATCACATAGGAGCTGACTAAAATATTAAATAATCTGCATATTGGTGCCTCCACCACCTCAGGACAAGACATGACAAGACTGGTTATCAGAGTGGTGATTGAGGCTCAAACCATTAGAAATAACTTTGAGGGACATAGAATATGATTAAATGTAATAAAAAAAAAATAGGGATTTATGTTATTTGCACTTAAAATAAAAGCTATAAAATACTCACAACATACTCACAACAAGTACAAGGAGATGGAACTGGTCTGAGTTTTCTATTGTTTGTCTTGGATGGAATGTTAACGGACACCAACTCAACCTCTTTCCTCTCTGCCTTCCACCCAGACGGTCACCTAGCGCGCTCTCTGCACCATCAGCCCTCCTCCTCCTGCCCCCACTCCCATGGAAACCCGCCTCCCCAGCCACCGCCCCAGCCCCCTCCACAGAGCGACTACGTCATCCCCCACCCCGTGCATCCCTTCCACGCGCCCCTGCCCTCCCACCCCGGGGCGGCGGGTCACGCCGTGCCCCCCGCCCCTCCCCCGCCCCTGCCCGCCCATCACCTGTCCGGTGCCGGCGCCCCGCTGACGCAGCACCTGCCCGGCGCGGACCACCAGGCGCTGCCGCACCACATGCCGGCCCTGGGGGCCTCGGTGCAGCGGCTGCATCAGCACGAGATGCTGCAGAGGATGGAGGTGCAGCGGCGCCGGATGATGCAGCACCCCACGTGAGTACTGACATGACATGGCCCCAACGTGTTCAGCCTCACACTGGGTTCAAGCAAATGGCCCACTATGGAACCATAATCATAGATTTTATAGATTGTCATAGATTTTTCATAAATGTATTTGTTGCCGTATTAATTAGTGTGGTTGCAGTAGACAACCAGAATTTATATTTTACTCTTTTACTCTTTATTTTTCCCTCTACAATGTTTGACAACAGGCCTCTTATTGCACAGCACAAATGTGCTGCAAGGAATAACTAAAACTAAGGACAAATTCTAAAGCGGCGCAGATGCTTTTCCAGTCTTAATGTGTTCACTGTGTGATGTGTTTCTCCCTCTCCATTGCAGACGAGCTCATGAGCGCCCCCCTCCACACCCCCACAGAATGCACCCCAACTACGGCCACGGACACCACATCCATGTGCCTCAGACCATGTCGTCCCATCCTCGGCAGCCTGAGCAGAGGACAGCCTGGTCAGTACTTAAACCGCGCTCCTGGCCTCCTCCTTTCAAAATCTAAACGTTTACAGATGAGTCTTTAAAAGCTAAGGTGACACAGATGTGTTCCACATCTTGATGCGTTTTTTTTCCCCTCCTCCTTCAACAGGGAGCTGGGCATCGACGCTGTGGCGCCGTACCCTTCAGGGCACCTGCACCCCCATTTGCCCCACTACCATCCTCCCCCAAGACTGCACCACTTCCCCATCCCCTTCATGGTGAGACTTTGTTTTGACTCTGTAGAAGGCATCGTCATGTCTTCTTTGGAGGCATGTTGCAGGCCAAGACTTGCTCTCCATCCATCGCGCATCCAGGGCTTGAAGAGCATTTAATTTCGATTATTCTAGAGCATTTGATGTGGCCTAAGTGGCAGTATATTCGGAAGCATACTCGCTGACAGCGGGGACAATATTATTAAAACATTAACGTTTTACATATTGTAATGGTTGTTTAGGAATCAGTGTTGAGGGCATTTCACACAGGGAAAGATAAACATCGGCATTATCACAGCGATTCCACAGACGAGAAGGATTAAAATCAGACACAGAAGTGTGCACGAAACAAGCTAAAATGAACGAGAGCTGTTTTATTACTCCCCGTCTGAAAGGCCCTTTACTGTCTGGGGGCAGCTTCATTAGGACTTCATGGTCATGCAAACATTTTCAGCCCCGCGATTGTATTTTTGCTTTAATCTATGCATATATTAGCATAAATTAGAAAGGAAGTAGTTTGTATTTGAAGTATGGCATTCGTTATGATGGCCTCCTATTTATACCATTGCTTATGGCTTGGTGAGTTGTATGAATAATGCATTGGCAATTAATTGAAGACTCATGGAGCATTTCGGGTTTGTACGTAACTTGACACATCCACAAGCCTTGAGACGGTCTGCATGCATACTTTTGACAGCGTATGAGCACCTGTTCTGTATTCAGGGTTTGTTAACATATGAAATAGAATTATGTATAGAGTGTCTACTATAATTACACCAGATTATGAACATTTTGAAGATAATTGACTAATGATTACTAATACATGCACAGATAATGTGACAATTTGCCAGATAATGTAATGTCAAAAATCACTGTATAAACTGTAACATTGCAATGCATTTTGTATAGATAGTTTTCAGCACTCTTTCTATCTCTCTCTCTCTCTTTCTCTCACATAAACACACACACAATGGAATCTTGCCCTTTAGTACTAATCAAATTAACCCTTGATCTGCACATGTCTATGCTTTAATATGCTTTAATAGGATTGTCTTCCTTTTCTACAGTATGTGAGAGATTCTGAAGGTTTTGAGATAGATAATGTCAGTGACTGTTCATTTAGTGTTATGACTATGTTCAAATCTGTGGCGTTTTTTGTACGATTTACTAAGATGTCTCCAGAGGTCTTGGGCAGCATAATGATTATTATAAAGGCATCTGGAGAGATTTGTTAAATATGTTGTTTCTTGTAAAGTAATACATATTGGACGTAACATAACGCACACTGATGAGCAGTAATATGCGTGTGCAGGCTGGCACACGCGCGCTTCCTCTCATAACATGCAATGGAAAGGTTATTACTGCACCAAACTTTCAGATGCTGTTTTTCTCCCAGTGTGGATGAACAATGATTAGATTTTTTTATTGAGATCTCTCGCCCTTGAAATATGTAATCCTTGGTTTCTGTTGTTTGAACAATAATAGCAATTCACAACAGTGGTCCTCAAAACCACACCTCCAGTTGCTGTCATAAGAACGCAGGGAGAGCTTATGATTATCACAGCAGCAGCGCCTGTTTGTGGCTGACTGCACGCGCACCTGCAGCCCATCAAGTACAATTGATGCTCCATCCCGCGATGGTGTTCTTTACACTCTGGTGTTATTAAACAATGTGCACCAGAATGAGTAAGTGACTGTAACAGTCATATAGTTTGGACTTGCAGGCATGTTCCCTCTACATTCTGGCTGAAAGTTGCCATTGCATTTGGAAGTGACAAATTAACATTCAAGTAGGGTGAGTAGAAATGATGGATTTGTATCCGACAGCCATGATATGCTCTCTTTGTCACCCTGAGATGGTCCCAATCTTTCCAGTGTGGAACGGTGGACACATTGACAGCTATCCATATCTACACATATTAACAACAACAAAAACGGGCAGCTGTGGCTCAGGAGGTAGAGCAGGTCGGCCAATGATCCGTGGGTCATTGGACGGTTCAAATCCTAGCTCCTTGGGCAAGACATTGAACCCAAAATTGCTCCCAATGTGCTGGTTGGTACCGCGTGTGTGTGGGTGCGCGTGTGTGTGTGTGTGGGTGCGCGTGTGTGTGTGTGGGTGCGCGTGTGTGTGTGGGTGCGCGTGTGTGTGTGTGTGTGTGTGTGTGTGTGTGTGTGTGTGTGTGTGTGTGTGTGTGTGTGTGTGTGTGTGTGTGTGTGTGTGTGTGTGTGTGTGTGTGTGTGTGTGTGTGTGTGTGTGTGTGTGTGTGTGCTATATAAATACACCTATGTACATTTACATTCAAATTGCACTTTAAGAAGGAAACGGGTATCTGGTGGTCAGTAAGGATCCACTCAGCTGAGTAATGTGTATACCTCCTGTATAACCACAGATTGTTACAGTATGACTTTGAGCTGCCAGTCATGCTGTCCTCTTGGACACTGACCAATACATAAACAAATCAGAGCAGTGATGAAATTTAGAAAATGGAAGCTATTCTGTATAAGTCAACCGAATTTCAAAGGTCATTGCTGTAGTCATGCTAGGACATATTATTAATTAATATAAATGTATTTCCAATAGAGAAGTTTTTAAACTTTGTATATCTTTTTCATATTTGTGCATGTCCTCTCACAGCACACTGGCATATCTGAAGTGACCTACCCACATATTCGGTACATCTCATCCAGAATGACTGGCTTTGGAAGAACCTATGAGGTAAGAGTCTAGTCAAAAGATGAAGGTGAACTAAAAATGGAATGCAGTTCACTTTTGTTCTGTATTGTGGTTAGCCAAACCTGTGCATTGTGAACACAAACTGCTCCGGGTTCACTTTTGCACTGCATTTTAGCCATCTAGGCTTGCAGACGGGGGGGGGGGGGGGGCTGTAGATGGGGCTGTAGACAGGGTTGGCACAGGCTGAAAATGGACAATGTTATGAACAGAAAGAGAACTGAGAATCATCAAAGCTGAAGTTGGCCAAAAATAGAATGGAGCCCTCTTTCAAACGAACTGACAATGTGAGAATGCTGTCCCTTTTCTGTCGATCCACTTCTTGGTAGACTTGAATGGGACTCAATTTGATCCCTTTAAAAGGTTCCATATGGGACAATGCCTTTTATTGGTTTCATTTAAAAGGGGAGTTTCACATACAGATGTGCAAAGACTCTTATATTGGCACATGTTATACTAAACTCGTTTAACTGAGTGTGGAAGAGAAAAAGAGAAACTGTACCAAATAGATGACTATTGACTTTCATCTGTGCCTTTGCTAGCCACGGAATTGCAAAGGTTTTGACTTGTGCCTTTAGTCTGGAGGAACTCTTGTTTTCTTCATTGGGTGGTCTTGCATATTCTCGTCCTGCACAAAGCCAATGCACAGCTGCATTGTCTTTGTGCAGGACGTGCGACATTTCTTTCTCTGCACAACAAAAGCAAGGTGAGAGGGAGCTGAGCTCACGGCTGTTTGCTTTGTTTATCTCCTTTCATTATTCAGGATCTTCTGCATTTAGAGGAGAGATTGGGAACTGTGAATCGAGGGGCCTCTCAGGGAACCATAGAGAGGTGCACTTATCCACACAAGTACAAGAAGGTAAGAGCACGTCTGTGTTGCATGTGGAGTGGATAGTTAATTGATTGCATAGATGAATTATATGGCCATTGCATTTTATGGAGCTTTGCTGATAATGAATAATATATTTTTTGCATGTCTGTTAGTTGCTCTGGGACAGAGTGCACAGTGGACCTTTTGTGCTCGTTTCAAAAGACTGATGATGTTACCAGCATTTAATGACAATTTTAGGGAAAGGTTCCATAGTTTTCCAAGTGTATCTAAATAAGCAATCTAACACCCTGCTGCCCAATACAGAAGGTGTTGGAGACTGAGAGAGACATTGACGAACAGTTAACCCCCGAAGCATGGGCATCTATTGGAAAAAATATGCACGCAACCACAGAATCGGTGAGAAATAAATGAGAAAATTCAATTTGGAAACATGTCTCTGCTCTACATATACAGTAGATGTTAGTTAGACTTGGGGGCCAGGGAATTCGGCTCTAATAGTGTAACATTTACCTCCTAATCCTTTAGAGATGACAGACGGAAACTTGTTCTGTTGCCAGGACAAAATGATCCATTCTCTCTGTCCATAAAGGAATATTCAACATGTTCATGTTCAATTGTGTGTTTTAGACATTTGTAACCCCACTTTTATAGACCACATTGTGTATCCATTCAAACATAGTGTTCTACTCAACACATATGAACATATATATACAGGTATATATGTATTATATGTTCTATAATTATTCCCCCCCATTAAGTAATGAGTGCTATGAGCAACAAATGAGACTGCTGACTAAGGCTAAAGCCGTGCGATCGCTGTGCCTGAAACACTCCATTTCTCCCGTCTTTTTCCGATGTGCAGAGAAAGCTTGGTAAGGAGGAGGAAGACGAGGGGGCAGATGAAGATACAGAGGAGAAATGTACCATCTGTCTGTCCATACTGGAGGAAGGAGAGGACGTCAGGTAAACCCAATGCTTCTCAAACCTCTTTGTTTCATTTTGCTTTCCCCCGATAGTGTACGAATGGACTTAATGGACACTTGTTACGTGTCACTTCAGTTCAGTTGTACACTCTCAGGTTCACAGAATGTTTTAAGGATCCATTTTTTTTTTCATTTCTGTGTTCCTATTATTGCTATCAATTGTTTTGCTGTTGGACACTATGGAAATCCCTAAAGGACTACCGAGAGTGAAGGGGGTCTCCCTGGGGCATTTGCATGTTTTTCACTTGCCATTGTTGTGTCCATGTGTGTTCAATTAACACATTTGGTGAATGCAGTCATGCTTGTATGGGAGGCATGGCTGCTTTCTCACACTGACAGTTTGTATATAAAAAAGAAATATAGAAAGTCTGGTAGAAAAGCTCGGCAGAATGTTTGAAAAGAAAGAAAACAGTTCCCCAGTGCCTAAAATTGACTGTCCTCAAGGGAGAGCTTTTAACACTATTACTGCTAAACACGAGATACCCGAGTTTTGGCCACTAGGGGGCGCCAAAGCACTTTGTTTGGACTTTTTTTTTTTTTTTTTTTTTTTTTTTTTAGATTTTTTTTTGGGGTGAGTGCCCAAAGCAGCCAAAGTGTTAATATCCAACATTCTTAAGGGTTTCTGCCAATCCCTTCACATTGTGAACAAACATATTGTCTGGTTCTGAACGATAAAGCCTTGAAGCGTCATTTGGCTAGTTTGTGTCTACGAACTAAATATTTGCAGTGCAATTCACCCCCTCCCCCAGACAAAATGATCCAGTACACTGTGTCTTTCTGACATGTTAAAAAGTGCTTTATTAATATTTATATATTTGACCTGAACAACACAAGACATATAAGGATTATTTGTGATCATGATAACTGTAACCTGGAAATGTGCTGATTTGAGATTCAGCACCACAATATTACTTTTTCTCTTAACTTTGGACTGACTCATCATCTGGAACATCTGATAGGCCTCCTAGAGCAGTTGGATCAATATCATTACAAGATTTAAAAACAAAAACTGCAATAACCTTGAAATCATCTGTTAAACATTTAGACAACCAGTGGATTAACTTCCAAATATGTAGAATACATGGTGTGCTTCCCTGAGTTTTGAAATAGCTCTATATTTTGGCAGAGTGGTGAGAAGGGCTGTGTAGTAATCTTAGCCTGTTAAAGCAAACATTTTGTGTTTAACACAAAATGCAATCCAAAATGAACTAAACATCATTTGAACCAGTATATGAATACAATATGACTAGTATATCGTCTTGTCAGGTGGAAAACTCATATATTCTAAACAGTTACTTTTCAGGATTAAAGAAATGCAGAACTCTTACTTCTGATGCTTCTGTGTTAGCCTACTATGACCAAGTTAAGCCAGTAGGGCAGAACTCTTTTACATATACAAGAGGCTTCTGGACTCTTAACAAGAACATCTTCATGAAACTTAAGGATCTGCAGAATTTAGCTGATTGGCCACCAACACTGCCATCTGGTGGCTGAATTTATACTCTCTTTAATGAGTGTACTAGGCAACCTCCCATGTTTGCATAATATCATGTTTAAGTGGTTAACAGTTTTGTTTTACTCCTCTCTCCCCCGGCCATTACGCCACACCAGACGCCTACCATGTATGCATCTCTTCCATCAGCTGTGTGTGGACCAGTGGCTCCTCACCAATAAGAAGTGCCCCATCTGCAGAGTGGACATTGAGGCGCAGTTGTCTGCTGAAAGTTGATGCTGTTTTTTTTCTAACAACCCTTTTTGTTTCAATTTTCTTTGTCGTTTATCATCTTAATTTTTTCTCCAGTACTGCAGTCAACCAAAGATGGCATGAATTACCTGCTCAGCTCTAATAAGTTTATGAAAAATAAAAAAATAAAAAAGAGAAAAAAATAAACAAGCAAAAAAAAAAAAAAAAAAACACCTGACAAAAAAGCACCAAGCCTAGAGTGCCAGCTATCACATAGTACAACTGCTAGAATTCTCCATTAAAGGGGCACGTCACTTGACATAGAAAGAAAAAATATTTCAAATATTATGCTTTCCCTCTTACTGGGGTCCATGTCTATCCATCCACATTGTTTTGGTGTTATTTGAAGAGATTCCAGCCACCACCCAAATAAAAAATGCAATGCGTTGGCATTTTGTTTTTTCTACTCAAAGTTGAAAACATCCATCAGAAATCATGAGCCACAGAACTTGTTTTGGACACTTTCATTCAGATGTGTGTTGTGCTGAATTATGCTCACCAACAGTCTTATTGACTTAAAAGCTTAAATCGTTTAATGAATAAAGTTATTTTAACGAATCTGTACGTTAGAGTATGCTGTTTTTATGAGAGTGTCAAATTAGAGTTTTTGACAGAAGCATCGATTGTGCAATGCTCAAGGAGACTACATTTGACGCTGCAATTCATTGCTGTTTGCTTTAAAATTGCATTGTTCTGTAAACTGGTAGTCCATTAGCCTGCTGTAAATGATGAAGCACAATGACATTAACACAAATCATTCATGTCACCTAGTCGTTTCTAATCATCAATATTTAAATGCACACATCACATAAAGGTTGTGCGTTTTAATCTCACACTGACAGGTAAAACTGATTTTTAATGGGTCCCTTCTTTCCTGAGAATTAACGAGAATTTTATGTTAATTGTAACTATAACTTTATTTGTTTTATGGATATAAGATGACCTCAAACAAAGTTTGATTATTCTAACAAGCACCCCAAAACCAATGTGATCATTTCATTCAAAATCATGTGGACAAATGCTTAATATAGAATCATAGGATATAATCCCTCTACCATATAATCATAGCACAGTACATGTTGAAAATCATTTAAGTAGCACACCTACAATAGTGATCTCCTACTCTCCTATGGAGAAAATGAAGCCCTTGTGAGGACAGTGAATGGGTGACAAAGTCCAATTTTGAAGAAGTTGTAGTTGGCACACCAGACTGGACGTTAGATACAGCTGTCATCTATGTTGTAGTTGGAAGGACATCACTGCAAATACCTTTACATCAGCAGAGGGCACAGTCGAAATAAAGGGATTTCTGCTTTATCTCCAAACCTCAACAAATCACGCCAAAACTATCTGGATGTATTAAATGGCACTCAGGGGGGAAACATGTTTTTGTTTTGTATTTTGAGTGAAATGCTTCTTTTAAGGATTTAAAATTTTTATTGTATTTATGAAGCTTTTATGTAGCTTTTGATTGTTTCCTCAAGTGTCATTTTCTTTGGTTTTGTTTTATGCATGTTTCCTTGCAATGCATTTCTTTGCACATATAACGTGGGCTTAACACGGCCTAACAACTTGCAGGTGAGGATTGCTGCTCTGGTAAAGAAGCATTTCTGTAAACCTAATGCCTTGCTTTACTGGAATAGAATGTCAACCTCCATTAAAAAAAACAACAAAAAAAGAAAAAAAAAAAACATTGCAGGATTCATCTTACCAATCATTGTATTGATTAGTTTATGTTTAGAAGATGTGGATTGTTAGTGAAAGATGTTTTTTAAGTAAATCAAAACATTCCTGATTAGGAAAAAAATAACCATGTCAACAGATCAGCTGCTGTATTAGTGCACACACACACCCAGTATTTCTAGAGTGGAAATAAACTCCAATGTTCACCTCACTCACCAGAATATGCACATGCTTTGCTATACCATGACACCTGTCTCTCCCCCTGCTTCCCCCCGCACCTTCATTTCAACTCAACACCATTAGCAAGTTTTATCTAATGTATTCTAGAGAAGACTCAAACTGAATGTCACAATGTTCTTTTTCAACTGGATTGATTGTCGGGGGTTCTGCTGAGAAGGTTCTAGTCCGTTTGGTTGGGTGGGAGCATCCCTGCAGATGGGCCAGAGAGATGCTTCCGACTGCCTGGTGAAAATGTGTCAAATGGAAAACTGAGTGGCATTGACTTTATCCCCCCCCCCCCCCCCCCCCCCCCCCCCCCCTTCTGGCTGTGTTTCTTTCAGAGGGAAATACAAAAAGCTCAGTTTGAGGCAATGGTTTGCTGTTTATTCTCATTAGATCATCTGTTAATTCACGCTCTCCTTTTGTCTCTGTTTATAATTATGCAGCAGTCTCCATTTTTTTGCTGCTGGAGAAGAGATAACACTAATATTATTGACTAACTCACTTGCATATACTTGCACAAGAGAGAAAAGATAGGAGTGCAACAGTGAATATGACCGTGCGCTGAGGCCATGTATTTCCACTCTGAATATTAAAAAGAAAGAAAAAAAATAGACTAACATTATGAATGGAGTGTTGGAATGCTGTACTTAAAGCAGGTATCCATGCATTCGTTGACTTAATGGCACCAGGATCATATTCTGTGGGATTTATATTAGTTTAAAAAATAATATTAATAAACTTGGATAACTCTTTCTTGAGTCCTTTCCTTGGTGTCCTTTTTGGAAATGACACATTAACCTGCATGTGCACGGCGAGATGAGCTTTGTCAAGCATTGTGTTTACAAAATTACAACATTACATTTTTCGTAACATTTTTGTGTATAATTACTTGTGTGAGCGGAGCGGGCATAATAAGGCGTTCGGTGTGTGGTGTACCCTAGTCGGTCCCTCGGGGAACTCCGATTGGCCGGTTTAGGTGATGATGTAATGTGATGTAAGTAAAAAAAGGCCTTTATAACTAATGTCATTAGTATTAGCCCGCTCTGTTCACGCACGAGTAGGCCATGGCCTTCTTGTGTGCAACGTTCAAGTTTGCTGGTCAGAGGTACTTCATACAAAATAATGACATTTCATTATACTGTACTTTGTATGGTGATTTTAGGCTCCCCCAACAGGGACCCTTGGACCCTGGCTCTGTAACTCTGGAGTGTTAAAATCAAACCAAATGGTTTGATTAAATGTCCATTAAATGGAGCCGTCCATTTGGTTTAATTTTAACATACATTTTAACACAATATAATTTAGAGTGTCAAATGTAACCAAATTTTGGTTACATTTTACACTCTAAATTATATTTAAACATCCGAATTACGTAATTTTCAAGAGTCACAACTAGAAATGTAGAATGATTTTTTGTTATGTTGACCAATATTTTACCAGTTCTCTTTTCTAATTGTGGACAAAAAATCCTTAGTTTTGGTTGCAAGAGACTGAGAATACTGGGCCCTGATTTGAAAATGATTGAAAACCACTGCTTTAGAATATAAGCAGCTAAATATGCAAAATAGGTACATGCTTTTCTAGTCACTATGTGATTCATTTAAATGTTTTGGAACAAACAATCAGTAGGTCTGTGTGTTTCATGTCAATCTCAATCTGGTAATTTTTTCTTTGTTTTGGTCACCGGGGAGGCAGGTGCCTCCCTGGCACTCTCCTAAAATGAATGGGGTTTTAGTTTATGTACTATAAAGATCAAAATTATTTCCCTGACCTGCTTACACACATGGATGTAAAAGGCTTTCTCTCATGTGGATGCGTGCAAGGTGTGACTTTAGGTGACCGGCGCGTATGAACTACAGTATTTGCAGTGGTAGTGTGGTAGTGGAGTTTCTCCCCCGTGTGTTTCTCACGCAGGTGTACTTTCAGGATATCTATACAACTGAAACTTGTGTCACAAAGTCGACAGTATTAAGGTCCATGGCCTACTTGTTCGCTCCACTCACGTACGCTCGCCCCGATGTCATCAGAGACACAACCTGATCTGGCCTGGTTTTGTTTCTTTTTGGGTCAAATACTTGGTCTATTTGGTTGTGTAATACATATTTTAGGATTTTTTATAGGATTTAAACGGAGCTGAGGGAACATAGGCATGATGACCCCTGGTTGTTATATAAGCACTTTTCTGTTCTGTGTGGGTTTTGGAGATAAAGGGAGAGGGTCTGGCTCACACATTCCATCAAGGCCAGAATTACTTGCAACATAGCAGAGAAGAGTCAAACTCATTACAAGTGTCCTATTGAACTCAAGACTATAAGATGTCAGCCAGTCACATCTCAGGCAGTGACACCTCAAATGTCGACTAACCGACGATGAACTATTTCAGGGTTTGGAAAAAGAGCTCTTCAGCTGCGTTAGAGAGAGGTCTACCAGTACCAGCAAGCAATGCTGCAGCCTGTGATAAGGCTATACAGAATAGGTGTTAATGCACAATAGCACTGTTTTTATGTCACTTGACAGTTTTCCTGTATCTTTAATTGTGAATGCAGTGAGCCATGTGGGACATGTCCAAATCAATAGAATAATGCTTCCATCCACAGTGACAGTGAAAACATTTTTGGGCCCGTTGAGAACTGGGCCCCTGTTGCCATGGGGTTAAGTCAACTGTTTGTTCTGGTTATGCGGGCATGAGGCCCCTGGAACCGATAAGGTTCCAGTTGAAATGTAGGGAGAGAGCAGTCGACTCGGTACAGACAGGTACCACCCTCACATTAACATCACATATATGTACTGACAGATATGTGATGTTACTTATTGTTTCCATCCATTCAAAGTGTCTAGAGAATACATGCTTTCGTTCAACAATGTTTGTACAAAATATTTTCACTGCATATTATTTGGTTTGTATTTCAATGATGTGACACATACAATTATGTATACAACCCATACTTTATTGTGATAAAGTATGACATTTTGGTATAAGGGCTTGGGTGTTCCTACAAGCATGACACATTGTGTGCCTGCTTGTAGTCAATCTATAAATGTGTTTTGTAACAGATTTCAACACAGAAAGTCTGTTAAATGTACAAACTGTCTGATGGTCCCTGCACCTGCAATGAGAACAGTGTGCAGTACAGCAAAGCACAGATGTTTGGGTAGAATCATAAAGGCAATAGGGCTATGAACCATAGCTAGAAATACTATACTAGTATGCGCAATTATTTACAGGAAAAGAAAATTTGATAAACTACAGCATTCTAACATAGAAAGTACACCAGGCCCATGCAAACTTGGTTTTAGTACAAAGTGGACTTTAGTCTACTGGACTTTAATCTAGCAGTACCATTCCGGCCCCACTTAAAGAGGTATTTCACTATAACAGATTCATTCGATATTTAGATTAATTTGATAAGACATGGCACTTTCCGATAAAGATCCATTGTAACGTAAACCTACTGTATTTTAATCATGTTCTATGTTCTAGTGACTAATATTGTGCTTCTAACGTGTATGTGGGCTGTGTTTTATCACTTGTATTGTTTTAGTATTTTAAATAATATGAATGAAATAAAATATAAATGAAAACAAGAGAAAATAAAAAAGTGATTCAACATGCACAAAAACAGAGGCCGGGGTAAACCTACTCCCCCTGCTGGCCGGCTTCAAAGCTGCAATAGGAGCACCCTGACACTGACTGGGATGGAGCAGAATTAGGGAAGTAGCCAAGTTCTTTCAAGTGGCATGTATGCATAAAGCCCACTTATTGTGGTTGTTCATTTTTTTGTTCATAAATAAAATCGTTGATATTTCTGATCTACATATGGTGATACTTGGCTACTTACCTTAGATGTTAGTGACAAGTCTTTACACCAATATAGCCCATAATGCTAGTGGATGCCATCTAGACCAGCATTATGCCCTCTACGGCCTTTATGCTCAGTGCAGCTATACTTTCAAGCCTGCCTTTTTCCACTCATACAAGCAAGAAAAATATATTTATTCAAAAATAATGACGAATGGTGCATGTGCACCAAGGCCCACCCAAAAGTGAAATATCACTTTAAATATGGGAGAAAAAGCAAGCTCAAGAAAGAGTTAATGTATAATCCTCTCATGTGTACTTACAGTACTCGCCTGGAGCTTAGAGCTACAGTTCACATTCAAACATTCCAAAAAAGGGGTTTCACACCGATCTCTAAGAAATAAGTGTGACTTCTTGAAGCCAAACAGGTATGTTGACATTCAAGCTCATTGATAAATGCAATGTTATGTTACCAAATTTACTTTAATACAATTAATTATAATTAAACACTGGAATAAACAAAACAATTCAAACATACATGTGGGTTGTTGTAACCTGTTTTGATTTATTTTTTTCAGCTTAAAGATGAAAGTATTCATTGGTAGCCTGGGCTCATATCTTTTACTGGCAGTTCTGTTTCTGCCATGGAGACTATGTCAAGGAGGCAAGATTCTCCTTGTTCCTATGGAAGGAAGCCACTGGGTGAACATGAACATCTTCATCAAAGCTCTTCACTCCCAAGGACACTATATTACGGTGGTACGGTCCACAAGGAGCTGGTACATCAAAGAGAGTTCTCCATATTACAACACGATCACCATTCCTGTCAATGAAGGTTTTGACCCCGAATTTGTTAATCCAATCCTTAGGAATCTAATAACTATTGAGAGGGGAGAGGGCTCATTGTTAAACTTTCTAAATTTGCAGGCGGAGATGTTTAATGCAATGTTTAACAACCATAGAATGGTGTGCAAAATGGCCACTACCATGTTAGGAGACACTGATTTAATGACTAACCTTAACAAGACTAAGTATGACATGGTTCTCACTGACCCGGCATGGGGTGCAGGTATAATACTGGCACATTACCTTAAGCTACCATTAGTTTATAATGTCCGTTGGATAACTAGTGGTGAAGGACTTCTAGCCATTGCACCCTCACCTTTATCATATGTTCCAATGACCTACTCAGGACTATCAGACAAAATGACATTCATTGAGAGAGTGAAAAATGTATTTTTCTATTTTCTTTGGCAAGTTCAGGATATGTTCTTAATTCGGCCTCAATATCAATCAGTCTGCAATGAATTCTTTGGCCCAGGGGTTGACTTTACAGAGTTATTACAGGGAGCTGACCTGTGGCTGATGAGAGTTGACTTTGTGTTTGAGTTCCCTCGCCCCACCATGCCTAATGTCGTCTATATGGGTGGATTCCAGTGTAAACCTTCTAAACCACTTCCTCAAGAACTGGAAGACTTTGTCCAGAGTTCTGGGCATCATGGAGTCGTCATTATGTCTTTGGGGACTATGGTTGGAGAACTTCCCCATGACCTAGCAGATGAGATAGCTGCAGCTTTTGCCCAACTACCCCAGAAAGTCATCTGGAAGTATAAAGGTGACCGACCAGCTACTCTTGGTAACAACACTTTACTGGTTGACTGGATTCCACAGAATGATCTTTTAGGACACCCAAAGATAAAGCTATTTGTGGCTCATGGAGGTACAAATGGAGTTCAAGAGGCCATATATCACGGAGTCCCTATTCTTGGTCTACCTTTATTTTTTGACCAACATGACAACCTCCGGCGACTCCAAGAAAGAGGAGCAGCTAAGGTTCTAACTATGTCTAGAGTGGACAAAAATAACAACTTCTTTGAAGCATTACAGGAGCTTCTCCATGATTCTTCCTACATGATGAACATGCAGAGACTCTCCAGGCTGCACAGAGACACACCAATGAAGCCGCTGGACAGTGCCATCTTCTGGATAGAGTTTGTTATGAGACACAAAGGAGCTGCTCACCTCCGCACTGACTCCTATAAAATGCCCTGGTACTCTTACCACTCTGTTGATGTGGTTGTGACTCTGCTGGCAGTTGTTACAGTGGGTACTTCTCTCCTCATTGCAAGTGTCCAATATCTCTGTGTTAAGAAGTGCTTAAAAGGAAAAGTGAAAATTGAATGATTATGAAAATTATATTTTCTCAATAATAATAACAATATAGTACATCATACAGTAAAGCTATGTAAATGGCTATTAGTATTATTTTCTGAATAGTTTGGATTTGGATTGAGAATAAAGTTAAGATCCATAGTATTCTTTGTAGAGTGAAATGTAAATAAAACATACCATTTTGTGATTTATAAGAATTATATATATATATATATATATATATATATATATATATATATATATATATATATATATATATATATATATATATATATATATATATATATATATATATATATATATATATATATATATATATATATATATATATATATATATATAAATTTGCATATTATATATTATATTATATGACATACAAAACAGATATAAGATCCATAGTATTTTTTTTGTAAAGTGGCTTATATGAAAAGTGCCACTTTCAAGAGTTTGCATATACCAACTTTTCCATATTTCTCTACGTACATGTTTCTCTTGTGTTTGCTGTTTTATAATAACAGACTTGAACTGCCTGCATTGTGGGGTCAGTAGTTGCTGGTGTTTATTGCCTTTTCTTGCACAAGGACCAAGTCCTTCCAGTAGCCATAGTTTTAGATCAAAACCTTGAGATCTTTTTGTAATCCATCTCAATATGTCACATTCAGAATCTTTACTCTCTTTACTCTGGACTATGATTCTCATAAGCAAGTGGTTTGTGTTTGACCTCTGGGTTCTCTAGAAGATTAAAACCTGGCATAAGGTGTCAAATAATGGTGAGAAATGCTTTGTATTTTCAACATCCATCTGCACTGATATATAATTATTTGACAAATCTTTTTTCTTTAGGAATAGTACCAGCATCGGACTGCACTTGATAGGCCTATAATAAGTAGAGTGAATGGTCCTGCCCTAAGCCATCTTATCTCTTAAGACATGCACGTGCGCTGTCTCTACAACATAATCATGTAAATCACACATTCTGTACTGTGTGGGTGGACTAAAAGGTGAACATTCAGCAACAATGGGTAAAAGGTGAACATATGGAGAAAGCAGGTGAACATTTTGTGTTAAATGTTAAATGATTTTGAGAATAGACTGTAAAAATCATGAAAGTAATGGAGCATGTCGAGGGGACTTTATAGAGTCTGGTGAAGAGCACAAATTATAAACATCATACTATTCTCTTAATGGGTGCAAAATACGTTGGAAATTGAGTCCAGAACAGTGTACAAGTTTTCTGTTTGTTTGTTTTTTTGTTGGTAGGCTGGCCTACTAGTAGTAGTAGTAGGCTATAAGGCTACTGTTCTTTGTCTCCGGCACCTGCTGCATTTTGAGAATTGGAAGTGCATGATCTTTCCTGCTTTTATTAGCCTGGGAGCCAAAATAATGAATGTAGTGAATCGATACATTAACGCCACTTTGACCAACTTCATCTGCTAAAATCCCAAGACATTCCAGATGAAATTCCAAGACATGTTGTTAACTTGAAGGACTATAGTATTTTCTATGATGAAAAGAACTATAGATAATGACTGGTGAAAAGAACTTACTATACAGAGTATCTATCAGATGTAACATTATGGAGTGTTGGACTATATTATATCATAATTGGGTCACATCATAGTAGCCTATAATATTAATAATAACAATAATGATATTGTTGCACCTTTTTGCAATCCAGCTCAAAGTGCGTTACGGGTCAACGACACAGTAAAGAAAAATAACAAGTAATAATAAAACTAAAACATAGAATCTTGTGTACTACATTTTATGTATAAGTGTCAATGAACCTGAGAGAACCACTGACAAAAAGCTTGGTGGCAATGGTGGGCCAAGTTACTTCATGCGGTCAGCCTCTTCTAAGGCAGAGCCATCTACTTTTATTGAAAAGGGACAGCTTTCCAATGAAACAACTTTTACGGAATGCATTGGAATTGGAACTACGTGACCAGGCTGTCATCTGCTCCTTCAATGTCGTAACTCTGTCTTACGCAATGGGCCAAGATCCGCTACTGGGTTGGACAGGAAGTGGGAAGAGGAGCAGTGTTTGTTTTGATTTCATTCTGAGAGAGACAAGTCGACTCAAGAGGACAAACAAGGACATGAACTTGAAGTGTTATAAGTGTTCAAATCTAGTCGCATTTGAAAGTTATCCGAGCCACAAAGATTGTCAGTGTGCTATGCTATTGCATTGTGATAGTATTGTCTAATGTACGGTAGCTATTTCTAAGCCAACTGTGCCAAAGCTGAAACAGACAAGTTGAGATTCCCAGTGTGTTCACTAAAGTGTGAGTGGACTCACTGTGGAGGTGGAGGTCTTCGCGTGGAGGACTGGAGATCACTGGACGACATTTTTTTACACCAGTAAGTTGTGACTATGAGATAAGACTAGCAATGTAGTGTAGCCGTTTTCGCGACTCCCCACGGTGGTCCGCGAAAGGGGTAACTGGAAAGGTCGGGCCGACGCAAAGTCGGACCCTGAGTATAGACAGAGACACAGAGTTACGCTGTCGCAAACCCTGATCACTAAATGGGATCATTCCTATGGCGGCTCTCCTACATAGACTTCATTGTCTTTATTCTAGATTGTTTTGTAATAATATATGATATGATATAGAGCAAAAACATCAGGCAACAGCGTGTTGTTCATAAATCCCTTACGTCATTTTGTACAGCATGCTGCATACACATTAACAACCCAGCTTTGATACATCGTTTACAATGTTTCATACTACTAGTAAACCTACAGCCTACATTACAGAGACTTTAGTTGTCACTGTGCTTCTAAAGGAAGATTCCTATAAGAATCATGTTGGATTCCTTTTGGATTTGTTCCAAAATCTGATAGGAATTTTCTATTGGAATGGATTTTTGACTAGGGAGTGAATCAGGCAAAACAGTGAGGATATGAATCAGGGGCGTAATCTTGTGTCCGCTGTCTTGTAGAATCTTCATCACATCACAGACGGTGCTGGCTCTTAACACAGATTTGAAATCAACTAAAAGCATGGAGTAAGAGTGTAATTGAGTGTAAAAGGGTCTTGAGCAGTGGGGGTTTGTTCCAAACTGTTGGCTTGTACTTGTAGTACAGTCATAGTGTTATATTAAACTATTTATTTTAATATTTTTTGTATCAAAACATTTCCCAAAATGTTTACTGTAGATGCAATTATGTTAAATAACAGTTCCACTCAAAACAAAGCTGGTGGTTGTAAATATGCTTTGTCTTATTTCCTCTTCTTTTTCTTTTAGAGTGAAGAAATGCATTTCCCCCTGACCTGGATTGGTGTCCTTTTCCTCTGTTCTGCCTTTGCTCACGGTGGTAAAGTTCTTGTTTTTCCTTTTGAGGGCAGTCACTGGGTGAACATGAAGGTCATAATTGAGGAGCTGCATGCAAGGGGTCACCAGGTTTCAGTCGTGCGACCAAAGGACAGCTGGGAAATTAAGGAAACCTCACCGTTCTACACTTCAATCACAATTGACATTGAAGGTGTATATGATGAGAGCTTTGCCAAGACATTCATATCTAGCCTTTTAAAAATCCTGAGGCAAAAATCTACCTGGGCCCAATTCCAGCTACAAAAGGAATACACACAAAAGGCTATAGAAATGCATCAGACCAATTGTAAAATACTTGAATTCATGTTTGCAGATAATGATCTGATGCAATCTCTTCAAGATGCCAAATATGACCTGGTCCTGACTGATCCTGTGATGCCAAGTGGCACTATATTTGCTCACTACCTTAGTTTACCACTGGTCTTCAATGTGAGATGGACCAGCCACGGCGAAGGACTTTCAAAGATTGCACCTTCTCCTCTTTCTTATGTTCCGCAGACAGGGGCACAGCTTTCAGACAAAATGAACTTCATGGAAAGAATAGTCAATATATTGATTTTTGCCGTTAGTGAATTATCAATTAGATATTATATTACTCCACATTATGATGGTCTGTTGGGAAAATACTTGGGTCCCGATGTAGACTACGTTTCCCTGTTTCAAGCAGCAGATCTGTGGCTGTTGAGAGTTGACCTTGTGTTTGAGTTCCCTCGCCCCACCATGCCTAACGTTGTCTATATGGGCGGGTTCCAGTGTAAACCTGCTAAACCACTTCCTCAAGACCTGGAAGACTTTGTCCAGAGTTCTGGGGAACATGGAGTCGTCATCATGTCTTTGGGGACTCTTATTGGAGCACTTCCCCATGACCTAGCAGATGAGATAGCTGCAGCTTTTGCCCAACTACCTCAGAAAGTCATCTGGAAGTATAAAGGTGACCGGCCAGCTACTCTTGGTAACAACACTTTACTGGTTGACTGGATGCCACAGAATGACCTGTTGGGACATGAAAAGACCAAAGTGTTTATATCACATGGGGGAACAAATGGTGTTTATGAAGCCATCTACCATGGAGTTCCTATTATAGGACTTCCATTGGTTTTTGATCAAAATGATAACCTCCTTAGAATGGAAATACAGGGTGCAGCAAAGATAATTAACATTTTTACTATGACCAAAGACGTATTACTCAAAGGCATTGAGGAGGCTCTCCATGATCCTTCCTACATGATGAACATGCAGAGACTCTCCAGGCTGCACAGAGACACACCAGTGAAGCCATTGGACAGTGCCATCTTCTGGATAGAGTTTGTTATGAGACACAAAGGAGCTGCTCACCTCCGCACTGACTCCTACAAAATGCCCTGGTACTCTTACCACTCTGTTGATGTGATTGTGACTTTGCTGGCAGCTGTTGCAGTGATTACTTCTCTCCTCATTGCATGTGTCCAATATTTCTGCATTAGGAAATGCTATAAAAGAAAAATTAAAAATGAATGATGATGAAATACTATTCTCTCTCTCTCTCCTCCTGCATAGCCAGCTCTCATTCAAAACACATTTCAGCTGTCAGCCTATCCTGCCGTATTTCCTGGACTATAAGGTGCACTTAAAAGCCTATAATTTTCTCAAAAAAGTGCACCTTATAATCCAGAGCACATTTTATACAATATATGGATCGTTTGACGGCACTAGCTTCTATTCTTTGTTGACTGCAGTAACCTCTCTTCTGTGCGCCTTACAATCCAGTGTGCCTTATTATATGAAAACAGTTCTAAAATAGGCCACTCATTGAAGGTGCGCCTTATAATCTGGTGTGCCTTATAGTGCGGAAAATACGGCAGACCCTTCATCACCCAAAGTCCGCCCAGCTCCTTATCCAGACAATGGAGTACTGTAACTCCCTCCTTACTGGTCTACTGGCATGCATACTTCCAGATTAAAAAATTCTGCAGCCTGCTTGGTCTAACAAGCCAAATTTCTCACATGTCACTCCCTTTCTTTGCTACCTCCATTGTCTTCAGTCGCTGCACGCACTGTGTTCAAAACACCACCATATCATCTTGCACTTCAGATCAGCCCAATGTGATGTTTTGCAACATCTACTGTATGAATTCTATAACATGCAAACACTTTTCCTACGGTGTACTGTTAATCTTTGAGTTTTGTCAAAGCAATTCTAATGCCTTTTAGTCCCTGATGTGGTCATACTGTGTTTATGTTTTAACTATGATGTACTAATGTGATGTAAAATACAAAGAAAGAAAAAAAAATATTTTGTGTGTACTGATATTGTTAACTTGATATCCCCTACCCTACACAGGTGGGGATGATAGGTGCAGTACATGTTTCAAGAGGGAAATAAAGGTTATACGTTTTTAATCTCTGTAGGCGTGCCGCCAAGTTTGGTTCTCAATAAATGATACAAATTCCAAGTTTGTGCAATTATATTAGGGTTCATCCCTAATATAATTGCACAAATGAACATAATTGCCACTTCCCTAATAGCTTGATTCTTGATAGCAATAATGTTTCATGCCAAGGACCCCC
Organism: Benthosema pterotum; assembly: GCA_039105355.1. NCBI lineage: Eukaryota > Metazoa > Chordata > Actinopteri > Myctophiformes > Myctophidae > Benthosema > Benthosema pterotum. The sequence continues at coordinate 27,616,199 of CM076966.1, read as the reverse complement.
AGAATTATCTGTATTAGGCTGCAGACCAACCTCTGTAAATATTTAGTTCTAGGGATCTCCCAGAAGCAAATATGAGTTAAAAATGAAAGAATATATTAAAAAATGTGTGCAACATTTTCATGATTTTTTTAAAATGGCAGATCTACAAGCTCAAGACATGTTCTTGTAGATCTGTTTTTTTTTTTTTTTTTTTTTTTTTTTTTATCAATAGCTAAAGCTAGTGCTAAAGATTTCAATAGCTAAAGCTAATACTGGACAATGCCTAAAAGGGGTCATGTCTGTTCTGTCAGCTCCTTCTTGCATAGTTTTGAACAACTATAAGATTCAATTATTGATTTTGTTTAAAGCAATGCAGTTAGTTGTTCAACTTGGGTTGTCTCCACAGTATCAGTTCTCTTTTTCTCCCTGCCACCTCCGGTTCATGCTTTTATCTCTCAACTCATGATTGTTTAAAACATGAGTTGGACTTTCACACTGTGCTATGTTGTTAATTATTAATAAACTAAGCAGATAACTAGAAAAAGTGCTCCTTGTGACCTTACCTGGTTACAGGGAAAAACACCAATCGACCTGTCATAAGGCATAGCAATTCTGCCATATTGTGCTCCCACTCCCACAATTCAAACGCCTATTCAAAAATATTTATATTTATATATATATAATAATATATTATAATGATTATTTTAATTCTGGAACCAAGCCATCCTGGCTCATGTAAAACATTGGATTCTGTGGAAGAGAAAATAAGTCTAACCCCCCTTTGTTTTGCATATTTCAAACATCTTTACATAGCCAATACATTTATATTTTTGGAATTTCAAAATATCTTTTTACATAGCCTACAGTAGCCAATATATCTTTACTCGTTTTTTTCCACGTGTAGGACCTACCGTACTGTAGAGCCTTTTTTCTACTCTGTACACTGTTTTTTATCACTTGACAATATGTTTTGAGGCTTGTGATGAGTGTCTCATTGTTGGCAGCATAGGTTACTGTATGTTCTTTGGTGTGTGCAGCACCTTTGGCATACTTTTGCGTGCCTGGCTCACCGCTCACTTGATGCCTTACCTCACATCACCAGGCTTTCCACCAAGGAGGAAAACCTGGTCAGCGTTCCAAAATTCTCTGTGTGAGAATTGAAGCAGTTGATGATAGATAAGATAATAAGAATTTCACCATTCATTCTAGACAATGCCTGGTCAAAGTTCACCAGGCCCTAGGTTTGTACAAGCTCCACCCATTTTATTCCATAGAATGGAAGTAAACCTGCCTGGGAGTGTGTGTGTGTGTGTGTGTGTGTGTGTGTGTGTGTGTGTGTGTGTGTGTGTGTGTGTGTGTGTGTGTGTGTGTGTGTGTGTGTGTGTGTGTGTGTGTGTGTGTGTGTGTGTGTGTGTGTGTGTGTGTGTGTGTGTGTGTGTGTGTGTGTGTGTGTGTGTGTGTGTGTGTGTGTGTGTGTGTGTGTGCGCGCGTGTGCGCGCGGCTCACTAGTCACTTTTTTAATTAATCCGTTGTAGAAAAGACAATGCAAAAACAAAAACACAGAATAGACTCAACAAAAGAACAAGGCCCCTACAAATTGGCCACTTGAAATAAGCTTCCACCCACATTTAGTTTGATTTAATCTTTCTAAAACATAGCCTGAAATATACACACTTGATAAAAGCAGAAAATATAATCACAATAAGAAGTGTCACTGTTAGCAAAAACAACATGACATCAACAGAGTGGTAAGAGTACCAGGGCATTTTATAGGAGTCTGTGCGGAGGTGAGCAGCTCCTTTGTGTCTCATAACAAACTCTATCCAGAAGATGGCACTGTCCAATGGCTTCACTGGTGTGTCTCTGTGCAGCCTGGAGAGTCTCTTCATGTTCATCATGTAGGAAGGATCATGGAGAACCTCCTGCAGAATACTCCCAAAAAGGTGCTTATCTAACATGGAAATATCCACAACGTTTGCCACACCCTTTGCTTTCATCTTAGAAAGGTTGTCTGCTTGGTCAAATACAATCGGAACACCTACAATTGGAATGCCATGATATATAGCTTCATAAATTCCATTTGTTCCCCCATGTGATATAAACACTTTGGTCTTTTCATGTCCCAACAGGTCATTCTGTGGCATCCAGTCAACCAGTAAAGTGTTGTTGCCCAGAGTAGCTGGCCGGTCACCCTTATGCCTCCAGATGACTTTCTGAGGAAGTTGGGCAAAAGCTGCAGCTATCTCATTTGCTAAATCATGGGGAAGTGCTCCAACAAGAGTCCCTAAAGACATGATGATGACTCCATGTTCTCCAGAACTCTGGACAAAGTCCTCCAGATCTTGAGGAAGTGGTTTAGCAGGTTTACACTGGAACCCGCCCATATAGACGACGTTAGGCATGGTGGGGCGAGGGAACTCAAACACAAAGTCAACTCTCATCAGCCACAGATCTGCTGCTTGAAACAGGGAAAAGTAGTCTACTTCAGGACCAAAGTAGTGGCCACATAATGTAGAATAATGGGCACCCACTATCTGTTTGTATAAATACATTCTCATGCCATAAATGAAGACATTCTTTAGTCGTTCTAAAAAAGTCATGTTATCTGTTAATTCTGAAATTGCAAAGGGCACATATGAAAGTGGGGATGGGGCGATGGCAAAATGGGCTTCACCATGAACAGTCCATCTAACGTTGAACACTAGCGGCAATTTTAAGAAGTGTGCCAGGATCACTCCTCCCCCATTAGCAGGGTCGGTCAAAACAATGTCGTATTTAGCATCTCTAAGAGACTGCACAAACGTCTCATTCTCTAACATTTTCACCACCATCTCACAGATCTTCCTGTGCATTTCTGAAAACTTCTCTTTTAACTCCAGGTCCAAAGCCAAACGCGTCCAAGCTGGCCTAGACCCTCTCTTTATATGGATAACTTCGGAGATGAAGGAACGAAAGAAGTCCTCGTCGGCACCGCCAGCGGCGTCCACGGTAATTGAACTGTAGAAGGGAGAAGTCTCGCTGATGTACCAGCTGTCTGACGCTCGCACTACTGTCACTATGTGGCCCCTTGAATGCAACTCCTCAACGAGAACCTTCATGTTCACCCAGTGGCTGCCGTCATGTGGAAAAACCAGGACTTTCCCACCACAGGCAACTGGGTGGGTGAAGGTAAAAAACAATATGATGATGGGAGCAAATGGAAAACACAATTTCCTTTTACCAGCTGCATGTAGCATGTTGGTCAATCCAGAAGTCAGTCCTGCCATGAGCGTCCACTGGATATTTCAATGGAATTTCTGTATTAGGGGTTCAGATAAATCAAGAAAATTAGCTCTGCTAGGAAACAAAGTACCGTAATGCCATATAATGCTGATCAGTCGTCAAATAAGCAGACACAGACAAGGGCGAAAGTATGTCCTAACTTGGTAAATATTGCAACACCTTCCTGTTGTGTTCTGCAACAGGATTTGACACTTTGAGAATACACAGAATACTATTCTCATTGTACATTGTAACAGCAATAGCACAATGGTGTCAACTATAAAGTAACTGTAAAGTACACTTACTCAAGTGCTGTACTAAAGTACAAATTTATATGTATTTATTTATTTATTTACTTTAATAGGGGATGCTGTTTTCAATAATGTTACTAATGCTTTTCTATATCTCACAGACAAACATTGTACTTCTTAGGCTACTCCACTACAAATATTCGAAAACGTAGTCACTAGTTATGTTGTAATTTTCTGATTATTACAAAACAATCAGCAGTCAGTCAATCAGACCCCTGGGTAAGGACTTAACTGTTCATTATGCATCCTGTACAAGCAGACAGAGACAGTTCGAGTTAAACAAACAAGTCATTCACAAACCTGTGTATGCTCTTCTGTGCACCCCACTTATTATAGTCTGTCACAAGATGTGGCCGGTTACTTCTTCAGGAACAGAACAACAGTCCAGCCTATAAAAGCAGAAGAGAAGGCAAGAGTGCCACAGCAGTAGGATGGTTAACCACTCCCCTTTGAAGGAATGCTTTCACGGGGAAGGGGGAGTGGTGCTGGAAGAGGAGTTCTAACTTGTATACTAGACTGTATAGTGAGGAAGAGCTTAACAATGAATTATGGATGCAAAGAATCACAGACTCTGATATGGGTCAGGACTTGCATATAATATTTTCCAGATCATGGTATTGTGCGCTTCCTGTTTTGTCCACGTGGTGGCAGCGAGCCCTCTATGCTTGTGTGGCTTTCTCTCCAGCATTTCTGCATACAGAAATGCTCCAGTTTCCCATAAACACTAGCACACTGTTTTGTTGATGGGAAACTGCCTTGTTCATTACATATCGTGAATCGATATCGAGACATGGCTAACTGGAGGCAAAGAGGGCCATGTTGGCTCTACTAACGCCAAGAGGCCCGTAATGCTAACCTTAACAGAGGCGGGAAATAACTGAGACCTATAACATAAGGTTGAAATGTTTCAATTGATTTTGATGCTGCACTACAGCATAACCAGTGGTGAAAGTGAGGGGGGTCGGGCAGGGACGCAGTCCCACGAAAAGATTTCATGCCAGGACGCGCAGGGTCTAATAAAATGTTACGTTGAATAACCTGTCACCACACGGAGAGAAGTCTCCTCTTGTCGGTTCGCACAGCCGGAGCCACAGAGACACAGTATAGACAGAGTTACGCAAACACCGTTCACTTCATGTGGTCAGTCCAATGGAGGCTCTTCTACATAGACTTCTATTTAGAATAGCAACAACAAATAGGGACAAGTCCTGAAGCTGAAATAGAAATAAATGCAGTTTGCAATGCAGTTTGCATTATACTTTAGCTACTTATTCATTGAATTAACTGAAACTAGGCTATAGTAGGCTATACAGCATAAACTCAATGCAGATGCAACCAAGACTAATAATAATAATAATAATGGTAATAATATAGACACTATATTAATATTCAATCATGCTGTAATGAAGTAGGTAGCCTAATGTAGCAGGTGTAAGGCAGGCCTGCTGTGTTTTATACTCTGCCAAAAAAGCATTTTCCTATGCATTTTAGGGACACTGTGGAGTTTGGACCTCCAAAAAGTTTTCGGCCGCGCCGCTTTGTGGCGCGGACTGAACACGTCACAGGACGACATTTATAGAACCGGCAAGAAATGTGATCCACTTTCACCACTGAGCATAACTATACTGCTGGCACCCCCTGGAACACCTTAAAGGACCCCTGACAGTCCATGGACCACACTTTGTGAACCACTAAAGGGTCTTTAAAGACAAGTCATGTAGCAGCTTATGTAGCCTATGTGTAAGCCTTCTACTTAGATTGCACACTGCCCACTGAGCACAAGGAAAAAAGGTGCTTTTTTAATAGACGTCTAATCCAAGATTAGACCTCTAAAAACTTTCACATTTAGACCTTTTTACTTGAGGGAGTGGAGCGAGCACAAGTTAAGCGATCGGTGTGCAGTGGTGTGGGCTTCATGGTCGTCGTCCCTCGGGGCTTTCCGATTGGCCGGTTGGAGGGTGACATAATTGGAACCTCAGAGGGGGACTGCTGTATAGGGGCTACAGCAAAGTGACCCCTGACAGTGTATGGGGTCATCCGTTCGGTGGAATCGGTAGATGATGTAATAGTGATGTAAGTACAACGTCTTGCGACTAGTCCTATCATGAGAATACTGTATCCTTTCTGATAGGTGCATGGTCGACAAGTGTTGGGAGTTGGCAGTCGGTCGTTCAGGGGTCGATCTTCGGACTGATGGGAAATGCACCTTTCCATAGTAAATGTGCCCTGGAGTCGCAATATAAATAAATCACACTGTGTGATGTGAGGTGTGCTCTTTTCATTGTACATCATCATGATGTAACATATTGATTTGCTCAGATGACGTAAATATGAAATAGTAGTGAAATGTTTAAGTCAAAAGCCCAAGAAACATTTCCCTTTTAAGCCCAAGAAACATCTCCCTTGTGGACAAATACATTGAAATTCTACAATCATTCATCATGTCAATTGCATTTAATGTGGTCGCCGATTTGCCCATCTACATATGACGTAAATTCTCCATTCATTGTCAATCTCATAATGTTTGTGTTAAGACAGAACTGTAGCTAAATATCGGAGTAGCTAGTGCCCCTGTCCCTTCACACAACACTTTAACATAACTGGTAACACAGTGATGTCATAGTGATGATGCAGGTGTCAATGTGTCACTCATCTTAAAACCAGCCTTCAATAGCGGTCTGGTGTTCTTCCAGATGAAGTGGATTGTTTATTCAGTACAATGGTGCTTCACAGAGTCTTATGCTTGGCATGTCTTCTGATCCTGGCAGTTGGAGCCCAGGCTCTCTCCCTGTCGCATTATCTCTCACCAACGGATGTGGGGACACTGCAAAACCTACTGAGTCAACCTTTCACTGACCTAGAATCAGCATACTACTCCATTGTTGGCCTAAACAAACTCGGAGTCTCTGTACCTAATCAAAATGAGGCATGCCAGTTCCTTAGATCCCAGCTTGACCCCTTGAGTCTCGACTCTCTCTTCTTCGCTGCCGAGGCCAGTAGAGCCCTATCAGGATGTAAGATCACAGTGTCCGATGAAAGCCACAATGTCCTCTTGGCAGCAGTTAGTGATGACTCGACAGTGACCGAGATTTATCGTGCTGTGAGTGCACTCAGCTCCCTCGGACTTCCTCCGGCACTCCAGGAAGCAGTCGATGCCTTGGCAGGCCGCCTCGACAACGAGGACAACATAATTGATAAAATAATAGCCCTTCAAACGGCAGCCCACTTGTCACAACAAGTCTCAGAACTTGGAGGAATACTGGAGGGGATCGAGGATCTGACAGATCGTTTGGACAATCTGGGTGGAATCTACCTCCAGTTCGATGAGGGACTGGAGGCAACCGCCCTGTTTGTAACGGGTGTTTATTCACTGTCAGACTACGTTGTTAAAGAGCCCCCTCTAAAGGAGGACCAGGTCGTTCGGCTGGTCAACACCATCTTCAAAAAGAAGTCCTGGGACACCCTAGCTGAGGCTTTCAGTGTGGCAAGTGCTGCTGCCGTCCTTTCTAACAACCGCTTCCATGTTCCAGTTGTTGTCACTGTCCAGGGCAGGGCTACAGTCTCCCACAGCCAACCAACATTACAGCTCCTTGTTACCGATGTCCTTTCTCGGCCCCTGCCCTCAGCCAATGTGCAGGTGGAATCTGCTTATGCCGTGGCCTCCAAGAGTGTCATAATCAGCCAAGCGCCTTTCACCCTCAAGGATGGCGTTTTTGGAATAAACCTCATGTCAAGCCAACTGGCCAGTGGAAACTACCAGCTGACTGTCGCTGTGACTGGAGATGACAGGTTGGTTGCCAATAACGTTGAGCTGAAAGTAAAGGTGTCTGCCAGGGTGGCCATTAATAATGTCGATCTGTCTGTGGTGGATAAGGACGGAAGCATTAGGAAAAAGACTACTACAGTGGACTATCCTAATAAAGCCAAGATCTCCGTGAAGGCAGACAGCCAAAAGTTTTCCATGACCTTTCAGCTGACTGATGTTAACACAGGACTCAACCTTGTGCCTCGCCAGGCCTTTTCAATGTGGCGTAATCAGAAAACTGGCCGAGAGGTTGTGTTTGTGGCTGTGCCAGACAGTAAGAAACTTTACAAACTTGAGCTGGACATAGCTGATTTGACGTCTGGCATCTACTCTCTCCATCTCATTGTTGGTGACACGACCCTGGAGAATCCCATTTTCTGGAACTTGGCAGATGTTGATCTGAAATTTGCCAGAGAAGAGGCAACCAACACCATGGCAGAGACCCTTTACATGCCCAAACCAGAGATCCAACATGTGTTCAGGGAGCCAGAGAAGAAGGCTCCTAGGATGGTGTCAGACACCTTCACTGCGCTCACCCTCTCTCCATTTCTACTGCTGCTCGTTCTGTGGTACAAACTCGGGGTCAACATTTCCAATTTCAGCTTCTCTCCGAGCTCCATTCTGTTCCATATATTCCATTCAGCCATGCTGAGTCTAATGTACATTTACTGGATATACCTCAACATGTTCCAGACCCTCCTGTGTCTAGCCATCATAAGTAGTCTAACTTTCCTTGCCGGAAACTACATGCTTTCCCAGAAAGCAGTCAAGAAATAGGGCTAGCACGGCTATCTACAGTTTTGCTAAAACATTAAACCCCATCCCCTGAGCTGAAAGTAAAGTTAAGTTGCACTCTGATTGATCCTTGTAATCACAGAGAAATCAGATGTATGTGACATCATTTTTCCGGGAAATGGATGCCATCACTTTGTGATAAAAACATTTAGAACAGGCTTTGAGGGCTGAAATTCAGGGAATGGCTTATGAGACAAATATGCCAGTTGTAATGGATGTCAACATTAAGATTTCTTTTAATCGCAAACGTTACCTAGTATACCTTTAAAGTAAAAACAAAAACCCCACAGTGGGGTTTCAAACCCCACCTCTTCAATAAATCTAAATGTCTGCCCCAAAACACCCTTAAAGGAATCACTTTATTTTCTTTGACCACATTTAATATTCCTTATTATCAGAGCCCCGAAGCTGAATTGTGTACCACCACCAGAAGAAGAGAGAGAGAGAAAATGTGTCCCACATGGCTTTCAGATGGCTTCAAAATTACCTGATGTACAGTATGTCTAATAGAATTATTTTTTCTGCATTTAAGACAGTGTGGAGGATTTTTCTTTCTTTCTTTCTGGTCTTCTACCCTCCTGGCACTGTTGTAAGTGTTAAATAGCTCTGTGTTCTGATAGATAGTAGTTAGTGGTAGTATTTGTTCAGCAACAGACGTCTCCCCATCTCTCCAGCTCTTTAATAAGCAGAAAATCAATTTTCCAATTACTCCAGAGAACTCACAGAGGATACAGGATAAACAAGTTAAAGATTAAGTGATGACACAACAACTGGAGCAGACAGGAGTGGAACACTATACAACTGAATCAATGGCAAATCTCTCCTGATTGGCTCAAATGTCAAAATCACCCCATAACATGTGAATCATCTTCAATGGAAGATAAATAAAGGATAGTAACAATGGAGGTCCAGACAAAGGATAGTAACCTTTATGTTGTTATGAATGTCATGACATTCGCATATCACACATCAACGTGTGATATGCGAATAAAAATGCATAGGAAATTATTGATTATTTGTTTCAAGCGCCGGAGAATACGTTTCAACGTAATGAGTTCAAAATTTCTTTGCCTCATATTCCCTTTCGTAGCAACGCAACACAGTCTTAAGTGCCCCGAAAACTAACAGGGACAATAATGTTGGCCCACTTGTAGATGACCGGAATGAAGAGCAGAGCAGAGCCCAGGATTGAAACGAGAAGGAAGGCCCACAGGAACACTCGGTCCAGAACCTGGGCCACAAACTTCCAATCTTGCACCACCTGTGAAAACAGACAAAAGAACACCTGTCAATATCAGTGCAGACAATTAAATCAATAGCTTTAAAGCAATTCCCTGATCATCGGAATGGAATCTTAACTGATGAATGAATTATATTATAAAAAAAAATGTTAGACATATACTAGACGGCCATAATGTAGACGTATAAAGGTGAGTTGATGTGAATATGCAGTGGCTACTTTTATAATAGGGCAGGTCACTTGTTAAACAGATTTACCAGTGAAATCACTCAGCAGCAGAGAGGAAACAGCGCAGATTTACAACAAAAATACTAACTTGCTGCATTGAGCATTTGTCCAGGATAGATGTATAAAATGGGTCAATATGATGCCCTTCTGCACATCAGAATAGAGCATTGTTTTGTTATGAACTAGAAAGAGGTAGCCTATATTCAGTGTAGTGTACTGTATACTGTCTGTCAAACTACGTGGCTTAACCAGGTAGTGTGAATGAATTACAGTATGTTGGCATCTGCCACGAACTCGGGATTAAATTCTTCTAACCTATACAGGCATTCAAAGCTGACCATTTCATTGGTTTGCAAGAGTAGCCACGCAAATGTGCGTGCGTCCGCACGCACACACACACACACTCACCCCACCCCACAAATATCGCATGCTGGCATCAGCAGTATTGCCAACTTGGCACATTTGTCGCTACATTTAGCTTTTTTTTCAGATCCCCCTATAGTGCCAAAATTAGTGAAAAGCTCCTGGTGGAAAATCTAGTTTTGGCTGGTGAGTCAATTGATTGACAGGCGCCAGAGATCAAACCCTCATTTTTCACCATTTGTCCTGCTATGACAGTGGTTTTCAACCAGTGGTCCACAGGCTAAATGATGGACAGTTGGTTAACCAGATGTAACACTCTGAGAGCGTAAAAAAAAAAAAAAATCACACTCTCGAGAGCGTAAAATTTTGCACACTGGTGCATTTTGGATTTTGGCAGTTGGCAACACTGGGCATCAAGCACTGGATGCAGGCATCATGACATCAAAGTCCAGGATCCTTACCTCTCTGACCTCGTTCTCCTTGACCACATGCATAGTGATGTAGCGTATAGAGTCCAGCGCTGCCTGTAGGTTGTGCTGAGTGGAGGGAGGAGGGGGGGATTCGGGCGGCAGGCCTTTAGCACCGCCACCCGCTATCCCCCCGTTGCCCACGCCGGCGGCTCCGTGGGTGGCGTACCTGTAGCGGTCCACGTGGCTGCGCATGCAAAGAAGCTTGGGCAGCCGGTGCAGGAAGATCCTCCTGACCCACGGCGCCATGTCGTGGTGCGTGGCAGAGGAGCGGTGGTGGATGTTGATGGCGAAGACCGTGATGACGATGGACAGGGTGACGAAGATCATGGTGAACACCAGGTACTCCCCGATGAGCGGGATGACCTTGGACGACGAAGGTATGATCTCCTCTATGACCAGGAGGAAGACGGTGAGCGACACCAGCACCGAGGTGCACAGCGAGATCTTCTCGCCGCCGTTGGAGGGCAAGTAGAAGACCAGGATGGTGAGGAAGGACAGGCCGATGCATGGGATGATGAGGAACAGGGTGTAGAAGAGGGGCAGCCGGCGGATGATGAAGGAGTAGGTGATGGTGGGGTAGAAGGAGCTCTCGTCCGTCCTCACGCCGCGGCTGCCCGTGGCTTTCACAATCTCCCACTCGCCGCTGTCGAAGTAGTCCCTCCTGTCCACATGGAAGTCCTCCAAGAGGATGTCCACCTGCCACGCAGTGAACAGAACATCATCCACCAGGAGACCATGTATTGCGATTAATGGCAGAACATGAGATACTGTACTACTTTATTAACTACCCAGGAACATTTCTCTTATATTGAATAACCTTGAATAGTTCACTAATCTAAAAGGCATTAAAGCAATAATAACTTTTTCGAGTGCCAACTTGTGCATTGCAAAGAGCGTGCAAATACTTTCAACCTCTGTGATGTTACTATCAGCCCCTTTGCATAAGCTCAAATGAAATATCATCAGATCAATCAAATTAATAATACTAACTAGATCACACTATAGTACTTGCACGATCTGCCCACAATCACACAAAACTGGCCAATAAAATCACTAATGCACAAACGCATTTGTGCATAGGGGCATAGAAGTGGCAAGCGCCACAGGTTGCAAAATTCATGATTATTCATGTTGTCCATGAACCAAAGACTGGTTGTGCAACTTTGTGTGTGTGTGAGATGAATTGGAGTACTTGGGGAACAATGGGTAACAACCTGTGAGCCATCGTAGGTCCAGGAGCCAAACTTCATCGAGCAGTTCTGGAGGTCAAATGGGAAGAAGGTGACATCAATGGTGCAGGCTGACTTGTAATTGGCTGGTGGTGTCCATGATATGGTGCCATCATACCTCACCACAGCCTTGGTAACAGTACCCTCAAAATGGCCATCAGAACTACATAGGAAGAATATAATAGATAAAGGTCACAATGTATAAGATCAAACAATTTAGCAGGTTAACTACAGTAGAATCAATTAGTTTTGACTGAAGGTGTGTGTGTGTGTGTGTGTGTGTGTGTGTGTGTGTGTGTGTGTGTGTGTGTGTGTGTGTGTGTGTGTGTGTGTGTGTGTGTGTGTGCGTGTGCGTGTGCGTGTGCGTGCGCGCGCACACACACAAATAACGTCTTAAGCACCATCCATAGTTCTGTCATTGAATCACTGTGTATTACTGCTGGCCATTAATGCCACATAATACTGTGATTTGTGGTGACACCCATTGGGGTGACACTGACCCACTGATGCTGGTATCCTCCAATTATCATTTATAATGGTCTAATGATCGAATTAACTTTTTTAACGTTCTTAATATTAAATCTGATTCTCATCTCTTTTATTGCATCATGAATATCATGGAACATACTTATCGTATAACACAATGTCAGGGATCCAGATGTTGTCAGAGGGAACTCTGATAGAAGTGATGCCCAGGTAGTCATCTGGGTTCCACATCAGCTTCTTGTCAACCCATTCCTAGACAGTGGTGAGCATAGAGTATAAAAAGAAGGGGAGAATGTAATACTGGCTGGAATATATTTTTTACTCGACGCTTCTCCTTTAGTAACTTATTACTCAAATGCCTTGATGTCATATTCAACCATATACCATAGGCCTAATGCCTAATGTAATTTTGTTATGAAACCCCTCTGTTGTCTCACATTTAAATGCAAAATTTGGACATGGGTAGAATGGTTAGGATGATCATGAATACAGTTGCCTATAGGCGATATTTCTCATGTTATTCTAACAGCCTTAACCCGCTACTTGCAGGAGGCAAGAAAGCTTTACAACAGAAAAACAATAGATGAATTTGGGTTTCAATTTGTGGGACATGGTTTCAATTTGTGGGACACCTGAAAAGTCCTGGAACTGAGGACCTGTCCCTCTCAGTGGGGGAAACCCTATAGAGTATTTCTATATTGTAGTATGGTGAATACTGTGAGCACTTTTTACACCACTGACTGCACTCTGTCCCAACAACAACAACAACAACAACAACAGCCTTGCAAGCTAATCCCTGACAGCCGTAACCATGGCACCCAACTGGCCCTTCCCCTTCCTTATTTGCATGAAGGTCTGTATGTCATTTATCACTGTTGAAGGGAGTGCCTGACCTGAGCGGCAGAACACGGTGCATGTGGAGTGGTAATTCCCTCTGGCTGCACCACCCTTACAGAACAGCAGCGGCCATCCAAGGCCATTAATAAAAATGACAGGGGCAGCCAGGCAACAACAAGTGGATGTAGATGTGTGGGTGGTGGGAAGGGTTTGCGAGTAAGGCTGTCACCATAGCAATCATGAACTGCCTTACAAATAACTGTAATTAACGTTTGGAAAGTGTAATGCAATTTGGCTTCCAGGCTTCGTAAACAAAAGGTGAACAGAGCAGATATGACTGCCATAATGTTTGTATTTTTTCAGGGTAGTATACTGGTATGTCTTCACATAAGATTGCCCCTCACTTCACACAGTGTGTGTGTGTGTGTGTGTGTGTGTGTGTGTGTGTGTGTGTGTGTGTGTGTGTGTGTGTGTGTGTGTGTGTGTGTGTGTGTGTGTGTGTGTGTGTGTGAGAGCGGGGGGGGGGCTAGGGTTAGGGTTGAGGGGGCTGGTTGGCAATCAGTGGTTATCTGTCTGTATGGCCTCTTGTCACTTTGTTTGCCTTTGATGGAGTATTCCATTAATTCAAATCATTTAATATATCACTGGCAGTCTTCATTTTATTCTCTGTAGCATGGCTGTGATTGTCAACAATATGTGCTGTACCTATACAGTTTACGTATATGTGTTTGGATGGATGACATTGTATGATTTGTGATACTTGCCTGTTTCATCCATACGTTGGTTGTCATGAGCTGCTTTTTCTCATCCTCGTATGTAAAAGAAAAACAAGTTTATATTTTCAGAACCTTAATTAAAAGTATGCTAATTTTATGACCATGTCTTTTAATTGCTCTTACTTGATATTAATTCACTTAAAACAAAAACACTTTTTTTAACCCAGAGTTGATGATGTAAGTTAACTTAATGTGTAACTTAACTTACTGTGTACACTAGTCTACATTTTATAATAATAAACGCCTCTACTGGAGCAATTGAGGGTTGCGACATTTTTCCAACAACCAATAAAATTAATATACATGTGATCTCTCATGCATTTGTTCTCTGAATAATATAGAATATACTGTATATATGTTTACAAATTGACATTTCTGTCAAGCAAATACTCTCAAACTTACCACATCAACTAGCTGGGAGATGGCTAGACCAAATTTCACCTGAATTGTCCCGTTGAGGTATTCTACTGGTCGGACCCATTTCTGGTAGTTTTTGAATAGGTACTTGAACAGCTTGTCTTCTGACTTTGCATAGGATGACAGTTTGGGAATCCCTGTAGAGGTTGTGGAATGGCAGAAATTAAGATTCTCTCAAAGTTGGCAGATGGAGCCATCCAATGAGAACAATAATCTATACTTTAAAGTATAAGAACTGCCTCCAGTGGAGTTATGCAAACAATAATACACATGGGGGAATTGAAAAAACAAAAACTAAAGAAAATCGATACAATTCAATTAAAACAAAACATGTGGAGTACTTGCACAGATCACCAAGTTCTAATGAGTCACTGCCAGCTGGAGCAGTCCAATAGATCTGTCAATATCTATCTCTTACAGTAGCATTGTCTTTAGCATTCACCCACAGGGGAATTGGGGTTATTCCTGGACAGGAAAATATTAGTGATGCACCAAATATTCAGCTGCAGAAATTCAGCAGAAAAGTATGCATTTTCGGCATATTCGCTTTAGGCCCAAATTGGCAGAATAGTGCGAATAGTATGTATTCAAAAGTGGACAATAAAATTGTTTTATGAGCACATATTAGTTTTTGCCATAATCAGGTATTTTTAATGTGCAGCCATGGTGGGAAAAATATATATAATATTAATCATATTTGGCTATTCGGTATTCAGTTTCGGACAAGAATTTCCCTGTCGGTGCATGCACTATAAAAGCGCACACTTAATGTGATATTACTGTATTCCTCCTAAAACCCTAAATTAATGGAGACCGATTTCAGAATAATCAGTTACTGGCTGGAGCCCAAAGAGAATAATTGTCTGCATTATTTTCTGTTTGCACAGTTACGGTACAATGTGATGGTACTGGCATCTTCTAAACTTTGTTCTAATTTACTCAGTAACTGAGTGTAGGCCTATTGGTCTTCTCAGGAAGAAGATAAAATATGACTTGAGTGTGGATTGCAATCACTGTCGCCGGCAGGAATTGATGTAATATTTATGACATGTCAGTACGCAGCCTTTTACAGACTATGAGGCCTCTTTGCTGGACCATCTCTTTTGCACACTGCTGGGTTTATATGCTTTGAAATATTTGTCTTTAATTTCATAATGGAAGTCAATGGGACTCTTTTTTTACTTAACAAATCTAGGTTACAGGCATAGATGACTGACATTGCGTCACATGACAGGCCGGACACACAAAGACATACATATTAGCATTATTCCCATCATTCCATGTGGATCATGGAGATATCCAAACACATGTCTTATTTGGTATGTTGGCTGTGAAGTCATTCTTAACTGGCTCACTGGTGCACCCACTTGCAAGATGCAGAAAGGTTGACTCACTGTGACCCTAGCCAAGGTGGATAATAAGGGGCAGCAATGCTCTCAAATAAATGTCAAGTAGGAATTGCTTAACCAGTGTTGATGCATGTGTTCTCATTCTCTGATATATTTATTTCACATTTCATTTTTCACTCAACAAGTGAACTCATCAATGTACAAGCTATGTATCATTTCCCCATGTCCTTTCTTATTAATTTCAATGAACACATTAACCCATTTTACGGTATGGCATTCAATATAGCCAGCTTGCACATAACAGACAAGGTAGCCCACAAATGTTGACTGCCATAGTCTGGTTTTAAAAGCAGAGTAAAGGATTTATACTACAGTACATGACAACACCGTGCAGGGCAGCTTGCATCCGCTTTTGCCAAGGTGCAAAAGCTCATATGCAGAGTTGGGAAATGAGAAAATATTGATTACGTTGTTAAACGCGACACCATTCCTTACATCCCCCATCTTTAAGTCACTCTCCGGGATGGTTATGAGCTTATTTTATGATTTGTAGAAGGCGGTTGTAAATCCACCTTAAAGGGATGACAGAGGCAACGACCGCCGATACCACGGTGTCACCTCAGGCCGATCGATATGGACCATGCTCTGGCCCCCTGCGGTCAATACCACTATGATTAGAAGATTCATCATCTCCACAGCTTCTCTTCTGCGTTCTGCGACATTCTGCCACAATACCGTACTGAAGGTTTTGCTGTGTAGATATTCAATGTTTTTCAACAGGATGCTGCAATCACTCAGGCGCCATTCAAGAACATTGGGGGACATACTGGAAGCAAATTTTTGAAATGGGATCCGAGGTGCCTTGTGGATGGATTAGATGGACACCATATTTTTGGCCTAGACTCGAGGGGGAAAAGAAGAGTGCACCTGCAGCGCACCTCAGGTCCATTGCATTGTGAGCTTGCAGATCAGCTATTTTTGTCAAGCCTTCCCACAGAATAGGGATGCTGATGTTCAAGGGGTTAAGGGAATTTGATGGAGCAAATAGAGCCACTGTTTTGTATATGTTTTCCACATGAAGTTTGAACTGAGATCCGTACATGAACCACTTATTATTTAGGCTGCGGCATAATTTCAAAAATATCAGAATCTACAAAGTCACAACACAACGCAAAAATGATGACATTACATACTGTATGTTATCTGAATGCATGTGTGTTCAGGGACCTGAGGGAGTGCATGATTCCTTGCGTCGAGTCTCCCTGGCTATAGGCTAATAATCATATTCCAAGAGTCCAGCTTAATGTCAAATGTATTATTCGGTATTCATTAATGTATTTTTTTTATTTTTCTAAGTTAGCGGAATAAACCATTTATGCTCTGAACAAATTGTTCAGAGCATGAAAGGTTGTGGTTTTGTGGGCGTTCGTTCATGTATTCATCTGTTTTAAAAATAACACACCTGCCTGCTCAGGCCCTGCAGATGCATTGTTGTTTTTATTTTTTGGTCCTTACTCTTGAATAGACCTTAAAGAGACTGCTGCTCTGCAACAATTCAGTGTGACGGCTGAAACATTCATTGACTGTAATGGCCAATTAATCTAGTTAGCAGAGATCTATGGGCAAGAATGGAAGTTCCACAGTCATTAATAAAGCCATTTGTCAGTGCGTAATGAGTGCTGATTTGCACTGGGCCAGTCTAGTTACATAACCATGGCCCAGTGAGTTCTGTTGTGTCCTTGGATTAATGACTCCTGCTCACTCACGCTGTCCTTTTTATGTATTCCTGGGACGTACCGTAAACTGGTGCCATGATTACAGCCTGACCGCTTTAAATGTTCTAGCCTTGATAGGACTGTATATTCCTCATTATATTCAACTGATTGACTGTACGTACAATATGTATATCCAATCCATATTCCCACTGTGTTGCTGGCTAACACTGCCCGAAAGCCCGAAAGGCATTAAAGACTGCTATATCCAGGGCTCCAGTTTTCCATTTTTCAGTGATTGATAATATTAATAGTCGACTGAGAGCCTCCTCCCTGCCCTACTATGACTCCTCTCCTCCCTTCTCTTTCCCTCACATCAATCCTCTCTGGAGTATGTCAACATAATCACTGAGAGTGCTGTCTAAGATCCTCCATTATTATGTTTCTAAATGAATGCTCAAATGTTATC
The DNA here is from genome assembly GCA_039105355.1 of Benthosema pterotum. Taxonomy (NCBI): domain Eukaryota; kingdom Metazoa; phylum Chordata; class Actinopteri; order Myctophiformes; family Myctophidae; genus Benthosema; species Benthosema pterotum. The sequence continues at coordinate 27,598,472 of CM076966.1, read as the reverse complement.
ACTGTGCATGTTTGCACTCTCTCTTGTGTTTCCCAATGTACAACTCAACACTGAGGCGAAGTGGTGTCTTTTTCCAGGCTATATCAGTTGTTGTTATCTACCTAGGGATAGTGGACCTATGACTTACGCAGTGAGTGGAACAGGTGGCAGCATAGCAGCAGCAGCAACAGCAACAATGGGACCAGAGAGCAGGCAGAGCCTCCCGCTCCCAGCATGATATCAGAGATGGCAGCAGATGCACACAGCTGGTCGTCGCTCAGGCATCACAGACATGGAGCCTGCACAACAATGGCCATGCATTTTGTAATTACATAGGGCAGCGATTGATTCTCAACATGTGGCCCCATGAGAATGTTCAAGCGACCCCCCCCCCACTCACACACACACACACACACACTAGGCTTTTAATTCTAATGTAACATTAAATGTATGTAAAGAAATACAAGGTTGAGAACTGCTGTTATTGCCAATTTATGGTTATTTAGGGAAGCAGTCCAGGCTTTTGAACATGTGGGTTGTCACTCTTATACTTTGTTGGATTGGTTGGATTTCAGATCTCAAAACCTCAACCACTGACTTAAATTTTGAAATCAGAATTGAACCATTCACATCCACAAATATATTTAATGGTCTAACTATGATTATTATTGGCCATAATTCCACAACAATATAGGATAGACTATGTGACAACACAAGAATAGCATTTTTGAAGAAGTTTCATGTCATTAAGATACGGTATGTTTTGAGAGAATAACAATTACAAATGGGGCAATACAGTATGTCTCTATAATGGAAAAATATATAGGCTAGCAGAACATGTTTTTGATCAATCAGCACAAATGCTGTATATGCAGAGAAGTTAACCCATGCCGTGATGTAAATGCCCTTTAATGTAATAAATAGATGCATCCACCTAAATATCATAGTGTATTTATGCCCTGGTCTTTGCAGACATGCTGCATTGCAATCAAATGATTCACCACGCCTGACTATTGAGTGACAAAGTCATGTAAAGACAAAATACCTGTGGCACGCATATTTTCACCATAGACCTTTGCTATGCAACATTATAATAATGAAAGAGTACATGTGGTCTACAGCACAGTACATATAAAGATACACATACTGTAGAAACATATAAATACCTCCTCTGTGTCCTCCTCACACACGATCCTAGGTGAGTGGCTGGTGTAGCCCAGCTATAGTCCTCCATCTAATAGTCGTCCATTCTACGCAGGTCTCCTCTCCTCTCCTCACACAGATGTCGATCTCTGTCCCTGCCGCCTTCAGAATGGGCAGCAGGCTGCATGTTCCCTCCTTCCACTTCTGAAAGACCACCCCACCACCACCCACCGTTCTCCCAGAGGAGTCAGCGTGATCAGTAATCAGTGACAGGGGGCGTTCCCCCCAGGGAGACTGCCTGCTGCAAGCATCGATTCGCAGCCTCCCTCCCTCCCCTCATCCTTGAAAACAAGCCTGCTCTGTTGCCTGCCTCCTGTGAATGGAGCGCCAGCCGTTTAAATATTCTCCCTTGCTCAAACCCGAGGGCAACACTGTGTGTGTGCCTGTGTGTGTGGGGGGTGGGGTGTGTGTGTGTGTGTCTGTGTGTGTGTGTGTGTGTGTGGGGGGGGTGCTGTACTGTAGCCTATGTCTCCATGGCGACAGCATCCTTGGACCTCCCCATTAGCCTACTGCTGCTATACTGCACGGAAAGCATTTATTTTTTCCTATAACCGTTTTTTTGTTCAGTCTGTATCTCATTGCTTTTTTTTTAGATATGAATGTTTTGGGGAATAGTGCCGGCTGTGGCTCAGGAGGTAGAGCAGGTCGGCCAATGATCCAGTGGTCGGCGGTTCGATTCCCGGCTTCTCCTGTCTACATGTCAAAGTGTCCTTGGGCAAGACACTGAACCCCACCTTGCCTCCAGTGGTTGGCACCACTGGCGAATGAATGTGGGAAGTGGGGACGCTGGCGTTGACTGTTCGCCGCTCTACTTCCCAATGTATGAATGAATGGACCATTGTAAGCGCTTTGAGTATACACGCTGTGCATAGAGAAGCGCTATCAAAATGCAATCCATTATTATTATTATTAGTGCAAATAACAAACCTTTTGATTCATTTGTATTTGTATTATTTTATCTGCTGACTTAGATGTGTATCTGTACTGTACATTAATTACTGTGTGTCTACATGTACATCTGCCCCAGGCATAACTCTGGCGGCATGCGCCCGATTGACCTCAAACTTGACATGTGTGCCGGCTGGACCGGGAGGATGCAGTAGTGGGAGGTCGGCGCTGCGTGTGTGTGTGTGTGTGTGTGTGTGTGTGTGTGTGTGCGTGTGTGTGTGCGTGCGTGCACGAGAGTGAGAGTGAGAGCATGTGTGCATGCGCAAGTGAGTGCGTGTGTTGGCCATGAACAGTGTAATTCAGATAACGCTATTAGCCTACTTCTAATCGCTTTTTATATTAAGATCATGTAATGTATGGATTTATGATGTATGATGCATGATGAGGTCATACGGCTTTGGCCATTAACCAGGCAGTTTGTACGGCAGAAATTATTCCAAAATGTAGACATGGTCACACCCATGATGTCATGGGCGGCACACACAAAGCCTGGTCATTGGAGGGGCTAGCACCCAGCAAATAGGGACTTTAAGCCATAAGATGCAAGGTCTCACAGCAAAAGGAACTCAATCCGTGCTCGATAGATAAACCTGCTTGCCAAGTTGCCTTAGCAGCAGTTACTACTACGGCAGAACCTACACTTTAACGCAGTGTCCACAATGCCTGTTTGACACGCGCTGCATCGACGTGTCACCATGGGAACCCGTTGTCGTTGTGGATGGCTGTTTGCTTCATGGTTTTGACAGCTACGGCAATTGGGTCATAGCAGCCGTACTTCCAATAAGGGGTGCCGTTCTGAAAATGCGGCAGTTAAAAGTGCCTAGTATGTTTTCAAACCTTGAACATTGAACTTTAGTGTGAGGGTCATATGCAGGTAATACAGATTAAAAGCAGATGAATGATGGGATAAAAACTGCCATAGTTCAAAGAGAATTTGAGAAGGCTGAACAAAAAAAAAGAAATTAAAATGAGGGGCGCATAGTTTTGTACTCAACAAACATTTAAAAAGTACATAGACATACAGCTGCCAAATGATGCAATAGGCTTGGCTGGCAGACTTGGCTCCCAAATGATGTAATCATGGATTTATTTTATTTTTGCGGCACACTGGAACCGGGCCAACACCCTGTCCGTGGTCCTGTGTATCTGGAACGTCCTGGGACCTGCACACAGAGTTCCATCACTCACTTTATACAGAGATATTAGCTATTAGACTATTAACATAATTGGTATGATCAAGGCCAGATGATGTCTTGCGTCAATATTTGGTGCGGTTACGTGCCACATACTGCATAGTGTAGGGCTGTTTTGTATTCTTCCCTTGTCTCTCCTTCCCTCCACTTTCTCATCCTCTGCAGGGTTGAAGTCACCAGCGACCTCACCTGCCAATTATCAGCCTGTTACCTTGACTCCACCCTCATCCAATCATAATCACCTGCTGGCTATAAAAGGCTCACCCCCACCTCTGCACTCTCTCAACCAGTTCTGTTGTGCAGCCTTGTCAGTAAAGTCTTGTGAGATCACTGAAACTCTCTTTGATCTTGATCTGTCGCGTGGACGTGGTGCCTGTAATGTAGCATGTAGGTGCGTGAATTAATGGGCCATTAAACCCCCAGTTTAACAGGAATTTACACTAGACTAATACAACTTGTGAGAAATAGATGGAATAATTAAGTGGTAGTATATATTTATGTAAGCATCGCTTTGGATTAGGCTACTGTGTGGAATCCTAACTAGGGTGGGGAGAGGTACAGTCTGTCTGTCTCTCCCCTATAACTATGATGGTGAGTAGAGGATACTTATTGCAACACTATATTTTAGTTAATCTTCCATACTATACAGCAGTTTTCAACCTTTTTGATACCAAGGCCCACCATTTATTCAGCATTTTTGAGCCAAGGACCACCATTTGAGGAAGGTTTAGTCCCACAGACCCAAAACTAAAGATTTCTTTGGCTTTTGTCCACAATTCCAGGCTGAATTTCGGCAAACAAAACGGGCAAACCTACAATAAATAAAAATGACCATACTTTTACATTCTCTAATTGTGTAGACTTCTTAATTAAGTGGTGCTGATTTAGATTAATATTTTAGCTGGGGACCACCTGGAACCCTCAAGGACCACTGGTGGTCCCTGGACCACTGGTTGAAAACCACGTAGTTCTGCTGACAATAAACAAAAGAACTTCTTCCCTTTCCCCAGTTGGCTAATTTGCAATTCTATTAGTTTATTAGATATGTATTTATTTTGTAAAGTATCTAGCCCTGCATGCAGGGGTGGACTGGGAGCTCAAAACGTACCGGGCAATTTTGTCTCAGAGCGGCCCTCAGAGCGGCCCTCTGAATCTTTGTGGGGGCTCCGGGGCCTGAGCCCCCATGAGAATTTAAGACATAAGGGGCTCTGGGGCTCGGGCTAACTAAAATTAGTTAGTTAGTTTTAGTTAACTATAAAAACCCTGCAATAGGCAGTCTCATTTGAAGAGGACAGAGGGCCGCCAGCACTGATTCGTGGGCCGGTTTTGTGCAGATTTTTTTTTTAAATTAAAACACGACATTAACGGCCCCCGGGGGGGTCGGCCCACCGGGAAAATGCCCTGTATGCCAGACTGTCAGTCCACCCCTGCCTGCATGGCTCTCTTGTTCAGTCTTTAGCCATTCACAATAATGGCCATGCTTTGCTCCCATTGACTTGTTGTTACAAAGAAATGTGCACGCTCTTCTGAGTGCTCATTATTCCCATTAAATAATTCCAAAGACGTTTGGTGCCATATAGTCCTCTACTTTCATATCCATGTCAAAGTTGTGGCGCAAAACGTCTACTTAATCGAATATATCCACTTTTTCTCGATATCCACACGGACGACTTTCTCTCCGAGCCTGAAATGATCGTTGGACAGAATTTCGTAAACTTCCTGTTGATTGCCGCAAACGTCATCAGGGTAACACAAAAGTTTTGGGAACACAATTGGCAGGTGCATTGTGACAGGGGCTGGGTAATTATTCACACCACCTGCCATTTGTCTTCCCCAAACTTTGGGGAACACAAGTTCCGGAGTTGTTTGTTATGATTTGTCGCAACCCGCGTTCTCTTTGTCCGCAGCGTAATCATCTTTATACAAGGGCGCGTTCAGAAATGCACCCTCAATGCACTGGTGTGCCATGTTATCATTCATTTCTATCTAGTTTATTCGGGGCATTTGGTGCGGTCCTTCATTTATTCAGAGCGAGCACTGAGTGCTTGGTGCACGCACTGAACAACCCTACACTGGAGACGGCAGTGTGGAAGGTGTGATTCGGTCACAGCTGTGTCTCGAGTGCTCAAAGTCAAAAAAGTCAAAGTCGCATTATTTGTCACTACGTACGTTACCGCAGCGAAATTGTCTCTCCGCTTTTGACCCATCACTTGGAACGGTGAGCTGTGGCTTGGATCACTGCTCGATGAAAAGCTATACAACTGTTGTGAGCTAGAAAGCTAAGCTATAGCCAAGAACTGTACTGTGGTCATCCAACTTTTCCATGTGTGACCTGCACATTTACCAAATGAACACTTATCATGCATGCGGACAACCATTTGAAAAGACATTCCAGACCCCCACATAAAAGAGCATTTTTGAGGAAGGTGTATTGTTTGGTTTTACCTTTGCTCATCCAACTCAACGCACTTGTGGTTTGGGAAAGTCTGAGGAAATTGAATGGGGAAATCATTTCTGGGCCCAGGGAATGTCACGAAAGGGGCGGGACTGCTCAGCTCTATACAAGGAAGTGTCCAACAGTGCTCAGGTGCTGCTGAGCTTAGAGTAGAGGCATTGGCTCTAAGGAAGCACAGTTTGTTGACTATAACACTGACTGTTTATGGACCTATAAGCTGCTGAGTTTCAGCAACCAGGTCTTAGGACTGACACTTCTTCGGGCCTACATTATTTGTATTGGTAAAGATGGCTGCCATGTGATGCTTATTATTCTTTTTAAGTCAAAAACAGGATGATCTAAAGAAAATGGGAAGCGAAGGCCCCTAGTCCATAGTGATTTATGGAAGGAATAATGGACATGCACAATGGAGACTAAGGATGGTTGGCCTCCATTGCGCATGTCTGTTTCCTTCCATGAATCACTATTGACTCCACCATAGGAGCCTTCACTTCTCATCCTCTTTAAACCATCCTTGGTCAAACACAGGGAATTGTAGTGACGGTAACAAAGGAAAAGTTTTTTTTCTCAAAGCAAAGAAATGTATCTCAAAGCATTATATCTATGCTTTGAGAGATTAAAATATCTAAAAATGCATACAGCGAAATGCTGAGTAGGGTTCCCCAGCATGTAGAAACTGATGTTAGAAATGTTGACTAGGGGTCCCCAGTATGTAGAAACTGACGTTAGACAAATTGTTGGATGCCAGTAACTTGCATATGTTGGGAAATTTGCATAATATGTGATCATACCATTAACAACCTATCTACCGTTTATCTAGCCGCATGCGACGTTAGATTCTTTTCTTTTATATTTGGAATTTATGTGAATCTAGCGTCGCATCAGGCTCCATTGACTCGACTGCTGTCTAAAGGTCACCAGTGATCTGCTTGTATTCAACGAGTCAAACTCACCAACTTTGCAGCTGTAGAGAAAGCTTGCCACATCCTCTGTCGATCTGCAAGGGTTTTGTGCCATAAAAATCCACCGTAGACATATTATGAGCTACTTTCTGTCCTGGGTATTCCACAACAAACATCACAGCTGCCATTTTGCCAAACAAGAGCAGAGCGGGAGTGCTTGTTTTATACACTGACACACACCAGGTGCACACCTGGTCGCTGCACACGCAGTATCGCCATCTGCTGTTTGTGTGTGTCAGTGTATAAAACAAGCACTCCCGCTCTGCTCTTGTTTGGCAAAATGGCAGCTGTGATGTTTGTTGTGGAATACCCAGGACAGAAAGTAGCTCATAATATGTCTACGGTGGATTTTTATGGCACAAAACCCTTGCAGATCGACAGAGGATGTGGCAAGCTTTCTCTACAGCTGCAAAGTTGGTGAGTTTGACTCGTTGAATACAAGCAGATCACTGGAGACATTTAGACAGCAGTCGAGTCAATGGAGCCTGATGCGACGCTAGATTCACATAAATTCCAAATATAAAAGAAAAGAATCTAACGTCGCATGCGGCTACCGTTTATCCATGTCTGCTTATTATAAGCAACCCTTGCCTAGTTTTTCTTTTAAGTAGGAAGTCATTTACAAATAGATGATTGGTAGTTGCTGGTTGATGTTTTTGGTGATTGTTTCTAAAGTGTACAGTAGCTGTGTATTTGAACTTGCTTCCTAAAGCTTAAACCAGCGTTTCCCCACATTTCTTCATGTCAAGAAACCCCAGGTTAATATGCAATGCAAATGTACAGCCTCACAATGTGTTGCAAACCTTGAAACACAGCAAGAGAAAAAGGAACTTTTGTACACAAGACCCAAAAGGAAAGTGGCGAATAGAAGGCATCATGCTTTATGTAGCATGTGATGTGTCCAACTAGGGTGTTCAGCATCCCGAACTCCCTAGTTAGACATATCACATGCTACATAAATCATGATTTGTTTTTTTGCATAGGTTGTTAATGATATGGTCACATATTATGCCAATTACAAAGATTGCTCAACATGACTTCAGTTTCTACATGCTGGTGACCCCTACTCAACATTTTTAACATCAGTGGTTTACTTGTTATGTTTTATGTGTTATCAACACTAATGTTGTATTTGTTTTTAAAGGATAATTGTTCCTTGGAACCTGGTAATCTGTGTGGAATATATTCTCTGGATTCACTGGATTCTCTGGGTCGAGACGGCGGTCTGGTTGGGTTGAGACCCTGGAGGGTCTCCCCGCTCAGGAGACATGTACCTCAAGCCATGGGTGCATTAAGGTACAATGGGTCTGTCACGATTATGACTTGTTTTGTAGTACATTAATAATTGATGCTAAATTAAGTTAACATTGGTGATTGAAATGCAACTCTATCATACTAACTAAAAAATAATAATGCATGAATTGTGAAAGCAGATCTAGTAAGCTTAATGTCATACTTCCACTAGTCTCCAACAGGGAAATGGTTGACTATTATCCCAGAAGTATTGCAATTATTACAAATAATTAAGCAATTAAGTCATAATTGTGACAGGCCTGATGTGACATCATGTGTGTGTCCAAATGCTGTTTTTTCTTGTAATTTTCTGTTTGAATCTATAGTTCTTTACAGGTGGCAAATGTTGTTTATTTGGGCAGGTTGTACTGAGCGTTAGGACCTTGTTGTGTGACTCTTGTGGGTGTGTCTCTGTTGTGGGTGTGTAGGTGTGTGAAACACAAATTTCATTTGCATTTGACCAATTTCATTTCTTCAAGACAATTTCACGAATCTTCTTCAAGACAATTTGATGACGATTTTTCATTTCTTGCCTAAAGAACCATTTTTGATTTCTCAAACCAACTCAACCCAACACACCATGGTAAGTTAACTGGTACGGCACCATATGGATTATCATTAAGGGCATCTGCTCAATGATTAAGTTGTACTTAGTACTGTCAATAATATTATACCGATGCACTCCATATATGGAGTGTGAAGCACAGAGAGATGCACAGACCAGAACCTTATAGTGGTAGAGTTGCGATATTGAGGCGTCAGAAACCAGAGCGGAGCAGCCAGTCGTCATGTGACTATACAGAGCCTCTCTGAGTCCTAACTGCAATTCGGAATACATTGTTTTCAACAAGAACGGCGCAAATAAGAGCTATTTTAGCTACGTATGCAAAAAGACAACTCTTGTATTATTAGTATAAGTATTATTCAGTCACGACTACCATCTCTGTAATGTTTATGTTGTACTATTATTAAAGAACAACCTGTTTTAAAGCATTTCTGCATACTCCTACTGCTACATTGGACTCAGCTGGAGCCTCGCAGGCAGTCTCCCGAGACTCCCCGTAACGTGACAGTGTGTGAATGGGGTGCTGTTGGCTCTATGCTTAAAACTAGAGTTGACCTCAGTAAAACTATACCTAAACCTAACCTTAACTCTTAGGGATTGAGGGAACAGAACTGAGGGAACATAGACATGAACCTGACTGGGGATGTGTGCTTCATCAATCCATCTTCCGCTTATCCGAGTTCAGGTCGTGGGGGCCACAATTGCGTGGAATTCCCCTTTAACGGGCATCTATGGGCAGTAGATTTGCCTGTGAATCTTAGGTTTAGTGGTGCGTCTTAATTTTCTCAATAGTCGGTGTGCCATATTTGTTTACTTATGACACCACATCATGATATATTTGATATATTTCCATCCGATTTTGATTGTCCATACGCACAGCAACTTCTATATTTTTTCTTCTTCTTTAGGAATATTTTCTTAGGATGTATGTTTATTAGAGTCATTTAACATTATTACCTCTGTTTCTCCAGGATGTAACTTGCTGTTGCATAATTGGTTTAATTATGTTAATATTAATTTGGGTTGAATATGGAGAGACTCCAGTTTCAGTCACAAGTCTCTGCAATGCTGTGGATGGGGGTGGAAAACTACCCGCCAGCCGGCCACCCACCTCATCAACGGCATCCTATCCTCTGCAGTGGGCCATCCAGGAGGAGCCCTACTTAAAGCATCTTTTGCACCTGAACACAACGTTACTCACTGCATCGAGAGCTGAGATGCGGGTTGTGATCCAACATTGATGTGTTCACATACACTTATCATAGGCACCCAGCTTCCATCCCCGCTTACCAGCAGGGGCGAAATCCAAAAGCGACCTCGCCCGCGGGCGCCCGGTTTCAAAAGCGGGCGCCGCTTTCACAAAAACGGGCGCCCGTTTTTGTGAAACCGGGCGCCCGCTTTCACAAACGGGCGCCCTTTTCAAAAGGTTATGGTTAGGGTTAGGTTAGGTTTAGGCATAGGTTTACTGAGGTTAAGTTTAGGTTGTGGTAAAAGACTTCAATGTTTTGTATCTTACAACATTATGTACGAGTACAATACAGAGAATATTTGCATCCGCCATCTTCGTTGAAGGAGTCTATAGGTCTGAGATAAATAATCTTAATTATCTTTCATAGTGGTTTAAGCCCTGTGGAAATGTTGTATTCAGTTTTAAAATCCATTGTTTTTCTGCAAACTTTCTCTCTCCCTCTGTCCATGTTTGATTGGATTCTAATCCACACACTTCCATTGCCCCAATTCCATGTCCCATAAAATGTTCCACTATTAGGGACATCTCTTTGGCATTTTTTATGTTATATCTATGTTGGTTGAGTCTATCTGCTATTGTGTTTCTGGTTTCCCCTACATATTGTAACTTGCATTTGTTGCATGTGATTAGATAGACACAGTTTTTTGTGGCCGCTGTAATGTTTTGTTTTATCCCTATCATGATTTTCGTTGATCTATTCTTCACTAGTGGTTTGGGTTTGAAGTAATCTGGGCTTTTAGGGAGGGTTCTGTTTGTTCCTTTGAGTTTGCTGTGGACTAGGTAATCTTTTAAGTTTTTATTTTTTCTGTAGGCGGGTATTACTTTGTACCCCTCTAGTGGATCTTCTGCCCTTCTTGCAAAGTTTCTTTTGATCCTTCTGCTAGCTATTTTGCTTAATGTTGAATATGTGGTTACTAGAGCAATTTGGGGTCTCCCATCCCTCTCTTTCACCTCTCGAAAGGTGTCAAAGGTGTTTCTTAGAAAGGTCCTTGTGTACCCCCGTTGTTTTAGGGCATTAAATAGAGTTTTACATGCTAATTTAAAATCGCTTTGTTGTGTACAGATGCGACTGAACCTTAGAAGTTGTGATTTCACTATACCTCTGTATGTGTGTGGTGGGTGGAAGGATGTTTTATGTAAAAGTGCATGTGTGTCTGTTTCTTTAAAGTAAACTTTAAGATCCAGTTTCCCGCTTGTGCTAAAGTTTGGTCCTTTGAATACTGTAACATCTAGGAAATCAATTTTTTCTGTGCTTGTAGTGTATTTGATTGTAATTGATCTATGGTGTGTGTTTAAAATATTAATGAATTCTTGGAACTCTTGTTCTGAATGAGTCCATGTTCCAAAAATGTCATCAAGGAACCTAAAATATTGTGTGGGTCTAAGTCTACACTTTTTTAGAGCTGTTTCCTCCCATAGAGCCATGTAGATGTTTGCATAGGAAGGAGCAAACCGTTTTCCCATCGCTGTACCCTTTGTTTGAAGGTAAAATTTATCGTTAAATTGGAAGTCATTCTTGGTCAGATTTAGATGTAGTAATTCTAGTAATTCTGCATCTGGGCGCTTACTGTCTGGGTATTTCTTGAACATTTCCTTTACCGCCTGTAGTCCGGCGTCTGTCTCTATGTTTGTGTACAGACTGTCTATGTCAATGGAAAATAAAATTGCATTTTGCGGTACAGTTATGGCCTTGATTTTTTCAACAAAGTCATAAGTGTCCTTGATGTAGGATTGGTGTTTTGTAGACAGAGGGTTTAGGAAATGCTCAATATATTCAGCCGAATGATAAGTCTCACTTCCACAATCTGATACAATTGGTCTTCCTGGTGGGATCTCGTACGGTATAGTCCATGTGCTAGGATCTTTATGAATCTTTGGTAATTAGAGTTAGAGTTAGAGTTAGGTTTAGGCATAGCCTAGTTTGTGAAAACGGGCGCCCGCTTTTGAAAACGGGCGCCCGCTTTTGAAAACGGGGCGCCCGTTTTTGTGAAACGGGCGCCCGTTTTTGTGAAACCGGGTGCCCGTTTTTGTGAAAGCGGGCGCCCGCTTTTGAAACCGGGCGCCCGCGGGCGAGGTCGCTTTTGGATTTCGCTGGCTCTCCCGCTTACTCATCTCTGAAGAGAAAAGTCTGAGCACAAGCTAAGGAAGGGAGTCTAGATAAAAATATGCATCTGTTTTAGCATAGCCTACTGCATGATATTGATTAAGTGACTACTTTCTAGGGGGCGTCACTTGGTCTCCCTTGTAGGGGGTGGCAAATAAATTGGCAGCACCGTCAGCAATTTGTCGTGTCACTCAACTAATAGCTGTTACCCATTAACTTGTAAGCTGATGATGTACAAAAACATTGAAATTTGTAGACATGCATCCAACTTTCCATAAATAGCCCTAATGATATCTGTAATAAGGTAGGCCTACCTTTAAACTGGGAGAAAACAGGAGGAGAGTATGGCTGCTGCACTGATAAAATTGTAGATGGATCTAAATGAGTGACAGCTTCCTGTGCTGCTGCTGCTGCTGCTGTGTTAGTCATTACATTAAATGCAATTTTAAGAGCTGACCGAATTATTGTTCCATGGCCCAAACAATGTTTCAGGGAAACACCATCACAATTTGTATATCTCTGTATAATTTGTTTTAGAGCTCTAACACCAGACGGAAGTGAAAGCCTGGGTGTTGAGGGTAGAGCTCCATTAGCAGCCTTACAATGCCCTCTTCTGTGTAACTGAAATATATAGACAGGGACAGGACCACTGCAGTATTAACAAATCATGATGTTTGAACCATGGTTCAAACTTCATGAACCGTAGAAGCTCAACATTGTGTGCATGTGTGCATGGACGTGCGCACATGTGTTCCGAGCAAACTGTGCAGGGAAGTATATTTACCCTGAATAAATATACCTTGTTGTTTTTTGGGTATTACTCTGTCCATTATAAAGTTTTACGTCACACTGGGTTGGTCAAGTGAATCTAAGGGGAATGTTGAGCCTGTGCTTATTCTGTATAAACTGGAAGGGGGCTTGGTATGTCTGGTCATGTGGATTTTGTGATAAATTCTATATGTAGACACAGACACTGTGTGTTCTGGTCATCCCTGGAATGAGTTTTGAATGGGCTTTAATTAAATTCATTAGCCTTGCGACTATCTTATCTCATCTGATGTGACAGGAAGCTACAGTGTGAGTCCCAGCCAGTGGACACTCAATTAAACACTGAACCCTCTATGCTTAATATAACCTGAGTATGTTGCAACCAGAACCTTATCGTGGGAACCTTATCGGATATACACGTTCACTCCTAGGGCCCGGCCGGGCACTCGCTCTGCTGGAAGAGCATAGAGGCAACAGCACCCCATTCACACAACTGTTAACAACTGACATTCTTGTGATACGGGGCGGCCTATTGGGGGTCGGAGTAGCAGTAGGAGTATGCAGAAATGCGTTGGACTCAGATATTTAAACCAGCTTTAATGACTTTAAAACCCTAGTTCTTTAATAATAGTACAACATAAACCTTACAGAGACGGTAGTTGTGACTGAACGATACTTTAAAACAGTCATTTTGCATACGTACCTAAAATAGCTCTAATTTGTGCCATTCTTGTTGAAAACAATGTATTCCCAACTGCAGCAATGACTCAGAGAGGCTCTGTATTGTCATGTGATGACTGGCTGCTCCGCTCTGCTTCTGGGTACACAAAATCCTAACTCTCCCACTATAAGGCTCCATAGGCCTACATGCATGGTACACTCATTCTTCACTGTACACGGTAGGCCTACACCAAACAGGGAATAAGGAGAATACATTATTGTCTGTAGTTTGTACTCATAGCTCAGGAGGATTTTTTCCCTTGCACTCGACCATTAATGACTGATGAGCAGCCATCAAGGTGAGATAAAACGAGTGCCTGCATGTCACAACACTAGCTCTCAAAAGTCGGGCCTGCACACTGGGTTCAGTGATTATGTGGTTCAGTGGTTAGTTCAGCGATTAGTCTGTTCAGTGATTCTGTGCCATTTTAATTTCAGGGACCACAGTTTTCTATAACTTGGAACGAAGGTAGACTTTCCACTTTAGCTTCACTTTGCCAGGCTCAGGGGTTGGAATCCCAACTCCTCCTGTCTACACTTCTTGTCAAAGTATCCATTTTTAATAGGTGTGGCTTTCAGGGGCTGGAACCAGGCTATCATGGACTTTACACACCATTCTGTCTATACTGTAAAATCCTCAGTGTTAACGCATTAAAACCGGGAAAGCATGTGTGTCATTTTAGATTTCCTTCCCTGGTGTAGGTGTGATTTCAAGTTTCTAGTGTGTGGATGTTTCTGCCTCCCTGTTACTTTTCTCTACACGAACACCTGCATTGCTAAATATTTCTAAACATCTTGAACACATACCTGCTGTCAATCTATCTGTATGTAGCCTAACCACATTTAGTCGGCTCTATCCACTTCTGACAGAAAACTACGAAATGATGGAGACTTCAGAAACAAGCTTCTTCACACCGGTAAACCATTTACGTGACAAAAAAGATTATTCTGATTCTGCTATCTGACATACAGCATGATCCAATTTGGTGCTCAAAAAGGTCAATGTGTTGACTATTCAATGGAGGGACCATATTCCCCTTGCATTAGAAATCTTGTATTCTTTCATCAAGCCAATATTCTACTTTCCGTGTATACATTATCCTTGCCCTACTCAGAAGTGGTGTGGTGGTGGTATGGAAAGTACTCAAGTACAATTCGGAGGTGTTTGTACTTTACTTATATTTCTAATTTCCTGTAGGCCTATACTTCCTGTACTGATGCACCTCGGAGGCAGAGATTATATTATACATTAACAGTTATTTTATTGATTTGCACAGTACACTTTGAATTCCAGACATTTACTTGCAACAGAGTATTATATATTGCGATGTTGACTAATACTTTCATTTTTTTTACAGTGAAACATTTGAGTACTTTTTCAACCAGTAGCTAGTGCTACTACATACTACATGCTGTAGTGAGGTCCTCAGCAATATTGGCCTGGAGGCCCACCTGCACTGGGGAGACGAAGACCAGAGACCAGTCTAATGAGGTCCTTCATCACTGCCCCATCTGTATTGATTGTTATCCAATAAGCTGAGCCCAGAGAGGAAATATAAACGTGTAACACACACAGGCCCCACAGTGGCTTGCTTTAATCATGTCTACAGTATGTCCTCCTGCTGCTGTTGTTTCTGCTGCTGCAGAAGCAGAAGCTGCATGGTGCCCATTACATCCACCTATTCAATAACAGTGAAATAGGCCTAGGTCTTCTGAGAAATATAGGAATTCACCTTTACTTATAGTGTGTCCCTTGGGTTAATATCAGAAATGTAATTACTTATATTAATGTATTAATTAATTAATGTATTAATGTATTAATGTCTTTTTAATCTTATCTCCAATGTATGTGTATTTAAAATTAACAATTATAACTAAATGCATTTGAAATGAAATGTAAAAATGTTACTTTTCAGGATTCCAATTCAAAAATAGAAAAAGAAAGGAAAAAACAACACTACATGCCTCACACTGCAACGAGTTTTGATCTTGTAGATTGTCCACTGGGTGGCAGAGTTGCCTCATAGATGGCTATAGTCCTCAGGGTAAGATCTGTCGTCCACCACCAGCCATGTTTAGGACCTCACTTTGTTTTGCAGGCACAGCACATGATAAAGCTCTAAAAAAACACATTACAAACATGACAACAACAGCCTCAACAGGCACACGTAGTAGCACAAAAACAATTACAAATACATAAATACTGTATAAAGTGCAAACTATAAGCTAAAGTGCACCAAGTGACTAATCTAACAACCTAGTATACCCATAGGCGGATTATGAAATGAAGGGCCCCTGGGCCGCCACCGCCAATGGCCCCCCTACAACGGATGGTCTATCTGCCTGGCGCGGCAGCATGATGGTTTAGGACATTTTGGGCTATTTTAGTGACACAAAATTAGTAAACCCATTGTTAATAAGGACCGTGTGCACCAGTATTATTCACTTTCACCCCTTTTTTGGGTGGGCCCTGAGCTTGAGCCTCTTAGTGATCACGCGGACATTCAAGCTCATGGGCCCCTTGGCTCAGGGCCCCTGGGCCTGGGCCCAACGTGCCCGTTGGATAATCCTTCCCTGAGTATACCTCACCACCCATCCCTGAGACTAACAGCCTACCGTCTATATCTACCTCCTCTTGTTTCCCTTATTAATGGCTCTAATGGAGGTAGGTATGAAGGAGAATTTAAACCTGTTGGTTTTGGTGACCGAGTCTTTAGCCATTGGCCAGATGGCAGAATTTCATATTCCTGACATAGCGGGTGGGAGCTATCTGTTCTAAAGGAGGCTGCTTTTTTTAAGCACCTGTTCGTCATATATATGACTCAAACCCCTAAATGTAGCCCCCACAATTTTACTGTTGCCATACCAGCAAATGACAGAAAAGGTGATGACAGACTCAATGAAGGCTTTATAAAACATAATCATCAATGATTTATCAACCTGAAATTTGGCAGTTTCCTTAAAGAGAAGAGGCGCTGCTGGCCCTTCTTACACAGCAGTTCTGTGTTTAAGTATTTTTTATTTTATTTTTTTCTCTCCAAATTTTAGACCCATGGGTTCTTTCATTCAGCAAAAAAGTGGCATGGGAGAGGTCAGAGTTCATTCACAATTCCAAGATGGCGCCAGCCAGCTCAAAACGAAGTTTTGTCAACTTTGTTACAAATAAATACGTTTATTTCATGTTTAACACTCAGTGGAAGGCGGAAAGACGTTTGTCTATTGAAGTTGGATAGATTCATATTAGCCTACATCATTTACTCAAATGTAAACACTTTATTGTCATAGTAGAATCCGTGTATCAAGTGGCATCAGATGTATACAGATGTGTTTGCAACGTGCAATTCCTTTGTTCCTTTTGTTTCTAGTGATAATTTGTACTTTAAAGGATGTACTCTTGTTTCCCACTTGCCTATTTTATTTTTGGCAATACTGCTTGAAGTTTTATGACTTTATTGTATTTTGCCTTAATATTTCCCACAGTTTCACAGTGCTTTATGGTGTCTCGCCTAAATGAAAAAGCTACAGAACTCTGCGGTTTCTTATTTCACCAATCTACCAAGTCGAGACTAGAGGCTGTTGCATCTCTATCTTCAAAGTTGTCCACGCAGGTAAAGAACACCATTTTCTCCGAATACTGAAATACTGAATATCTGAATGCCAAATAATTTTATGTCTTTTTTCCCTACCATTGCTGTCATCCTTCCCCTTCAAGCTACCATGTCATAAGACATGATTATGGCAAAACGTATTTTCTCTCAATTTGTGTCGAAACCAAGGTGTTCTTAGCCTTTTTCTGACGAATATTTTTTGCAGCCAAATATTTGGTGCATTACTAATGAAAAAGTAGCATCACACACACACACACACACACACACACACACACACACACACACACACACACACACACACACACACACACACACACACGCAGGGCCCTGGTCCATTGTTTGGGAGATTTCCACATGTGGTATCACACAATGGCCACATCGTGTCACCCTTTCAACACTATGGAGCATTGCTTGCAAGGTATCAGTATTTCAGTTCCAAGTATCATGTGAGCACTGCCAGTGAGTCCATGATACACTATACTAGACACTATACTCCCAAGCTTTACGTATAGGCCAAGGTAAAGTATCAATGTGTAAATTAAAAATGTCATGTAGCATGCCATTTCACACCAGAAATGTCGTGAGCCATACATATGGTGGATGTTATATGCTAATGCAACAGAGGAGGGCTTGGCACCGTCATTTACTAAATCTGCCGTCTCAGTTTGTTAGTTTGTTTTACTGTATAAATTGAGACTTTCACGTCACCATTTTCTACTGCCTTCTCAGCCATTTCATCCTGGAACAGAGCCTGTAATGAAGCAAGATGTAGAATACAATGAAAATGTACAATGTAAACCGCCGCTTTTGTCACTCTGTTGAGAGCAGACATCCTGAAGTAGTTAAGCATTTTTTTTTCTTGCCTTATTCTTTCCTTTCCTTTTTCCCTTGCTGTGAGCTGTGACAGGCAGCTTTTCACATTTGTACCACCAGAATGTTTCCAGAATGCTCTGCTGTGACAGAAGGCCAGTTTGAGAAGAACAAGAGTTGGATTTGTGACGCCGTCGAGCTCTCAGCCGGGTAAACACATAAAGCATTCTAAAGTAATCCACTCACACTACACACCATGCCTTCTAAAATCATTTACTCACATAACAATAGACACACACGATGACGCATGATACAGGCTTTTTATTTTCTTTCTTTCCCTTTTTTCTCTTTCTGTCTTGTTTCCATGTTGTTGAATAGATCTCATATTTTATAATACCACACTGTACAACTCTAGGGTAAAGGTGTGACAAAGTATTAGAGTATTAGACCAGTGGTTCTCAAACTGTTTCTTGTCAAGGACCCTAGATGACCCTAACCTTGACCCCATATGACCATAACCATGATCCCAGATGACCCTAAACATGACCCCAGATGTCACTGATGTTTTTGATGCTATGATGAATGTTACCGAGGGCTGCCTGGAACCTGGGTAGTTAGTGCTTTTGAAAATCGTTGTATTTTACCTACAGAATGTAATTTCATTGTTAAACCTTTCAATATAAATAAGATGTGACCAATGCCATTGTGTTTACATTGTGCTAAAAATGTTGCTTTAATTAATACAATAATTACTAGCTTTGCAGCACACTGACTGGGTACTATACATTGTGTACAATATTACAAACCGGCTCCATTGTATCAGTGTGTTTTTTGTTTATATAGTCTCTGCACCTGGATTGAAATTACAGTTCACATTTACTTAGTTACTACAATATATCACCCCTTTTCTTAATTCAAAAATAAGACTTTAGATTACAGTTGATCCATAACCAAATGAATCTTTAATCTCTTGACTGTGCCAATGGATACCCAAATTGCATGAACCCAAGCAGATCTACAGAAAATAGCAATGCAACCTAACATGTCTAGAGCTTGTAGATAAGCCATTTTTGGTATTTAAGGGATCGGTGTGGGATGGGATGTACCAAGAAAAGAGCCCCGTGGGACTTCAACTCTAAATGATTAATGGAGCTGTTAAAAGGATCCCTGGCTAATGAGACAAATATGGATTAAAACATTACACTTGAACTCTAGTGTATAACTAAAATAAATAAAAATACCTTAAACATTTTATTTTTTCATAAATAGAGAATCTTTCATTCAATAGGGACTGCTCCTGTCAGTTAATATGAGCATTAAAGAAATATATTTTTGAATCATTTCTATTAGCATATGCTTTTCATAATTAAGCCATATTTGTCATATTAGCCACTAGACAGGGATAATTTTTAACTAACTTTGGCTGCAGCTACTGTATGTCGGTATTGTTAAACAAAATGGCAGCAACAAAGACTTGAATGCCATTGTTAACTTTGTTACTTTCAGTATACTGTATATACTGATATAGTCCAGAACAGGTCCTCAAAGCGGGGTCGGGGTGAGAAGGTCCTGACTCCTGACTCCTCAGCAAAATGAGGTAAAATAGCATCAAAAACTACTTTAACCATATAAACATGTACATACTGTATCACAAGCTCTTAACATGTCAGAACATGGGGCATGTTATTTCAATTCCTTTCAGACAAAACCAGACTGCAGATTACAACAAAACATTTTTGAACATAAATTGTCATTTGTCACTGGCACAAAATCTGGTTCAGGTCCACGAGCCGAGATGCATCAGTTCGGGGATCCTTGACATGAAATCGTGTCCACGGCCAAATACGCATTCGGGCTGTGGGGGTCCTTGTTATGGCAACGTTTGAAAAAGATAGAGTCCATCAAAATGTATACTGTAGCTAGTGGGATCAGCTCACAGGTGGAACTCTCTCTTCTTCTTTGTAGGGGGCCAGTGCCATTGCTTCCTCTGACTGAAATTCCATTTTATCGCTGTCGGGTGGAAACCACGTATGTCCACAACAGTTAAAGCCACAGTGAAATGAAAGATATGTTTTTCACACTTTTAGATCACATCCGTGTTCACTACAGCATATGGCCATACCCAACAATACATTCCAAAAAATGGAAAATTTTCACTTTCATACCAAAAGTCCATAAACATCTAATTTTAATTACTGGTCCTTCCTGAAAACGAAACCTTGTTCTGTGATGATGTATCCACTATCACAACAATAAAAGCCAATAGGAATGAAGCTCAAAGTTTGAGTCACTGCATTGTCCGGCTAGATGTGATTGAACAATTAATTTTGAAACTTCATTCAATATGACACCCAGAGAGTGCATGACTTGGTTTAAATGGAATCATCATGCTACAATATGTATAAGTTCTGTGTAGGTTAGAAATAATCGCTTGGCGTTGTTCCCTGTCTGACTTTGTTTACAAACATGGGCCAGACAGATGTGATGGCGGGATCCTGCCCCAGACGTCTCATAGCCTGGACGTGGCGCTCTCATTGGTTCTGAAACTAAGATTCTTCCGTTTGAGGTGGACATTTTCTTCAAAATAAAATGCCCAAATTGACCAGTTCACTGCCCCTTTAGGCTTCTTTTCAGAAAATCTAAAATTCCAAAGAATAGGTTTGTTATTTTAGGCCCATAGTTATTATCGCAATCCACACATTTAGCCACTTTAACTTTCAGTTAAAGAACTAATTAAAACAGCAGAATATATCCATTATACCAGCTTTAAGTGCATCACATTGTGGCTCATTGTGAGCTTGTAGATCTACTGTTTTTGCTACCTGTGTCACCTTAGTAGTATGACAAACTAGGGCATTGATGCACAAAAACAAAATGCCAAAACACATATGTTGAAATAGGGAGATACAAGGTTTCTGCCTTGCAGCAAGATTCTGTAATGTATTACCATGTACTTTAGGAGTCTGGAGTCTCTCAGTTCCGTCTCCATGTGTGAGTCAAATGTCCTCAAAGAGTAACAAAGGCTGTAAGAAGAGTCCAGCTGTTCCCAGGATACACACCAGCACGAAAACCCACAGGAAGATCCTATCAATCACCATAGCAACGTACTTCCAGTCATCTTGAACCTGGGATACAATCAAAGAGAAAAGTAGAGCGGTGAGGTTCAGGTTGCAAAACTGTAAACCCACTGCAGTATTCCTGCAATTTATTGTTATTCATACAGTACAGAACACAGGTTAACTTAAGTCATGACTAAACGACAGCTAGTCTATCTGGGGTTGAACACAATAACATAATAAATACCGTACACAAAAACTAGAAATCATTACATAATCAATATAAAAAGATGGTGCCAGTTAATAAAGTATTCAATCAAAATAGTATACTCTTTTCCAATCACATGAGTACAAAACAAATGTAGAAAAATATATAATTTATTTTTCTGCATGATTTTACACGTCAGAATTGGTTTTAGCTTTTGTTCTAGACTAGAGGTACTATAAACTTTCGATTCATACACTATTATCACATTTATTTTTCATTTAACTTTTTTTTTGCTGGTTAACACCGATCAAATAAGCTGTATTTTTTTAGATCGATATGGCCGATTACGATTGTGCATCCCTAATGTTGAGTTAAATCTATATACACACAATATCCTAACCAGCCTTCCCTTTATTGTTGGAAACATCACCTGGAAGATTCCATAATACAATTGACCTATAAAGTGCAGCCCTCTTCATATAATTGGACTTCTTAAAGTTAAATAAAGTTATCCGTCCTTGACACTGAGCCAAGGCAGAGTGCATGTGAGACGTGCATGCATGTCTACAACACTAGACTTGTTTTTGGTGTTCCTCCAAAAAACTTGAAGCATACATATAGAGCGGAAGCGCCTCTAGAAAGAACACTAGTTCAAAATGGCAATGCTTAAGTAGCACTAACATTATTTTGTTGCATTCTAGGAACCACTCCGGCATTTTTATTTATTTATTTCCACCAAGGTCACTGTCACTTTTCATTACTTATCCTTTGATAGCACGTAGAGTAAACATATTTAAGATTCCTTCCCTGTTCAACCTCCCTCAAGTGGCCAAGGCCACCGTGTCAGAATGGATGCCTATACGGTGGACTGACTCACCTCCTTGGCTTCGTTCTGCAGCCTCATGTTCTCGGCGATGTACCTGACGCTCTCGATGGCGTCCCTGATCTCCGGCGAGAGATGCGTCAGGGACACGAGTCCCACGTCCAGAGACTCCGAGCTGGAGCACGGGCTCGATCCCCCGGCTCCTCCGTATCCCGCGACCCCAGTGGCGGTCCCGCCACCACCACCACCACCACCTCGGCTGAGGACCCCGAGGCTGCCCAGCCCGCCGCTCCCTCCCCCGGAGTCCGACGGCAGCTTGGTGGACTTCTGGTGCCAGCAGCAGGTGCAGCGTCCCTCCCTGCACAGCGTCCCTGAGGCCAGAGCCTTTTGGGGATCCCCCCCACTCAGACTGTTGAGGTTCGAGAGCTCCGTGCTGAGCAGGAGCCGCTGGCGGTGCAGGCTGGACACGGCACTGGCGGCCAGGGCCGGGGGCTTTATGTGCTTCTGTGATAAAGCACCCCCAGGAGGAGGAGGAGGAATGGACGGCACAGGGCCTGCCGCCCGCGGGCAGCAGCTGATCCGAGCCGGACACGTTCTCCTTCTCCGGTTCCTTCTCCGGCCTGGTCATGAACATCACCCTGGGCAGCAACCCCAGGAAGACGCTGCGTACCCAGCACGGCATGGTGTGGGTCTTGGGCGTGCGGTAGTGCACGTTGAGCACAAAGACGGTGATGACGATGGAGAGGGTGACGAAGATCATGGTGAAGAGGAGGTACTCCCCGATCAGGGGGATGACCAGCGACGTAGATGGGATGGTCTCTGTGATGACCAGCAGGAAGACGGTCAGCGAGAGCAGGACGGAGATGCACAGGGTGATCTTCTCGCCGCAGTCGGACGGCAGGTAGAACACCAGCACGGTGAGGAAGGAGATGAGCAGGCAGGGGATGATCATGTTGATGGTGTAGAAGAGCGGCAGCCGGCGGATGTACAGGGAGTAGGTGATGTCCGTGTAGATCTCCTCGCAGCAGTTGTACTTGATGTCGTGTTTGTAGCCCGGGGCGTTGATGATCACCCACTCGCCGCTCTCCCAGAAGTCGCGGAGGTTGATGCTGGAGCCGATCAGCACCAGGTCGATCTTGGCCTTGTCGTAGGTCCAGGAGCCAAACTTCATGGTGCAGTTCTGGTAGTCGAAGGGGAAGTAGGTGACGTCGATCTTGCAGGAGCTCTTGAATATGGCGGGGGGATCCAGGTGACGTCTCCGTTGTAGCGGAGGAGGGCCTTTGTCTTGTCGTCCACCTGGAAGTCTCCGACTGCACTGTGGATTGAGAAAAAAGGAATCAGATGGAGATGGAGACACAGCCGGAGAAAAATAGATAGTAGCAGACAGAGACATAGTAGAAGTTGGTGGCGGACAGATGAGTCATTGGAGTTTACACTGGAATGCTTTTACAATTGACTAGTGTGTCACAGGGCCATTAACTGAACATATTATGGCCTGCAGCATCTTCATTTCATTACAGACTAACTGCTCTTTTACACTCCATTAAGAACAGCACAACACAATCTATGGATGTACAATACATATGTATACCAAATGAGCACAGGTATACCATGTGGTGTTGTGGTCTGATATACAGTAGTTCCCCATTGTATACTGAGTGTCTAATATTAATGGAACAGGAGCAATCGATAAAGTAATTTGTGACAGGTAATGATTTCCCTCTCAAACTCACTTGTTGTACAGAACAATATCTGGCTTCCAAATCCTGTTTGACGGCACACGTATAAATTCTACGCCGCCAAAATGCTTGGGATCCCATCTGAGTTTGTAGTCATTCCAAATCTGAGGGAGAGAGAGAAAGATTCTTTTTACCGTCGACATTGTGCCAATGCTGCAATGAGAGTAGCATTCCGTTTTGGCAGTGTGTTAGTTATGTTTGCATTCTGGTCATAAATTAAATCCATTATCATAATTATTTGAATTAACATTTTCTACAATCAACTTTGTGGTTTGGCATGTCTTGTATTAGACAATATTAAGAGTGATGCCTAGACTGGCTTACACTGATCTTAACTATTCTGATGATGTGTTAACGGTTCATATTTTATTTGGTCTTGGAAATTATTTATTTTAGCTTGTCATGACAACTGTTTTATTTATGCACCCAAAGCTCACACTATACATTAATGAATGAACATGTCTAAAAGCCCTAGAGCAGTGCTTTCTAAAGTGGGGTTCTGGGGATCCCCCAGGAGTCCTTGGGGCAGTTCCAGGGGGTCCCCAGCTGAATGATAGAACCAAATGGACTCCTATAGGTCTGTAGCTCTGAGAGTGCAGTCCAATCCCGCCCTCTCGAATTAGTGTAAAACTCTGAAACCCTAATTGTGTGCGCGCGTGCGTGGTGTGTGTGTGTGTGTGTGTGTGTGTGTGTGTGGTGTGTGTGTGTGTGTTTTGGGGGGTGTACTGTAACGCACTATAAAGTGCTTTGT
The DNA here is from genome assembly GCA_039105355.1 of Benthosema pterotum. NCBI lineage: Eukaryota > Metazoa > Chordata > Actinopteri > Myctophiformes > Myctophidae > Benthosema > Benthosema pterotum. Next base: position 27,574,038 of record CM076966.1, on the reverse strand, counting down.
ATAAAACCGCTATATAAACGCACCATTTACCATTGCCATCTCTAGATATACATGCTCGGCCATTAGAAGTTCTGATATTAACACTGGGAAAGTATCTGTGTTATCTATATGATTCCATATGAGCGGATATACCTGTACTGTACAAGTACACAGCATGCAGCAAGATTGTACACTTCTATTTTCAGATAAAATCATATTATTACTAATATAATAATAAAAACTTTTGCTCTGGGGGTTGTCTGTCTGCCACAAAACATTTTCAGATGGGGGTCGGCGGGCTGGCGGACAAATACATCATTTTGGTGGGGGTCCTTGGCAGGAGAAAAGATCTGATTTATACGAAGGCATTTGCAGAATCGGCCTCATGCTGGTCTTATTATGGGTTTATGAACAGCTGGTGAGCACCATAGACATAATGTTAACCCAGCACAGATAATGTGAGTATTTGCTCAGTGATTGTTGTACCAGAGGGAGGACGTGCACTGCATCCTTTCCCACAGAATGAGTCCATTGTGCCATCATGCACCATGGCATATATTGCCACTACAGTACATGTGGGATCAGCCGGCGCGTAACAAAGCCACCAAGCCGTGTAATATGGTTCTAAAATACAAACGAACATCATTTAAAGCTAACCTGGATCACTGGGGCGACGTTTAACACTTTGGATCACGGGTCTGATGTTCTCATGGATGTCAGTGAGCCTTTAGGCCGACTACCTTTTAACCTTATGAATCGCCTAAAAAAGTCTCAAAAATGGATCTGCTATTTTTGAGTGCACAAAGATTTCCCTGTTGTTAACGGGTTAAATATTTTGTTTTGTGATTACCTTGTGTTCATTTAGAAGATTTATGTGGCCAGATGATCTCAGAGTAATCAAATGTTTGCTGTACGTTTCCTGTGTGCGTTTTGCAGTCAGGCATTTAGCGAACACTCTTATCCAGATTGGCTCACAAAATTCAAGGCTGTAAACGTGGTCAAGTAATTAAAGGAAAAGAAATGCATGTGTGACAGAGTAGGCTAACTAGCAAGTACTGCTCAGATACTCTTCATCACAATACTTGCACATACACTGGCTACTCATATGTAGTGATATGCACTTATTTATCTTCTTACAGTAGTATTCAATAAGAAGTTAACAATATGATTCGACTTTACTTTGGCAATATACCGTGGGTGCATCTTCTTGAAAAACTCTTTGCTGCATGAGGCAAGGGTGATCAATCCTTTTGAGAGCTCCTTTCAGAAGGATCCTTATCGGTAATTCAATCTGGCCCTGTAAATAAATTGTTGGCCTACCTACAGTACTGTCATATATGACAGAGAGACCAGTATAGTTGGTGACCTTGCTCAAGGTCCATTCAAACAGACGGCGATGGAGAACTCACATGTCTCAGCCACAGATTTGTCTCCATGATCTGGTTGACTTCATCCTGCGAAAACAAATAAGAATTGATCCGATAAGTAAAATGGGATTTTAAAGAAATGGAGCAGCAGCTCAAGTAAAATAAATGAATACATTTTGAGAGCAGGCAGAGTGCTGTGACTGCTGTCACTGGTGATCATCTCACCCATACAGTATTATTTACGTGAGTTGTAGTTGTTTTGAAACTGCACTGTTCCGGAGAATAGCATTGGTTGAACACCTGAGCCCTCTGGGCCATATAGCACATTGCCAAGAGCTGGAAGCAAGTGGGCCATGGGGACTCGCACTATGGAATACAGCTGCCAGTCAGTAAGTCGGTCTCAACTTTTTGCACTGATGATCCTAATAGAGGGGTAGGTGTGTGTGTGTGTGTGTGTGTGTGTGTGTGTGTGTGTGTGTGTGTGTGTGTGTGTGTGTGGAGGGGCGGGGGCAGAGTGTTGCGTGGAGGACAGGTCTGGGTTACTCGGACCGTGATTGAACGAATCTCATGACCCAGAACCATTCATGTGGACCTGCGCTTATGTGGGGGGATAGGTATGAATGTTTATGCAGTACTAAATACGTAAGCATTGTTCTGTATGGGCGTTTTCTGCACACGAAAAGACACATGCCTACACATTTTCACTATAGATAATGGCGTGGTGGAGGAATCTGTGTGGAATTACAGGCAGTGCATTCTTCCATTTTTGACATTTACTAGATAGGAAAAACTTCCAGAATTAACCCTATTTATACAATAATTTACAACACATTAGACTATTTGAATGTAGGGCAGATGTAACCTCACAGATTTTAAAATCGCACTGTAGGTACTTAGTTGACGAGTTGAGTATAGCCTATAGTTTTTGATGCCTGGTAGTAGCATATCAGTTAGCTGTCCCAGTAGGACAGCATAAGATTTTTTTATTATTATTTTTCTGACAAATGTGTGAATAATGCATTTTGATTTTGGGTAACAATGTGTGGTGTTGTATGGTGTATTATGACCTGTTGTAAAGGCTGTAATTACTGAGGCAGTTCTGATTGCAGCATTGCACCTGTGTGAGCTAGGCTGAGACGGCTCTCAGAACAAACTGTTTGTTTACAGAGCACACAGTATATACCTGATGTTGTTACTGCCATTATTTGGTTGGATGTTTAATGGTATTTATGTGTTGTGATTGGAGACATTGGGACATGGACATTTCATAATTATGGACAGACAAAAGGGACATTCATATGAAATAGGAATGTCCTTTTTTGTCTTTTTAGTTTATATAATTCATTGTGGTTTAAAAATATATTTGCTTAATTTTGCAACTTAGCATTAGGAGCAGTTACAATATGACAAAAAGTCGTGGGAGAAATTGGCTTGTGTTGTAATTAAATTTATGTTGACTGGAGCAGCATATATTGCTTCAGGGCAACGCATTGCAGAAGACCTAACAATGTTGTGTCATTTCAAGGGAGGCCAAAAAAGCTAACAGTGCTGCTCACAAGGCATGTGTCACAATCAGGGGAGCAGGACAGTTAGAGGACTGCAGTGACCTCTCCCTTGGGCCAGTGCCTGGCTGGCATCACGGGCCAAACATCTGTCAGTGGCATCTTCACCAACGTCCAAGTAGACACTAGACAGCGATGCCCAGAACCACCCCTTCTCTTCTTTTCTCTTTCTTTTCTTTTCTTTTCTTTTCTTTCTTTTCTTTTCTTTTCTTTTCTTTCTTTTCTTTTCTTTTCTTTTCTTTCTTTTCTTTTCTTTTCTTTTCTTTTCTTTCTTTTCTTTTCTTTTCTTTTCTTTTCTGCCTCTTAGTTGCACTGAACTTGAAAGGGGAAATAAGATTTCACATAATTATAATGGACAATAAAGCCAGTCAATGTGGATCTGCTCATGAGCAAAATACAATTATACACAACTTTCTGACATTTTATTTGACTATTACACTGAGCGGAAGAGAAGCATCATATTTTTAGTTTGTTCCTGGACAAACCTATGCTATTCCTATACTATGACAAGAGCTACTTATAGTTACAGTACCTTCTCACCTAACTAGGTTGCTAGAGAGCACAGATAACATGCCTGCAGTGGATTTTCATGAAAAAGAAACATTGACATATAAAGAGAGAAACTTTTGGTCAAGTTTCAATGGTGAGTTTAACATTGTTTAATACAATCCGATGGAACCTTTCTGCTTGCGTGAATGGGCTGTAATGGGAAGTTGCACCTTGTTAGCAACATGGCATTCCCTTACATGGTAAGATGGCCGCCGTGTGAATATGTTTCCTTATGCATGTCTAACACCACCAACACCAATTGGTCTCAAAGTGTCCTTGAGTGTGTTCGAGATGTCAATGTGTGTAACTCTGAGAGTGTACAAAATGGAACTTCTACACAAACACGCCGGGGAGCCAGCAGCACACACTGCAATATCCCTTATTGGAAGATGATGGCTGAGCCAACACAGTCAATGAGCTATTGACGTTTTAAATGAGCTCATATCGCCAACGGCACTGTGATCTACGTAGTCCAGTCCCTACTGACAAAGGCTGGGTTTGAAGCGGTGCGTGTATAGGAACGGCCGTCCATCAACACTAGTAATATCTTGGCACTAGCACTTGTATATACTGTACAGTGTGTGCCACCTTCTGGATACCTGCCCAGCTCTGCTGAATAAAGGTTTTATATAACATCTAGATTGTTGATTTAACTTGGAAAGTGTAATAATGAAGATGTGTTATGCTTTCAGATATTGCGCTGCTCCTCTGATAGATCCACAATCTACCTAAATCTGAAGATCAGAAATAGTTGCTATCTTCAATGTGGCTTACAAGTTTTCTGTTTTGGATCTCAAACTGAAAAAGAATGGGAACCGCTGCTTTTCCAGTAGGGTAGGGTAGTAGGGTAGTAGTAGGGTATCTAGTAGAGAGCTGACATTTTCCATCTTTATTTTTACAACCAATTGCATGTCAGGCTTGCCTTCATGTCCTCCAGTTTCCATAGATTATGGCTCAGGTTTAGAATACTGGGGCCCACTTTGCGTTGGCACTGTATTCCTCGTAAAAACACACAGTGACAGGCCATCACTCATCAGTTTCCCTCGGACTGACATTTTGGAAGCGGGCCTTTGTTCCAGAGGCAGGGAGAATCTCAATTGGCCCTGACAACCACTCATCCATCTCCTATACACCTCCACTGTATAGTACCTTCATTTTCACACTGTGAATGAACACAGTGCTTGTTCTCAAAGTGGGGTCCAGGAGTCCCTCAGGGATCTCCAGCAAAGTGAAAAACATTTTAAACATTTAATTCGTAGTTGAGGTTTTTCTGCTTTTCATACCAGATCTACAACCTTCAGTCAAAAAGCTTGCTATAAAATAATCCTTTTTGCTCTTGAGCGTGCAGAGGCTGCCTTTATTGTTCATTTAGTATCCTTTTGGCTCCAGCACCTCGCCAAACTCTGCTTTCAGATGAGTGGTGTTCTTTTCACTATTTTATATCATTGATGATCATAAAAGCATACAGCAGCCTTTCTCGTTATCAAGGTTCCTGTTCTTATTTTATGGCCTTGTAGGAAATCGTAAGCAAACACAAACTGTGCTAGCTGTGTCACACTAAAGATCATAAGGGAATGTTTTGAGCAACTATGTGCTCCATTTACTGAATGTTAATTTGTATTCCTTGTGGACATTAATTGCAATGCATCAATGGGATGTTCACATACATCAATGCATAGGGCCTCCCCATCCAATGCTTTATGGACATTTCACTGTGGTGGATTTGAACTATGAAGGACATCGTCACTATCGGCAGAGACATCTTTGCCATATTTATCTTTATATGTTCTTTCTTAAATGGATGGCACACAGTCATGCTGCATGTGTCGCACAAAAATAGCAATACAATGTAGACCTACAAGCTCAAAGCAATTTTAACATGTATGTACATGTGCTATTTTGGAGTGACAGCTTTGGACATCGTGAGGTTTCCACTCAACAGCAGCAACATGATGCATACAGTTTAGTGGAACAGTGGAAGTGATGCACGTCAAAGAAGACACCGATCACAGGAAAGAGAGAGAGAGGAGTCGCTGTATGGCCACATGTAGGCTATAAATATATTTTACTACTTACCACTTTGACCAGTTGTGACATGGACACCTCAAACTGAACAATCACTGGATCTGACACGTTCTCCACAGGCCGTATGTACTGGTTGTAGCTGGAGAATATCACAGAGAACAGCTTGTGTTCTGCCTCCGAGCCGCCGGTACCACCTGAACCAGATCAGTGGGACAAACAAAAAACAGGGTCAAGGATACAGGCCTATACTTTACCACTGCAATGTTTGCCCCCGATACAGACAGCCTGACTGACTAACTTTAATGGATTGCATTTGTAGCGCTCACAGAATAAGCAGGGTTGTTTTCTGGGGCCACATATTTAGATTTTTTATTTTAACAGGTGTCCGTTCTGAAATGCAGAAAACATATACACAAGGGGTCAGACAGAGAATAATGGCTGTTTCTCTGCAGACTGTCATTGTACATTGAATTTCAAAAAATATTCTCCAAGTTATCAAAACAATATAGAAACATCTAATTAACATATTCAAATAACAATAGTCCATTTCAATTGCAATTAGTATCTCAATTAGGTCCCAAAAATAACAAATGCATATTCCCCAACCATAGTAACATACAGTGTATTCATATCAAATAAAGAAATAAACCTTAACAGTCCAGTATTTTTCATAACACTCACTACAATAATGTAGTCACAGTACACACACTATTTAGCAATTAGCTTCCATGACCTATAGTGACATAATGGCCACCACAGTACACCAACTAGGCCTATACTGCTGTAGAGGTCACCCTATATCTAACCAGCTAGCCACAGTGTACCATGCATGTTATTTCAGAGTTCTCTCATTGTATCACTTATGTTATTATAAACAAACCAAACAAAAACGAGTTGTGTATTGTCACAGACAAGCACAATAATATACAGTGTTCATGGGTTTTGCACTGTATCTCACCTGAAATGCAGAAAACATATACACAAGGGGTCAGACAGAGAATAATGGCTGTTTCTCTGCAGACTGTCAGACCCTTTCAGAATAAAAGCAGTGGAATTCGTTTCTAGAACAGACCATGAATTCAATGAACAACAGTGCCATCTTGACGCTATTTGGTAGTGTTTTGCACTGCAGTCTGGTGTGGCAAAATAACTGTATATTGGACTGAAATTCTGGACAATAAAAATAACAAAAACATGCCAAAAACGTTTGAATAGGGGTCTCTGTGAAACATAAGACTTTAAGAAACATTACAGAATGTGGCCAGATATGTTCCATATCGCCACACATTTTTATAGCACTTTTCTATGCATGCAGTGTAGCGCTTACTGCTTACTCATACTTACAATGGTCCATTCAGTCATACATTAGGAGGTATAAAGCACTGAACAGTCAATGCCACCGTCCTCACATTCACACACAATGCAAGTTGCAACCACTGGCAGCAATTAGGGGTTCAGAGACATGCTCGATTAAGGACACTTGGAACTAACTCTGGGGGAGCCCGGGCCTCACGGTTGCCATCCATCTGCCGTTTTTACCGGCAACTCTATGCCTGAACCAATGCCTCCATGAATGATTTATCATTGATTGATTGATTGGTCCAGTACAGTAGATAGCTATTATTTATTTATTTAATTAAAGTGTAGTCATTTAAACAAAATAAATTATCAAAAGCAATTTCACTCCATTTCCATTTCTTGTCGAGAATATAATAAGTAGATGTTCTTTCTATTTCAATAACTGTCGTTATCCTTTCAATTAGACATTATTTTTTTATTGGTTTTGGTTATACATAGGATTCCGTTGAAGGTCAGATTCATTCATGACTATGGAACCAATCAAAGAAGCATATTGGATGGAAAGGACATTTGAAATTAATGGATTTAAAATCAAAGGCCACAGTGACGTGCGAGTGCGGGGGTTCATAACGCACAGAATACAGAGCTGCGAAATGTCATCGATTAAACCATGATAAGATGGGATACTATGGAAACATACTCAATTATAAATCCACTCACTGTCTCAAACAATCGCAATCTCGGGGAAAAACTGCCCTGATTGTAATAATATAATGCAACATGGCTTCTTTAAAACTATATTGATTGATTTCTTCAACTGTTTGAATTATATATGTATTTTAAATACTAATTAAACGTGCATAGGACACCATGGAGCGGCAGCAGCAGCAGCAGCACACAGTATAACGCAACAAGTATCACCAAGATCTCCGGATAAACTATACAAAGGCTGTAGGCTACTCACCCGACAGAAGAAAGAGAAGGAAGGAACAGGTGATGAAAACGAAGACAAATGGATCTTTCATCTTGGCTTAAAGAATCCAAATGACAAATTCGAAACGAATCCGCTGGCTATCGTATACAGACAAATGCAGTGGCGTCGCGTAAAGCGCGTCAGCCACAAACAGGAGGAGAAAGGATGGGACAGTTCACATCTGGGGAGAGTGGGGGAAGACGAGAGAGAGAGAGAGAGAGAGAGAGAGAGAGAGAGAGAGAGAGAGGAGAGAGAGAGAGAGAGGAGATGAGA
>CM076966.1:27469343-27565511 GCA_039105355.1 Benthosema pterotum | reverse complement strand
ATTAAAAGGTCAATACAAAGAAATAAATGATATGGCAGCACACTGCCCATGTAGCCACCCGCTTGGAATACATTAATATGATACAGAGGGTTGTTTTATTTGAGGATAAAAGGACGTATAACATGAAATTCAACTTTGATTTCTTTTTTTTCATATCACATAGGAGCTGACTAAAATATTAAATAATCTGCATATTGGTGCCTCCACCACCTCAGGACAAGACATGACAAGACTGGTTATCAGAGTGGTGATTGAGGCTCAAATCATTAGAAATAACGTTGAGGGACATAGAATATGATTAAATGTTAGAAAAAAAATAGGAATTTATGTTATTTGCACTTAAAATAAAAGCTATAAAATATATAAAAGCATACAGCATGTTATAAATACTCACTACAAGTACAAGGAGATGGAACTGGTCTGGGTTTTCTATTGTTTGTCTTGGATGGAATGTTAACGGACACCAACTCAACCTCTTTCCTCTCTCCCTTCCACCCAGACGGTCACCTAGCGCGCTCTCTGCACCATCAGCCCTCCTCCTCCTGCCCCCACTCCCATGGAAACCCGCCTCCCCAGCCACCGCCCCAGCCCCCTCCACAGAGCGACTACGTCATCCCCCACCCCGTGCATCCCTTCCACGCGCCCCTGCCCTCCCACCCTGGGCGGCGGCGGGTCACGCCGTGCCCCCCGCCCCTCCCCGCCCCTGCCCGCCCATCACCTGTCCGGTGCCGGCGCCCCGCTGACGCAGCACCTGCCCGGCGCGGACCACCAGGCGCTGCCGCACCACATGCCGGCCCTGGGGGCCTCGGTGCAGCGGCTGCATCAGCACGAGATGCTGCAGAGGATGGAGGTGCAGCGGCGCCGGATGATGCAGCACCCCACGTGAGTACTGACATGACATGGCCCCAACGTGTTCAGCCTCACACTGGGTTCAAGCAAATGGCCCACTATGGAACCATAATCATAGATTTTATAGATTGTCATAGATTTTTCATAAATGTATTTGTTGCCGTATTAATTAGTGTGGTTGCAGTAGACAACCAGAATTTATATTTTACTCTTTTACTCTTTATTTTTCCCTCTACAATGTTTGACAACAGGCCTCTTATTGCACAGCACAAATGTGCTGCAAGGAATAACTAAAACTAAGGACAAATTCTAAAGTGGCGCAGATGCTTTCCAGTCTTAATGTGTTCACTGTGTGATGTGTTTCTCCTCTCCATTGCAGACGAGCTCATGAGCGCCCCCCTCCACACCCCCACAGAATGCACCCCAACTACGGCCACGGACACCACATCCATGTGCCTCAGACCATGTCGTCCCATCCTCGGCAGCCTGAGCAGAGGACAGCCTGGTCAGTACTTTAAACCGCGCTCCTGGCCTCCTCCTTTCAAAATCTAAACGTTTACAGATGAGTCTTTAAAAGCTAAGGTGACACAGATGTGTTCCACATCTTGATGCGTTTTTTTTTCCCTCCTTCTTCAACAGGGAGCTGGGCATCGACGCTGTGGCGCCGTACCCTTCAGGGCACCTGCACCCCCATTTGCCCCACTACCATCCTCCCCCAAGACTGCACCACTTCCCCATCCCCTTCATGGTGAGACTTTGTTTTGACTCTGTAGAAGGATCGTCATGTCTTCTTTGGAGGCATGTTGCAGGCCAAGACTTGCTCTCCATCCATCGCGCATCCAGGGCTTGAAGAGCATTTAATTTCGATTATTCTAGAGCATTTGATGTGGCCTAAGTGGCAGTATATTCGGAAGCATACTCGCTGACAGCGGGGACATTAAAACATTAACGTTTTACATATTGTAATGGTTGTTTAGGAATCAGTGTTGAGGGCATTTCACACAGGGAAAGATAAACATCGGCATTATCACAGCGATTCCACAGACGAGAAGGATTAAAATCAGACACAGATGTGTGCACGAAACAAGCTAAAATGAACGAGAGCTGTTTTATTACTCCCCGTCTGAAAGGCCCTTTACTGTCTGGGGGCAGCTTCATTAGGACTTCATGGTCATGCAAACATTTTCAGCCCCGCGATTGTATTTTTGCTTTAATCTATGCATATATTAGCATAAATTAGAAAGGAAGTAGTTTGTATTTGAAGTATGGCATTCGTTATGATGGCCTCCTATTTATACCATTGCTTATGGCTTGGTGAGTTGTATGAATAATGCATTGGCAATTAATTGAAGACTCATGGAGCATTTCGGGTTTGTACGTAACTTGACACATCCACAAGCCTTGAGACGGTCTGCATGCATACTTTTGACAGCATATGAGCACTGGTTCTGTATTCAGGGTTTGTTATAACATATGAACTAGAATTATGTATAGAGTGTCTACTATAATTACACCAGATTATGAACATTTTGAAGATAATTGACTAATGATTACTAATACATGCACAGATAATGTGACAATTTGCCAGATAATGTAATGTCAAAAATCACTGTATAAACTGTAACATTGCAATGCATTTTGTATAGATAGTTTTCAGCACTCTTTCTATCTCTCTCTCTCTCTTTCTCTCACATAAACACACACACAATGGAATCTTGCCCTTTAGTACTAATCAAATTAACCCTTGATCTGCACATGTCTATGCTTTAATAGGATTGTCTTCCTTTTCACTCTGGATCTACAGTATGTGAGAGATTCTGAAGGTTTTGAGATAGATAATGTCAGTGACTGTTCATTTAGTGTTATGACTATGTTCAAATCTGTGGCGTTTTTGTACGATTTACTAAGATGTCTCCAGAGGTCTTGGGCAGCATAATGATTATTATAAAGGCATCTGGAGAGATTTGTTAAATATGTTGTTTCTTGTAAAGTAATACATATTGGACGTAACATAACGCACACTGATGAGCAGTAATATGCGTGTGCAGGCTGGCACACGCGCGCTTCCTCTCATAACATGCAATGGAAAGGTTATTACTGCACCAAACTTTCAGATGCTGTTTTTCTCCCAGTGTGGATGAACAATGATTAGATTTTTTATTGAGATCTCTCGCCCTTGAAATATGTAATCCTTGGTTTCTGTTGTTTGAACAATAATAGCAATTCACAACAGTGGTCCTCAAAACCACACCTCCAGTTGCTGTCATAAGAACGCAGGGAGAGCTTATGATTATCACAGCAGCAGCGCCTGTTTGTGGCTGATTGCACGCGCACCTGCAGCCCATCAAGTACAATTGATGCTCCATCCCGCGATGGTGTTGCTCATGCGAAAAAAAAAAAAGTTCTTTACACTCTGGTGTTATTAAACAATGTGCACCAGAATGATTAAGTGACTGTAACGGTCATATAGTTTGGACTTGCAGGCATGTTCCCTCTACATTCTGGCTGAAAGTTGCCATTGCATTTGGAAGTGACAAATTAACATTCAAGTAGGGTGAGTAGAAATGATGGATTTGTATCCGACAGCCATGATATGCTCTCTTTGTCACCCTGAGATGGTCCCAATCTTTCCAGTGTGGAACGGTGGACACATTGACAGCTATCCATATCTACACATATTAACAACAACAAAAACGGGCAGCTGTGGCTCAGGAGGTAGAGCAGGTCGGCCAATGATCCGTGGGTCATTGGACGGTTCAAATCCTAGCTCCTTGGGCAAGACATTGAACCCAAAATTGCTCCCAATGTGCTGGTTGGTACCGCGCGCGTGTGTGCGTGTGTGCATGTGTGTGTGTGTGGTGTGCGTGTGCGCTGTGTGTGTGTGTGTGTGAGAATGTGCTATATAAATACACCTATGTACATTTACATTCAAATTGCACTTTAAGAAGGAAACGGGTATCTGGTGTCAGTAAGGATGACTCAGCTGAGTAATGTGTATACCTCCTGTATAACCACAGATTGTTACAGTATGACTTTGAGCTGCCAGTCATGCTGTCCTCTTGGACACTGTAATACATAAACAAATCAGAGCAGTGATGAAATTTAGAAAATGGAAGCTATTCTGTATAAGTCAACCGAATTTCAAAGGTCATTGTGTAGTCATGCTAGGACATATATTAATTAATATAAATGTATTTCCAATAGAGAAGTTTTAAACTTTGTATATCTTTTTCATATTTGTGCATGTCCTCTCACAGCACACTGGCATATCTGAAGTGACCTACCCACATATTCGGTACATCTCATCCAGAATGACTGGCTTTGGAAGAACCTATGAGGTAAGAGTCTAGTCAAAAGATGAAGGTGAACTAAAAATGGAATGCAGTTCACTTTTGTTCTGTATTGTGGTTAGCCAAACTGTGCATTGTGAACACAAACTGCTCCGGGTTCACTTTTGCACTGCATTTTGAGCATCTAGGCTTGCAGACGGGGGGGGGGGGGGGCTGGGCTGTAGATGGGGCTGTAGTAGAGTCCTTCACGGGTCCATTTTCAAGGAACGGCCCGGTTCAGACCCGGACGTAATCGGAGCCGCTCCGCTTTGACCCGCTGCTATAATTAACATGACGGCTCCGAAACCGTTGAATGCCGGGATGATTTAACCGGCTCCGAGACGAGCCGGTGCTATAATTAACATGACGGCTCCGAACCGTTGAACGCCCGGGATGATTTAACCGGCTCCGAGACGAGCCCGGTGCTATTATTGAAATCATGGGTCCGAACCGTAAATGTCCGAGTACCCGAAATGTCCGAACGCTTTAATGAGTTCTACTAGTATATTATGAATAAGACGGAAGCTTACTGTTAGTTGTACATGTTTGAACACCATGCTGAACACGGACTCGACTCACAGCATAGAAAATAAATCCACGTCGTCTTTAGATGTTGAATCCCAGTAGTAGCTGTACGTTTCTTCTTAGCCATCCACCATTGTGTGTGAATAAAAATAATAATCCATAGTCAACTATTATAACTGCCGTCTCGTGATGGTAGATCACACAATTCATATCTCCGTTGTGGAAGAGTAGTTTCTTTTTTGTTCTTGTGGTCTCTGTCGCACCAGCAGCAGACCATAGTCTTTATTGCTTATCTTAATAATTATATTATTATCACGATAGTTAAGTTGTTGCCGGTCTTCGTGTGTGTGTGTGTGTGTGTGGGAGGGTGTGGGGGGGGGGGTGTTGTTGTTGTGATGATGACGTATGCAGTAACTTCCTGCTATGCTAAAGTCACGTGACTCAATGCTCGCCTTCACTGGCCGGAGGAGAACAAGGGGGGGATGACGACGAGGGTGATTGACAGCTGTGGCGGCCAATCCCCGGGTTTTGGGTGTAACCCGAGGTCCGAGACGCCCCGGAACCGGCCTGATTGTACCCGGGACATGCAGGGGACATGCAGGAACCGGCCTGAACGAACCCGCGACATCGCGGAAACCGGCCCGTTTGTGCCCGGATGTCATTTCTTGTAAACGGAACCGGAACCGGCCACGGGCCGGGTCGGTGCTCGGGCTTTATCGGGTCTCGGGCTAACCCGAAGTACTCTAGGCTGTAGACAGGGTTGGCACAGGCTGAAAATGGACAATGTTATGAACAGAAAGAGAACTGAGAATCATCAAAGCTGAAGTTGGCCAAAAATAGAATGGAGCCCTCTTTCAAACAAACCGACAATGTGAGAATGCTGTCCCTTTTCTGTCGATCCACTTCTTGGTAGACTTGAATGGGACTCAATTTGATCCCTTTAAAAGGTTCCATATGGGACAATGCCTTTTATTGGTTTCATTTAAAAGGGGAGTTTCACATACAGATGTGCAAAGACTCTTATATTGGCACATGTTATACTAAACTCGTTTAACTGAGTGTGGAAGAGAAAAAGAGAAACTGTACCAAATAGATGACTATTGACTTTCATCTGTGCCTTTGCTAGCCACGGAATTGCAAAGGTTTTGACTTGTGCCTTTAGTCTGGAGGAACTCTTGTTTTCTTCATTGGGTGGTCTTGCATATTCTCGTCCTGCACAAAGCCAATGCACAGCTGCATTGTCTTTGTGCAGGACGTGCGACATTTCTTTCTCTGCACAACAAAAGCAAGGTGAGAGGGAGCTGAGCTCACGGCTGTTTGCTTTGTTTATCTCCTTTCATTATTCAGGATCTTCTGCATTTAGAGGAGAGATTGGGAACTGTGAATCGAGGGGCCTCTCAGGGAACCATAGAGAGGTGCACTTATCCACACAAGTACAAGAAGGTAAGAGCACGTCTGTGTTGCATGTGGAGTGGATAGTTAATTGATTGCATAGATGAATTATATGGCCATTGCATTTTATGGAGCTTTGCTGATAATGAATAATATATTTTTTGCATGTCTGTTAGTTGCTCTGGGACAGAGTGCACAGTGGACCTTTTGTGCTCGTTTCAAAAGACTGATGATGTTACCAGCATTTAATGACAATTTTAGGGAAAGGTTCCATAGTTTTCCAAGTGTATCTAAATAAGCAATCTAACACCCTGCTGCCCAATACAGAAGGTGTTGGAGACTGAGAGAGACATTGACGAACAGTTAACCCCCGAAGCATGGGCATCTATTGGAAAAAATATGCACGCAACCACAGAATCGGTGAGAAATAAATGAGAAAATTCAATTTGGAAACATGTCTCTGCTCTACATATACAGTAGATGTTAGTTAGACTTGGGGGCCAGGGAATTCGGCTCTAATAGTGTAACATTTACCTCCTAATCCTTTAGAGATGACAGACGGAAACTTGTTCTGTTGCCAGGACAAAATGATCCATTCTCTCTGTCCATAAAGGAATATTCAACATGTTCATGTTCAATTGTGTGTTTTAGACATTTGTAACCCCACTTTTATAGACCACATTGTGTATCCATTCAAACATAGTGTTCTACTCAACACATATGAACATATATATACAGGTATATATGTATTATATGTTCTATAATTATTCCCCCCCATTAAGTAATGAGTGCTATGAGCAACAAATGAGACTGCTGACTAAGGCTAAAGCCGTGCGATCGCTGTGCCTGAAACACTCCATTTCTCCCGTCTTTTTCCGATGTGCAGAGAAAGCTTGGTAAGGAGGAGGAAGACGAGGGGGCAGATGAAGATACAGAGGAGAAATGTACCATCTGTCTGTCCATACTGGAGGAAGGAGAGGACGTCAGGTAAACCCAATGCTTCTCAAACCTCTTTGTTTCATTTTGCTTTCCCCCGATAGTGTACGAATGGACTTAATGGACACTTGTTACGTGTCACTTCAGTTCAGTTGTACACTCTCAGGTTCACAGAATGTTTTAAGGATCCATTTTTTTCATTTCTGTGTTCCTATTATTGCTATCAATTGTTTTGCTGTTGGACACTATGGAAATCCCTAAAGGACTACCGAGAGTGAAGGGGGTCTCCCTGGGGCATTTGCATGTTTTTCACTTGCCATTGTTGTGTCCATGTGTGTTCAATTAACACATTTGGTGAATGCAGTCATGCTTGTATGGGAGGCATGGCTGCTTTCTCACACTGACAGTTTGTATATAAAAAAGAAATATAGAAAGTCTGGTAGAAAAGCTCGGCAGAATGTTTGAAAAGAAAGAAAACAGTTCCCCAGTGCCTAAAATTGACTGTCCTCAAGGGAGAGCTTTTAATATCCAACATTCTTAAGGGTTTCTG
The DNA here is from genome assembly GCA_039105355.1 of Benthosema pterotum. Taxonomy (NCBI): domain Eukaryota; kingdom Metazoa; phylum Chordata; class Actinopteri; order Myctophiformes; family Myctophidae; genus Benthosema; species Benthosema pterotum. Next base: position 27,557,930 of record CM076966.1, on the reverse strand, counting down.
CCAATCCCCTTCACATTGTGAACAAACATATTGTCTGGTTCTGAACGATAAAGCCTTGAAGCGTCATTTGGCTAGTTTGTGTCTACGAACTAAATATTTGCAGTGCAATTCACCCCCTCCCCCAGACAAAATGATCCAGTACACTGTGTCTTTCTGACATGTTAAAAAGTGCTTTATTAATATTTATATATTTGACCTGAACAACACAAGACATATAAGGATTATTTGTGATCATGATAACTGTAACCTGGAAATGTGCTGATTTGAGATTCAGCACCACAATATTACTTAAAGGTTTTCTCTTAACTTTGGACTGGCTCATCATCTGGAACATCTGATAGGCCTCCTAGAGCAGTTGGATCAATATCATTACAAGATTTAAAAACAAAAACTGCAATAACCTTGAAATCATCTGTTAAACATTTAGACAACCAGTGGATTAACTTCCAAATATATGTAGAATACATGGTGTGCTTCCCTGAGTTTTGAAATAGCTCTATATTTTGGCAGAGTGGTGAGAAGGGCTGTGTAGTAATCTTAGCCTGTTAAAGCAAACATTTTGTGTTTAACACAAAATGCAATCCAAAATGAACTAAACATCATTTGAACCAGTATATGAATACAATATGACTAGTATATCGTCTTGTCAGGTGGAAAACTCATATATTCTAAACAGTTACTTTTCAGGATTAAAGAAATGCAGAACTCTTACTTCTGATGCTTCTGTGTTAGCCTACTATGACCAAGTTAAGCCAGTAGGGCAGAACTCTTTTACATATACAAGAGGCTTCTGGACTCTTAACAAGAACATCTTCATGAAACTTAAGGATCTGCAGAATTTAACTGATTGGCCACCAACACTGCCATCTGGTGGCTGAATTTATACTCTCTTTAATGAGTGTACTAGGCAACCTCCCATGTTTGCATAATATCATGTTTAAGTGGTTAACAGTTTTGTTTTACTCCTCTCTCCCCCGGCCATTACGCCACACCAGACGCCTACCATGTATGCATCTCTTCCATCAGCTGTGTGTGGACCAGTGGCTCCTCACCAATAAGAAGTGCCCCATCTGCAGAGTGGACATTGAGGCGCAGTTGTCTGCTGAAAGTTGATGCTGTTTTTTTTCTAACAACCCTTTTTGTTTCAATTTTCTTTGTCGTTTATCATCTTAATTTTTTCTCCAGTACTGCAGTCAACCAAAGATGGCATGAATTACCTGCTCAGCTCTAATAAGTTTATGAAAAATAAAAAAAAATAAAAAAGAGAAAAAAATAAACAAGCAAAAAAAAAAAAAAACACCTGACAAAAAAGCACCAAGCCTAGAGTGCCAGCTATCACATAGTACAACTGCTAGAATTCTCCATTAAAGGGGCACGTCACTTGACATAGAAAGAAAAATATTTCAAATATTATGCTTTCCCTCTTACTGGGGTCCACGTCTATCCATCCACATTGTTTTGGTGTTATTTGAAGAGATTCCAGCCATCACCCAAATAAAAAATGCAATGCGTTGGCATTTTGTTTTTTTCTACTCAAAGTTGAAAACATCCATCAGAAATCATGAGCCACAGAACTTGTTTTGGACACTTTCATTCAGATGTGTGTTGTGCTGAATTATGCTCACCAACAGTCTTATTGACTTAAAAGCTTAAATCGTTTAATGAATAAAGTTATTTTAACGAATCTGTACGTTAGAGAATGCTGTTTTTATGAGAGTGTCAAATTAGAGTTTTTGACAGATGCATCGATTGTGCAATGCTCAATTGGACTGGAGACTACATTTGACGCTGCAATTCATTGCTGTTTGCTTTAAAATTGCATTGTTCTGTAAACTGGTAGTCCATTAGCCTGCTGTAAATGATGAAGCACAATGACATTAACACAAATCATTCATGTCACCTAGTCGTTTCTAATCATCAATATTCAAATGCACACATCACATAAAGGTTGTGCGTTTTAATCTCACACTGACAGGTAAAACTGATTTTTAATGGGTCCCTTTCCTGAGAATTAACGAGAATTTTATGTTAATTGTAACTATAACTTTATTTGTTTTATGGATATAAGATGACCTCAAACAAAGTTTGATTATTCTAACAAGCACCCCAAAACCAATGTGATCATTTCATTCAAAATCATGTGGACAAATGCTTAATATAGAATCATAGGATATAATCCCTCTACCATATAATCATAGCACAGTACATGTTGAAAATCATTTAAGTAGCACACCTACAATAGTGATCTCCTACTCTCTGGAGAAAATGAAGCCCTTGTGAGGACAGTGAATGGGTGACAAAGTCCAATTTTGAAGAAGTTGTAGTTGGCACACCAGACTGGACGTTAGATACAGCTGTCATCTATGTTGTAGTTGGAAGGACATCACTGCAAATACCTTTACATCAGCAGAGGGCACAGTCGAAATAAAGGGATTTCTGCTTTATCTCCAAACCTCAACAAATCACGCCAAAACTATCTGGATGTATTAAATGGCACTCAGGGGGGAAACATGTTTTTGTTTTGTATTTTGAGTGAAATGCTTCTTTTAAGGATTTAAAATTTTTATTGTATTTATGAAGCTTTTATGTAGCTTTTGATTGTTTCCTCAAGTGTCATTTTCTTTGGTTTTGTTTTATGCATGTTTCCTTGCAATGCATTTCTTTGCACATATAACGTGGGCTTAACACGGCCTAACAACTTGCAGGTGAGGATTGCTGCTCTGGTAAAGAAGCATTTCTGTAAACCTAATGCCTTGCTTTACTGGAATAGAATGTCAACCTCCATTAAAAAAAAAACAAAAAAAAAAGAAAAAAAAAAACATTGCAGGATTCATCTTACCAATCATTGTATTGATTAGTTTATGTTTAGAAGATGTGGATTGTTAGTGAAAGATGTTTTTTAAGTAAATCAAAACATTCCTGATTAGGAAAAAAATAACCATGTCAACAGATCAGCTGCTGTATTAGTGCACACACACCCAGTATTTCTAGAGTGGAAATAAACTCCAATGTTCACCTCACTCACCAGAATATGCACATGCTTTGCTATACCATGACACCTGTCTCTCCCCCTGCTTCCCCCCGCACCTTCATTTCAACTCAACACCATTAGCAAGTTTTATCTAATGTATTCTAGAGAAGAACAAACTGAATGTCACAATGTTCTTTTTCAACTGGATTGATTGTCGGGGGTTCTGCTGAGAAGGTTCTAGTCCGTTTGGTTGGGTGGGAGCATCCCTGCAGATGGGCCAGAGAGATGCTTCCGACTGCCTGGTGAAAATGTGTCAAATGGAAAACTGAGTGGCATTGACTTTATTCCCCCCCCCCCCCTTCTAGCTGTGTTTCTTTCAGAGGGAAATACAAAAAGCTCAGTTTGAGGCAATGGTTTGCTGTTTATTCTCATTAGATCATCTGTTAATTCACGCTCTCCTTTTGTCTCTGTTTATAATTATGCAGCAGTCTCCATTTTTTTGCTGCTGGAGAAGAGATAACACTAATATTATTGACTAACTCACTTGCATATACTTGCACAAGAGAGAAAAGATAGGAGTGCAACAGTGAATATGACCGTGCGCTGAGGCCATGTATTTCCACTCTGAATATTAAAAAGAAAGAAAAAAAATAGACTAACATTATGAATGGAGTGTTGGAATGCTGTACTTAAAGCAGGTATCCATGCATTCGTTGACTTAATGGCACCAGGATCATATTCTGTGGGATTTATATTAGTTTAAAAAATAATATTAATAAACTTGGATAACTCTTTCTTGAGTCCTTTCCTTGGTGTCCTTTTTGGAAATGACACATTAACCTGCATGTGCACGGCGAGATGAGCTTTGTCAAGCATTGTGTTTACAAAATTACAACATTACATTTTTCGTAACATTTTTGTGTATAATTACTTGTGTGAGCGGAGCGGGCATAATAAGGCGTTCGGTGCGTGGTGTACCCTAGTCGGTCCCTCGGGGAACTCCGATTGGCCGGTTTAGGTGATGATGTAATGTGATGTAAGTAAAAAAAGGCCTTTATAACTAATGTCATTAGTATTAGCCCGCTCTGTTCACGCACGAGTAGGCCATGGCCTTCTTGTGTGCAACGTTCAAGTTTGCTGGTCAGAGGTACTTCATACCAAAATAATGACATTTCATTATACTGTACTTTGTATGGTGATTTTAGGCTCCCCCAACAGGGACCCTTGGACCCTGGCTCTGTAACTCTGGAGTGTTAAAATCAAACCAAATGGTTTGATTAAATGTCCATTAAATGGAGCCGTCCATTTGGTTTAATTTTAACATACATTTTAACACAATATAATTTAGAGTGTCAAATGTAACCAAATTTTGGTTACATTTTACACTCTAAATTATATTTAAACATCCGAATTACGTAATTTTCAAGAGTCACAACTAGAAATGTAGAATGATTTTTTGTTATGTTGACCAATATTTTACCAGTTCTCTTTTCTAATTGTGGACAAAAAATCCTTAGTTTTGGTTGCAAGAGACTGAGAATACTGGGCCCTGATTTGAAAATGATTGAAAACCACTGCTTTAGAATATAAGCAGCTAAATATGCAAAATAGGTACATGCTTTTCTAGTCACTATGTGATTCATTTAAATGTTTTGGAACAAACAATCAGTAGGTCTGTGTGTTTCATGTCAATCTCAATCTGGTAATTTTTTCTTTGTTTTGGTCACCGGGGAGGCAGGTGCCTCCCTGGCACTCTCCTAAAATGAATGGGGTTTTAGTTTATGTACTATAAAGATCAAAATTATTTCCCTGACCTGCTTACACACATGGATGTAAAAGGCTTTCTCTCATGTGGATGCGTGCAAGGTGTGACTTTAGGTGACCGGCGCGTATGAACTACAGTATTTGCAGTGGTAGTGTGGTAGTGGAGTTTCTCCCCCGTGTGTTTCTCACGCAGGTGTACTTTCAGGATATCTATACAACTGAAACTTGTGTCACAAAGTCGACAGTATTAAGGTCCATGGCCTACTTGTTCGCTCCACTCACGTACGCTCGCCCCGATGTCATCAGAGACACAACCTGATCTGGCCTGGTTTTGTTTTTTTTGGGTCAAATACTTGGTCTATTTGGTTGTGTAATACATATTTTAGGATTTTTTATAGGATTTAAACGGAGCTGAGGGAACATAGGCATGATGACCCCTGGTTGTTATATAAGCACTTTTCTGTTCTGTGTGGGTTTTGGAGATAAAGGGAGAGGGTCTGGCTCACACATTCCATCAAGGCCAGAATTACTTGCAACATAGCAGAGAAGAGTCAAACTCATTACCTGTCCTATTGAACTCAAGACTATAAGATGTCAGCCAGTCACATCTCAGGCAGTGACACCTCAAATGTCGACTAACCGACGATGAACTATTTCAGGGTTTGGAAAAAGAGCTCTTCAGCTGCGTTAGAGAGAGGTCTACCAGTACCAGCAAGCAATGCTGCAGCCTGTGATAAGGCTATACAGAATAGGTGTTAATGCACAATAGCACTGTTTTTATGTCACTTGACAGTTTTCCTGTATCTTTAATTGTGAATGCAGTGAGCCATGTGGGACATGTCCAAATCAATAGAATAATGCTTCCATCCACAGTGACAGTGAAAACATTTTTGGGCCCGTTGAGAACTGGGCCCCTGTTGCCATGGGGTTAAGTCAACTGTTTGTTCTGGTTATGCAGGCATGAGGCCCCTGGAACCGATAAGGTTCCAGTTGAAATGTAGGGAGAGAGCAGTCGACTCGGTACAGACAGGTACCACCCTCACATTAACATCACATATATGTACTGACAGATATGTGATGTTACTTATTGTTTCCATCCATTCAAAGTGTCTAGAGAATACATGCTTTCGTTCAACAATGTTTGTACAAAATATTTTCACTGCATATTATTTGGTTTGTATTTCAATGATGTGACACATACAATTATGTATACAACCCATACTTTATTGTGATAAAGTATGACATTTTGGTATAAGGGCTTGGGTGTTCCTACAAGCATGACACATTGTGTGCCTGCTTGTAGATCTATAAATGTGTTTTGTAACAGATTTCAACACAGAAAGTCTGTTGAATGTACAAACTGTCTGATGGTCCCTGCACCTGCATTGAGAACAGTGTGCAGTACAGCAAAGCACAGATGTTTGGGTAGAATCATAAAGGCAATAGGGCTATGAACCATAGCTAGAAATACTATACTAGTATGCGCAATTATTTACAGGAAAAGAAAATTTGATAAACTACAGCATTCTAACATAGAAAGTACACCAGGCCCATGCAAACTTGGTTTTGGTACAAAGTGGACTTTAGTCTACTGGACTTTAATCTAGCAGTACCATTCCGGCCCCACTTAAAGAGGTATTTCACTATAACAGATTCATTCGATATTTAGATTAATTTGATAAGACATGGCACTTTCCGATAAAGATCCATTGTAACGTAAACCTACTGTATTTTAATCATGTTCTATGTTCTAGTGACTAATATTGTGCTTCTAACGTGTATGTGGGCTGTGTTTTATCACTTGTATTGTTTTAGTATTTTAAATAATATGAATGAAATAAAATATAAATGAAAACAAGAGAAAATAAAAAAGTGATTCAACATGCACAAAAACAGAGGCCGGGGTAAACCTACTCCCCCTGCTGGCCGGCTTCAAAGCTGCAATAGGAGCACCCTGACACTGACTGGGATGGAGCAGAATTAGGGAAGTAGCCAAGTTCTTTCAAGTGGCATGTATGCATAAAGCCCACTTATTGTGGTTGTTCATTTTTTTGTTCATAAATAAAATCGTTGATATTTCTGATCTACATATGGTGATACTTGGCTACTTACCTTAGATGTTAGTGACAAGTCTTTACACCAATATAGCCCATAATGCTAGTGGATGCCATCTAGACCAGCATTATGCCCTCTGCGGCCTTTATGCTCAGTGCAGCTATACTTTCAAGGCTGCCTTTTTCCACTCATCCGCATACAAGCAAGAAAAATATATTTATTCAAAAATAATGACGAATGGTGCATGTGCACCAAGGCCCACCCAAAAGTGAAATATCACTTTAAATATGGGAGAAAAAGCAAGCTCAAGAAAGAGTTAATGTATAATCCTCTCATGTGTACTTACAGTACTCGCCTGGAGCTTAGAGCTACAGTTCACATTCAAACATTCCAAAAAAGGGGTTTCACACCGATCTCTAAGAAATAAGTGTGACTTCTTGAAGCCAAACAGGTATGTTGACATTCAAGCTCATTGATAAATGCAATGTTATGTTACCAAATTTACTTTAATATAATTAATTATAATTAAACACTGGAATAAACAAAACAATTCAAACATACATGTGGGTTGTTGTAACCTGTTTTGATTTATTTTTTTCAGCTTAAAGATGAAAGTATTCATTGGTAGCCTGGGCTCATATCTTTTACTGGCAGTTCTGTTTCTGCCATGGAGACTATGTCAAGGAGGCAAGATTCTCCTTGTTCCTATGGAAGGAAGCCACTGGGTGAACATGAACATCTTCATCAAAGCTCTTCACTCCCAAGGACACTATATTACGGTGGTACGGTCCACAAGGAGCTGGTACATCAAAGAGAGTTCTCCATATTACAACACGATCACCATTCCTGTCAATGAAGGTTTTGACCCCGAATTTGTTAATCCAATCCTTACGAATCTAATAACTATTGAGAGGGGAGAGGGCTCATTGTTAAACTTTCTAAATTTGCAGGCGGAGATGTTTAATGCAATGTTTAACAACCATAGAATGGTGTGCAAAATGGCCACTACCATGTTAGGAGACACTGATTTAATGACTAACCTTAACAAGACTAAGTATGACATGGTTCTCACTGACCCGGCATGGGGTGCAGGTATAATACTGGCACATTACCTTAAGCTACCATTAGTTTATAATGTCCGTTGGATAACTAGTGGTGAAGGACTTCTAGCCATTGCACCCTCACCTTTATCATATGTTCCAATGACCTACTCAGGACTATCAGACAAAATGACATTCATTGAGAGAGTGAAAAATGTATTTTTCTATTTTCTTTGGCAAGTTCAGGATATGTTCTTAATTCGGCCTCAATATCAATCAGTCTGCAATGAATTCTTTGGCCCAGGGGTTGACTTTACAGAGTTATTACAGGGAGCTGACCTGTGGCTGATGAGAGTTGACTTTGTGTTTGAGTTCCCTCGCCCCACCATGCCTAATGTCGTCTATATGGGTGGATTCCAGTGTAAACCTTCTAAACCACTTCCTCAAGAACTGGAAGACTTTGTCCAGAGTTCTGGGCATCATGGAGTCGTCATTATGTCTTTGGGGACTATGGTTGGAGAACTTCCCCATGATCTAGCAGATGAGATAGCTGCAGCTTTTGCCCAACTACCCCAGAAAGTCATCTGGAAGTATAAAGGTGACCGACCAGCTACTCTTGGTAACAACACTTTACTGGTTGACTGGATTCCACAGAATGATCTTTTAGGACACCCAAAGATAAAGCTATTTGTGGCTCATGGAGGTACAAATGGAGTTCAAGAGGCCATATATCACGGAGTCCCTATTCTTGGTCTACCTTTATTTTTTGACCAACATGACAACCTCCGGCGACTCCAAGAAAGAGGAGCAGCTAAGGTTCTAACTATGTCTAGAGTGGACAAAAATAACAACTTCTTTGAAGCATTACAGGAGCTTCTCCATGATTCTTCCTACATGATGAACATGCAGAGACTCTCCAGGCTGCACAGAGACACACCAATGAAGCCGCTGGACAGTGCCATCTTCTGGATAGAGTTTGTTATGAGACACAAAGGAGCTGCTCACCTCCGCACTGACTCCTATAAAATGCCCTGGTACTCTTACCACTCTGTTGATGTGGTTGTGACTCTGCTGGCAGTTGTTACAGTGGGTACTTCTCTCCTCATTGCAAGTGTCCAATATCTCTGTGTTAAGAAGTGCTTAAAAGGAAAAGTGAAAATTGAATGATTATGAAAATTATATTTTCTCAATAATAATAACAATATAGTACATCATACAGTAAAGCTATGTAAATGGCTATTAGTATTATTTTCTGAATAGTTTGGATTTGGATTGAGAATAAAGTTAAGATCCATAGTATTCTTTGTAGAGTGAAATGTAAATAAAACATACCATTTTGTGATTTATAAGAATGAGATATATATATATATATATATATATATATATATATATATATATATATATATATATATATATATATATATATATATATATATATATATATATATATATATATAAATAATCCATACAAACATCTTTGTGTAATTTGCATATTATATATTATATTATATGACATACAAAACAGATATAAGATCCATAGTATTTTTTTTGTAAAGTGGCTTATATGAAAAGTGCCACTTTCAAGAGTTTGCATATACCAACTTTTCCATATTTCTCTACGTACATGTTTCTCTTGTGTTTGCTGTTTTATAATAACAGACTTGAACTGCCTGCATTGTGGGGTCAGTAGTTGCTGGTGTTTATTGCCTTTTCTTGCACAAGGACCAAGTCCTTCCAGTAGCCATAGTTTTAGATCAAAACCTTGAGATCTTTTTGTAATCCATCTCAATATGTCACATTCAGAATCTTTACTCTCTTTACTCTGGACTATGATTCTCATAAGCAAGTGGTTTGTGTTTGACCTCTGGGTTCTCTAGAAGATTAAAACCTGGCATAAGGTGTCAGATAATGGTGAAAAATGCTTTGTATTTTCAACATCCATCTGCACTGATATATAATTATTTGACAAATCTTTTTTCTTTAGGAATAGTACCAGCATCGGACTGCACTTGATAGGCCTATAATAAGTAGAGTGAATGGTCCTGCCCTAAGCCATCTTATCTCTTAAGACATGCACGTGCGCTGTCTCTACAACATAATCATGTAAATCACACATTCTGTACTGTGTGGGTGGACTAAAAGGTGAACATTCAGCAACAATGGGTAAAAGGTGAACATATGGAGAAAGCAGGTGAACATTTTGTGTTAAATGATTTTGAGAATAGACTGTAAAAATCATGAAAGTAATGGAGCATGTCGAGGGGACTTTATAGAGCCTGGTGAAGAGCACAAATTATAAACATCATACTATTCTCTTAATGGGTGCAAAATACGTTGGAAATTGAGTCCAGAACAGTGTACAAGTTTTCTGTTTGTTTGTTTTTTTGTTGGTAGGCTGGCCTACTAGTAGTTGTAGTAGGCTATAAGGCTACTGTTCTTTGTCTCCGGCACCTGCTGCATTTTGAGAATTGGAAGTGCATGATCTTTCCTGCTTATATTAGCCTGGGAGCCAAAATAATGAATGTAGTGAATCGATACATTAATGCCACTTTGACCAACTTCATCTGCTAAAATCCCAAGACATTCCAGATGAAATTCCAAGACATGTTGTTAACTTGAAGGACTATCATAGTATTTTCTATGATGAAAAGAACTATAGATAATGACTGGTGAAAAGAACTTACTATACAGAGTATCTATCAGATGTAACATTATGGAGTGTTGGACCTTATTATATCATAATTGGTTCACATCATAGTATAATATTAATAATAACAATAATGATATTGTTGCACCTTTTTGCAATCCAGCTCAAAGTGCGTTACGGGTCAACGACACAGTAAAGAAAAATAACAAGTAATAATAAAACTAAAACATAGAATCTTGTGTACTACATTTTATGTATAAGTGTCAATGAACCTGAGAGAACCACTGACAAAAAGCTTGGTGGCAATGGTGGGCCAAGTTACTTCATGCGGTCAGCCTCTTCTAAGGCAGAGCCATCTACTTTTATTGAAAAGGGACAGCTTTCCAATGAAACAACTTTTACGGAATGCATTGGAATTGGAACTACGTGACCAGGCTGTCATCTGCTCCTTCAATGTCGTAACTCTGTCTTACGCAATGGGCCAAGATCATAGGCCAAGATCTGCTACTGGGTTGGACAGGAAGTGGGAAGAGGAGCAGTGTTTGTTTTTTTTATTTCATTCTGAGAGAGACAAGTCGACTCAAGAGGACAAACAAGGACATGAACTTGAAGTGTTATAAGTGTTCAAATCTATAGTCGCATTTGAAAGTTATCCGAGCCACAAAGATTGTCAGTGTGCTATGCTATTGCATTGTGATAGTATTGTCTAATACGGTAGCTATTTCTAAGCCAACAGTGGCAAAGCTGAAACAGACAAGTTGAGATTCCCAGTGTGTTCACTAAAGTGTGAGTGGACTCACTGTGGAGGTGGAGGTCTTCGCGTGGAGGACTGGAGATCACTGGACGACTTTTTTTTTTACACCAGTAAGTTGTGACTATGAGATAAGACTAGCAATGTAGTGTAGCCGTTTTCGCGACTCCCCACGGTGGTCCGCGAAAGGGGTAACTGGAAAGGTCGGGCCGACGCAAAGTCGGACCCTGAGTATAGACAGAGACACAGAGTTACGCTGTCGCAAACCCTGATCACTAAATGGGATCATTCCTATGGCGGCGGCTCTCCTACCTAGACTTCATTGTCTTTATTCTAGATTGTTTTGTAATAATATATGATATAGAGCAAAAACATCAGGCAACAGCGTGTTGTTCATAAATCCCTTACGTCATTTTGTACAGCATGCTGCATACACATTAACAACCCAGCTTTGATACATCATTTACAATGTTTCATACTAGCCTACTAGTAAACCTACAGCCTACATTACAGAGACTTTAGTTGTCACTGTGCTTCTAAAGGAAGATTCCTATAAGAATCATGTTGGATTCCTTTTGGATTTGTTCCAAAATCTGATAGGAATTTTCTATTGGAATGGATTTTTGACTAGGGAGTGAATCAGGCAAAACAGTGAGGATATGAATCAGGGGCGTAATCTTGTGTCCGCTGTCTTGTAGAATCTTCATCACATCACAGACGGTGCTGGCTCTTAACACAGATTTGAAATCAACTAAAAGCATGGAGTAAGAGTGTAATTGAGTGTAAAAGGGTCTTGAGCAGTGGGGGTTTGTTCCAAACTGTTGGCTTGTACTTGTAGTACAGTCATAGTGTTAAACTATTTATTTTAATATTTTTTGTATCAAAACATTTCCCAAAATGTTTACTGTAGATGCAATTATGTTAAATAACAGTTCCACTCAAAACAAAGCTGGTGGTTGTAAATATGCTTTGTCTTATTTCCTCTTCATTTTCTTTTAGAGTGAAGAAATGCATTTCCCCCTGACCTGGATTGGTGTCCTTTTCCTCTGTTCTGCCTTTGCTCACGGTGGTAAAGTTCTTGTTTTTCCTTTTGAGGGCAGTCACTGGGTGAACATGAAGGTCATAATTGAGGAGCTGCATGCAAGGGGTCACCAGGTTTCAGTCGTGCGACCAAAGGACAGCTGGGAAATTAAGGAAACCTCACCGTTCTACACTTCAATCACAATTGACATTGAAGGTGTATATGATGAGAGCTTTGCCAAGACATTCATATCTAGCCTTTTAAAAATCCTGAGGCAAAAATCTACCTGGGCCCAATTCCAGCTACAAAAGGAATACACACAAAAGGCTATAGAAATGCATCAGACCAATTGTAAAATACTTGAATTCATGTTTGCAGATAATGATCTGATGCAATCTCTTCAGGATGCCAAATATGACCTGGTCCTGACTGATCCTGTGATGCCAAGTGGCACTATATTTGCTCACTACCTTAGTTTACCACTAGTCTTCAATGTGAGATGGACCAGCCACGGCGAAGGACTTTCAAAGATTGCACCTTCTCCTCTTTCTTATGTTCCGCAGACAGGGGCACAGCTTTCAGACAAAATGAACTTCATGGAAAGAATAGTCAATATATTGATTTTTGCCGTTAGTGAATTATCAATTAGATATTATATTACTCCACATTATGATGGTCTGTTGGGAAAATACTTGGGTCCCGATGTAGACTACGTTTCCCTGTTTCAAGCAGCAGATCTGTGGCTGTTGAGAGTTGACCTTGTGTTTGAGTTCCCTCGCCCCACCATGCCTAACGTTGTCTATATGGGCGGGTTCCAGTGTAAACCTGCTAAACCACTTCCTCAAGACCTGGAAGACTTTGTCCAGAGTTCTGGGGAACATGGAGTCGTCATTATGTCTTTGGGGACTCTTGTTGGAGCACTTCCCCATGACCTAGCAGATGAGATAGCTGCAGCTTTTGCCCAACTACCTCAGAAAGTCATCTGGAAGTATAAAGGTGACCGGCCAGCTACTCTTGGTAACAACACTTTACTGGTTGACTGGATGCCACAGAATGACCTGTTGGGACATGAAAAGACCAAAGTGTTTATATCACATGGGGGAACAAATGGTGTTTATGAAGCCATCTACCATGGAGTTCCTATTATAGGACTTCCATTGGTTTTTGATCAAAATGATAACCTCCTTAGAATGGAAATACAGGGTGCAGCAAAGATAATTAACATTTTTACTATGACCAAAGACGTATTACTCAAAGGCATTGAGGAGGTTCTCCATGATCCTTCCTACATGATGAACATGCAGAGACTGTCCAGGCTGCACAGAGACACACCAATGAAGCCACTGGACAGTGCCATCTTCTGGATAGAGTTTGTTATGAGACACAAAGGAGCTGCTCACCTCCGCACTGACTCCTACAAAATGCCCTGGTACTCTTACCACTCTGTTGATGTGATTGTGACTTTGCTGGCAGCTGTTGCAGTGATTACTTCTCTCCTCATTGCATGTGTCCAATATTTCTGCGTTAGGAAATGCTATAAAAGAAAAATTAAAAATGAATGATGGTGAAATACTATTCTCTCTCTCTCTCCTCCTGCATAGCCAGCTCTCATTCAAAACACATTTCAGCTGTCATCCTATCCTGTAGGTTCACACTCCATAACATTAAACAAATTGATGTATTTCCTGGACTATAAGGCGCACTTAAAAGCCTATAATTTTCTCAAAAAAGTGAACCTTATAATCCAGAGCACCTTTTATACAGTATGTGGATCGTTTGACGGCACTAGCTTCTATTCTTTGTTGACTGCAGTAACTTCTCTTCTGTGCGCCTTACAATCCAGTGTGCCTTATTATATGAAAACAGTTCTAAAATAGGCCACTCATTGAAGGTGCGCCTTATAATCTGGTGTGCCTTATAGTGCGGAAAATACGGCAGACCCTTCATCACCCAAAGTCAGCCCAGTTCCTTATCCAGACAATGGAGTACTGGAACTCCCTCCTTACTGGTCTACTGGCATGTGTACTTCCAGATTCAAAATTCTGCAGCCTGCTTGGTCTAACAAGCCAAATTTCTCACATGTCACTCCCTTTCTTTGCTACCTCCATTGTCTTCAGTCGCTGCACGCACTGTGTTCAAAACACCACCATATCATCTTGCACTTCAGATCAGCCCAATGTGATGTTTTGCAACATCTACTGTATGAATTCTATAACATGCAAACACTTTTCCTATACGGTGTACTGTTAATCTTTGAGTTTTGTCAAAGCAATTCTAATGCCTTTTAGTCCCTGATGTGGTCATACTGTGTTTATGTTTTAACTATGATGTACTAATGTGATGTAAAATACAAAGATAGAAAAAAAAGAAATATTTTGTTTGTACTGATATTGTTAACTTGATATCCCCTACCCTACACAGGTGGGGATGATAGGTGCAGTACATGTTTCAAGAGGGAAATAAAGGTTATACGTTTTTAATCTCTGTAGGCGTGCCGCCAAGTTTGGTTCTCAATAAATGATACAAATTCCAAGTTTGTGCAATTATATTAGGGTTCATCCCTAATATAATTGCACAAATGAACATAATTGCCACTTCCCTAATAGCTTGATTCTTGATAGCAATAATGTTTCATGCCAAGGACCCCCAGAATTATCTGTATTAGGCTGCAGACCAACCTCTGTAAATATTTAGTTCTAGGGATCTCCCAGAAGCAAATATGAGTTAAAAATGAAAGAATATATTAAAAAATGTGTGCAACATTTTCATGATTTTTTTTAATGGCAGATCTACAAGCTCAAGACATGTTCTTGTAGATCTGTTTTTTTTTTATCAATAGCTAAAGCTAGTGCTAAAGATTTCAATAGCTAAAGCTAATACTGGACAATGCCTAAAAGGGGTCATGTCTGTTCTGTCAGCTCCTTCAAGTTGCATAGTTTTGAACAACTATAAGATTCAATTATTGATTTTGTTTAAAGCAATGCAGTTAGTTGTTCAACTTGGGTTGTCTCCACAGTATCAGTTCTCTTTTTCTCCCTGCCACCTCCGGTTCATGCTTTTATCTCTCAACTCATGATTGTTTAAAACATGAGTTGGACTTTCACACTGTGCTATGTTGTTAATTATTAATAAACTAAGCAGATAACTAGAAAAGGTGCTCCTTGTGACCTTACCTGGTTACAGGGAAAAACACCAATCGACCTGTCATAAGGCATAGCAATTCTGCCATATTGTTCTCCCACTCCCACAATTCAAACGCCTATTCAAAAATATTTATATTGATTATTTTAATTCTGGAACCAAGCCATCCTGGCTCATGTAAAACATTGGATTCTGTGGAAGAGAAAATAAGTCTAACCCCCCTTTGTTTTGCATATTTCAAACATCTTTACATAGCCAATACATTTATATTTTTGGAATTTCAAAATATCTTTTTACATAGCCTACAGTAGCCAATATATCTTTACTCGTTTTTTTCCACGTGTAGGACCTACCGTACTGTAGAGCCTTTGTTCTACTCTGTACACTGTTTTTTCATCACTTGACAATATGTTTTGAGGCCTGTGATGAGTGTCTCATTGTTGGCAGCATAGGTTACTGTATGTTCTTTGGTGTGTGCAGCACCTTTGGCATACTTTGGCGTGCCTGGCTCACCGCTCACTTGATGCCTTACCTCACATCACCAGGCTTTCCACCAAGGAGGAAAACCTGGTCAGCGTTCCAAAATTCTCTGTGTGAGAATTGAAGCAGTTGATGATAGATAAGATAAGATAAGAATTTCACCATTCATTCTAGACAATGCCTGGTCAAAGTTCACCAGGCCCTAGGTTTGTACAAGCTCCACCCATTTTATTCCATAGAATGGAAGTAAACCTGCCTGGGACTGAGGCCTGTGTGTGTGTGTGTGTGTGTGTGTGTGTGTGTGTGTGTGTGTGTGTGTGTGTGTGTGTGTGTGTGTGTGTGTGTGTGTGTGTGTGTGTGTGTGTGTGTGTGTGTGTGTGTGTGTGTGTGTGTGTGTTGATATCCCCTGCCCTACACATGTGGGGATGATAGGTACAGTACATGTTTCAAGAGGGACCTAAAGGTTATACGTTTTTAATCTCTGTAGGCTTGCCGCCAAGTTTGGTTCTCAATAAATGATACAACTTCCAAGTTTGTGCAATTATATTAGGGTTCATCCCTAATATAATTGCACAAACGAACATAATTGCCACTTCCCTAATAGCTTGATTCTTGAGATCATATAGAAAGAAATAATGTTTCATGCCAAGGACCCCCAGAATTATCTGTATTAGGCTGCAGATCAACGTGTGTGTGTGTGTGTGTGTGTGTGTGTGTGTGTGTGTGTGTGTGTGTGTGTGTGTGTGTGTGTGTGTGTGTGTGTGTGTGTGTGTGTGTGTGTGTGTGTGTGAGTGAGTGAGTGAGTGAGTGAGTGAGTGAGTGAGTGAGTGAGTGAGTGAGTGAGTGAGTGAGTGAGTGAGTGAGTGAGTGAGTGAGTGAGTGAGTGAGAATTAGGCTGTAACTAAAATACAAAGAGCTCAACACAATTGTATGAGTAGTAGTACACCGGGAAGAACAAGGCCCCTACAAACTGTGGCCACTTGAACTAAGCTTCCACATTTAGTTTGATTTAATCTTTCTAAAACATAGCCTGAAATATACACACTTGATAAAAGTAGAAAATATAATCACAATAAGAAGTGTCACTGTTAGCAAAAACAACATGACATCAACAGAGTGGTAAGAGTACCAGGGCATTTTATAGGAGTCTGTGCGGAGGTGAGCAGCTCCTTTGTGTCTCATAACAAACTCTATCCAGAAGATGGCACTGTCCAGCGGCTTCATTGGTGTGTCTCTGTGCAGCCTGGAGAGTCTCTGCATGTTCATTCTGTAGGAAGGATCATGGAGAACCTCCTGCAGAATATTCCCAAAAAGGTGCTTATCTAACATGGAAATATCCACAACCTTTGCCACGCCCTTTGCTTTCATCTTAGAAAGGTTGTCTGCTTGGTCAAATACAATCGGAACACCTACAATTGGAGTGCCATGATATATAGCTTCATAAATTCCATTTGTTCCCCCATGTGATATAAACACTTTGGTCTTTTCATGTCCCAACAGGTCATTCTGTGGCATCCAGTCAACCAGTAAAGTGTTGTTACCAAGAGTAGCTGGCCGGTCACCCTTATGCCTCCAGATGACTTTCTGAGGTAGTTGGGCAAAAGCTGCTGCTATCTCATTTGCTAAATCATGGGGAAGTGCTCCAACAAGAGTCCCTAAAGACATGATGATGACTCCATGTTCTCCAGAACTCTGGACAAAGTCCTCCAGATCTTGAGGAAGTGGTTTAGCAGGTTTACACTGGAACCCACCCATATAGACGACGTTAGGCATGGTGGGGCGAGGGAACTCAAACACAAAGTCAACTCTCATCAGCCACAGATCTGCTGCTTGAAACAGGGAAAAGTAGTCTATGTCAGGACCAAAGTAGTGGCCACATAATGTCGAATAATGGGCACCCACTATCTGTTTGTATAAATACATTCTCATGCCATAAATGAAGACATTCTTTAGTCGTTCTAAAAAAGTCATGTTATCTGTTAATTCTGAAATTGCAAAGGGCACATATGAAAGTGGGGATGGGGCGATGGCAAAATGGGCTTCACCATGAACAGTCCATCTAACGTTGAACACTAGCGGCAATTTTAAGAAGTGTGCCAGGATCACTCCTCCCCCATTAGCAGGGTCGGTCAAAACAATGTCGTATTTAGCATCTCTAAGAGACTGCACAAACGTCTCATTCTCTAACATTTTCACCACCATCTCACAGATCTTCCTGTGCATTTCTGAAAACTTCTCTTTTAACTCCAGGTCCAAAGCCAAACGCGTCCCAGCTGGCCTAGACCCTCTCTTTATATGGATAACTTCGGAGATGAAGGAACGAAAGAAGTCCTCGTCGGCACCGCCAGCGGCGTCCACGGTAATTGAACTGTAGAAGGGAGAAGTCTCGCTGATGTACCAGCTGTCTGACGCTCGCACTACTGTCACGATGTGGCCCCTTGAATGCAACTCCTCAACGAGAACCTTCATGTTCACCCAGTGGCTGCCGTCATGCGGAAAAACCAGGACTTTCCCACCACAGGCAACTGGGTGGGTGAAGGTAAAAAACAATATGATGATGGGAGCAAATGGAAAACACAATTTCCTTTTACCAGCTGCATGTAGCATGTTGGTCAATCCAGAAGTCAGTCCTGCCATGAGCGTCCACTGGATATTTCAATGGAATTTCTGTATTAGGGGTTCAGATAAATCAAGAAAATTAGCTCTGCTAGGAAACAAAGTACCGTAATGCCATATAATGCTGATCAGTCGTCAAATAAGCAGACACAGACAAGGGCGAAAGTATGTCCTAACTTGGTAAATATTGCAACACCTTCCTGTTGTGTTCTGCAACAGGATTTGACACTTTGAGAATACACACTGACAGAATACTATTCTCATTGTACATTGTAACAGCAATAGCACAATGGTGTCAACTGTAAAGTACACTTACTCAAGTGCTGTACTAAAGTACAAATTTATATGTATTTATTTATTTATTTACTTTAATAGGGGATGCTGTTTTCAATAATGTTACTAATGCTTTTCTATATCTCACAGACAAACATTGTACTTCTTAGGCTACTCCACTACAAATATTCGAAAACGTAGTCACTAGTTATGTTGTAATTTTCTGATTGTTACAAAACAATCAGCAGTCAGTCAATCAGACCCCTGGGTAAGGACTTAACTGTTCATTATGCATCCTGTACAAGCAGACAGAGACAGTTCGAGTTAAACAAACAAGTCATTCACAAACCTGTGTATGCTCTTCTGTGCACCCCACTTATTATAGTCTGTCACAAGATGTGGCCGGTTACTTCTTCAGGAACAGAACAACAGTCCAGCCTATAAAAGCATATAGAAGAGAAGGCAAGAGTGCCACAGCAGTAGGATGGTTAACCACTCCCCTTTGAAGGAATGCTTTCACGGGGAAGGGGGAGTGGTGCTGGAAGAGGAGTTCTAACTTGTATACTAGACTGTATAGTGAGGAAGAGCTTAACAATGAATTATTTATGCAAAGACCAATCACAGACTCTGATATGGGTCAGGACTTGCATATAATATTTTCCAGATCATGGTATTGTGCGCTTCCTGTTTTGTCCACATGGTGGCAGCGAGCCCTCTATGCTTGTGTGGCTTTCTCTCCAGCTGAAATGCTCCAGTTTCCCATAAACACTAGCACACTGTTTTGTTGATGGGAAACTGCTCTACTAACGCCGAGAGGCCCGTAGAGGCGGGAAATAACTGAGACCTATAAAATAAGGTTGAAATGTTTCAATTGATTTTGATGCTGCACTACAGCATAACCAGTGGTGAAAGTGAGGGGGGTCGGGCAGGGACGCAGTCCCACGAAAAGATTTCATGCCAGGACGCGCAGGGGGTCTAATAAAATGTTACGTTGAATAACCTGTCACCACACGGAGAGAAGTCTCCTCTTGTCGGTTCGCACAGCCGGAGCCACAGAGACACAGTATAGACAGAGTTACGCAAACACCGTTCACTTCATGTGGTCAGTCCAATGGAGGCTCTTCTACATAGACTTCTATTTAGAATAGCAACAACAAATAGGGACAAGTCCTGAAGCTGAAATAGAAATAAATGCAGTTTGCAATGCAGTTTGCATTATACTTTAGCTACTTATTCATTGAATTAACTGAAACTAGGCTATAGTAGGCTATACAGCATAAACGCAATGCAGATGCAACCAAGACTAATAATAATAATAATAATATAGACACTATATTAATATTCAATCATGCTGTAATGAAGTAGGTAGCCTAATGTAGCAGGTGTAAGGCAGGCCTGCTGTGTTTTATACTCTGCCAAAAAAGCATTTTCCTATGCATTTTAGGGACACTGTGGAGTTTGGACCTCCAAAAAGTTTTCGGCCGCGCCGCTTTGTGGCGCGGCCTGAACACGTCACAGGACGACATTTATAGACCCGGCAAGAAATGTGATCCACTTTCACCACTGAGCATAACTATACTGCTGGCACCCCCTGGAACACCTTAAAGGACCCCTGACAGTCCATGGACCACACTTTGTGAACCACTAAAGGGTCTTTAAAGACAAGTCATGTAGCGGCTTATGTAGCCTATGTGTAAGCCTTCTACTTAGATTGCACACTGCCCACTGAGCACAAGGAAAAAAGGTGCTTTTTTAATAGACGTCTAATCCAAGATTAGACCTCTAAAAACTTTCACATTTAGACCTTTTTACTTGAGGGAGTGGAGCGAGCACAAGTTAAGCGATCGGTGTGCAGTGGTGTGGGCTTCATGGTCGTCGTCCCTCGGGGCTTTCCGATTGGCCGGTTGGAGGGTGACATAATTGGAACCTCAGAGGGGGACTGCTGTATAGGGGCTACAGCAAAGTGACCCCCGACAGTGTATGGGGTCATCCGTTTGGCGGAATCGGTAGATGATGTAATAGTGATGTAAGTACAACGTCTTGCGACTAGTCCTATCATGAGAATACTGTATCCTTTCTGATAGGTGCATGGTCGACAAGTGTTGGGAGTTGGCAGTCGGTCGTTCAGGGGTCGATCTTCGGACTGATGGGAAATGCACCTTTCCATAGTAAATGTGCCCTGGAGTCGCAATATAAATAAATCACACTGTGTGATGTGAGGTGTGCTCTTTTCATTGTACATCATCATGATGTAACATATTGATTTGCTCAGATGACGTAAATATGAAATAGTAGTGAAATGTTTAAGTCAAAAGCCCAAGAAACATTTCCCTTTTAAGCCCAAGAAACATCTCCCTTGTGGACAAATACATTGAAATTCTACAATCATTCATCATGTCAATTGCATTTAATGTGGTCGCCGATTTGCCCATCTACATATGACGTAAATTCTCCATTCATTGTCAATCTCATAATGTTTGTGTTAAGACAGAACTGTAGCTAAATATCGGAGTAGCTAGTGCCCCTGTCCCTTCACACAACACTTTAACATAACTGGTAACACAGTGATGTCATAGTGATGATGCAGGTGTCAATGTGTCACTCATCTTAAAACCAGCCTTCAATAGCGGTCTGGTGTTCTTCCAGATGAAGTGGATTGTTTATTCTGTACAATGGTGCTTCACAGAGTCTTATGCTTGGCATGTCTTCTGATCCTGGCAGTTGGAGCCCAGGCTCTCTCCCTGTCGCATTATCTCTCACCAACGGATGTGGGGACACTGCAAAACCTACTGAGTCAACCTTTCACTGACCTAGAATCAGCATACTACTCCATTGTTGGCCTAAACAAACTCGGAGTCTCTGTACCTAATCAAAATGAGGCATGCCAGTTCCTTAGATCCCAGCTTGACCCCTTGAGTCTCGACTCTCTCTTCTTCGCTGCCGAGGCCAGTAGAGCCCTATCAGGATGTAAGATCACAGTGTCCGATGAAAGCCACAATGTCCTCTTGGCAGCAGTTAGTGATGACTCGACAGTGACCGAGATTTATCGTGCTGTGAGTGCACTCAGCTCCCTCGGACTTCCTCCGGCACTCCAGGAAGCAGTCGATGCCTTGGCAGGCCGCCTCGACAACGAGGACAACATAATTGATAAAATAATAGCCCTTCAAACGGCAGCCCACTTGTCACAACAAGTCTCAGAACTTGGAGGAATACTGGAGGGGATCGAGGATCTGACAGATCGTTTGGACAATCTGGGTGGAATCTACCTCCAGTTCGATGAGGGACTGGAGGCAACCGCCCTGTTTGTAACGGGTGTTTATTCACTGTCAGACTACGTTGTTAAAGAGCCCCCTCTAAAGGAGGACCAGGTCGTTCGGCTGGTCAACACCATCTTCAAAAAGAAGTCCTGGGACACCCTAGCTGAGGCTTTCAGTGTGGCAAGTGCTGCTGCCGTCCTTTCTAACAACCACTTCCATGTTCCAGTTGTTGTCACTGTCCAGGGCAGGGCTACAGTCTCCCACAGCCAACCAACATTACAGCTCCTTGTTACCGATGTCCTTTCTCGGCCCCTGCCCTCAGCCAATGTGCAGGTGGAATCTGCTTATGCCGTGGCCTCCAAGAGTGTCATAATCAGCCAAGCGCCTTTCACCCTCAAGGATGGCGTTTTTGGAATAAACCTCATGTCAAGCCAACTGGCCAGTGGAAACTACCAGCTGACTGTCGCTGTGACTGGAGATGACAGGTTGGTTGCCAATAACGTTGAGCTGAAAGTAAAGGTGTCTGCCAGGGTGGCCATTAATAATGTCGATCTGTCTGTGGTGGATAAGGACGGAAGCATTAGGAAAAAGACTACTACAGTGGACTATCCTAATAAAGCCAAGATCTCCGTGAAGGCAGACAGCCAAAAGTTTTCCATGACCTTTCAGCTGACTGATGTTAACACAGGACTCAACCTTGTGCTCGCCAGGCCTTTTCAATGTGGCGTAATCAGAAAACTGGCCGAGAGGTTGTGTTTGTGGCTGTGCCAGACAGTAAGAAACTTTACAAACTTGAGCTGGACATAGCTGATTTGACGTCTGGCATCTACTCTCTCCATCTCATTGTTGGTGACACGACCCTGGAGAATCCCATTTTCTGGAACTTGGCAGATGTTGATCTGAAATTTGCCAGAGAAGAGGCAACCAACACCATGGCAGAGACCCTTTACATGCCCAAACCAGAGATCCAACATGTGTTCAGGGAGCCAGAGAAGAAGGCTCCTAGGATGGTGTCAGACACCTTCACTGCGCTCACCCTCTCTCCATTTCTACTGCTGCTCGTTCTGTGGTACAAACTCGGGGTCAACATTTCCAATTTCAGCTTCTCTCCGAGCTCCATTCTGTTCCATATATTCCATTCAGCCATGCTGAGTCTAATGTACATTTACTGGATATACCTCAACATGTTCCAGACCCTCCTGTGTCTAGCCATCATAAGTAGTCTAACTTTCCTTGCCGGAAACTACATGCTTTCCCAGAAAGCAGTCAAGAAATAGGGCTAGCACGGCTATCTACAGTTTTGCTAAAACATTAAACCCCATCCCCTGAGCTGAAAGTAAAGTTAAGTTGCACTCTGATTGATCCTTGTAATCACAGAGAAATCAGATGTATGTGACATCATTTTTCCGGGAAATGGATGCCATCACTTTGTGATAAAAACATTTAGAACAGGCTTTGAGGGCTGAAATTCAGGGAATGGCTTATGAGACAAATATGCCAGTTGTAATGGATGTCAACATTAAGATTTCTTTTAATCGCAAACGTTACCTAGTATACCTTTAAAGTAAAAACAAAAACCCCACAGTGGGGTTTCAAACCCCACCTCTTCAATAAATCTAAATGTCTGCCCCAAAACACCCTTAAAGGAATCACTTTATTTTCTTTGACCACATTTAATATTCCTTATTATCAGAGCCCCGAAGCTGAATTGTGTACCACCACCAGAAGAAGAGAGAGAGAGAAAATGTGTCCCACATGGCTTTCAGATGGCTTCAAAATTACCTGATGTACAGTATGTCTAATAGAATTATTTTTTCTGCATTTAAGACAGTGTGGAGGATTTTTCTTTCTTTCTTTCTGGTCTTCTACCCTCCTGGCACTGTTGTAAGTGTTAAATAGCTCTGTGTTCTGATAGATAGTAGTTAGTGGTAGTATTTGTTCAGCAACAGACGTCTCCCCATCTCTCCAGCTCTTTAATAAGCAGAAAATCAATTTTCCAATTACTCCAGAGAACTCACAGAGGATACAGGATAAACAAGTTAAAGATTAAGTGATGACACAACAACTGGAGCAGACAGGAGTGGAACACTATACAACTGAATCAATGGCAAATCTCTCCTGATTGGCTCAAATGTCAAAATCACCCCATAACATGTGAATCATCTTCAATGGAAGATAAATAAAGGATAGTAACAATGGAGGTCCAGACAAAGGATAGTAACCTTTATGTTGTTATGAATGTCATGACATTCGCATATCACACATCAACGTGTGATATGCGAATAAAAATGCATAGGAAATTATTGATTATTTGTTTCAAGCGCCGGAGAATACGTTTCAACGTAATGAGTTCAAAATTTCTTTGCCTCATATTCCCTTTCGTAGCAACGCAACACAGTCTTAAGTGCCCCGAAAACTAACAGGGACAATAATGTTGGCCCACTTGTAGATGACCGGAATGAAGAGCAGAGCAGAGCCCAGGATTGAAACGAGAAGGAAGGCCCACAGGAACACTCGGTCCAGAACCTGGGCCACAAACTTCCAATCTTGCACCACCTGTGAAAACAGACAAAAGAACACCTGTCAATATCAGTGCAGACAATTAAATCAATAGCTTTAAAGCAATTCCCTGATCATCGGAATGGAATCTTAACTGATGAATGAATTATATTATAAAAAAAAATGTTAGACATATACTAGACGGCCATAATGTAGACGTATAAAGGTGAGTTGATGTGAATATGCAGTGGCTACTTTTATAATAGGGCAGGTCACTTGTTAAACAGATTTACCAGTGAAATCACTCAGCAGCAGAGAGGAAACAGCACAGATTTACAACAAAAATACCAACTTGCTGCATTGAGCATTTGTCCAGGATAGATGTATAAAATGGGTCAATATGATGCCCTTCTGCACATCAGAATAGAGCATTGTTTTGTTATGAACTAGAAAGAGGTAGCCTATATTCAGTGTAGTGTACTGTATACTGTCTGCCAAACTACGTGGCTTAACCAGGTAGTGTGAATGAATTACAGTATGTTGGCATCTGCCACGAACTCGGGATTAAATTCTTCTAACCTACAGGCATTCAAAGCTGACCATTTCATTGGTTTGCAAGAGTAGCTACGCAAATGTGCGTGCGTCCGCACGCACACACACACACACTCACCCCACCCCACAAATATCGCATGCTGGCATCAACAGTGTTGCCAACTTGGCACATTTGTCGCTACATTTAGCTTTTTTTTCAGATCCCCCTAGTGCCAAAATTAGTGAAAAGCTCCTGGTGGAAAATCTAGTTTTGGCTGGTGAGTCAATTGATTGACAGGCGCCAGAGATCAAACCCTCATTTTTCACCATTTGTCCTGCTATGACAGTGGTTTTCAACCAGTGGTCCACAGGCTAAATGATGGACAGTTGGTTAACCAGATGTAACACTCTGAGAGCGTAAAAAAAATCACACTCTCGAGAGCGTAAAATTTTGCACACTGGTGCATTTTGGATTTTGGCAGTTGGCAACACTGGGCATCAAGCACTGGATGCAGGCATCATGACATCAAAGTCCAGGATCCTTACCTCTCTGACCTCGTTCTCCTTGACCACATGCATAGTGATGTAGCGTATAGAGTCCAGCGCTGCCTGTAGGTTGTGCTGAGTGGAGGGAGGAGGGGGGGATTCGGGCGGCAGGCCTTTAGCACCGCCACCCGCTATCCCCCCGTTGCCCACGCCGGCGGCTCCGTGGGTGGCGTACCTGTAGCGGTCCACGTGGCTGCGCATGCAAAGAAGCTTGGGCAGCCGGTGCAGGAAGATCCTCCTGACCCACGGCGCCATGTCGTGGTGCGTGGCAGAGGAGCGGTGGTGGATGTTGATGGCGAAGACCGTGATGACGATGGACAGGGTGACGAAGATCATGGTGAACACCAGGTACTCCCCGATGAGCGGGATGACCTTGGACGACGAAGGTATGATCTCCTCTATGACCAGGAGGAAGACGGTGAGCGACACCAGCACCGAGGTGCACAGCGAGATCTTCTCGCCGCCGTTGGAGGGCAAGTAGAAGACCAGGATGGTGAGGAAGGACAGGCCGATGCATGGGATGATGAGGAACAGGGTGTAGAAGAGGGGCAGCCGGCGGATGATGAAGGAGTAGGTGATGGTGGGGTAGAAGGAGCTCTCGTCCGTCCTCACGCCGCGGCTGCCCGTGGCTTTCACAATCTCCCACTCGCCGCTGTCGAAGTAGTCCCTCCTGTCCACATGGAAGTCCTCCAAGAGGATGTCCACCTGCCACGCAGTGAACAGAACATCATCCACCAGGAGACCATGTATTGCGATTAATGGCAGAACATGAGATACTGTACTACTTTATTAACTACCCAGGAACATTTCTCTTATATTGAATAACCTTGAATAGTTCACTAATCTAAAAGGCATTAAAGCAATAATAACTTTTTCGAGTGCCAACTTGTGCATTGCAAAGAGCGTGCAAATACTTTCAACCTCTGTGATGTTACTATCAGCCCCTTTGCATAAGCTCAAATGAAATATCATCAGATCAATCAAATTAATAATACTAACTAGATCACACTATAGTACTTGCACGATCTGCCCACAATCACACAAAACTGGCCAATAAAATCACTAATGCACAAACGCATTTGTGCATAGGGGCATAGAAGTGGCAAGCGCCACAGGTTGCAAAATTCATGATTATTCATGTTGTCCATGAACCAAAGACTGGTTGTGCAACTTTGTGTGTGTGTGAGATGAATTGGAGTACTTGGGGAACAATGGGTAACAACCTGTGAGCCATCGTAGGTCCAGGAGCCAAACTTCATCGAGCAGTTCTGGAGGTCAAATGGGAAGAAGGTGACATCAATGGTGCAGGCTGACTTGTAATTGGCTGGTGGTGTCCATGATATGGTGCCATCATACCTCACCACAGCCTTGGTAACAGTACCCTCAAAATGGCCATCAGAACTACATAGGAAGAATATAATAGATAAAGGTCACAATGTATAAGATCAAACAATTTAGCAGGTTAACTACAGTAGAATCAATTAGTTTTGACTGAAGGTGTGTGTGTGTGTGTGTGTGTGTGTGTGTGTGTGTGTGTGTGTGTGTGTGTGTGTGTGTGTGTGTGTGTGTGTGTGTGTGTGTGTGCGTGTGCGTGTGCGTGTGCGTGCGTGCGCATGCGCACAAATAACGTCTTAAGCACCATCCATAGTTCTGTCATTGAATCACTGTGTATTACTGCTGGCCATTAATGCCACAGAATACTGTGATTTGTGGTGACACCCATTGGGGTGACACTGACCCACTGATGCTGGTATCCTCCAATTATCATTTATAATGGTCTAATGGTCTAATGATCGAATGAACGTTTTCTTTTTCTTTTTTTTTTTACTTCACCCGTTCTTAATATTAAATCTGATTCTCATCTCTTTTATTGCATCATGAATATCATGGAACATACTTATCGTATAACACGATGTCAGGGATCCAGATGTTGTCAGAGGGAACTCTGATAGAAGTGATTCCCAGGTAGTCATCTGGGTTCCACATCAGCTTCTTGTCAACCCATTCCTAGACAGTGGTGAGCATAGAGTATAAAAAGAAGGGGAGAATGTAATACTGGCTGGAATATATTTTTTACTCGACGCTTCTCCTTTAGTAACTTATTACTCAAATGCCTTGATGTCATATTCAACCATATACCATAGGCCTAATGCCTAATGTAATTTTGTTATGAAACCCCTCTGTTGTCTCACATTTAAATGCAAAATTTGGACATGGGTAGAATGGTTAGGATGATCATGAATACAGTTGCCTATAGGCGATATTTCTCATGTTATTCTAACAGCCTTAACCGCACACCTTGCAGGAGGCAAGAAAGCTTTACAACAGAAAAACAATAGATGAATTTGGGTTTCAATTTGTGGGACATGGTTTCAATTTGTGGGACACCTGAAAAGTCCTGGAACTGAGGACCTGTCCCTCTCAGTGGGGGAAACCCTATAGAGTATTTCTATATTGTAGTATGGTGAATACTGTGAGCACTTTTTACACCACTGACTGCACTCTGTCCCAACAACAATAACAACAACAACAACAGCCTTGCAAGCTAATCCCTGACAGCCGTAACCATGGCACCCAACTGGCCCTCCCTCTCCTTATTTGCATGAAGGTCTGTATGTCATTTATCACTGTTGAAGGGAGTGCCTGACCTGAGCGGCAGAACACGGTGCATGTGGAGTGGTAATTCCCTCTGGCTGCACCACCCTTACAGAACAGCAGCGGCCATCCAAGGCCATTAATAAAAATGACAGGGGCAGCCAGGCAACAACAAGTGGATGTAGATGTGTGGGTGGTGGGAAGGGTTTGCGAGTAAGGCTGTCACCATAGCAATCATGAACTGCCTTACAAATAACTGTAATTAACGTTTGGAAAGTGTAATGCAATTTGGCTTCCAGGCTTCGTAAACAAAAGGTGAACAGAGCAGATATGACTGCCATAATGTTTGTATTTTTTCATACTATGTGTAACTTGACATAAGATTGCCCCTCACTTCACACAGTGTGTGTGTGTGTGTGTGTGTGTGTGTGTGTGTGTGTGTGTGTGTGTGTGTGTGTGTGTGTGTGTGTGTGTGTGTGTGTGTGTGTGTGTGTGAGAGCGGGGGGGGGGCTAGGGTTAGGGTTGAGGGGGCTGGTTGGCAATCAGTGGTTATCTGTCTGTATGGCCTCTTGTCACTTTGTTTGCCTTTGATGGAGTATTCCATTAATTCAAATCATTTAATATATCACTGGCAGTCTTCATTTTATTCTCTGTAGCATGGCTGTGATTGTCAACAATATGTGCTGTACCTACAGTTTACGTATATGTGTTTGGATGGATGACATTGTATGATTTGTGATACTTGCCTGTTTCATCCATACGTTGGTTGTCATGAGCTGCTTTTTCTCATCCTCGTATGTAAAAGAAAAACAAGTTTATATTTTCAGAACCTTAATTAAAAGTATGCTAATTTTATGACCATGTCTTTTAATTGCTCTTACTTGATATTAATTCACTTAAAACAAAAACACTTTTTTTAACCCAGAGTTGATGATGTAAGTTAACTTAATGTGTAACTTAACTTACTGTGTACACTAGTCTACATTTTATAATAATAAACGCCTCTACTGGAGCAATTGAGGGTTGCGACATTTTTCCAACAACCAATAAAATTAATATACATGTGATCTCTCATGCATTTGTTCTCTGAATAATATAGAATATACTGTATATATGTTTACAAATTGACATTTCTGTCAAGCAAATACTCTCAAACTTACCACATCAACTAGCTGGGAGATGGCTAGACCAAATTTCACCTGAATTGTCCCGTTGAGGTATTCTACTGGTCGGACCCATTTCTGGTAGTTTTTGAATAGGTACTTGAACAGCTTGTCTTCTGACTTTGCATAGGATGACAGTTTGGGAATCCCTGTAGAGGTTGTGGAATGGCAGAAATTAAGATTCTCTCAAAGTTGGCAGATGGAGCCATCCAATGAGAACAATAATCTATACTTTAAAGTATAAGAACTGCCTCCAGTGGAGTTATGCAAACAATAATACACATGGGGGAATTGAAAAAACAAAAACTAAAGAAAATCGATACAATTCAATTAAAACAAAACATGTGGAGTACTTGCACAGATCACCAAGTTCTAATGAGTCACTGCCAGCTGGAGCAGTCCAATAGATCTGTCAATATCTATCTCTTACAGTAGCATTGTCTCAAGACCTTTAGCATTCACCCACAGGGGAATTGGGGTTATTCCTGGACAGGAAAATATTAGTGATGCACCAAATATTCAGCTGCAGAAATTCAGCAGAAAAGTATGCATTTTCGGCATATTCGCTTTAGGCCCAAATTGGCAGAATAGTGCGAATAGTATGTATTCAAAAGTGGACAATAAAATTGTTTTATGAGCACATATTAGTTTTTGCCATAATCAGGTATTTTTAATGTGCAGCCATGGTGGGAAAAATATATATAATATTAATCATATTTGGCTATTCGGTATTCAGTTTCGGACAAGAATTTCCCTGTCGGTGCATGCACTATAAAAGCGCACACTTAATGTGATATTACTGTATTC
The DNA here is from genome assembly GCA_039105355.1 of Benthosema pterotum. Classification (NCBI taxonomy): domain Eukaryota; kingdom Metazoa; phylum Chordata; class Actinopteri; order Myctophiformes; family Myctophidae; genus Benthosema; species Benthosema pterotum. Next base: position 27,527,773 of record CM076966.1, on the reverse strand, counting down.
CTCCTAAAACCCTAAATTAATGGAGACCGATTTCAGAATAATCAGTTACTGGCTGGAGCCCAAAGAGAATAATTGTCTGCATTATTTTCTGTTTGCACAGTTACGGTACAATGTGATGGTACTGGCATCTTCTAAACTTTGTTCTAATTTACTCAGTAACTGAGTGTAGGCCTATTGGTCTTCTCAGGAAGAAGATATGACTTGAGTGTGGATTGCAATCACTGTCGCCGGCAGGAATTGATGTAATATTTATGACATGTCAGTACGCAGCCTTTTACAGACTATGAGGCCTCTTTGCTGGACCATCTCTTTTGCACACTGCTGGGTTTATATGCTTTGAAATATTTGTCTTTAATTTCATAATGGAAGTCAATGGGACTCTTTTTTTTACTTAACAAATCTAGGTTACAGACATAGATGACTGACATTGCGTCACATGACAGGCCGGACACACAAAGACATACATATTAGCATTATTCCCATCATTCCATGTGGATCATGGAGATATCCAAACATAATATAACCGCATGTCTTATTTGGTATGTTGGCTGTGAAGTCATTCTTAACTGGCTCACTGGTGCACCCACTTGCAAGATGCAGAAAGGTTGACTCACTGTGACCCTAGCCAAGGTGGATAATAAGGGGCAGCAATGCTCTCAAATAAATGTCAAGTAGGAATTGCTTAACCAGTGTTGATGCATGTGTTCTCATTCTCTGATATATTTATTTCACATTTCATTTTTCACTCAACAAGTGAACTCATCAATGTACAAGCTATGTATCATTTCCCCATGTCCTTTCTTATTAATTTCAATGAACACATTAACCCATTTTACGGTATGGCATTCAATATAGCCAGCTTGCACATAACAGACAAGGTAGCCCACAAATGTTGACTGCCATAGTCTGGTTTTAAAAGCAGAGTAAAGGATTTATACTACAGTACATGACAACACCGTGCAGGGCAGCTTGCATCCGCTTTTGCCAAGGTGCAAAAGCTCATATGCAGAGTTGGGAAATGAGAAAATATTGATTACGTTGTTAAACGCGACACCATTCCTTACATCCCCCATCTTTAAGTCACTCTCCGGGATGGTTATGAGCTTATTTTATGATTTGTAGAAGGCGGTTGTAAATCCACCTTAAAGGGATGACAGAGGCAACGACCGCCGATACCACGGTGTCACCTCAGGCCGATCGATATGGACCATGCTCTGGCCCCCTGCGGTCAATACCACTATGATTAGAAGATTCATCATCTCCACAGCTTCTCTTCTGCGTTCTGCGACATTCTGCCACAATACCGTACTGAAGGTTTTGCTGTGTAGATATTCAATGTTTTTCAACAGGATGCTGCAATCACTCAGGCGCCATTCAAGAACATTGGGGGACATACTGGAAGCAAATTTTTGAAATGGGATCCGAGGTGCCTTGTGGATGGATTAGATGGACACCATATTTTTGGCCTAGACTCGAGGGGGAAAAGAAGAGTGCACCTGCAGCGCACCTCAGGTCCATTGCATTGTGAGCTTGCAGATCAGCTATTTTTGTCAAGCCTTCCCACAGAATAGGGATGCTGATGTTCAAGGGGTTAAGGGAATTTGATGGAGCAAATAGAGCCACTGTTTTGTATATGTTTTCCACATGAAGTTTGAACTGAGATCCGTACATGAACCACTTATTATTTAGGCTGCGGCATAATTTCAAAAATATCAGAATCTACAAAGTCACAACACAACGCAAAAATGATGACATTACATACTGTATGTTATCTGAATGCATGTGTGTTCAGGGACCTGAGGGAGTGCATGATTCCTTGCGTCGAGTCTCCCTGGCTATAGGCTAATAATCATATTCCAAGAGTCCAGCTTAATGTCAAATGTATTATTCGGTATTCATTAATGTATTTTTTTTATTTTTCTAAGTTAGCGGAATAAACCATTTATGCTCTGAACAAATTGTTCAGAGCATGAAAGGTTGTGGTTTTGTGGGCGTTCGTTCATGTATTCATCTGTTTTAAAAATAACACACCTGCCTGCTCAGGCCCTGCAGATGCATTGTTGTTTTTATTTTTTGGTCCTTACTCTTGAATAGACCTTAAAGAGACTGCTGCTCTGCAACAATTCAGTGTGACGGCTGAAACATTCATTGACTGTAATGGCCAATTAATCTAGTTAGCAGAGATCTATGGGCAAGAATGGAAGTTCCACAGTCATTAATAAAGCCATTTGTCAGTGCGTAATGAGTGCTGATTTGCACTGGGCCAGTCTAGTTACATAACCATGGCCCAGTGAGTTCTGTTGTGTCCTTGGATTAATGACTCCTGCTCACTCACGCTGTCCTTTTTATGTATTCCTGGGACGTACCGTAAACTGGTGCCATGATTACAGCCTGACCGCTTTAAATGTTCTAGCCTTGATAGGACTGTATATTCCTCATTATATTCAACTGATTGACTGTACGTACAATATGTATATCCAATCCATATTCCCACTGTGTTGCTGGCTAACACTGCCCGAAAGCCCGAAAGGCATTAAAGACTGCTATATCCAGGGCTCCAGTTTTCCATTTTTCAGTGATTGATAATATTAATAGTCGACTGAGAGCCTCCTCCCTGCCCTACTATGACTCCTCTCCTCCCTTCTCTTTCCCTCACATCAATCCTCTCTGGAGTATGTCAACATAATCACTGAGAGTGCTGTCTAAGATCCTCCATTATTATGTTTCTAAATGAATGCTCAAATGTTATCACTGTGCATGTTTGCACTCTCTCTTGTGTTTCCCAATGTACAACTCAACACTGAGGCGAAGTGGTGTCTTTTTCCAGGCTATATCAGTTGTTGTTATCTACCTAGGGATAGTGGACCTATGACTTACGCAGTGAGTGGAACAGGTGGCAGCATAGCAGCAGCAGCAACAGCAACAATGGGACCAGAGAGCAGGCAGAGCCTCCCGCTCCCAGCATGATATCAGAGATGGCAGCAGATGCACACAGCTGGTCGTCGCTCAGGCATCACAGACATGGAGCCTGCACAACAATGGCCATGCATTTTGTAATTACATAGGGCAGCGATTGATTCTCAACATGTGGCCCCATGAGAATGTTCAAGCGACCCCCCCCCCACACACACACACACACACACTAGGCTTTTAATTCTAATGTAACATTAAATGTATGTAAAGAAATACAAGGTTGAGAACTGCTGTTATTGCCAATTTATGGTTATTTAGAAGCAGTCCAGGCTTTTGAACATGTGGGTTGTCACTCTTATACTTTGTTGGATTGGTTGGATTTCAGATCTCAAAACCTCAACCACTGACTTAAATTTTGAAATCAGAATTGAACCATTCACATCCACAAATATATTTAATGGTCTAACTATGATTATTATTGGCCATAATTCCACAACAATATAGGATAGACTATGTGACAACACAAGAATAGCATTTTTGAAGAAGTTTCATGTCATTAAGATACGGTATGTTTTGAGAGAATAACAATTACAAATGGGGCAATACAGTATGTCTCTATAATGGAAAAATATATAGGCTAGCAGAACATGTTTTTGATCAATCAGCACAAATGCTGTATATGCAGAGAAGTTAACCCATGCCGTGATGTAAATGCCCTTTAATGTAATAAATAGATGCATCCACCTAAATATCATAGTGTATTTATGCCCTGGTCTTTGCAGACATGCTGCATTGCAATCAAATGATTCACCACGCCTGACTATTGAGTGACAAAGTCATGTAAAGACAAAATACCTGTGGCACGCATATTTTCACCATAGACCTTTGCTATGCAACATTATAATAATGAAAGAGTACATGTGGTCTACAGCACAGTACATATAAAGATACACATACTGTAGAAACATATAAATACCTCCTCTGTGTCCTCCTCACACACGATCCTAGGTGAGTGGCTGGTGTAGCCCAGCTATAGTCCTCCATCTAATAGTCGTCCATTCTACGCAGGTCTCCTCTCCTCTCCTCACACAGATGTCGATCTCTGTCCCTGCCGCCTTCAGAATGGGCAGCAGGCTGCATGTTCCCTCCTTCCACTTCTGAAAGACCACCCCACCACCACCCACCGTTCTCCCAGAGGAGTCAGCGTGATCAGTAATCAGTGACAGGGGGCGTTCCCCCCAGGGAGACTGCCTGCTGCAAGCATCGATTCGCAGCCTCCCTCCCTCCCCTCATCCTTGAAAACAAGCCTGCTCTGTTGCCTGCCTCCTGTGAATGGAGCGCCAGCCGTTTAAATATTCTCCCTTGCTCAAACCCGAGGGCAACACTGTGTGTGTGCCTGTGTGTGTGGGGGGTGGGGTGTGTGTGTGTGTGTCTGTGTGTGTGTGTGTGTGTGTGGGGGGGGTGCTGTACTGTAGCCTATGTCTCCATGGCGACAGCATCCTTGGACCTCCCCATTAGCCTACTGCTGCTATACTGCACGGAAAGCATTTATTTTTTCCTATAACCGTTTTTTTGTTCAGTCTGTATCTCATTGCTTTTTTTTTAGATATGAATGTTTTGGGGAATAGTGCCGGCTGTGGCTCAGGAGGTAGAGCAGGTCGGCCAATGATCCAGTGGTCGGCGGTTCGATTCCCGGCTTCTCCTGTCTACATGTCAAAGTGTCCTTGGGCAAGACACTGAACCCCACCTTGCCTCCAGTGGTTGGCACCACTGGCGAATGAATGTGGGAAGTGGGGACGCTGGCGTTGACTGTTCGCCGCTCTACTTCCCAATGTATGAATGAATGGACCATTGTAAGCGCTTTGAGTATACACGCTGTGCATAGAGAAGCGCTATCAAAATGCAATCCATTATTATTATTATTAGTGCAAATAACAAACCTTTTGATTCATTTGTATTTGTATTATTTTATCTGCTGACTTAGATGTGTATCTGTACTGTACATTAATTACTGTGTGTCTACATGTACATCTGCCCCAGGCATAACTCTGGCGGCATGCGCCCGATTGACCTCAAACTTGACATGTGTGCCGGCTGGACCGGGAGCATGCAGTAGTGGGAGGTCAGCGCTGCGTGTGTGTGTGTGTGTGTGTGTGTGTGTGTGTGTGTGTGTGTGTGTGTGCGTGCGTGCACGAGAGTGAGAGCATGTGTGCATGCGCAAGTGAGTGCGTGTGTTGGCCATGAACAGTGTAATTCAGATAACGCTATTAGCCTACTTCTAATCGCTTTTTATATTAAGATCATGTAATGTATGGATTTATGATGTATGATGCATGATGAGGTCATACGGCTTTGGCCATTAACCAGGCAGTTTGTACGGCAGAAATTATTCCAAAATGTAGACATGGTCACACCCATGATGTCATGGGCGGCACACACAAAGCCTGGTCATTGGAGGGGCTAGCACCCAGCAAATAGGGACTTTAAGCCATAAGATGCAAGGTCTCACAGCAAAAGGAACTCAATCCGTGCTCGATAGATAAACCTGCTTGCCAAGTTGCCTTAGCAGCAGTTACTACTACGGCAGAACCTACACTTTAACGCAGTGTCCACAATGCCTGTTTGACACGCGCTGCATCGACGTGTCACCATGGGAACCCGTTGTCGTTGTGGATGGCTGTTTGCTTCATGGTTTTGACAGCTACGGCAATTGGGTCATAGCAGCCGTACTTCCAATAAGGGGTGCCGTTCTGAAAATGCGGCAGTTAAAAGTGCCTAGTATGTTTTCAAACCTTGAACATTGAACTTTAGTGTGAGGGTCATATGCAGGTAATACAGATTAAAAGCAGATGAATGATGGGATAAAAACTGCCATAGTTCAAAGAGAATTTGAGAAGGCTGAACAAAAAAAAAAGAAATTAAAATGAGGGGCGCATAGTTTTGTACTCAACAAACATTTAAAAAGTACATAGACATACAGCTGCCAAATGATGCAATAGGCTTGGCTGGCAGACTTGGCTCCCAAATGATGTAATCATGGATTTATTTTATTTTTGCGGCACACTGGAACCGGGCCAACACCCTGTCCGTGGTCCTGTGTATCTGGAACGTCCTGGGACCTGCACACAGAGTTCCATCACTCACTTTATACAGAGATATTAGCTATTAGACTATTAACATAATTGGTATGATCAAGGCCAGATGATGTCTTGCGTCAATATTTGGTGCGGTTACGTGCCACATACTGCATAGTGTAGGGCTGTTTTGTATTCTTCCCTTGTCTCTCCTTCCCTCCACTTTCTCATCCTCTGCAGGGTTGAAGTCACCAGCGACCTCACCTGCCAATTATCAGCCTGTTACCTTGACTCCACCCTCATCCAATCATAATCACCTGCTGGCTATAAAAGGCTCACCCCCACCTCTGCACTCTCTCAACCAGTTCTGTTGTGCAGCCTTGTCAGTAAAGTCTTGTGAGATCACTGAAACTCTCTTTGATTTTGATCTGTCGCGTGGACGTGGTGCCTGTAATGTAGCATGTAGGTGCGTGAATTAATGGGCCATTAAACCCCCAGTTTAACAGGAATTTACACTAGACTAATACAACTTGTGAGAAATAGATGGAATAATTAAATGGTAGTATATATTTATGTAAGCATCGCTTTGGATTAGGCTACTGTGTGGAATCCTAACTAGGGTGGGGAGAGGTACAGTCTGTCTGTCTCTCCCCTATAACTATGATGGTGAGTAGAGGATACTTATTGCAACACTATATTTTAGTTAATCTTCCATACTATACAGCAGTTTTCAACCTTTTTGATACCAGGGCCCACCATTTATTCAGCATTTGAGCCAAGGACCACCATTTGAGGAAGGTTTAGTCCCACAGACCCAAAACTAAAGATTTCTTTGGCTTTTGTCCACAATTCCAGGCTGAATTTCGGCAAACAAAACGGGCAAACCTACAATAAATAAAAATGACCATACTTTTACATTCTCTAATTGTGTAGACTTCTTAATTAAGTGGTGCTGATTTAGATTAATATTTTAGCTGGGGACCACCTGGAACCCTCAAGGACCACTGGTGGTCCCTGGACCACTGGTTGAAAACCACGTAGTTCTGCTGACAATAAACAAAAGAACTTCTTCCCTTTCCCCAGTTGGCTAATTTGCAATTCTATTAGTTTATTAGATATGTATTTATTTTGTAAAGTATGCTAGCCCTGCATGCAGGGGTGGACTGGGAGCTCAAAACGTACCGGGCAATTTTGTCTCAGAGCGGCCCTCAGAGCGGCCCTCTGAATCTTTGTGGGGGCTCCGGGGCCTGAGCCCCCATGAGAATTTAAGACATAAGGGGCTCTGGGGCTCGGGCTAACTAAAATTAGTTAGTTAGTTTTAGTTAACTATAAAAACCCTGCAATAGGCAGTCTCATTTGAAGAGGACAGAGGGCCGCCAGCACTGATTCGTGGGCCGGTTTTGTGCAGATTTTTTTTTTAAATTAAAACACGACATTAACGGCCCCCGGGGGGGTCGGCCCACCGGGAAAATGCCCTGTATGCCAGACTGTCAGTCCACCCCTGCCTGCATGTCTATTTTGTTCAGTCTTTAGCCATTCACAATAATGGCCATGCTTTGCTCCCATTGACTTGTTGTTACAAAGAAATGTGGGCGCTCTTCTGAGTGCTCATTATTCCCATTAAATAATTCCAAAGACGTTTGGTGCCATATAGTCCTCTACTTTCATATCCATGTCAAAGTTGTGGCGCAAAACGTCTACTTAATCGAATATATCCACTTTTTCTCGATATCCACACGGACGACTTTCTCTCCGAGCCTGAAATGATCGTTGGACAGAATTTCGTAAACTTCCTGTTGATTGCCGCAAACGTCATCAGGGTAACACAAAAGTTTTGGGAACACAATTGGCAGGTGCATTGTGACAGGGGCTGGGTAATTATTCACACCACCTGCCATTTGTCTTCCCCAAACTTTGGGGAACACAAGTTCCGGAGTTGTTTGTTATGATTTGTCGCAACCCGCGTTCTCTTTGTCCGCAGCGTAATCATCTTTATACAAGGGCGCGTTCAGAAATGCACCCTCAATGCACTGGTGTGCCATGTTATCATTCATTTCTATCTAGTTTATTCGGGGCATTTGGTGCGGTCCTTCATTTATTCAGAGCGAGCACTGAGTGCTTGGTGCACGCACTGAACAACCCTACACTGGAGACGGCAGTGTGGAAGGTGTGATTCGCGTCACAGCTGTGTCTCGAGTGCTCAAAGTCAAAAAAGTCAAAGTCGCATTATTTGTCACTACGTTACCGCAGCGAAATTGTCTCTCCGCTTTTGACCCATCACTTGGAACGGTGAGCTGTGGCTTGGATCACTGCTCGATGAAAAGCTATACAACTGTTGTGAGCTAGAAAGCTAAGCTATAGCCAAGAACTCTACTGTGGTCATCCAACTTTTCCATGTGTGTCAAGGACCTGCACATTTACCAAATGAACACTTATCATGCATGCGGACAACCATTTGAAAAGACATTCCAGACCCCCACATAAAAGAGCATTTTTGAGGAAGGTGTATTGTTTGGTTTTACCTTTGCTCATCCAACTCAACGCACTTGTGGTTTGGGAAAGTCTGAGGAAATTGAATGGGGAAATCATTTCTGGGCCCCAGGGAATGTCACGAAAGGGGCGGGACTGCTCAGCTCTATACAAGGAAGTGTCCAACAGTGCTCAGGTGCTGCTGAGCTTAGAGGCATTGGCTCTAAGGAAGCACAGTTTGTTGACTATAACACTGACTGTTTATGGACCTATAAGCTGCTGAGTTTCAGCAACCAGGTCTTAGGACTGACACTTCTTCGGGCCTACATTATTTGTATTGGTAAAGATGGCTGCCATGTGATGCTTATTATTCTTTTTAAGTCAAAAACAGGATGATCTAAAGAAAATGGGAAGCGAAGGCCCCTAGTCCATAGTGATTTATGGAAGGAATAATGGACATGCACAATGGAGACTAAGGATGGTTGGCCTCCATTGCGCATGTCTGTTTCCTTCCATGAATCACTATTGACTCCACCATAGGAGCCTTCACTTCTCATCCTCTTTAAACCATCCTTGGTCAAACACAGGGAATTGTAGTGACGGTAACAAAGGAAAAGTTTTTTTTCTCAAAGCAAAGAAATGTATCTCAAAGCATTATATCTATGCTTTGAGAGATTAAAATATCTAAAAATGCATACAGCGAAATGCTGAGTAGGGTTCCCCAGCATGTAGAAACTGATGTTAGAAATGTTGACTAGGGGTCCCCAGTATGTAGAAACTGACGTTAGACAAATTGTTGGATGCCAGTAACTTGCATATGTTGGGAAATTTGCATAATATGTGATCATACCATTAACAACCTATCTACCGTTTATCTAGCCGCATGCGACGTTAGATTCTTTTCTTTTATATTTGGAATTTATGTGAATCTAGCGTCGCATCAGGCTCCATTGACTCGACTGCTGTCTAAAGGTCACCAGTGATCTGCTTGTATTCAACGAGTCAAACTCACCAACTTTGCAGCTGTAGAGAAAGCTTGCCACATCCTCTGTCGATCTGCAAGGGTTTTGTGCCATAAAAATCCACCGTAGACATATTATGAGCTACTTTCTGTCCTGGGTATTCCACAACAAACATCACAGCTGCCATTTTGCCAAACAAGAGCAGAGCGGGAGTGCTTGTTTTATACACTGACACACACCAGGTGCACACCTGGTCGCTGCACACGCAGTATCGCCATCTGCTGTTTGTGTGTGTCAGTGTATAAAACAAGCACTCCCGCTCTGCTCTTGTTTGGCAAAATGGCAGCTGTGATGTTTGTTGTGGAATACCCAGGACAGAAAGTAGCTCATAATATGTCTACGGTGGATTTTTATGGCACAAAACCCTTGCAGATCGACAGAGGATGTGGCAAGCTTTCTCTACAGCTGCAAAGTTGGTGAGTTTGACTCGTTGAATACAAGCAGATCACTGGAGACATTTAGACAGCAGTCGAGTCAATGGAGCCTGATGCGACGCTAGATTCACATAAATTCCAAATATAAAAGAAAAGAATCTAACGTCGCATGCATCTACCGTTTATCCATGTCTGCTTATTATAAGCAACCCTTGCCTAGTTTTTCTTTTAAGTAGGAAGTCATTTACAAATAGATGATTGGTAGTTGCTGGTTGATGTTTTTGGTGATTGTTTCTAAAGTGTACAGTAGCTGTGTATTTGAACTTGCTTCCTAAAGCTTAAACCAGCGTTTCCCCACATTTCTTCATGTCAAGAAACCCCAGGTTAATATGCAATGCAAATGTACAGCCTCACAATGTGTTGCAAACCTTGAAACACAGCAAGAGAAAAAGGAACTTTTGTACACAAGACCCAAAAGGAAAGTGGCGAATAGAAGGCATCATGCTTTATGTAGCATGTGATGTGTCCAACTAGGGTGTTCAGCATCCCGAACTCCCTAGTTAGACATATCACATGCTACATAAATCATGATTTGTTTTTTGCATAGGTTGTTAATGATATGGTCACATATTATGCCAATTACAAAGATTGCTCAACATGACTTCAGTTTCTACATGCTGGTGACCCCTACTCAACATTTTTAACATCAGTGGTTTACTTGTTATGTTTTATGTGTTATCAACACTAATGTTGTATTTGTTTTTAAAGGATAATTGTTCCTTGGAACCTGGTAATCTGTGTGGAATATATTCTCTGGATTCACTGGATTCTCTGGGTCGAGACGGCGGTCTGGTTGGGTTGAGACCCTGGAGGGTCTCCCCGCTCAGGAGACATGTACCTCAAGCCATGGGTGCATTAAGGTACAATGGGTCTGTCACGATTATGACTTGTTTTGTAGTACATTAATAATTGATGCTAAATTAAGTTAACATTGGTGATTGAAATGCAACTCTATCATACTAACTAAAAAATAATAATGCATGAATTGTGAAAGCAGATCTAGTAAGCTTAATGTCATACTTCCACTAGTCTCCAACAGGGAAATGGTTGACTATTATCCCAGAAGTATTGCAATTATTACAAATAATTAAGCAATTAAGTCATAATTGTGACAGGCCTGATGTGACATCATGTGTGTGTCCAAATGCTGTTTTTTCTTGTAATTTTCTGTTTGAATCTATAGTTCTTTACAGGTGGCAAATGTTGTTTATTTGGGCAGGTTGTACTGAGCGTTAGGACCTTGTTGTGTGACTCTTGTGGGTGTGTCTCTGTTGTGGGTGTGTAGGTGTGTGAAACACAAATTTCATTTGCATTTGACCAATTTCATTTCTTCAAGACAATTTCACGAATCTTCTTCAAGACAATTTGATGACGATTTTTCATTTCTTGCCTAAAGAACCATTTTTGATTTCTCAAACCAACTCAACCCAACACACCATGGTAAGTTAACTGGTACGGCACCATATGGATTATCATTAAGGGCATCTGCTCAATGATTAAGTTGTACTTAGTACTGTCAATAATATTATACCGATGCACTCCATATATGGAGTGTGAAGCACAGAGAGATGCACAGACCAGAACCTTATAGTGGTAGAGTTGCGATATTAAGGCGTCAGAAACCAGAGCGGAGCAGCCAGTCGTCATGTGACTATACAGAGCCTCTCTGAGTCCTAACTGCAATTCGGAATACATTGTTTTCAACAAGAACGGCGCAAATAAGAGCTATTTTAGCTACGTATGCAAAAAGACAACTCTTGTATTATTAGTATAAGTATTATTCAGTCACGACTACCATCTCTGTAATGTTTATGTTGTACTATTATTAAAGAACAACCTGTTTTAAAGCATTTCTGCATACTCCTACTGCTACATTGGACTCAGCTGGAGCCTCGCAGGCAGTCTCCCGAGACTCCCCGTAACGTGACAGTGTGTGAATGGGGTGCTGTTGGCTCTATGCTTAAAACTAGAGTTGACCTCAGTAAAACTATACCTAAACCTAACCTTAACTCTTAGGGATTGAGGGAACAGAACTGAGGGAACATAGACATGAACCTGACTGGGGATGTGTGCTTCATCAATCCATCTTCCGCTTATCCGAGTTCAGGTCGTGGGGGCCACAATTGCGTGGAATTCCCCTTTAACGGGCATCTATGGGCAGTAGATTTGCCTGTGAATCTTAGGTTTAGTGGTGCGTCTTAATTTTCTCAATAGTCGGTGTGCCATATTTGTTTACTTATGACACCACATCATGATATATTTGATATATTTCCATCCGATTTTGATTGTCCATACGCACAGCAACTTCTATATTTTTTCTTCTTCTTAGGAATATTTTCTTAGGATGTATGTTTATTAGAGTCATTTAACATTATTACCTCTGTTTCTCCAGGATGTAACTTGCTGTTGCATAATTGGTTTAATTATGTTAATATTAATTTGGGTTGAATATGGAGAGACTCCAGTTTCAGTCACAAGTCTCTGCAATGCTGTGGATGGGGGTGGAAAACTACCCGCCAGCCGGCCACCCACCTCATCAACGGCATCCTATCCTCTGCAGTGGGCCATCCAGGAGGAGCCCTACTTAAAGCATCTTTTGCACCTGAACACAACGTTACTCACTGCATCGAGAGCTGAGATGCGGGTTGTGATCCAACCCTGATGTGTTCACATACACTTATCATAGGCACCCAGCTTCCATCCCCGCTTACCAGCAGGGGCGAAATCCAAAAGCGACCTCGCCCGCGGGCGCCCGGTTTCAAAAGCGGGCGCCGCTTTCACAAAAACGGGCGCCCGTTTTTGTGAAACCGGGCGCCCGCTTTCACAAACGGGCGCCCTTTTCAAAAGGTTATGGTTAGGGTTAGGTTAGGTTTAGGCATAGGTTTACTGAGGTTAAGTTTAGGTTGTGGTAAAAGACTTCAATGTTTTGTATCTTACAACATTATGTACGAGTACAATACAGAGAATATTTGCATCCGCCATCTTCGTTGAAGGAGTCTATAGGTCTGAGATAAATAATCTTAATTATCTTTCATAGTGGTTTAAGCCCTGTGGAAATGTTGTATTCAGTTTTAAAATCCATTGTTTTTCTGCAAACTTTCTCTCTCCCTCTGTCCATGTTTGATTGGATTCTAATCCACACACTTCCATTGCCCCAATTCCATGTCCCATAAAATGTTCCACTATTAGGGACATCTCTTTGGCATTTTTTATGTTATATCTATGTTGGTTGAGTCTATCTGCTATTGTGTTTCTGGTTTCCCCTACATATTGTAACTTGCATTTGTTGCATGTGATTAGATAGACACAGTTTTTTGTGGCCGCTGTAATGTTTTGTTTTATCCCTATCATGATTTTCGTTGATCTATTCTTCACTAGTGGTTTGGGTTTGAAGTAATCTGGGCTTTTAGGGAGGGTTCTGTTTGTTCCTTTGAGTTTGCTGTGGACTAGGTAATCTTTTAAGTTTTTATTTTTTCTGTAGGCGGGTATTACTTTGTACCCCTCTAGTGGATCTTCTGCCCTTCTTGCAAAGTTTCTTTTGATCCTTCTGCTAGCTATTTTGCTTAATGTTGAATATGTGGTTACTAGAGCAATTTGGGGTCTCCCATCCCTCTCTTTCACCTCTCGAAAGGTGTCAAAGGTGTTTCTTAGAAAGGTCCTTGTGTACCCCCGTTGTTTTAGGGCATTAAATAGAGTTTTACATGCTAATTTAAAATCGCTTTGTTGTGTACAGATGCGACTGAACCTTAGAAGTTGTGATTTCACTATACCTCTGTATGTGTGTGGTGGGTGGAAGGATGTTTTATGTAAAAGTGCATGTGTGTCTGTTTCTTTAAAGTAAACTTTAAGATCCAGTTTCCCGCTTGTGCTAAAGTTTGGTCCTTTGAATACTGTAACATCTAGGAAATCAATTTTTTCTGTGCTTGTAGTGTATTTGATTGTAATTGATCTATGGTGTGTGTTTAAAATATTAATGAATTCTTGGAACTCTTGTTCTGAATGAGTCCATGTTCCAAAAATGTCATCAAGGAACCTAAAATATTGTGTGGGTCTAAGTCTACACTTTTTTAGAGCTGTTTCCTCCCATAGAGCCATGTAGATGTTTGCATAGGAAGGAGCAAACCGTTTTCCCATCGCTGTACCCTTTGTTTGAAGGTAAAATTTATCGTTAAATTGGAAGTCATTCTTGGTCAGATTTAGATGTAGTAATTCTAGTAATTCTGCATCTGGGCGCTTACTGTCTGGGTATTTCTTGAACATTTCCTTTACCGCCTGTAGTCCGGCGTCTGTCTCTATGTTTGTGTACAGACTGTCTATGTCAATGGAAAATAAAATTGCATTTTGCGGTACAGTTATGGCCTTGATTTTTTCAACAAAGTCATAAGTGTCCTTGATGTAGGATTGGTGTTTTGTAGACAGAGGGTTTAGGAAATGCTCAATATATTCAGCCGAATGATAAGTCTCACTTCCACAATCTGATACAATTGGTCTTCCTGGTGGGATCTCGTACGGTATAGTCCATGTGCTAGGATCTTTATGAATCTTTGGTAATTAGAGTTAGAGTTAGAGTTAGGTTTAGGCATAGCCTAGTTTGTGAAAACGGGCGCCCGCTTTTGAAAACGGGCGCCCGCTTTTGAAAACGGGGCGCCCGTTTTTGTGAAACGGGCGCCCGTTTTTGTGAAACCGGGTGCCCGTTTTTGTGAAAGCGGGCGCCCGCTTTTGAAACCGGGCGCCCGCGGGCGAGGTCGCTTTTGGATTTCGCTGGCTCTCCCGCTTACTCATCTCTGAAGAGAAAAGTCTGAGCACAAGCTAAGGAAGGGAGTCTAGATAAAAATATGCATCTGTTTTAGCATAGCCTACTGCATGATATTGATTAAGTGACTACTTTCTAGGGGGCGTCACTTGGTCTCCCTTGTAGGGGGTGGCAAATAAATTGGCAGCACCGTCAGCAATTTGTCGTGTCACTCAACTAATAGCTGTTACCCATTAACTTGTAAGCTGATGATGTACAAAAACATTGAAATTTGTAGACATGCATCCAACTTTCCATAAATAGCCCTAATGATATCTGTAATAAGGTAGGCCTACCTTTAAACTGGGAGAAAACAGGAGGAGAGTATGGCTGCTGCACTGATAAAATTGTAGATGGATCTAAATGAGTGACAGCTTCCTGTGCTGCTGCTGCTGCTGCTGTGTTAGTCATTACATTAAATGCAATTTTAAGAGCTGACCGAATTATTGTTCCATGGCCCAAACAATGTTTCAGGGAAACACCATCACAATTTGTATATCTCTGTATAATTTGTTTTAGAGCTCTAACACCAGACGGAAGTGAAAGCCTGGGTGTTGAGGGTAGAGCTCCATTAGCAGCCTTACAATGCCCTCTTCTGTGTAACTGAAATATATAGACAGGGACAGGACCACTGCAGTATTAACAAATCATGATGTTTGAACCATGGTTCAAACTTCATGAACCGTAGAAGCTCAACATTGTGTGCATGTGTGCATGGACGTGCGCACATGTGTTCCGAGCAAACTGTGCAGGGAAGTATATTTACCCTGAATAAATATACCTTGTTGTTTTTTGGGTATTACTCTGTCCATTATAAAGTTTTACGTCACACTGGGTTGGTCAAGTGAATCTAAGGGGAATGTTGAGCCTGTGCTTATTCTGTATAAACTGGAAGGGGGCTTGGTATGTCTGGTCATGTGGATTTTGTGATAAATTCTATATGTAGACACAGACACTGTGTGTTCTGGTCATCCCTGGAATGAGTTTTGAATGGGCTTTAATTAAATTCATTAGCCTTGCGACTATCTTATCTCATCTGATGTGACAGGAAGCTACAGTGTGAGTCCCAGCCAGTGGACACTCAATTAAACACTGAACCCTCTATGCTTAATATAACCTGAGTATGTTGCAACCAGAACCTTATCGTGGGAACCTTATCGGATATACACGTTCACTCCTAGGGCCCGGCCGGGCACTCGCTCTGCTGGAAGAGCATAGAGGCAACAGCACCCCATTCACACAACTGTTAACAACTGACATTCTTGTGATACGGGGCGGCCTATTGGGGGTCGGAGTAGCAGTAGGAGTATGCAGAAATGCGTTGGACTCAGATATTTAAACCAGCTTTAATGACTTTAAAACCCTAGTTCTTTAATAATAGTACAACATAAACCTTACAGAGACGGTAGTTGTGACTGAACGATACTTTAAAACAGTCATTTTGCATACGTACCTAAAATAGCTCTAATTTGTGCCATTCTTGTTGAAAACAATGTATTCCCAACTGCAGCAATGACTCAGAGAGGCTCTGTATTGTCATGTGATGACTGGCTGCTCCGCTCTGCTTCTGGGTACACAAAATCCTAACTCTCCCACTATAAGGCTCCATAGGCCTACATGCATGGTACACTCATTCTTCACTGTACACGGTAGGCCTACACCAAACAGGGAATAAGGAGAATACATTATTGTCTGTAGTTTGTACTCATAGCTCAGGAGGATTTTTTCCCTTGCACTCGACCATTAATGACTGATGAGCAGCCATCAAGGTGAGATAAAACGAGTGCCTGCATGTCACAACACTAGCTCTCAAAAGTCGGGCCTGCACACTGGGTTCAGTGATTATGTGGTTCAGTGGTTAGTTCAGCGATTAGTCTGTTCAGTGATTCTGTGCCATTTTAATTTCAGGGACCACAGTTTTCTATAACTTGGAACGAAGGTAGACTTTCCACTTTAGCTTCACTTTGCCAGGCTCAGGGGTTGGAATCCCAACTCCTCCTGTCTACACTTCTTGTCAAAGTATCCATTTTTAATAGGTGTGGCTTTCAGGGGCTGGAACCAGGCTATCATGGACTTTACACACCATTCTGTCTATACTGTAAAATCCTCAGTGTTAACGCATTAAAACCGGGAAAGCATGTGTGTCATTTTAGATTTCCTTCCCTGGTGTAGGTGTGATTTCAAGTTTCTAGTGTGTGGATGTTTCTGCCTCCCTGTTACTTTTCTCACCTGCATTGCTAAATATTTCTAAACATCTTGAACACATACCTGCTGTCAATCTATCTGTATGTAGCCTAACCACATTTAGTCGGCTCTATCCACTTCTGACAGAAAACTACGAAATGATGGAGACTTCAGAAACAAGCTTCTTCACACCGGTAAACCATTTACGTGACAAAAAAGATTATTCTGATTCTGCTATCTGACATACAGCATGATCCAATTTGGTGCTCAAAAAGGTCAATGTGTTGACTATTCAATGGAGGGACCATATTCCCCTTGCATTAGAAATCTTGTATTCTTTCATCAAGCCAATATTCTACTTTCCGTGTATACATTATCCTTGCCCTACTCAGAAGTGGTGTGGTGGTGGTATGGAAAGTACTCAAGTACAATTCGGAGGTGTTTGTACTTTACTTATATTTCTAATTTCCTGTAGGCCTATACTTCCTGTACTGATGCACCTCGGAGGCAGAGATTATATTATACATTAACAGTTATTTTATTGATTTGCACAGTACACTTTGAATTCCAGACATTTACTTGCAACAGAGTATTATATATTGCGATGTTGACTAATACTTTCATTTTTTTTACAGTGAAACATTTGAGTACTTTTTCAACCAGTAGCTAGTGCTACTACATACTACATGCTGTAGTGAGGTCCTCAGCAATATTGGCCTGGAGGCCCACCTGCACTGGGGAGACGAAGACCAGAGACCAGTCTAATGAGGTCCTTCATCACTGCCCCATCTGTATTGATTGTTATCCAATAAGCTGAGCCCAGAGAGGAAATATAAACGTGTAACACACACAGGCCCCACAGTGGCTTGCTTTAATCATGTCTACAGTATGTCCTCCTGCTGCTGTTGTTTCTGCTGCTGCAGAAGCAGAAGCTGCATGGTGCCCATTACATCCACCTCTTCAATAACAGTGAAATAGGCCTAGGTCTTCTGAGAAATATAGGAATTCACCTTTACTTATAGTGTGTCCCTTGGGTTAATATCAGAAATGTAATTACTTATATTAATGTATTAATTAATTAATGTATTAATGTATTAATGTCTTTTTAATCTTATCTCCAATGTATGTGTATTTAAAATTCAATTATAACTAAATGCATTTGAAATGAAATGTAAAAATGTTACTTTTCAGGATTCCAATTCAAAAATAGAAAAAGAAAGGAAAAAACAACACTACATGCCTCACACTGCAACGAGTTTTGATCTTGTAGATTGTCCACTGGGTGGCAGAGTTGCCTCATAGATGGCTATAGTCCTCAGGGTAAGATCTGTCGTCCACCACCAGCCATGTTTAGGACCTCACTTTGTTTTGCAGGCACAGCACATGATAAAGCTCTAAAAAAAAACACATTACAAACATGACAACAACAGCCTCAACAGGCACACGTAGTAGCACAAAAACAATTACAAATACATAAATACTGTATAAAGTGCAAACTATAAGCTAAAGTGCACCAAGTGACTAATCTAACAACCTAGTATACCCATAGGCGGATTATGAAATGAAGGGCCCCTGGGCCGCCACCGGCCAAATGGCCCCCCTACAACGGATGGTCTATCTGCCTGGCGCGGCAGCATGATGGTTTAGGACATTTTGGGCTATTTTAGTGACACAAAATTAGTAAACCCATTGTTAATAAGGACCGTGTGCACCAGTATTATTCACTTTCACCCCTTTTTTGGGTGGGCCCTGAGCTTGAGCCTCTTAGTGATCACGCGGACATTCAAGCTCATGGGCCCCTTGGCTCAGGGGCCCCTGGGCCTGGGCCCAACGTGCCCGTTGGATAATCCTTCCCTGAGTATACCTCACCACCCATCCCTGAGACTAACAGCCTACCGTCTATATCTACCTCCTCTTGTTTCCCTTATTAATGGCTCTAATGGAGGTAGGTATGAAGGAGAATTTAAACCTGTTGGTTTTGGTGACCGGAGTCTTTAGCCATTGGCCAGATGGCAGAATTTCATATTCCTGACATAGCGGGTGGGAGCTATCTGTTCTAAAGGAGGCTGCTTTTTTTAAGCACCTGTTCGTCATATATATGACTCAAACCCCTAAATGTAGCCCCCACAATTTTACTGTTGCCATACCAGCAAATGACAGAAAAGGTGATGACAGACTCAATGAAGGCTTTATAAAACATAATCATCAATGATTTATCAACCTGAAATTTGGCAGTTTCCTTAAAGAGAAGAGGCGCTGCTGGCCCTTCTTACACAGCAGTTCTGTGTTTAAGTATTTTTTATTTTATTTTTTTCTCTCCAAATTTTAGACCCATGGGTTCTTTCATTCAGCAAAAAAGTGGCATGGGAGAGGTCAGAGTTCATTCACAATTCCAAGATGGCGCCAGCCAGCTCAAAACGAAGTTTTGTCAACTTTGTTACAAATAAATACGTTTATTTCATGTTTAACACTCAGTGGAAGGCGGAAAGACGTTTGTCTATTGAAGTTGGATAGATTCATATTAGCCTACATCATTTACTCAAATGTAAACACTTTATTGTCATAGTAGAATCCGTGTATCAAGTGGCATCAGATGTATACAGATGTGTTTGCAACGTGCAATTCCTTTGTTCCTTTTGTTTCTAGTGATAATTTGTACTTTAAAGGATGTACTCTTGTTTCCCACTTGCCTATTTTATTTTTGGCAATACTGCTTGAAGTTTTATGACTTTATTGTATTTTGCCTTAATATTTCCCACAGTTTCACAGTGCTTTATGGTGTCTCGCCTAAATGAAAAAGCTACAGAACTCTGCGGTTTCTTATTTCACCAATCTACCAAGTCGAGACTAGAGGCTGTTGCATCTCTATCTTCAAAGTTGTCCACGCAGGTAAAGAACACCATTTTCTCCGAATACTGAAATACTGAATATCTGAATGCCAAATAATATGATTAATTTTATGTCTTTTTTCCCTACCATTGCTGTCATCCTTCCCCTTCAAGCTACCATGTCATAAGACATGATTATGGCAAAACGTATTTTCTCTCAATTTGTGTCGAAACCAAGGTGTTCTTAGCCTTTTTCTGACGAATATTTTTTGCAGCCAAATATTTGGTGCATTACTAATGAAAAAGTAGCATCACACACACACACACACACACACACACACACACACACACACACACACACACACACACACACACACACACACACACACACGCAGGGCCCTGGTCCATTGTTTGGGAGATTTCCACATGTGGTATCACACAATGGCCACATCGTGTCACCCTTTCAACACTATGGAGCATTGCTTGCAAGGTATCAGTATTTCAGTTCCAAGTATCATGTGAGCACTGCCAGTGAGTCCATGATACACTATACTAGACACTATACTCCCAAGCTTTACGTATAGGCCAAGGTAAAGTATCAATGTGTAAATTAAAAATGTCATGTAGCATGCCATTTCACACCAGAAATGTTGTGAGCCATGCATATGGTGGATGTTATTATGCTAATGCAACAGAGGAGGGCTTGGCACCGTCATTTACTAAATCTGCCGTCTCAGTTTGTTAGTTTGTTTTACTGTATAAATTGAGACTTTCACGTCACCATTTTCTACTGCCTTCTCAGCCATTTCATCCTGGAACAGAGCCTGTAATGAAGCAAGATGTAGAATACAATGAAAATGTACAATGTAAACCGCCGCTTTTGTCACTCTGTTGAGAGCAGACATCCTGAAGTAGTTAAGCATTTTTTTTTTGCCTTATTCTTTCCTTTCCTTTTTCCCTTGCTGTGAGCTGTGACAGGCAGCTTTTCACATTTGTACCACCAGAATGTTTCCAGAATGCTCTGCTGTGACAGAAGGCCAGTTTGAGAAGAACAAGAGTTGGATTTGTGACGCCGTCGAGCTCTCAGCCGGGTAAACACATAAAGCATTCTAAAGTAATCCACTCACACTACACACCATGCCTTCTAAAATCATTTACTCACATAACAATAGACACACACGATGACGCATGATACAGGCTTTTTATTTTCTTTCTTTCCCTTTTTTCTCTTTCTGTCTTGTTTCCATGTTGTTGAATAGATCTCATATTTTATAATACCACACTGTACAACTCTAGGGTAAAGGTGTGACAAAGTATTAGAGTATTAGACCAGTGGTTCTCAAACTGTTTCTTGTCAAGGACCCTAGATGACCCTAACCTTGACCCCATATGACCATAACCATGATCCCAGATGACCCTAAACATGACCCCAGATGTCACTGATGTTTTTGATGCTATGATGAATGTTACCGAGGGCTGCCTGGAACCTGGGTAGTTAGTGCTTTTGAAAATCGTTGTATTTACAGAATGTAATTTCATTGTTAAACCTTTCAATATAAATAAGATGTGACCAATGCCATTGTGTTTACATTGTGCTAAAAATGTTGCTTTAATTAATACAATAATTACTAGCTTTGCAGCACACTGACTGGGTACTATACATTGTGTACAATATTACAAACCGGCTCCATTGTATCAGTGTGTTTTTTGTTTATATAGTCTCTGCACCTGGATTGAAATTACAGTTCACATTTACTTAGTTACTACAATATATCACCCCTTTTCTTAATTCAAAAATAAGACTTTAGATTACAGTTGATCCATAACCAAATGAATCTTTAATCTCTTGACTGTGCCAATGGATACCCAAATTGCATGAACCCAAGCAGATCTACAGAAAATAGCAATGCAACCTAACATGTCTAGAGCTTGTAGATAAGCCATTTTTGGTATTTAAGGGATCGGTGTGGGATGGGATGTACCAAGAAAAGAGCCCCGTGGGACTTCAACTCTAAATGATTAATGGAGCTGTTAAAAGGATCCCTGGCTAATGAGACAAATATGGATTAAAACATTACACTTGAACTCTACTGTATAACTAAAATAAATAAAAATACCTTAAACATTTTATTTTTTCATAAATAGAGAATCTTTCATTCAATAGGGACTGCTCCTGTCAGTTAATATGAGCATTAAAGAAATATATTTTTGAATCATTTCTATTAGCATATGCTTTTCATAATTAAGCCATATTTGTCATATTAGCCACTAGACAGGGATAATTTTTAACTAACTTTGGCTGCAGCTACTGTATGTCGGTATTGTTAAACAAAATGGCAGCAACAAAGACTTGAATGCCATTGTTAACTTTGTTACTTTCAGTATACTGTATATACTGATATAGTCCAGAACAGGTCCTCAAAGCGGGGTCGGGGGTGAGAAGGTCCTGACTCCTGACTCCTCAGCAAAATGAGGTAAAATAGCATCAAAAACTACTTTAACCATATAAACATGTACATACTGTATCACAAGCTCTTAACATGTCAGAACATGGGGCATGTTATTTCAATTCCTTTCAGACAAAACCAGACTGCAGATTACAACAAAACATTTTTGAACATAAATTGTCATTTGTCACTGGCACAAAATCTGGTTCAGGTCCACGAGCCGAGATGCATCAGTTCGGGGATCCTTGACATGAAATCGTGTCCACGGCCAAATACGCATTCGGGCTGTGGGGGTCCTTGTTATGGCAACGTTTGAAAAAGATAGAGTCCATCAAAATGTATACTGTAGCTAGTGGGATCAGCTCACAGGTGGAACTCTCTCTTCTTCTTTGTAGGGGGCCAGTGCCATTGCTTCCTCTGACTGAAATTCCATTTTATCGCTGTCGGGTGGAAACCACGTATGTCCACAACAGTTAAAGCCACAGTGAAATGAAAGATATGTTTTTCACACTTTTAGATCACATCCGTGTTCACTACAGCATATGGCCATACCCAACAATACATTCCAAAAAATGGAAAATTTTCACTTTCATACCAAAAGTCCATAAACATCTAATTTTAATTACTGGTCCTTCCTGAAAACGAAACCTTGTTCTGTGATGATGTATCCACTATCACAACAATAAAAGCCAATAGGAATGAAGCTCAAAGTTTGAGTCACTGCATTGTCCGGCTAGATGTGATTGAACAATTAATTTTGAAACTTCATTCAATATGACACCCAGAGAGTGCATGACTTGGTTTAAATGGAATCATCATGCTACAATATGTATAAGTTCTGTGTAGGTTAGAAATAATCGCTTGGCGTTGTTCCCTGTCTGACTTTGTTTACAAACATGGGCCAGACAGATGTGATGGCGGGATCCTGCCCCAGACGTCTCATAGCCTGGACGTGGCGCTCTCATTGGTTCTGAAACTAAGATTCTTCCGTTTGAGGTGGACATTTTCTTCAAAATAAAATGCCCAAATTGACCAGTTCACTGCCCCTTTAGGCTTCTTTTCGGAAAATCTAAAATTCCAAAGAATAGGTTTGTTATTTTAGGCCCATAGTTATTATCGCAATCCACACATTTAGCCACTTTAACTTTCAGTTAAAGAACTAATTAAAACAGCAGAATATATCCATTATACCAGCTTTAAGTGCATCACATTGTGGCTCATTGTGAGCTTGTAGATCTACTGTTTTTGCTACCTGTGTCACCTTAGTAGTATGACAAACTAGGGCATTGATGCACAAAAACAAAATGCCAAAACACATATGTTGAAATAGGGAGATACAAGGTTTCTGCCTTGCAGCAAGATTCTGTAATGTATTACCATGTACTTTAGGAGTCTGGAGTCTCTCAGTTCCGTCTCCATGTGTGAGTCAAATGTCCTCAAAGAGTAACAAAGGCTGTAAGAAGAGTCCAGCTGTTCCCAGGATACACACCAGCACGAAAACCCACAGGAAGATCCTATCAATCACCATAGCAACGTACTTCCAGTCATCTTGAACCTGGGATACAATCAAAGAGAAAAGTAGAGCGGTGAGGTTCAGGTTGCAAAACTGTAAACCCACTGCAGTATTCCTGCAATTTATTGTTATTCATACAGTACAGAACACAGGTTAACTTAAGTCATGACTAAACGACAGCTAGTCTATCTGGGGTTGAACACAATAACATAATAAATACCGTACACAAAAACTAGAAATCATTACATAATCAATATAAAAAGGTGCCAGTTAATAAAGTATTCAATCAAAATAGTATACTCTTTTCCAATCACATGAGTACAAAACAAATGTAGAAAAATATATAATTTATTTTTCTGCATGATTTTACACGTCAGAATTGGTTTTAGCTTTTGTTCTAGACTAGAGGTACTATAAACTTTCGATTCATACACTATTATCACATTTATTTTTCATTTAACTTTTTTTTTGCTGGTTAACACCGATCAAATAAGCTGTATTTTTTTAGATCGATATGGCCGATTACGATTGTGCATCCCTGATGTTGAGTTAAATCTATATACACACAATATCCTAACCAGCCTTCCCTTTATTGTTGGAAACATCACCTGGAAGATTCCATAATACAATTGACCTATAAAGTGCAGCCCTCTTCATATAATTGGACTTCTTAAAGTTAAATAAAGTTATCCGTCCTTGACACTGAGCCAAGGCAGAGTGCATGTGAGACGTGCATGCATGTCTACAACACTAGACTTGTTTTTGGTGTTCCTCCAAAAAACTTGAAGCATACATATAGAGCGGAAGCGCCTCTAGAAAGAACACTAGTTCAAAATGGCAATGCTTAAGTAGCACTAACATTATTTTGTTGCATTCTAGGAACCACTCCGGCATTTTTATTTATTTATTTCCACCAAGGTCACTGTCACTTTTCATTACTTATCCTTTGATAGCACGTAGAGTAAACATATTTAAGATTCCTTCCCTGTTCAACCTCCCTCAAGTGGCCAAGGCCACCGTGTCAGAATGGATGCCTATACGGTGGACTGACTCACCTCCTTGGCTTCGTTCTGCAGCCTCATGTTCTCGGCGATGTACCTGACGCTCTCGATGGCGTCCCTGATCTCCGGCGAGAGATGCGTCAGGGACACGAGTCCCACGTCCAGAGACTCCGAGCTGGAGCACGGGCTCGATCCCCCGGCTCCTCCGTATCCCGCGACCCCAGTGGCGGTCCCGCCACCACCACCACCACCACCTCGGCTGAGGACCCCGAGGCTGCCCAGCCCGCCGCTCCCTCCCCCGGAGTCCGACGGCAGCTTGGTGGACTTCTGGTGCCAGCAGCAGGTGCAGCGTCCCTCCCTGCACAGCGTCCCTGAGGCCAGAGCCTTTTGGGGATCCCCCCCACTCAGACTGTTGAGGTTCGAGAGCTCCGTGCTGAGCAGGAGCCGCTGGCGGTGCAGGCTGGACACGGCACTGGCGGCCAGGGCCGGGGGCTTTATGTGCTTCTGTGATAAAGCACCCCCAGAGGAGGAGGAGGAGGAATGGACGGCACAGGGCCTGCCGCCCGCGGGCAGCAGCTGATCCGAGCCGGACACGTTCTCCTTCTCCGGTTCCTTCTCCGGCCTGGTCATGAACATCACCCTGGGCAGCAACCCCAGGAAGACGCTGCGTACCCAGCACGGCATGGTGTGGGTCTTGGGCGTGCGGTAGTGCACGTTGAGCACAAAGACGGTGATGACGATGGAGAGGGTGACGAAGATCATGGTGAAGAGGAGGTACTCCCCGATCAGGGGGATGACCAGCGACGTAGATGGGATGGTCTCTGTGATGACCAGCAGGAAGACGGTCAGCGAGAGCAGGACGGAGATGCACAGGGTGATCTTCTCGCCGCAGTCGGACGGCAGGTAGAACACCAGCACGGTGAGGAAGGAGATGAGCAGGCAGGGGATGATCATGTTGATGGTGTAGAAGAGCGGCAGCCGGCGGATGTACAGGGAGTAGGTGATGTCCGTGTAGATCTCCTCGCAGCAGTTGTACTTGATGTCGTGTTTGTAGCCCGGGGCGTTGATGATCACCCACTCGCCGCTCTCCCAGAAGTCGCGGAGGTTGATGCTGGAGCCGATCAGCACCAGGTCGATCTTGGCCTTGTCGTAGGTCCAGGAGCCAAACTTCATGGTGCAGTTCTGGTAGTCGAAGGGGAAGTAGGTGACGTCGATCTTGCAGGAGCTCTTGAATATGGCGGGGGGGATCCAGGTGACGTCTCCGTTGTAGCGGAGGAGGGCCTTTGTCTTGTCGTCCACCTGGAAGTCTCCGACTGCACTGTGGATTGAGAAAAAAGGAATCAGATGGAGATGGAGACACAGCCGGAGAAAAATAGATAGTAGCAGACAGAGACATAGTAGAAGTTGGTGGCGGACAGATGAGTCATTGGAGTTTACACTGGAAGGCTTTTACAATTGACTAGTGTGTCACAGGGCCATTAACTGAACATATTATGGCCTGCAGCATCTTCATTTCATTACAGACTAACTGCTCTTTTACACTCCATTAAGAACAGCACAACACAATCTATGGATGTACAATACATATGTATACCAAATGAGCACAGGTATACCATGTGGTGTTGTGGTCTGATATACAGTAGTTCCCCATTGTATACTGAGTGTCTAATATTAATGGAACAGGAGCAATCGATAAAGTAATTTGTGACAGGTAATGATTTCCCTCTCAAACTCACTTGTTGTACAGAACAATATCTGGCTTCCAAATCCTGTTTGACGGCACACGTATAAATTCTACGCCGCCAAAATGCTTGGGATCCCATCTGAGTTTGTAGTCATTCCAAATCTGAGGGAGAGAGAGAAAGATTCTTTTTACCGTCGACATTGTGCCAATGCTGCAATGAGAGTAGCATTCCGTTTTGGCAGTGTGTTAGTTATGTTTGCATTCTGGTCATAAATTAAATCCATTATCATAATTATTTGAATTAACATTTTCTACAATCAACTTTGTGGTTTGGCATGTCTTGTATTAGACAATATTAAGAGTGATGCCTAGACTGGCTTACACTGATCTTAACTATTCTGATGATGTGTTAACGGTTCATATTTTATTTGGTCTTGGAAATTATTTATTTTAGCTTGTCATGACAACTGTTTTATTTATGCACCCAAAGCTCACACTATACATTAATGAATGAACATGTCTAAAAGCCCTAGAGCAGTGCTTTCTAAAGTGGGGTTCTGGGGATCCCCCAGGAGTCCTTGGGGCAGTTCCAGGGGGTCCCCAGCTGAATGATAGAACCAAATGGACTCCTATAGGTCTGTAGCTCTGAGAGTGCAGTCCAATCCCGCCCTCTCGAATTAGTGTAAAACTCTGAAACCCTAATTGTGTGCGCGCGTGCGTGGTGTGTGTGTGTGTGTGTGTGTGTGTGTGTGTGTGTGTGTGTGTGTGTTTGGGGGGTGTACTGTAACGCACTATAAAGTGCTTTGTATAAAACCGCTATATAAACGCACCATTTACCATTGCCATCTCTAGATATACATGCTCGGCCATTAGAAGTTCTGATATTAACACTGGGAAAGTATCTGTGTTATCTATATGATTCCATATGAGCGGATATACCTGTACTGTACAAGTACACAGCATGCAGCAAGATTGTACACTTCTATTTTCAGATAAAATCATATTATTACTAATATAATAATAAAAACTTTTGCTCTGGGGGTTGTCTGTCTGCCACAAAACATTTTCAGATGGGGGTCGGCGGGCTGGCGGCCAAATACATCATTTTGGTGGGGGTCCTTGGCAGGAGAAAAGATCTGATTTATACGAAGGCATTTGCAGAATCGGCCTCATGCTGGTCTTATTATGGGTTTATGAACAGCTGGTGAGCACCATAGACATAATGTTAACCCAGCACAGATAATGTGAGTATTTGCTCAGTGATTGTTGTACCAGAGGGAGGACGTGCACTGCATCCTTTCCCACAGAATGAGTCCATTGTGCCATCATGCACCATGGCATATATTGCCACGACAGTACATGTGGGATCAGCCGGCGCGTAACAAAGCCACCAAGCCGTGTAATATGGTTCTAAAATACAAACGAACATCATTTAAAGCTAACCTGGATCACTGGGGCGACGTTTAACACTTTGGATCACGGGTCTGATGTTCTCATGGATGTCAGTGAGCCTTTAGGCCGACTACCTTTTAACCTTATGAATCGCCTAAAAAAGTCTCAAAAATGGATCTGCTATTTTTGAGTGCACAAAGATTTCCCTGTTGTTAACGGGTTAAATATTTTGTTTTGTGATTACCTTGTGTTCATTTAGAAGATTTATGTGGCCAGATGATCTCAGAGTAATCAAATGTTTGCTGTACGTTTCCTGTGTGCGTTTTGCAGTCAGGCATTTAGCGAACACTCTTATCCAGATTGGCTCACAAAATTCAAGGCTGTAAACGTGGTCAAGTAATTAAAGGAAAAGAAATGCATGTGTGACAGAGTAGGCTAACTAGCAAGTACTGCTCAGATACTCTTCATCACAATACTTGCACATACACTGGCTACTCATATGTAGTGATATGCACTTATTTATCTTCTTACAGTAGTATTCAATAAGAAGTTAACAATATGATTCGACTTTACTTTGGCAATATACCGTGGGTGCATCTTCATGAAAAACTCTTTGCTGCATGAGGCAAGGGTGATCAATCCTTTTGAGAGCTCCTTTCAGAAGGATCCTTATCGGTAATTCAATCTGGCCCTGTAAATAAATTGTTGGCCTACCTACAGTACTGTCATATATGACAGAGAGACCAGTATAGTTGGTGACCTTGCTCAAGGTCCATTCAAACAGACGGCGATGGAGAACTCACATGTCTCAGCCACAGATTTGTCTCCATGATCTGGTTGACTTCATCCTGCGAAAACAAATAAGAATTGATCCGATAAGTAAAATGGGATTTTAAAGAAATGGAGCAGCAGCTCAAGTAAAATAAATGAATACATTTTGAGAGCAGGCAGAGTGCTGTGACTGCTGTCACTGGTGATCATCTCACCCATACAGTATTATTTACGTGAGTTGTAGTTGTTTTGAAACTGCACTGTTCCGGGAGAATAGCATTGGTTGAACACCTGAGCCCTCTGGGCCATATAGCACATTGCCAAGAGCTGGAAGCAAGTGGGCCATGGGGACTCGCACTATGGAATACAGCTGCCAGTCAGTAAGTCGGTCTCAACTTTTTGCACTGATGATCCTGTAATAGAGGGGTAGGGGTGTGTGTGTGTGTGTGTGTGTGTGTGTGTGTGTGTGTGTGTGTGTGTGTGTGTGTGGAGGGGCGGGGGGCAGAGTGTTGCGTGGAGGACAGGTCTGGGTTACTCGGACCGTGATTGAACGAATCTCATGACCCAGAACCATTCATGTGGGGGGTATAGGTATGAATGTTTATGCAGTACTAAATACGTAAGCATTGTTCTGTATGGGCGTTTTCTGCACACGAAAAGACACATGCCTACACATTTTCACTATAGATAATGGCGTGGTGGAGGAATCTGTGTGGAATTACAGGCAGTGCATTCTTCCATTTTTGACATTTACTAGATAGGAAAAACTTCCAGAATTAACCCTATTTATACAATAATTTACAACACATTAGACTATTTGAATGTAGGGCAGATGTAACCTCACAGATTTTAAAATCGCACTGTAGGTACTTAGTTGACGAGTTGAGTATAGCCTATAGTTTTTGATGCCTGGTAGTAGCATATCAGTTAGCTGTCCCAGTAGGACAGCATAAGATTTTTTTATTATTATTTTTCTGACAAATGTGTGAATAATGCATTTTGATTTTGGGTAACAATGTGTGGTGTTGTATGGTGTATTATGACCTGTTGTAAAGGCTGTAATTACTGAGGCAGTTCTGATTGCAGCATTGCACCTGTGTGAGCTAGGCTGAGACGGCTCTCAGAACAAACTGTTTGTTTACAGAGCACACAGTATATACCTGATGTTGTTACTGCCATTATTTGGTTGGATGTTTAATGGTATTTATGTGTTGTGATTGGAGACATTGGGACATGGACATTTCATAATTATGGACAGACAAAAGGGACATTCATATGAAATAGGAATGTCCTTTTTTGTCTTTTTAGTTTATATAATTCATTGTGGTTTAAAAATATATTTGCTTAATTTTGCAACTTAGCATTAGGAGCAGTTACAATATGACAAAAAGTCGTGGGAGAAATTGGCTTGTGTTGTAATTAAATTTATGTTGACTGGAGCAGCATATATTGCTTCAGGGCAACGCATTGCAGAAGACCTAACAATGTTGTGTCATTTCAAGGGAGGCCAAAAAAGCTAACAGTGCTGCTCACAAGGCATGTGTCACAATCAGGGGAGCAGGACAGTTAGAGGACTGCAGTGACCTCTCCCTTGGGCCAGTGCCTGGCTGGCATCACGGGCCAAACATCTGTCAGTGGCATCTTCACCAACGTCCAAGTAGACACTAGACAGCGATGCCCAGAACCACCCCTTCTCTTCTTTTTTCTTTTCTTTTCTTTTCTTTTCTTTTCTTTTCTTTTCTTTTCTTTTCTTTTCTTTTCTTTTCTTTTCTTTTCTTTTCTTTTCTTTTCTTTTCTTTTCTTTTCTTTTCTTTTCTTTTCTTTTCTTTTCTTTTCTTTTCTTTTCTTAGTTGCACTGAACTTGAAAGGGGAAATAAGATTTCACATAATTATAATGGACAATAAAGCCAGTCAATGTGGATCTGCTCATGAGCAAAATACAATTATACACAACTTTCTGACATTTTATTTGACTATTACACTGAGCGGAAGAGAAGCATCATATTTTTAGTTTGTTCCTGGACAAACCTATGCTATTCCTATACTATGACAAGAGCTACTTATAGTTACAGTACCTTCTCACCTAACTAGGTTGCTAGAGAGCACAGATAACATGCCTGCAGTGGATTTTCATGAAAAAGAAACATTGACATATAAAGAGAGAAACTTTTGGTCAAGTTTCAATGGTGAGTTTAACATTGTTTAATACAATCCGATGGAACCTTTCTGCTTGCGTGAATGGGCTGTAATGGGAAGTTGCACCTTGTTAGCAACATGGCATTCCCTTACATGGTAAGATGGCCGCCGTGTGAATATGTTTCCTTATGCATGTCTAACACCACCAACACCAATTGGTCTCAAAGTGTCCTTGAGTGTGTTCGAGATGTCAATGTGTGTAACTCTGAGAGTGTACAAAATGGAACTTCTACACAAACACGCCGGGGAGCCAGCAGCACACACTGCAATATCCCTTATTGGAAGATGATGGCTGAGCCAACACAGTCAATGAGCTATTGACGTTTTAAATGAGCTCATATCGCCAACGGCACTGTGATCTACGTAGTCCAGTCCCTACTGACAAAGGCTGGGTTTGAAGCGGTGCGTGTATAGGAACGGCCGTCCATCAACACTAGTAATATCTTGGCACTAGCACTTGTATATACTGTACAGTGTGTGCCACCTTCTGGATACCTGCCCAGCTCTGCTGAATAAAGGTTTTATATAACATCTAGATTGTTGATTTAACTTGGAAAGTGTAATAATGAAGATGTGTTATGCTTTCAGATATTGCGCTGCTCCTCTGATAGATCCACAATCTACCTAAATCTGAAGATCAGAAATAGTTGCTATCTTCAATGTGGCTTACAAGTTTTCTGTTTTGGATCTCAAACTGAAAAAGAATGGGAACCGCTGCTTTTCCAGTAGGGTAGGGTAGTAGGGTAGTAGTAGGGTATCTAGTAGAGAGCTGACATTTCCCATCTTTATTTTTACAACCAATTGCATGTCAGGCTTGCCTTCATGTCCTCCAGTTTCCATAGATTATGGCTCAGGTTTAGAATACTGGGGGAGTGGGGGCCCACTTTGCGTTGGCACTGTATTCCTCGTAAAAACACACAGTGACAGGCCATCACTCATCAGTTTCCCTCGGACTGACATTTTGGAAGCGGGCCTTTGTTCCAGAGGCAGGGAGAATCTCAATTGGCCCTGACAACCACTCATCCATCTCCTATACACCTCCACTGTATAGTACCTTCATTTTCACACTGTGAATGAACACAGTGCTTGTTCTCAAAGTGGGGTCCAGGAGTCCCTCAGGGATCTCCAGCAAAGTGAAAAACATTTTAAACATTTAATTCGTAGTTGAGGTTTTTCTGCTTTTCATACCAGATCTACAACCTTCAGTCAAAAAGCTTGCTATAAAATAATCCTTTTTGCTCTTGAGCGTGCAGAGGCTGCCTTTATTGTTCATTTAGTATCCTTTTGGCTCCAGCACCTCGCCAAACTCTGCTTTCAGATGAGTGGTGTTCTTTTCACTATTTTATATCATTGATGATCATAAAAGCATACAGCAGCCTTTCTCGTTATCAAGGTTCCTGTTCTTATTTTATGGCCTTGTAGGAAATCGTAAGCAAACACAAACTGTGCTAGCTGTGTCACACTAAAGATCATAAGGGAATGTTTTGAGCAACTATGTGCTCCATTTACTGAATGTTAATTTGTATTCCTTGTGGACATTAATTGCAATGCATCAATGGGATGTTCACATACATCAATGCATAGGGCCTCCCCATCCAATGCTTTATGGACATTTCACTGTGGTGGATTTGAACTATGCAGGACATCGTCACTATCGGGCAGAGACATCTTTGCCATATTTATCTTTGTATGTTCTTTCTTAAATGGATGGCACACAGTCACGCTGCATGTGTCGCACAAAAATAGCAATACAATGTAGACCTACAAGCTCAAAGCAATTTTAACATGTATGTACATGTGCTATTTTGGAGTGACAGCTTTGGACATCGTGAGGTTTCCACTCAACAGCAGCAACATGATGCATACAGTTTAGTGGAACAGTGGAAGTGATGCACGTCAAAGAAGACACCGATCACAGGAAAGAGAGAGAGAGGAGTCGCTGTATGGCCACATGTAGGCTATAAATATATTTTACTACTTACCACTTTGACCAGTTGTGACATGGACACCTCAAACTGAACAATCACTGGATCTGACACGTTCTCCACGGGCCGTATGTACTGGTTGTAGCTGGAGAATATCACAGAGAACAGCTTGTGTTCTGCCTCCGAGCCGCCGGTACCACCTGAACCAGATCAGTGGGACAAACAAAAAACAGGGTCAAGGATACAGGCCTATACTTTACCACTGCAATGTTTGCCCCCGATACAGACAGCCTGACTGACTAACTTTAATGGATTGCATTTGTAGCGCTCACAGAATAAGCAGGGTTGTTTTCTGGGGCCACATATTTAGATTTTTATTTTAACAGGTGTCCGTTCTGAAATGCAGAAAACATATACACAAGGGGTCAGACAGAGAATAATGGCTGTTTCTCTGCAGACTGTCATTGTACATTGAATTTCAAAAAATATTCTCCAAGTTATCAAAACAATATAGAAACATCTAATTAACATATTCAAATAACAATAGTCCATTTCAATTGCAATTAGTATCTCAATTAGGTCCCAAAAATAACAAATGCATATTCCCCAACCATAGTAACATACAGTGTATTCATATCAAATAAAGAAATAAACCTTAACAGTCCAGTATTTTTCATAACACTCACTACAATAATGTAGTCACAGTACACACACTATTTAGCAATTAGCTTCCATGACCTATAGTGACATAATGGCCACCACAGTACACCAACTAGGCCTATACTGCTGTAGAGGTCACCCTATATCTAACCAGCTAGCCACAGTGTACCATGCATGTTATTTCAGAGTTCTCTCATTGTATCACTTATGTTATTATAAACAAACCAAACAAAAACGAGTTGTGTATTGTCACAGACAAGCACAATAATATACAGTGTTCATGGGTTTTGCACTGTATCTCACCTGAAATGCAGAAAACATATACACAAGGGGTCAGACAGAGAATAATGGCTGTTTCTCTGCAGACTGTCAGACCCTTTCAGAATAAAAGCAGTGGAATTCGTTTCTAGAACAGACCATGAATTCAATGGACAACAGTGCCATCTTGTGACGCTATTTGGTAGTGTTTTGCACTGCAGTCTGGTGTGGCAAAATAACTGTATATTGGACTGAAATTCTGGACAATAAAAATAACAAAAACATGCCAAAAACGTTTGAATAGGGGTCTCTGTGAAACATAAGACTTTAAGAAACATTACAGAATGTGGCCAGATATGTTCCATATCGCCACACATTTTTATAGCACTTTTCTATGCATGCAGTGTAGCGCTTACTGCTTACTCATACTTACAATGGTCCATTCAGTCATACATTAGGAGGTATAAAGCACTGAACAGTCAATGCCACCGTCCTCACATTCACACACAATGCAAGTTGCAACCACTGGCAGCAATTAGGGGTTCAGAGACATGCTCGATTAAGGACACTTGGAACTAACTCTGGGGGAGCCCGGGCCTCACGGTTGCCATCCATCTGCCGTTTTTACCGGCAACTCTATGCCTGAACCAATGCCTCCATGAATGATTTATCATTGATTGATTGATTGGTCCAGTACAGTAGATAGCTATTATTTATTTATTTAATTAAAGTGTAGTCATTTAAACAAAAGAAATTATCAAAAGCAATTTCGCTCCATTTCCATTTCTTGTCGAGAATATAATAAGTAGATGTTCTTTCTATTTCAATAACTGTCGTTATCCTTTCAATTAGACATTATTTTTTTATTGGTTTTGGTTATACATAGGATTTCCGTTGAAGGTCAGATTCATTCATGACTATGGAACCAATCAAAGAAGCATATTGGATGGAAAGGACATTTGAAATTAATGGATTTAAAATCAAAGGCCACAGTGACGTGCGAGTGCGGGGCGTTCATATATAACGCACAGAATACAGAGCTGCGAAATGTCATCGATTAAACCATGATAAGATGGGATACTATGGAAACATACTCAATTATAAATCCACTCACTGTCTCAAACAATCGCAATCTCGGGGAAAAACTGCCCTGATTGTAATAATATAATGCAACATGGCTTCTTTAAAACTATATTGATTGATTTCTTCAACTGTTTGAATTATATATGTATTTTAAATACTAATTAAACGTGCATAGGACACCATGGAGCGGCAGCAGCAGCAGACACAGTATAACGCAACAAGTATCACCAAGATCTCCGGATAAACTATACAAAGGCTGTAGGCTACTCACCCGACAGAAGAAAGAGAAGGAAGGAACAGGTGATGAAAACGAAGACAAATGGATCTTTCATCTTGGCTTAAAGAATCCAAATGACAAATTCGAAACGAATCCGCTGGGCTATCGTATACAGACAAATGCAGTGGCGTCGCGTAAAGCGCGTCAGCCACAAACAGGAGGAGAAAGTGATGGGGACAGTTCACATCTGCTGGGGGAGAGACGAGAGAGAGAGAGAGAGAGAGAGAGAGAGAGAGAGAGAGAGAGAGAGAGAGAGAGAGAGAGAGAGAGAGAGAGAGAGAGAGAGAGAGAGAGAGAGAGAGAGAGAGAGAGAAGCGCACATTGCGTGCGGGGAGTCAGTGGAGCTAGAGAGGGAGGGAGCTAACTGTAAAAACATGACCATCGGTCCATCACATGTGTGCCGGGACAGTGTGAACATCCCAAATAAGTTAAGATGGATAGAGATAGGGATAAGATGGATGCAGAAATCTTACTGACTATACTAATGGAGGTTGTTCCATTTGTACCATGTCATGAGGTAGGCCTATATACTGTAGCCTATTACCGGCTTGGTGCAAGTATTGATCCTTATTCGTTTAACAAGAAATACTGGGGAAAGCAAAGCAGAGATACCGCCACATTTTTTCGAAGTCAGCACCACGGACAGCTCCGGAAATAGCCTGCCCCTAATTGTCCTTAATGAATTGGTTGACCGCAATACTTAATTACTGAAAGCACAGTTCCACTCAGGTGAATGAGTAGGCTATATGGTTTCCTTATTCACCCGTTCATAAATGTGAACGATTTAAAGCGCGTTTTTCTGCATACACTTTTCAACACTTTTTCAGTCTTTCAATCAGACTGGAGAAATAAATATCAAGTTCAATGATTGCCTGAGGAAAATGATTAATTTTGTAAGTCAATTGGCATGCATTTCTTATTTTCTACAGAAGGACTAATAGTCCTGTAGCTCGCAAGCTTTAATTCCCCGAGCTTTGCTGAACTACATTGGCGTTGGCGTGTGCGTGTAGTGCGTGGGGTAACTTTCTCAACTATAGGCTATGTACGTGACACTGTCTGAGAAATCGATACATAAGCTATTAGAGGTCTTGGTACGTCTGGAGACTATACGAGATAAAACAAATCCTGGCATTGCTTACTATTATGGATGCTGCTGATAGGCTATCTCTAGATTTAAATCAAGCTCTCACAAAATAACCAACCGTCTGCAGAATCTGTATAACAACGAGCCCACTCAGCACTGTTTATTGAGCAGTGTGTGTAGAGGTCCGTGTGTGTGTGTGTGTGTGTGTGTGTGTGTGTGTGTGTGTGTGCGCATTGACTGAAGGGTCCATGATGCATCTGTGCAAAGCAGTGTACTGTACATACATGCATATATATCACCAGTAGATGGCACTATATATGAAAATATAGTAGCCTAAACTTCAGTGGTGAAAAGTAATTGGAGTACAATTTGGAGGTATTTCTTTGTACTTTAGTATTTCGAAATTCCAGCAGGCCTGTGTTTACTCAGAGGCAAATGATGTACTTTTACTCCACTACATTTATCTGAAACTTTATAGTTAATTTGCAGATTTTTATGATTATAAAACAAACAGACTTCTTCAGCTATATACATTTTGGCCTTTTGAAAATAGCAGGTCTAGAAGCTTGCAATGTGTCACAAGGTCACCATGCGACACATTCTGAGATCTGCTATTTTCAAAAGATTTCTATACATTATTAATTCCGGATAATCCATACTTTTACTTTTGGAACTTTTTGAAGCCAATACTTTAGCACTTTTACTCTGAAAGTACATTTTGAATTCTGGACTTTTATTTGTAATTAATAGAATATTTCTACCTTGTAGTATTTATACATTTATTTAAACTTAAAAGAAAACATTTAATTAGCCTACTTTTTCCAACAGCTCCTTATAAGCACACTTACTGCAACTAATTACAGTATATGCAAAGCAAACTTTTCGAGTATAGGAACAGTTTACTGCATGCCCTGTAAAATTCACAAGATATTTTCTGCTTGGTCACTCAATCACACTTTCAGCTGAATAGCTGTTCTAGCCACATGATTAAACATTCCAATTAGCACATCGTATTGACTTTGGTCTTGGAGACACATTATTATCAACATGAACATTATAGATTTTACAAAGGACTTCTGGCAAGTCCCCAACAGCTTTTAAGACTTTTATTGGCGTGTTAATACATTTTACTCGAGCAGAAGATGACACAGATTGGTAATTTCATACATTAACACATTTTGGTAACAATATACCACTATCACATTTCAACCACGTTGTGATACTACAGACTGGCTGGGACTACAAAGGAGGAGTCATGACGTCACCTTACTGTCGGGCAGAAACCTTGTATCTCCAATATTTCGGTGTACTGTATGTTCGTCTTTGTGAATTAATGGCATACACTGTCATGCTACAGTGTCACCATAGCAATATTATTGTATAAATACTGAAAGGATAAAGTATTAGAGCCTGAGTCTAAAACAATGATAACTGTGTTAGATCCACTGGAACACATTTCCTGAAAAGCAATGGCTTTGGACATACAAGGTTTCCATCGGACACTACCGATTATCAAGATACAAATGTCCTTCACATCGGTGTAACATTGACTTGTTGTGCGCAATGTGATTTATACTTTGTCATTTGACGGTGTATAAATATATGGCTTCACGTTACATATGGATACAGTACTTAAGTTTAGAGACAGACAGATATATAAAGTCCAGATCTGGTGCCTCTCTTCATCTCACTGGAAGGAAATATGGGCAGATTCACACTGTGGTTGTGGTGTAGATGTTGTAGTGGTGTTAATGCTGTTCATACCATTCCCAGGAGCGGAGTGCCCAACCAGTCCTGAGACCGCATGGAGGTAATCTCGGGACAGATTGAAGTCTACTCAGTTACGGAGCGATGTAATGTGAAAGGATCATTTGCTTGCTATCTCTCCTAATGGTATCGACATTAATGCAGCATGGAATTGTGGTCAAAATCTCATCCAACAATAACATGGTGGTCCCGTCTGTGCCGTGGCTCAAGTGCCGGATATATATAACGGGCCTTGCCATGAAAAGGGTTGAAAACCACTGTTGCTCAATATACGTAGCTTCCAAATCTTTGTGCTCTGTATTTCAAAAGCATCCAATCAATATATATATTTTGTTCCATTGATTTGTATCTAGATAGTAGACTTTTGAGTTACTTTCAAACACTTAAACCATGGTGTACTCCAGGGGCCTATACTTTCTTTGTAGCTTTACACTGAATCTGTTCAGCAAATATAACTGATCTGCCAGCTCACAATGCATTTGTGGGTACCATCTGAGAAGCAGGGTGGGACTTTGCAACTTTTGATATGTGAATGTAACACACATTGTAAAGAAGACTTTTAATAATGGCGCTATGTAAATGCAAGTCCATTTACGTCACACCATCTATAATGCTCCCGGTATGATAATCCACTCCAACCGGCATAACAAATCGTGTAACGTATCTATAACTAATGTTTTATGCAGGTCTGACAAATACTACCAAACATTTGAATTGCTAATCTGTTTTTCTGGGAGAACTAGTCATTCTCCAATCTGACAGGTTGCAGATCAGATGAGAGGTGTTTGTGAGCTGCGTTGTTGGAAGGGGATAATGTGAATCTACATTAAAGGAACAGAAAGGATAATATGCCCTATGTTGTGAATAAATAAATAAAATAGGTATAAGGGGTAAGGAAGGGGTCCCCCCCCCCAATACGCCCCACTGACAGACTTCTATGTAAACAAAGATGCGTTAGCTCACCCTCGAAATCGCCAGTTGACAGAAAATTGTGACCCCCAGTCGCAATTTTCTGTAGCCGTGGCTGTCGAAGCTCTTTATAGACCAGAACATCATTTACCTCAAACCGGAAGAATGATACCTTGCCAATAAAAGAATATTACGACGTAGTGCGTCATACTTCAGATCAGATGCGAGGTGTCTCTGAGCTGAGCTGTGGGGTGGTTGATAATGTGACTGTATGGACCAGGTCAGATGCGAGGTGTCTCTGAGCTGGGCTGTTGGGTGGGGACAATGTGACTCTGGAACAGCGGCTGCAGGAAGAGACCCACTGTTCCCGTCACACACACTATCACAAAGATCCACAGGAACATCCTGTCCACCACCATGGCCACGTACTTCCAGTCCTCAATCACCTGCAATTGCACACACACACACACACAAATGTGCATACGCACATGCATGCGCACACGCACAACACAGGGCAGTTCATATCAGTTCAGGTTAGGTTATTCACTCCTTACAAAAGATGCAACAATGAAGGCACCTTAATCCTCAAATGCACACACACACACACACACACACACACACACACACACACACATGACAAAAAATTTCGGTCGTTGCTCGTGTTCCACTTAAAAAAGTAAATCTAATTTTGGGAGTCCTAAATTTGGAACCTTATCCTCTTGTTCTTGTCTTTAGTGTGGCTTTTATAGTCTGAAACGGCTGCTTGCTTGGCTTGCAGATGTCCTTGGCTTGTCAATGCTGGTGTTCAAATTTTGGAGCCCATGCGCCCCCATCCAATGTATCTGTGCAACCAGGGAACCCACAGTCCACACTGTCTTCACTGTCCATTTTTACGGTCCTGTAGTGCTGTGATGGCAATGCAATTGACTTTCAATTGCATTGGTTTGCAACTCGTACATCCCCATATCCGGCCCTTTATTGCATTAAAACCAAATTGCTCAAGCAGCAGCGAATATGTTCTCGGTATAAGTTAATTCTTGAGCTATACGACAGATTATGGTTGCTGAAAAATGGTTGCAGGGTTAAATAGGTTAAAATCCTGGGAGGACCAGACTACAGATTACTCAAACCTTTGCCGAAAAAAGCTATTGACCCTTTCACCCCCTCCTCCATGCTGTCCTTGGCAGTTCCACAGAGGAGGGGTCATTTCTCAAGCCTGGTCACTTCCAAATTGCATTGATTTGGCCCAGGAAGTGATTGATTGACCAAATTCCTTGTGTTAATTTGCTGGGTCGCACAACCACTGTCCGGCAGGTTAAGAGCTTTAGTGGGGGGTCAAGGCCTGCACCGTTGAGTGTTGGTCCACCCCAACACCAACACCCCTCCTGCTCCTGTTTACCAATCAGTGGCAGGTCAGCACAGCCCTCCATCACTTCAGATACACATAAATTCACTGTGTCTGCTGCAGCTATAGTACTTTTAGGGGCTGGTTGTTGTAGCCTAAAGGACAAACATGTAGACTTGTGGATGACATTGAATCCCTGTAAAATAACTTTTATTTGCAGTTGATTTATTTAACCAAAAATGGTTCAGTTGTTTGTTTTTTTTGTTTTTTTTTAAACAAACAAACAAACAAAAACAAACTCTTAAGGGCTGTTTCTCCTACCCCACCAAAAGCTTAGAATGGAGTTATGGGATGTTGTTTAAATTAATTTTGCTATATATCTCTCCATGATGTCTTCCGCAATTCGTGTATGAATGTGTGTGTGAATGGGTGAATGTATATAACTATAAAGCGCCTTGGATAAAGGCACTATATACATTCATTTACCATTTATCGGTAAAGAGATCCTGGTGTACAGGGGGAAAACGTATGGTACCAAGCATAGACCACTAGGGAATACCCAGGCAAATACAAGATAGTTATGAAATAATTAAACAAGGTC
Source organism: Benthosema pterotum (assembly GCA_039105355.1). Classification (NCBI taxonomy): domain Eukaryota; kingdom Metazoa; phylum Chordata; class Actinopteri; order Myctophiformes; family Myctophidae; genus Benthosema; species Benthosema pterotum. The sequence goes on along the minus strand of CM076966.1, from coordinate 27,487,144 downwards.
CATACAACACACACTCTATAGTTCCTGTGTGATTAAGTGCAGACTTGAAGTCTGAAATTGAGCATTACTTGTGGATGTGCCAATAAATGACACCTAAAGGAGGATCTCACCCAATTTTGACCTTATCTTCGAATAATTGCTCCTCACTAATGCTCATTATAAGATAGATCTAGATAGGCACCATCTGTATCTACTCACTCTCTCTCTCGTTGGTGGGCTACGGAGTGTTTAGAAACCCTACAAATGACAACATGACAGGGGTTTTCAAGCTAAACAGAAAATACAACCTTTGCTGAGAACCAATTAAATGAAGATTGGTTGAAGATGGGTTCCTTTAATTAATTGAGCTAGAGTGTGTGGATCTTCTGTCATGTTGTGAGCCACAACATTCATTAATAAGAGGAATTTCTACCAAGTGCTCCGCAATCTTTCAATAAAACTGGAGACTTATAGCCGTAATCTTTGTTGCGCTGTCATACTATAGTGTTTTAAGGGAATAATGAATAATGAGAAGGGCGAAAAAAAGGAATCCTGAAGGAGTCTTCACTTAGAGACGAAAGGGGTTTCTTTTTTGAGAAAGACAATGTGCAGGATTCCCTTTCATGGCCCTTCTCATGGCGCATTCCTGCTCTAGACGCACATGTCCATAAGTACAGTAGATGCGCGACTTTTTGACTTAGTGTGTCATACTAAAATACTGTTTAACATTGCTGCCATAGACTGATATGTATAGTAATTATATACTGTACATACACTCTGGTCGTCGTCGTCTCCCATCATGTGATCGGCCACAAACCGCACCCCGTCCACTGCCTCCCGGACGTCGGCAGGCCAGTCCGAGGTGCTCCTCTGCCGCAGGTCCTGGCTGGACAGGAAGCCGTTGGGGAGGTACTCCGTGGAGCGCACGTCCCCCTTCCTGCTCCCGTAGCCGTAGCCTGGAGGAGGAGGCGTGGCGCTCTTGCTGTAAAAGTGTCCCTGCAGGGTGGAGAATGCTGTCGTCGAGTCCGACGAAAAAAGCAGGGCGGACGAGGAGGACGACTTGGAGGGACCGCCGCCCGGGTGGTAGCCCCCGCCGCCCAGGCCCAGCATGGCCCGACGACTGGCACGCAGGCAGCGCTGCCGCCGCAGCCTCTGGCGGGCCGAGCTGTTCTGAGGCCGCCGCATGAAGAGCAGCGCGGGCAGCTTGACCAGGAACACCAGCTTGACCCAGGCGGGCATGGTGTGCGTGCTCGGCGAGCGGTGGTGCACGTTGAGCACACACACGCTGGTGATGATGGAGAAGGTCACCAGCACCATGGTGAACATCAGGTACTTGCCGATCAGCGGCACGTCGAGTGACGTGGGCGGCACGATCTTGGAGATGAGCAGCAGGAAGACGGTGAGGGCCAGCAGCACCGAGATGCACAGCGTCATCTTCTCGCCGCAGTCCGACGGGAGGTAGAAGACCAGGATGGCCAGCGAGGTGATCAGCACGCAGGGGATGATGAGGTTGATGGTGTAGAACAGCGGCTTCCGCTTGATGATGAAGTCGTAGGTGAGGTCCACATAGGTGGGGTCCAGCGGGCTGACCGTGCGCCGGCCCGGCAGGGCCAGGATGTCCCACTCGCCGCTGGGCGTGAAGTCGTCCATGCTGGCCACCTCCGACTTGAGCACCAGATCGATCTCTGTGTGGTCGTAGGTCCACGAGCGGAACTTGAGCGTGCAGTTCTGCTGGTCGAAGGGGAAGTGCTTGACCTCGATCTTGCACGCGCTCTTGTAGATGGCTGGCGGGAGCCAGAAGATGCTGCCGTTGAACTGCACGATGGCATTGGTGAAGACGGTGACCTCGTAGGTGCCGTCGGCACTGCAGGGGACAGAGAGGCAAGAATGGGCGGAAAAGAGGCCTTGAAAGATATCCTTCACAAACAAACCCTACAGTACATGTACAGTACCAGATCCAAAGAGCTGACACATGTAAAATGGAAACAGCCCTGAATTGATAGACTCCCACTGGTTATTTGTATCATTTGAGAAGTCCAATCGATAGTTGTGAAGATGAACAATGCTCCGGCAAAGCAATAAAACATCACAGACTATAACACCGACTAAGTCTGTTCATCATAGAGTGTGTGTGTGTGTGTGCGTGCGCATTCATGCATGTGCATGTGTGCGTGTGTGCCTGTGCATTTTTGTCACCTTTAAGAAGAAGGACTAGGTTTGGGAACCACTACCCTATAGGACAACTTTAACTTTAAGTAAATTCTGGTTCACAATTGGAAACAAAACTTAGAAAATAATAATTCAGACATCATTTGTCTCCATAAATGTCTATATGGAGAAACTCCCAATGTAACATCACATTTTTTTTTTATTCTGGTGTCTGGTAGAGTGTTATGTATGCACATAAATATAGATTAGGGGCGGACAGATACCTAGAAAGTTCAATATTAGTAGCATTGTAGTTCCTTACTTGTTGTACAGAACAATATCAGGCAGCCAGATGTGTCTGGAAGGAATCCGTAGTTTGTCGATGCCTTCAAATTTTGATGGGTCCCATGAAAGTCTGTAATCCACCCAATGCTGAGGAGACAGAGACTGGTCTGAGTTCTCACTTAGGGAACATTATGTGTCATTTATGCTCTATCATACAGCAGTGCCACTTGCTGGAAATAGCAGATCTACAGTATGAGCGAAGAGCTCTCTAAGAGCTTGTCGATCTGCTGTTCTCGGCAAGTGACACTATAGTTCCACAAAGCATACAGTATTTGGTTTTACAATGCAGTGTCACAGACCGGTCTCAGTACAATTACATGCTTCACGATCACATTTGCTTCAGTCCATTGAAGGATGTTCAGCACACAATTATGAAAGTGATTTGTTGCACAGAGAGAAAGAAAGCATGGACATGGTATAATTCAAGTTCAGGGGGACATTTAACAAGAGATGGAAGAAGGTGTGAGCAATGTAATTGGTGATTAATCTTGACGGACCTTGAGATGTATCTAGTCTTACCTGAGTGAGCCAGACATTGGTGGTCATAATCTGCTCCCTTTCATTCTGGGAACAGAAACAGTGTAATGCATTTACCAGGAATTCACAGTCCTCCATTTGTGCACCCAAATACTAATAAATACATAGAAAAGGAGCAACTAAAAGAACTGGGGAAAAGCTTGACTGTGTGACAAGAAATTTAAAATGTTATTATTATTATTATTATTTTGTAGTTCAGCAGATGGTGGTAACCCCTGAGGCTCGATTGCAGATGAGCGATTGAAGTGGGCATGAGAAGCAATGAAACTGAACGCTGTCCTTATAAGGCATTCCGATGAGAATAAGTCACATGTAATTACACTTTACATAACGTAGGACTAGTCAAATGAGCAATATTCGTCCTTTAAATGTAGCAGATAAAAGTCATTAAAGGTTAATAATAATAATAATAATAATAATAATAATAATAATAATAATAAAGTAAAGTACAGATGCTTGAGTACAGTATTTAAATGAATGTACTTTAGTTAGGTACTGTCCATCACTGAATACTGATTATGACCAGTATCATTTTTAAAGGGAGTAGGTGGAGTCTGCGATTCTTGGCATCAAATTCTGTGATTCTTGGCTGATTCCCTGTCAGCTCATTCTACTGATCACACAAGTCTGCAATTTATCATTTAGTTGTCTAAGGTTAGTTGCTGATAATTTAACAAAGAAGCAAGAACAAGCTGAACCTGAACTGTTTAGTTAAAAAAAAACAATATCCTTGTAGAAGAAAAGAAAAGATTGCTCACTCTGCAATTGCTAGAAACAACACATTAATTATATAAACAATACTCATGGTGACTACTGTTGACTGGGATATTGTTTTGGGTCTAGTCTAGATGTGTTTTTTGTTTTGTTCACGGCTCACTTTTCATTCGCTGCCTTGAAACACGTCCGGCTCTATTCATAACATAAACAACGACAATATCCTTCTTGTTGTTTGCTGATGGCGTTCTCATTATACGGCTACATGACATAGAGGTCCAATAACGAAATGATACCAAATGCCAATTACCACAAGGACGACAGCATGTGCTCATAAACGGAGGTTGTGAATGAGCCTGGCTGGTTTGATCGTACTGAACTGCATGGGCAGTGTGGGGATGACTCCCAGCAACAGTAAATCTAGAGACTGCCTCCCCATGCACCGCCAGCCCTCGGCGGCAGCAGCAGGTTTACGGCCCCTTTTAATCCAATGTGCTGAAGTTTCAATCAGAGGCAGAGATCGCAGCCTGGACAGACCTGTCCTTTACTTCAGCCATCCATCCAGGGCACTGACATAGTGGCTATGGCTATGTAATTAACTGGCCTCTCAAATCTCAGACGGGATCCTCACTCTCTCTTTGTCTCTTTCTCCATGTCTTTCTGTGACCATGTAGTTATTTCCCCCCTTCTCTTTCTTTACATTGGCTTAGTAATGTGGCATTTCATATACTTTATAGCTCACCACGCTAATGAGCTGTGCCAGAGACACTTGGAGTTTGACAGTGACCCTCTCTGTCCTGTTGATGGCTGGGCGAATCAGCTTGTTGTAGCGGTCCTTTCCCAGTAGCCAGTTCATGAGTTTTTCCTCTGAATCAGCACAGCTGGTACCTGCACGGTGGTGAAAGGACATTTTGGAACGATTATTATTATAAACAAGTCCCCATAGTCCAACTCCCTATTTTAGGCATGTCATTCTGGATGACAATAAAAAGAAAAAACCTTTGCTTTCAATGAAGATAGAAATAAATTAGCTTTTATCTTTTGCTTGGTTCGTGTATAGTAACCGTGTTCTCCATGCACAAGAGTCATACAGCACGCAGAACAGATGCCAACATCCAATTGTTTAATTTGCAGCAAAGTGATAAAATGGGCTTTGCGGCTTCTGGTGCCACTCGTTCCCATTTCCTGTGACACTGCGATTTCCTGTTTGTCTATTTTGATGTGGTTTCATGGAGCGTGTTTTATGGTGCTGCACAGGGACCTGTTGTTGATGCATTAAACTTCCATCTGGCCCTACACTTGCTCCTTATGTGTCAAACAGACACGTATATACTGTACTGCAGCAGCATATACAGTGCTGTATGAGCGACAACACATATTCTCTACCTGAAGGTCTCACAGTGTGTACAAACAGCGTCACGTAGTACCCAGTCCTCCAAGGGACCACCGGAGGCCCTGGGCTGCTATGCAGCCGCCAACGTGGTATAGTTGTTACAAGGACCTCCATCGGAGTCATACATTTCAATTATTAACTATAGACGGGGTGGAGGGTAATAATTCCATGCAGCATATTATTAATGAATCTGCTGTTGCCTGCCGCTGCCTGCAGGCCACATTACCAGTTGTTTCTCCCAAGATGAAAACAAGCCGCGAGGAGTGAGTCCCGGCGCATGAAGTCCACCTACGCCTTCTTGTTGATAAATGGCGCCCGTGGCCAAAGTGAAGAGAAGGCTGATTAAAAGCGATGGCGAACACTTCCCATTCAAAGCGGGATGGATAGAGGTTGCGCTATACTGTATCTCCTCCCTTTCTCCACTCTCTTCTTCCAGGGAATAACTTATGCCCTGACACGGCATACTGTTACAGTGTCACAGTCACCTGGCCGTATAGTGGAGACACTGATTTATTGATGGCAGAATACAAGAGATATCACTATAGGGAGCTTTACGTTCAGTGTACTTAATATGTATGGTTTACTGAACCTGACCTATTTGTCACACTCACCCCATTTAACCCTATAATCCGCCACTCTCCACCAACCACTCTCTGTCAAAGTGAATCATGCATGCTCAGGTTGCTGCCGCTTGTAGTGCAGTAGTTCTCAAACCTGTTCAACGCGGCCCAAATATATTTTGGAAGTGGAAAGTGTTGCTCTGCAATGAGTGGGGGAATTTAGGAGCCCTCTCCATCGTCAAACTTGCCAACCCCAGCCCCATTTCGAAATCAACAACAAATTTATCCAGGGATTGTTGTTGTACAATTGTGTCATGGAAAACAGTGGAAATATGGCTGATCCACAAGCTCTTAATATACACACAGACACACACACACACACACAGACACACACACACACACACACACACACACACACACACACTGTGTGTGTGTGTGTGTGTGTGTGTGTGTGTGTGTGTGTGTGTGTGTGTGTGTGTGTGTGTGTGTGTGTGTGTGTGTGTGTGTGAGAAATGTTAGGTGTGAATACAGAGCTTAATTGTTTTCTTCCTTATTTGTGACAAAGCACTTTAGGAATGGAATCCCGGATGATGAAGAATTACCACGTCAGCTTTGAATAATAGTGTATTTCAATGCAATTACTACTTTGATTTATGCTTATAAAATGTGTAAACAAATAGGAGGCCTGGCATAGTAGGCAATCGGTCTGTGATTCCAACAGTAGTGTGACTGATGAAGTGATTTCCCTTGGAACCAATTGGCATTGGGGGGGTGGGGTGAATGGGTGATGGAGTATTTTTCTGCATCGATTGTTCAAAATGGGGTGTGACTTGTAGGTGCGTTCGTGTTGCTATCGTTTTTGCAGAATCAGTGTAGAACTGTTTATGTTGTGGAGTAAAACATAATTCAACTTTTCCTCGTGGAGTACCTACTGTAACATATATTAAAATCATTATCCCTGTCAGGGGGGATATTCTTCTTTGAGTAGGCCTACAATAAGTTAACAGGGCTGTTCTACGTATGTATGGAAACAGCAAGACTGAACAGAAATCTGTCTGTACAGAAATCGGAGTAGCCTACCTCATTTGAACTTTAAATTATGGATATGAAGTCAGATCTGCTACAGTTTCACGTTAAACGATGACGTTCTTACTTATTGCCAGCAGTTAAGCGTCTTTGAACCAATTACATCCCATAACACACATGCAGGCTAACTTTACATCACATCCTCCGCGGTGTAAAAAAAAAAAACATTACAGTGACATCCTGAAAGATTAAAAGTAAAGTGTGACTTTGAATTCTTAGCACGAGATATGGATCGAAATCACATGCATGTGTTCTAGTAGATCATTTATGTATAATGCACATATAAGCTACATTACAGACACAACATTCAGAAAGAATATTATTGATGCATACTTACAATGCATGAAAGTGATAAAGTAAGCGAGGATGGGAAGACAGCTCCGACTCATTTTTTCGGCACATTTGGTCCAAATTGATGAGTTTTCCTGTTATAAACACTCAAGAGAATTAAATAAACGTGCGCTCTTCTGGTTGTGGAGCAGAGAATAGGAGATCTGGTCCGACAGTCACACACAAACACACATACACGCGCGCAGTTTTTTTTTTTTTTTTTTATCACGAGAGACTCCCAAACACATTCTACTGTGGAGCGTCTCTCCTCGATTCAATCAACAGTAGACGCTGTTACAACGCAATTGGTGACCTATCGCATACCGTGACTCCTAGGGGACGCTGTAGCCTATCTCAGCGGTAGCGGTAGGTGATCCTGATTGTACATCAAATGTTTAAATAAAATTAATTCCAAGAGAAGACTAACGACACTAACAGTTGCAATTAATGATTTATTGCGCACTGCATCAGAATAATTGTCAACTACAACTTCAGTTGGCAATATGTTTCAACTCCAAAAGTGTCTCCGAAATACTACCACGTCTGTTGTAGCTCATGTCTGTTGTATCAAAAAGTGTTGTATTCTACCGTTTTCTTCTTGCTTGTTTGATATTGCCTGATAATGTTGTGTTTGTTATGTTGTTATGTGTTATGTTTGTTATGTCATGATGATTTGTCACCACCCGAGTTGGCTTTGTCCGCAGTGTAATCGCCTTAATATAGATCATTCATTTTCGAAAAAGTCTGTGAGGAAAATAAATGGGAAATACATTTTCTGGTGCTGGGAAACGTCACAAGAGGGGCGGGACTGCCCAGCTCCATAGGCTTCTGGTTCTTCAGTCCAACATAGATGCCTGTCATATTATTTAGATGTGTGTGATTACCTGGTAATGTCTCATGTGTATTCGTTGAGATACTGAAGGGTGGTGTAGGTGAATTATTGTTTGGACACAGACAGCAGTGAGATTTAGTGGAGTGAAGACTAGTCCATCTCATGGAAGTGCAATCTCAGCTCGGCAGCTTTACTGTCATCACACTGCTTAAACCATCATTATTATGCATCATGTATGAACTGTACAGGGGCAGTTGCAGAGGACAACCTCAAGTAGTCTATACCTAAATGATATAGTGCAGTGGTTTTCAACCAGTGTGGAGCTAAAATGTCATCAAATTCTGAATAAATAGGGGCCATAGTATCAAAAAGGTTGAAACCACTGATATAGTGGAGTGAAGTGGTGAGAGTCAGCTGGGAATCCTTATAGTTCAGAGTTCAGCACCATGGACAGTGTCAGTGCTTTGTCTTGGTCATGGAAGGTATTCTTCAGGTTTTAGTCCAGCAGCCACTGCTGTTGGCCTAAAATATTGTCAATACATACATTCATGAATCACCTTGCTGATGACAGACCTTCCTTATGTATTAGTTACCAGTAACATGACATATCAAACTAGTTTTTTTTTTCCTGATTCCACAGCCATAGCCACTTGTCCAAATGTGCTGACCTCATTACATTTGTCATGATGTCTATGGCTATTTTTAGCCCAAGGAGTGTTGTCAGTTTTGCCTTTTCCCGCTGCCATAGGATGGTAATGGGAGGGTCACTTTTATAGAGGAAACCCCTATTAAAGAAAGCCCAATACCCAGAGCCACTAATATTTTAGGCCAATTGAACAAAAATAATAAATAAAAAGCTAAAGAAAAACAAAACAAAACAAAAAACAATGGTTATACGTGCCATATGCCATATTTGCAATAAAAAGCAATTTCCCTCCTGACAGAAATGTACTCCTATGTTTGGGCATCAGAATGGTTTAGTTTAATTTGGGGGGGTTATATTTCAAACATTATCTCCCAACAATCAGACCAATAAACCAGTGGAGATGTTAAGAAACAGCCCCTGGTTCAGAGATGGTGCAGGGTGAGTGAGTACCTGTAAGAGTGGTTTAATTGTGACACAAGTGATTTATCCTGGTGTCACAACTGGTGCATGTGAGAAGGTATAAAAATATGAGGGAAAGATGTAATGCTTGTAATGTGCAATGCACAGTGCAACTGAAGAGATGGAGGAGAGCAAAAACAAAAGACATTTTGTTTTACTCACATTTTAGACACCTAAATTTCAGCTTTAACTTCACCAGCTTCCATTTTGCCCACAAGTGTTTAGTCTATCTGTCAGAGTCAGGAGGTTCTGGCGATTAGAGTCACCATGCTGTAACTGAATGGGCCCCATTTCAATCCCTCACCGGCAGCACTGACACATTTCCTATGGAAATGTCCTTGAGAAAGACACAGACTCATACTTTACTGTATAGCCTATGCTGTAGAGCCGCAGTTACTGCTGGCTTTACTTGTTTTTACACAGAGCCAGTGGTGGAAAAAGTATTCAACAACACCCTATGGTCAAATGTCACTCAACTACAACTGCAAAAAGATGGTCTGTCAAAAGTGTCAGATTCTGTGTCTAGGTGAGACACTTGACCTTTGACATGTTCTGAATGCAGGGAGAGAACATTTCTCTATTTGGCTGATCACACTCACACATCTGCTGCAATAAAACTTTTACAATCACGAGTTGTGAAGCATGTCTCAGAAATGAGCCATGAGCCAGTTAATTCCGCAAATGGCTCCATCCCTTCTTCGCTATATTACAAAATGCAGTTGGTGAAATATTCTATCTCAGCATTATGATTTCTTGCTGCAGAGCAAGGGGATCCGTGTGGGGTTTGGTTTAGAGCCAATGATGCCATCCCAAATAACTGTCAGTCAGTCTCAGTCCATGTTATTGTCGCATACAGATACAGGTATGTCGAACTACATATCTGTGTCTTTTCAGCATTCTTCACAACTGTACTGTCAGCCAATTAACAATCAATTAATCAATCAACAATCTAACAATATATCATGTCAAACAAATAGAACAAATACTACATGTATGTAATATGGGTATGTACTGTATGTATGTATGTATGCATAGCTCACACCTTACTTTTTACTGGTGCACTTGAGTATGAAAGTCCCCCTCACAGTTGCAATTAACTAACTAGTTGTGTTTGATACTCCACTGAGTGGCCCTTGCGCTTGCTGAAGATTCTCATCCCCCCCCCAAATTTTGCAATTTCCCATGGAACACTTGGGTAGTTCACAACCTGAATAGTTCACAGCTGGCTGTGATGATGTCCTCCTTGTTGGCTTGGATGTCCAAAAACATCCATAGCGCTCTCCACTTTGTCAATCTTGTAGAACTACTACCACTACTGGGACTATCGAACCATAAAATCTGCCCCCGACAACTCTATCTGAGCTCTGGTTATATAACCAGAGATTGGCTGCTACTGCAAAGTACATCACTGGATGTACAGTACATCTAGGGTACCACCAAGCTTCCTTCCATAATCCAGTACATCATGACATGTACTGGAGTGTGGGTGGAAGCTTGGTGACGGAGGCTACAATCACTTCAACAGGCCCCACCAGACTATCCTCTGAAGCTAATCAAATATGAAGGGGTACACCCTGCATTTCAATGCACAGTGCATTTCTGCTTGTGGTAACTGCCATGGCAAACAAGTCAGATGATAAGAGCCGTGAGAGTGATGCCAAGGAGTTGGAAGAGTATAGAGATAGTTGTATGTTTATTTAAATTTATATGTATTGTTTACAAAAGCATACATTGTTTATAACACTGTGTTTTTCATTGTGTTTATTATGAAGCTATATTCTGTTTTTTCATAACAGACAGGTAAAAGCCACAACCCTAGGGCAAAACATGCAAAATGTCATCATGTTTTATGTAGTGAATACATCACTGTGCCCCCTTCTACGATTGTCAGAAGAAGTTTGAATTTGGAACCAGAGTCTTCTTAGAATGGCCACCCAGCCAGACTGTAATTGTGGACAAAGGTGTAATAAAGAACCCATTGCTCTATTGAATAGATCCATAGTACCTTTGTGTTGATGGGTTAACCTTACAGAAGGACAGCCATTAGTGCAACACTCCACTAATCAAGCCATTATGGTAGAGTGGCCAGACAGAAGCCATTCCTCACTAAAAAGGTGTACCTGTACATGGCAGACTGCTGGGAGTTTGCCAAAAAGTACCTGAAAGACTCAGACAACGAGAAGTAAAATCCTTTGGACTGATTAAACTAATATTGATTAGTTCTATTTTCCTCCATTCCCATTGGTGTATGGAGGAAAACAGATCTGTTTTTCTGTGACAGGGATTGGAATACTAGACATAGTAAGATGAAAGATGTTTACAAACTTTTTACTTTTTTTTCATCATGGCGCCATGTACAGTACATACTGTACCTGCACTAATGTTTCAATGAAACATGTATTGTACATAAGAGCTGTGGAGAGAATTAAAAGTAATGGCTGTATACCAACACTCAATAATAGAGGTTAAAATAAAATGAAGAAAAAATGTGCTCAATGGTTCTCAGATCCTAGTGCAGACTGGTTTGGGGATGAAGACCTCATTTTTGGCATATAATTGCTCGATCCACTCAAAGTGAAGGAATTCCCTAGCCTGGTTAACCAGTTTAATTATTTGTCTTCTGTGGGCCCTGCTGGCTGCTGGTTGTGGAGTACAGACAATCAGTGTAACAGGAAAACAGGAATATATAGCCTGGAATACAGAACCTGAATGGGTAAAAACAAACACACCTGGACTAAAATTCTCTTTTGTGTACCACCAAATCTGGCTGAGCTTGAATGATTCTGCCAAGATGAGCAGGAGAGACGTCCAAAAGAAAGGTGTGCCAAGCTATTATGGTCATTCCCCAAGACAACACAAGGCTGTCATTTGTGCCAGATGTGCTTTAATCACTTACTAAGTGAAGTGGGATATTTCAATCTTTAATTTTTTTGTTATGTTTCAATATGCATTTAAAAGTTTTGTGGATGCACTGGACAGCTGGTGTAGTGGTCCAGGAACCCATAGGCTGGTGCAGCCTGACACTATGTCACTCTGCATCTCTATCGCCCTATCTCCTGACAGTCAGACATAAAAAGAAAGTGTGTGTGTGTGTGTGTGTGTGTGTGTGTGTGTGTGTGTGTGTGTGCGTGTGCGTGTGCGCGTGTGCGTGTGCGTGTGTGTGTGTGTGTGTGTGTGTGTGTGTGTGTGTGTGTGCGCGTGTGCGTGCGTGTGAGAGAGACAGAGAGGCTAGATGAACTGGACTGGTGGTCCAGGCACATGCCACATATGGGCTGCAGGCTGACACCGTGTTGCATATACGATTCCCGTTCCTGATGACCTTTGCTGCATGTCTCCCACTTTCTCTCTCCCTCTTTCCTCTATTCACTGTGACAACCAAACAACCAAAACATATTTACATTTATTCCTAAAAAGCTCCTGAGCTGGGGCTCAATATTCCAGGAACCTTGGCTGGTAGTCTAGTCTGGCAACCCATATGGGAAATTTTATATACTACAATTTCGCAGCCTTTTGGGCCGCTCATCCTAGCACGGGTCTGTAGCATGGTATAAAGAGAAGTTGTGGCTGCAAACTGTGCAGCGCAGGCAATAGGAATCAGAGGGGTGGGGTTTTTAAAGCAACTGAACAATTATAGCTTGTTCCTATTGGTGGTCTAGTCCAGGGGTTTTCAACAGGTGGTCCGGGGACCACCAGTGGTCCTTGAGACAGTTCCAGGTGGTCCCCAGGCTAAATGATGGAAAGTTGGTTAACCAGATGTAACTTGAGAATGTAAAAACTTGAGAATGTCCATTTGGTTTCATTTTCACACTCTCAAGACTTAAAATATTCATCATCTGAATTAGCACAACCTAATTAAGAAGTCTACATTGTTTTGTTTCCAAAATCCAGCCCTGAATTGTGGACAAAACCAAAATAATTCCTTAGTTTTTCATCTTTGGGGTGAAAATGTAATCAAATGGTGGTTCGTGGCTCAAATGCTGAATAAATGGCGGTCCCTGGTGTAAAAAAAGGTTGAAAACCCCTGGTCTAGTCCATAGCATGTTGTAAACAAAAGTTGGCTATGTCTAGGGCCTAGACAGAGCCAACTTTTGTTTACAACATGCTATGGACTAGACTCTAGACTAGTCAGTAGGAAGACAGAGGGCGGGGCTTAAGCAACTAAGCAATTACAGCTTGTTCCTAGGCTATTAGTAATAAGTAATAAATGGTAGGCTGTTGTTGTGAATAGTCATATTTCTGTAATGAATGTGCGTCATATATGTGAACTCTTGAAAGTACTGGATTTTATATCTTTTGAATGTCGTTTTCCATATGGAAGTGCGACATGAGTTTGACACGACTGCCTTTATAATGCATGGCAGCCCCCCTCCCCCATATTTCCCCCATTTTTTGTCAGTCTACTGTCTCTCCCTATCCAGCTATAAATGTGTTTCCCAGGGACAGACATTTTGCCTGACAATGCAAATTAAGATGTTTATTATGCTTTACTGTTGTCCCCAAAGACAAAGCCCAGACTTATATTCTCTTTGTTCTAAATAAATGGAGTATTCTTTTTACATTCAAGGGTGACTCATATACAGTACACAGCCGCGTGGCGGCATTACACCAAACAAATTCTATAGTCCAGAATGTGATACGCATACATAGCTTACTCTTACATAGCCTTAGGAAGTTGTTTCAACTGTGTTGTGTGGGTTGAAGAGCACAGAAGAAAAATAGGCCTATTTACTTTTATTCCCCTACCTCAGTCACCTTATTATTTATATCAATAACGTGACAGGTTCCTTTTACATCAATATTCATTCTACCAGGTGTGGTATATAGCACCCATAGTTCCTGCGGCTATATGACATTGATATATGACACATTACATTATTTTTCTTTTTTTTTTTAAATCACTCATTTTGAGTTTTGTCCACAATACTCATTCAGACTTACAAACTTACATGGAAGGCAGTGTAAAGTATGGCCTAGATTTTCATCACTGCTAAACCCCTCATCCCTTAAATTCTTTCCCCTTTTAAACTATTAAAAAAACATTTTTCAAAAGTTCAAATGGTCAGTCTACCAGCTCACAACGTGGTAATAGATTGGCATGTTGAATTATTCCAAAGGGTTTTTCAAAATAGTAAAAAAGGAATAAGGGGTTTGGGATAAGGGGTTTAGCATGTAAGAACAAAAACAAAAAAGTTAATAAAAATAAAAAGTAGAGATTGCAAAATTGTGGGCCCCTCAAAAATAGTTAGTTATAGCATACATGCCATATGAAGTCATATGAAAACACAGCAGGACTGGAGAGCACACCTGTGGTATTGAAAAGGAAGATTTTAGGGCACAGATTTTAGGGGACAGATTTAAAGGCACATGACTATACCTATATGTAGGCTGACAAAATGTATATGCCTGCTGTTGTTGTTTTTTTGTTTTGTTTTTTAGATCAATCAATCAATCAATTAATTAGTGCATATAAATGGCACTCTGTGGGCTGGCAAAATGGCTCTAAGGAGCACTATCCTTTTCTTCTTTCTCTCTGAAGTGTTTTGGACATGGCTTGTAACTAGGGTACAGGAATTAAAATCTGTGTCTTGTGGCTTTATATGAGAAACTTGTCATTTATCTTTAAATCAAAATGCCCTGTTTATACAGCTGGGGAGTTCCATATAACTATCATCCATGTTCTCTTTCTTTCTCTCTCTCTCTCTCTCTCTGAGTAGTTTTGTATTTCGTTTGGTTGCCGGTCTTTTCCTTTGGACAAAAAAAAGACGAGATTTACAGATAGACATTGTTTGCTTCTCTGTCCTTGCATCAATCGAGTCTAGAGGCACACCTATCCAAGCACATTAAGATCTCATCTGGGGCAGAAAGAATTGATTCCAGTCAGCCATGATTGTGGGGATGCATGTCACTAAATAGTGTCTATGTACAAGGAAAAAAGGCAAGCAAAGAAAAGACACCCTGGGCAGTGACAAATGGGATCAATTTCACAGCTGTATAGGATCGTTGTGGTTTTGTAATTACACTCACATATGCCTGTATACTCGCACACACAGACAGGTGTCTTATTCAATGCCAGAATGTATGTGCTGGAATGTAATGTACAGGCCTACACTCGTAGGCTGATGTAGAAATTATGGGCCCCTGGGCCACGATCAGCCAAAGGGCCCCCCTACACCGGAACATTTTTCTTCCCATCGCAGCACATGGTGCCTCAACACAAGCATATCAATTATGACATATAGGCCTGCGATATTCAACTGCATTTCAGCAGGATTTACAGCAAGAGATTGCTTAAAAATAATAAACAGCCAAAATAACTAAGCCAAATAAATGCAAACTGTTTAAACACTACAGTACTGCATCATGATGGTTTTGGACGTTTGGTATTTTATTGACACTACTATTATTCACTGTTATCCCTGGGCATGAGCCTCTTAGCGATCGTGCAGACACTCAAGCTCAGGGACCCCCATAGCATCAGGGAGCCCTGGTCCTGGGCCCAATGTGCCTGTTGGATAATCCTCCCCTGCCTACATTGGAACACTTGGCCTGTCTTTGATTCAAAAGATTTGCGCCTATCCTTTGTGCATTAACTATAGTTCAGGTCTCCAGAAAGTAGCATAGATTTGAACGGGAAACACATAACAACGACTTTATGTGGATTTCAATTTACAATTACCATTACAATTTAGGCACTTGGCAGACGCTCTGGATTTAGAGCGTTTACAGTGTGCAAGAACAAAAGGCTGTGAGGAATGGCCTCAGCAGAGCTTGCAGAGCTTGCAATCAAAAATCCTATAGGATTCCAATAGAAAGATTTTGAACAATTTTCAATAGGAATCAAATAGGATTCCAATAGAATCATATAGGACTTTCTCCAAAATTCTCCAAGATCCTATAGGATTCTTATAAGAATTCTATTGGGTTCCTATTGGAAATCCAATAGGATTTGTTCTAAAATCTGATAGGATTTTTCTATTGGACTTTTCTAAAATCCTATAGGATTTTTTCACTGTAGGCCAGGCAGTGGGGTATGGGCTTGGCCTATTATTTGTCCTAGGGTTTGTTTCATTCTGACCATTCACTACCACTTTCAGTCCCTCTGCATGAACATCAACACATACAACAGCTTTTTATTTCATAATTGCATATACCAGTTGGTGTTTGGCACTGCTTAATTAGTGCGCAATGGAGCATTAGAACAGCCTAATGATACTTTCACTCGTTTGAGGCTATAAAGTTCATTACAAGGTTCAGGCACTGAGACTGCAGCCAAATTTCAAGAAACACCCCCCCCCACACACACACACACACACGCACACACACTGAATGGCAACACACTGAAACATTACATGTGTGGAGCGGCGAGATGGTCGCCCTCCTGTAGCAACCAGTGCATGGACGGTAGGAAATCGATATCTTCACATGGAGGTTGAGACTTTCTGCTATGGGGAGAGCCAAGCACTCCAGGTAATGAACTGCCTACTTGATATATACTCCCTCACCGTCGGGCAGTCAGGCTGCAGGTCTGCAGCGGTGCAACATGGTACTGCAGCTGCAGCAATTCTTTGATTAGCCATCTCTCTACTATCAGGCGTCCCTCCCTGGCATCCAGAAAAATCACCTGTCTTGCAGCGTGTACACTTCCACTCACACACACACACACACACACACACACACACACACACACACACACACACACACACACACACACACACACACACACACACACACACACACACACACACACACACACACACACACACACACACACACACACACACTCTCTCTCTCTCTCTCATCACTGCCAGGCTCCCACTGTCAGTTTGTCATACATGGCCCCTGTGTGACACTCGCCTCTAAACTCTGTCTTTCATAATGTCAAGACTGGACCCGTTTGTCAAGAGTGCCACCTGCATGGCTTGATTGGCTGTGACAGGATACAGGACTATCTCCCTCCCCCTTTGATTTCCTTTCCCCTAACATTTTACAGTCTTTTATCTTCATTTTGCTGTTTTAGATTTATTAGTTCAGAGGTTTTTCTGCTTCATTCTTTTCCCTTGAAATGTTAAGAGTTCTGTATAACTTCTACCAAATTCATATTGCACACACAGGTGGTGGCACGTAGTATGTGGCATAACTCCAGTCTTGTCTATACAAGATTGTTCAGGATGTGCTTTTAGAGTATTAATGGTTCCAAAGTGGGGTCTGGTAGGAATCCCAATGGGTCCTTGAAGGCTTTCCAAGACCCCAGCAACATTTACAGTATTAATAATGACTACGTTGCTTCATTTCAACCACTTGTCTTTAACACATTGTGGTTATACAGGGTTCCCAGCCAAATACATTCAACATTTTTGTTAAACAGTGATTTACATCCTCTCCTCTAGGAGGAATGAGGAAAGCAGCATAGGCCCCATCATGCAAAATTATAGATGTATTGTAAATGTATTGGTAATGAAGAACAACATTTCAAAAGCATTTCAAAAGCATTGGATTAATATGGTGCAAAGAACTAATGGTACATCAAGGTTGACAACAATGCCATTGCCAATGACTGTCAAAACAGAAACACATTTTTTTTCTAATTCACAGAATTCCACATTAGGAAATATGTGTGATAAAGGTTATAATAACCGTACCTAAATAGAAATAGCTGTCTATAAGCTCTGCTTCTGGTCTGTTTTCTGAGCTGTTTTCAGTTTTCATGGTGTGCAACGATTCATCAGGCTCTTGAGGCTTCCACCCATCTCAGAATTAATGATGTTAAAATGG
>CM076966.1:27364061-27468843 GCA_039105355.1 Benthosema pterotum | reverse complement strand
CTTGGCTTTTTTCTTTCGCTCTCGAAAAAAAGTCTGAGCACAAAAAGAAAAAAGTCTAATAAAAATATGCATCTGTTTTAGCATAGCCTACTGCATGATATTGATTAAGTGACTACTTTCTAGGGGGCGTCACTTGGTCTCCCTTGTAGGGGGTGGCAAATAAATTGGCAGCACCGTCAGCAATTTGTCGTGTCACTCAACTAATAGCTGTTACCCATTAACTTGTAAGCTGATGATGTACAAAAACATTGAAATTTGTAGACATGCATCCAACTTTCCATAAATAGCCCTAATGATATCTGTAATAAGGTAGGCCTACCTTTAAACTGGGAGAAAACAGGAGGAGAGTATGGCTGCTGCACTGATAAAATTGTAGATGGATCTAAATGAGTGACAGCTGTCCTGTGCTGCTGCTGCTGCTGCTGCTGTGTTAGTCATTACATTAAATGCAATTTTAAGAGCTGACCGAATTATTGTTCCATGGCCCAAACAATGTTTCAGGGGGAAACACCATCACAATTTGTATATCTCTGTATAATTTGTTTTAGAGCTCTAACACCAGACGGAAGTGAAAGCCTGGGTGTTGAGGGTAGAGTTCCATTAGCAGCCTTACAATGCCCTCTTCTGTGTAACTGAAATATATAGACAGGGACAGGACCACTGCAGTATTAACAAATCATGATGTTTGAACCATGGTTCAAACTTCATGAACCGTAGAAGCTCAACATTGTGTGCATGTGTGCATGGACGTGCGCACATGTGTTCCGAGCAAACTGTGCAGGGAAGTATATTTACCCTGAATAAATATACCTTGTTGTTTTTTGGGTATTACTCTGTCCATTATAAAGTTTTACGTCACACTGGGTTGGTCAAGTGAATCTAAGGGGAATGTTGAGCCTGTGCTTATTCTGTATAAACTGGAAGGGGGCTTGGTATGTCTGGTCATGTGGATTTTGTGATAAATTCTATATGTAGACACAGACACTGTGTGTTCTGGTCATCCCTGGAATGAGTTTTGAATGGGCTTTAATTAAATTCATTAGCCTTGCGACTATCTTATCTCATCTGATGTGACAGGAAGCTACAGTGTGAGTCCCAGCCAGTGGACACTCAATTAAACACTGAACCCTCTATGCTTAATATAACCTGAGTATGTTGCAACCAGAACCTTATCGTGGGAACCTTATCGGATATACACGTTCACTCCTAGGGCCCGGCCGGGCACTCGCTCTGCTGGAAGAGCATAGAGGCAACAGCACCCCATTCACACAACTGTTAACAACTGACATTCTTGTGATACGGGGCGGCCTATTGGGGGTCGGAGTAGCAGTAGGAGTATGCAGAAATGCGTTGGACTCAGATATTTAAACCAGCTTTAATGACTTTAAAACCCTAGTTCTTTAATAATAGTACAACATAAACCTTACAGAGACGGTAGTTGTGACTGAACGATACTTTAAAACAGTCATTTTGCATACGTACCTAAAATAGCTCTAATTTGTGCCATTCTTGTTGAAAACAATGTATTCCCAACTGCAGCTATGATCTCAGAGAGGCTCGGTATTGGGGTACACAAAATCCTAACTCTCCCACTATAAGGCTCCATAGGCCTACACCAAACAGGTAAATTTACACAAAACAGGGAATAAGGAGAATACATTATTGTCTGTAGTTTGTACTCATAGCTCAGGAGGATTTTTTCCCTTGCACTCGACCATTAATGACTGATGAGCAGCCATCAAGGTGAGATAAAACGAGTGCCTGCATGTCACAACACTAGCTCTCAAAAGTCGGGCCTGCACACTGGGTTCAGTGATTATGTGGTTCAGTGGTTAGTTCAGCGATTAGTCTGTTCAGTGATTCTGTGCCATTTTAATTTCAGGGACCACAGTTTTCTATAACTTGGAACGAAGGTAGACTTTCCACTTTAGCTTCACTTTGCCAGGCTCAGGGGTTGGAATCCCAACTCCTCCTGTCTACACTTCTTGTCAAAGTATCCATTTTTAATAGGTGTGGCTTTCAGGGGCTGGAACCAGGCTATCATGGACTTTACACACCATTCTGTCTATACTGTAAAATCCTCAGTGTTAACGCATTAAAACCGGGAAAGCATGTGTGTCATTTTAGATTTCCTTCCCTGGTGTAGGTGTGATTTCAAGTTTCTAGTGTGTGGATGTTTCTGCCTCCCTGTTACTTTTCTCTACACGAACACCTGCATTGCTAAATATTTCTAAACATCTTGAACACATACCTGCTGTCAATCTATCTGTATGTAGCCTAACCACATTTAGTCGGCTCTATCCACTTCTGACAGAAAACTACGAAATGATGGAGACTTCAGAAACAGCTTCTTCACACCGGTAAACCATTTACGTGACAAAAAAGATTATTCTGATTCTGCTATCTGACATACAGCATGATCCAATTTGGTGCTCAAAAAGGTCAATGTGTTGACTATTCAATGGAGGGACCATATTCCCCTTGCATTAGAAATCTTGTATTCTTTCATCAAGCCAATATTCTACTTTCCGTGTATACATTATCCTTGCCCTACTCAGAAGTGGTGTGGTGGTGGTATGGAAAGTACTCAAGTACAATTCGGAGGTGTTTGTACTTTACTTATATTTCTAATTTCCTGTAGGCCTATACTTCCTGTACTGATGCACCTCGGAGGCAGAGATTATATTATACATTAACAGTTATTTTATTGATTTGCACAGTACACTTTGAATTCCAGACATTTACTTGCGAGTATTATATATTGCGATGTTGATTAATTTTCATTTTTTTTTACAGTGAAAATTTGAGTACTTTTTCAACCAGTAGCTAGTGCTACTACATACTACATGCTGTAGTGATGTCCTCAGCAATATTGGCCTGGAGACCCACCTGCACTGGGGAGACGAAGACCAGAGACCAGTCTAATGAGGTCCTTCATCACTGCCCCATCTGTATTGATTGTTATCCAATAAGCTGAGCCCAGAGAGGAAATATAAACGTGTAACACACACAGGCCCCACAGTGGCTTGCTTTAATCATGTCTACAGTATGTCCTCCTGCTGCTGTTGTTTCTGCTGCTGCAGAAGCAGAAGCTGCATGGTGCCCATGTTGTTACACCCACCTCTTCAATAACAGTGAAATAGGTCTTCTGAGAAATATAGGAATTCACCTTTACTTATAGTGTGTCCCTTGGGTTAATATCAGAAATGTAATTATTTGTATTAATGTCTTTTTAATCTTATCTCCACCAATGTATGTGTATTTAAAATTCAATTATAACTAAATGCATTTGAAATGAAATGTAAAAATGTTACTTTTCAGGATTCCAATTCAAAAATAGAAAAAGAAAGGAAAAAACAACACTACATGCCTCACACTGCAACGAGTTTTGATCTTGTATTATTGTCCACTGTTTTTCCTGACCTTTTCTCCTTTCTCTCTCTCGTGTGTGTGTGTGTGTGTGCATGTGGGTGTGGGTGTGTTGTGGGTGTGCGTGTTTGTGTATGTGTTCGTGTGTGCGACTGTGCTCTATAAACTTTCTTTTTTTTCCCATCTTCTTCTTTTCTTTTCCTGGGACTGGTGTCTAAAGGGGAGGCATTATAGCCTTGTGCTTCAGCCAACCTCCTTTTTGGTCTATTACCAGAAACTTATGATCAAGAATTGTTCATCCTGCGACCAAAATAAACTAAACTGAACTGAAACTGAAACTGAACTGTAGATTGTCCACTGGGTGGCAGAGTTGCCTATAGATGGCTATAGTCCTCAGGGTAAGCTCTGTCGTCCACCCCAGCCATGTTTAGGACCTCACTTTGTTTGGCACATGATAAGGTCTAAAAAAAACACATTACAAACTTGACCACAACAGCCTCAACAGGCCTCTTAGTGATCACGCGGACATTCAAATCATGGGCCCCTGGCTCAGGGGCAAACTATGGGCCAAAGTGCCCAAGGATAATCTTCAACCTAGTATGGTACCTCACCACCCATCCCTGAGACTAACAGCCTACCGTATATCTACCTCCTCTTGTTTCCCTTATTAATGGCTCTAATGGAGGTAGGTATGAAGGAGAATTTAAACCTGTTGGTTTTGGTGACAGGAGTCTTTAGCCATTGGCCAGATGGCAGAATTTCATATTCCTGACATAGCGGGTGGGAGCTATCTGTTCTAAAGGAGGCTGCTTTTTTTAAGCACCTGTTCGTCATATATATGACTCAAACCCCTAAATGTAGCCCCCACAATTTTACTGTTGCCATACCAGCAAATGACAGAAAAGGTGATGACAGACTCAATGAAGGCTTTATAAAACATAATCATCAATGATTTATCAACCTGAAATTTGGCAGTTTCCTTAAAGAGAAAAGGCGCTGCTGGCCCTTCTTACACAGCATTCTGTGCTTTAATTTTTTTTTATTTTATTTTTTTCTCTCCAAATTTTAGACCCATGGGTTCTTTCATTCAGCAAAAAGTGGCATGGGAGAGGTCAGAGTTCATTCACAAAACCAAGATGGCGCCAGCCAGCTCAAAACGAAGTTTTGTCAACTTTGTTACAAATAATAAATACGTTTATTTCATGTTTAACACTCATTGGAAGGCGGAAAGACGTTTGTCTATTGAAGTTGGATTCATATTAGCCTACATCATTTACTCTAATGTAAACACTTTATTGTCATAGTAGAATCCGTGTATCAAGTGGCATCAGATGTATACAGATGTGTTTTGGCATGTAGGCCTATTTGTTTGCAACGTGCAATTCCTTTGTTCTACTGTCATTTTCTAGTGATAATTTGTACTTTAAAGGATGTACTCTTGTTTCCCACTTGCCTATTTTATTTTTGGCAATACTGCTTGAAGTTTTATGACTTTATTGTATTTTTGCCTTAATATTTCCCACAGTTTCACAGTGCTTTATGGTGTCTCGCCTAAATGAAAAAGCTACAGAACTCTGCGGTTTCTTATTTCACCAATCTACCAAGTCGAGACTAGAGGCTGTTGCACGCAGGTAAAGAACACCATTTTCTCCGAATACTGAAATACTGAATATCTGAATGCCAAATAATATGATTAATTTTATGTCTTTTTTCCCTACCATTGCTGTCATCCTTCCCCTTCAAGCTACCATGTCATAAGACATGATTATGGCAAAACGTATTTTCTCTCAATTTGTGTCGAAAGAAAGGTGTTCTTAGTCTTTTTCTGACGAATATTTTTTGCAGCCAAATATTTGGTGCATTACTAATGAAAAAGTAGCATCTCTCTCACACACACACACACACACACACACACACACACACACACACACACACACACACACACACACACACACACACACACACACACAGGGCCCTGGTCCATTGTTTGGGAGATTTCCACATGTGGTATCACACAATGGCCACATCGTGTCA
Organism: Benthosema pterotum; assembly: GCA_039105355.1. Taxonomy (NCBI): domain Eukaryota; kingdom Metazoa; phylum Chordata; class Actinopteri; order Myctophiformes; family Myctophidae; genus Benthosema; species Benthosema pterotum. The sequence continues at coordinate 27,463,440 of CM076966.1, read as the reverse complement.
CCCTTTCAACACTATGGAGCATTGCTTGCAAGGTATCAGTATTTCAGTTCCAAGTATCATGTGAACACTGCCAGTGAGTCCATGATGACACTATACTCCCAAGCTTTACGTATAGGCCAAGGTAAAGTATCAATGTGTAAATTAAAAATGTCATGTAGCATGCCATTTCACACCAGAAATGTCGTGAGCCATACATATGGTGGATGTTATATGCTAATGCAACAGAGGAGGGCTTGGCACCGTCATTTACTAAATCTGCCGTCTCAGTTTGTTAGTTTGTTTTACTGTATAAATTGAGACTTTCACGTCACCATTTTCTACTGCCTTCTCAGCCATTTCATCCTGGAACAGAGCCTGTAATGAAGCAAGATGTAGAATAGCCTACAATGAAAATGTACAATGTAAACCGCCGCTTTTGTCACTCTGTTGAGAGCAGACATCCTGAAGTAGTTAAGCATTTTTTTTGCCTTATTCTTTCCTTTCCTTTTTCCCTTGCTGTGAGCTGTGACAGGCAGCTTTTCACATTTGTACCACCAGAATGTTTCCAGAATGCTCTGCTGTGACAGAAGGCCAGTTTGAGAAGAACAAGAGTTGGATTTGTGACGCCGTCGAGCTCTCAGCCGAGTAAACACATAAAGCATTCTAAAGTAATCCACTCACACTACACACCATGCCTTCTAAAATCATTTACTCACATAACAATAGACACACACGATGACGCATGATACAGGCTTTTTATTTTCTTTCTTTCCCTTTTTTCTCTTTCTGTCTTGTTTCCATGTTGTTGAATAGATCTCATATTTTATAATACCACACTGTACAACTCTAGGGTAAAGGTGTGACAAAGTATTAGAGTATTAGACCAGTGGTTCTCAAACTGTTTCTTGTCAAGGACCCTAGATGACCCTAACCTTGACCCCATATGACCATAACCATGATCCCAGATGACCCTAAACATGACCCCAGATGTCACTGATGTTTTTGATGCTATGATGAATGTTACCGAGGGCTGCCTGGAACCTGGGTAGTTAGTGCTTTTGAAAATCGTTGTATTTTACCTACAGAATGTAATTTCATTGTTGCACCTTTCAATATAAATAAGATGTGACCAATGCCATTGTGTTTACATTGTGCTAAAAATGTTGCTTTAATTAATACAATAATTACTAGCTTTGCAGCACACTGACTGGGTACTATACATTGTGTACAATATTACAAACCGGCTCCATTGTATCAGTGTGTTTTTTGTTTATATAGAGTCTCTGCACCTGGATTGAAATTACAGTTCACATTTACTTAGTTACTACAATATATCACACTTTTCTTAATTCAAAAATAAGACTTTAGATTACAGTTGATCCATAACCAAATGAATCTTTAATCTCTTGACTGTGCCAATGGATACCCAAATTGCATGAACCCAAGCAGATCTACAGAAAATAGCAATGCAACCTAACATGTCTAGAGCTTGTAGATAAGCCATTTTTGGTATTTAAGGGATCGGTGTGGGATGGGATGTACCAAGAAAAGAGCCCCGTGGGACTTCAACTCTAAATGATTAATGGAGCTGTTAAAAGGATCCCTGGCTAATGAGACAAATATGGATTAAAACATTACACTTGAACTCTACTGTATAACTAAAATAAATAAAAATACCTTAAACATTTTATTTTTTCATAAATAGAGAATCTTTCATTCAATAGGGACTGCTCCTGTCAGTTAATATGAGCATTAAAGAAATATATTTTTGAATCATTTCTATTAGCATATGCTTTTCATAATTAAGCCATATTTGTCATATTAGCCACTAGACAGGGATAATTTTTAACTAACTTTGGCTGCAGCTACTGTATGTCGGTATTGTTAAACAAAATGGCAGCAACAAAGACTTGAATGCCATTGTTAACTTTGTTACTTTCAGTATACTGTATATACTGATATAGTCCAGAACAGGTCCTCAAAGCGGGGTCGGGGGTGAGAAGGTCCTGACTCCTGACTCATCAGCAAAATGAGGTAAAATAGCCTCAAAAACTACTTTAACCATATAAACATGTACATACTGTATCACAAGCTCTTAACATGTCAGAACATGGGGCATGTTATTTCAATTCCTTTCAGACAAAACCAGACTGCAGATTACAACAAAACATTTTTGAACATAAATTGTCATTTGTCACTGGCACAAAATCTGGTTCAGGTCCACGAGCCGAGATGCATCAGTTCGGGGATCCTTGACATGAAATCGTGTCCACGGCCAAATACGCATTCGGGCTGTGGGGGTCCTTGTTATGGCAACGTTTGAAAAAGATAGAGTCCATCAAAATGTATAGCTAGTGGGATCAGCTCACAGGTGGAACTCTCTCTTCTTCTTTGTAGGGGGCCAGTGCCATTGCTTCCTCTGACTGAAATTCCATTTTATCGCTGTCGGGTGGAAACCACGTATGTCCACAACAGTTAAAGCCACAGTGAAATGAAAGATATGTTTTTCACACTTTTAGATCACATCCGTGTTCACTACAGCATATGGCCATACCCAACAATACATTCCAAAAAATGGAAAATTTTCACTTTCATACCAAAAGTCCATAAACATCTAATTTTAATTACTGGTCCTTCCTGAAAACAAAACCTTGTTCTGTGATGATGTATCCACTATCACAACAATAAAAGCCAATAGGAATGAAGCTCAAAGTTTGAGTCACTGCATTGTCCGGCTAGATGTGATTGAACAATTAATTTTGAAACTTCATTCAATATGACACCCAGAGAGTGCATGACTTGGTTTAAATGGAATCATCATGCTACAATATGTATAAGTTCTGTGTAGGTTAGAAATAATCGCTTGGCGTTGTTCCCTGTCTGACTTTGTTTACAAACATGGGCCTCATGAGACAGATGTGATGGCGGGATCCTGGCCCAGAGGTCCCATAGCCTGGACGTGGCGCTCTGATTGGTTCTGAAACTAAGATTCTTCCGTTTGAGGTGGACATTTTCTTCAAAATAAAATGCCCAAATTGACCAGTTCACTGCCCCTTTAGGCTTCTTTTCAGAAAATCTAAAATTCCAAAGAATAGGTTTGTTATTTTAGGCCCATAGTTATTATCGCAATCCACACATTTAGCCACTTTAACTTTCAGTTAAAGAACTAATTAAAACAGCAGAATATATCCATTATACCAGCTTTAAGTGCATCACATTGTGGCTCATTGTGAGCTTGTAGATCTACTGTTTTTGCTACCTTTGAGTGTCACCTTAGTAGTATGACAAACTAGGGCATTGATGCACAAAAACAAAATGCCAAAACACATATGTTGAAATAGGGAGATACAAGGTTTCTGCCTTGCAGCAAGATTCTGTAATGTATTACCATGTACTTTAGGAGTCTGGAGTCTCTCAGTTCCGTCTCCATGTGTGAGTCAAATGTCCTCAAAGAGTAACAAAGGCTGTAAGAAGAGTCCAGCTGTTCCCAGGATACACACCAGCACGAAAACCCACAGGAAGATCCTATCAATCACCATAGCAACGTACTTCCAGTCATCTTGAACCTGGGATACAATCAAAGAGAAAAATACATTTTCATTTGCCTCGTGACATTGACATTTTCCGAAGTAGAACGGTGAGGTTCAGGTTGCAAAACTGTAAACCCACTGCAGTATTCCTGCAATCTATTGTTATTCATACAGTACAGAACACAGGTTAACTTAAGTCATGACTAAACGACAGCTAGTCTATCTGGGGTTGAACACAATAACATAATAAATACCGTACACAAAAACTAGAAATCATTACATAATCAATATAAAAAGAAGGTGCCAGTTAATAAAGTATTCAATCAAAATAGTATACTCTTTTCCAATCACATGAGTACAAAACAAATGTAGAAAAATATATAATTTATTTTTCTGCATGATTTTACACGTCAGAATTGGTTTTAGCTTTTGTTCTAGACTTGAACTTTTTTTGCTGGTTAACACCGATCAAATAAGCTGTATTTTTTTTAGATCGATATGGCCGATTACGATTGTGCTAACGATTATATTGTGCATCCCTAATGTTGAGTTAAATCTATATACACACAATATCCTAACCAGCCTTCCCTTTATTGTTGGAAACATCACCTGGAAGATTCCATAATACAATTGACCTATAAAGTGCAGCCCTCTTCATATAATTGGACTTCTTAAAGTTAAATAAAGTTATCCGTCCTTGACACTGAGCCAAGGCAGAGTGCATGTGAGACGTGCATGCATGTCTACAACTCTAGACTTGTTTTTGGTGTTCCTCCAAAAAACTTGAAGCATACATATAGAGCGGAAGCGCCTCTAGAAAGAACACTAGTTCAAAATGGCAATGCTTAAGTAGCACTAACATTATTTTGTTGCATTCTAGGAACCACTCCGGCATTTTTATTTATTTATTTCCACCAAGGTCACTGTCACTTTTCATTACTTATCCTTTGATAGCACGTAGAGTAAACATATTTAAGATTCCTTCCCTGTTCAACCTCCCTCAAGTGGCCAAGGCCACCGTGTCAGAATGGATGCCTATACGGTGGACTGACTCACCTCCTTGGCTTCGTTCTGCAGCCTCATGTTCTCGGCGATGTACCTGACGCTCTCGATGGCGTCCCTGATCTCCGGCGAGAGATGCGTCAGGGACACGAGTCCCACGTCCAGAGACTCCGAGCTGGAGCACGGGCTCGATCCCCCGGCTCCTCCGTATCCCGCGACCCCAGTGGCGGTCCCGCCACCACCACCACCACCTCGGCTGAGGACCCCGAGGCTGCCCAGCCCGCCACTCCCTCCCCCAGAGTCTGACGGCAGCTTGGTGGACTTCTGGTGCCAGCAGCAGGTGCAGCGTCCCTCCCTGCACAGCGTCCCTGAGGCCAGAGCCTTTTGGGGATCCCCCCCACTCAGACTGTTGAGGTTCGAGAGCTCCGTGCTGAGCAGGAGCCGCTGGCGGTGCAGGCTGGACACGGCACTGGCGGCCAGGGCCGGGGGCTTTATGTGCTTCTGTGATAAAGCACCCCCAGAGGAGGAGGAGGAGGAATGGACGGCACAGGGCCTGCCGCCCGCGGGCAGCAGCTGATCCGAGCCGGACACGTTCTCCTTCTCCGGTTCCTTCTCCGGCCTGGTCATGAACATCACCCTGGGCAGCAACCCCAGGAAGACGCTGCGTACCCAGCACGGCATGGTGTGGGTCTTGGGCGTACGGTAGTGCACGTTGAGCACAAAGACGGTGATGACGATGGAGAGGGTGACGAAGATCATGGTGAAGAGGAGGTACTCCCCGATCAGGGGGATGACCAGCGACGTAGATGGGATGGTCTCTGTGATGACCAGCAGGAAGACGGTCAGCGAGAGCAGGACGGAGATGCACAGGGTGATCTTCTCGCCGCAGTCGGACGGCAGGTAGAACACCAGCACGGTGAGGAAGGAGATGAGCAGGCAGGGGATGATCATGTTGATGGTGTAGAAGAGTGGCAGCCGGCGGATGTACAGGGAGTAGGTGATGTCCGTGTAGATCTCCTCGCAGCAGTTGTACTTGATGTCGTGTTTGTAGCCCGGGGCGTTGATGATCACCCACTCGCCGCTCTCCCAGAAGTCGCGGAGGTTGATGCTGGAGCCGATCAGCACCAGGTCGATCTTGGCCTTGTCGTAGGTCCAGGAGCCAAACTTCATGGTGCAGTTCTGGTAGTCGAAGGGAAGTAGGTGACGTCAATCTTGCAGGAGCTCTTGAATATGGCGGGGGGGATCCAGGTGACGTCTCCGTTGTAGCGGAGGAGGGCCTTTGTCTTGTCGTCCACCTGGAAGTCTCCGACTGCACTGTGGATTGAGAAAAAAGGAATCAGATGGAGATGGAGACACAGCCGGAGAAAAATAGATAGTAGCAGACAGAGACATAGTAGAAGTTGGTGGCGGACAGATGAGTCATTGGAGTTTACACTGGAAGGCTTTTACAATTGACTAGTGTGTCACAGGGCCATTAACTGAACATATTATGGCCTGCAGCATCTTCATTTCATTACAGACTGCTCTTTTACACTCCATTAAGAACAGCACAACACAATCTATTGATGTACAATACATATATACCAAATGAGCACAGGTATACCATGTGTTCTGATATACAGTAGTTTCCCCTTGTACACTGAGTGTCTAATATTAATGGAACAGGAGCAATCGATAAAGTAATTTGTGACAGGTAATGATTTCCCTCTCAAACTCACTTGTTGTACAGAACAATATCTGGCTTCCAAATCCTGTTTGACGGCACACGTATAAATTCTACGCCGCCAAAATGCTTGGGATCCCATCTGAGTTTGTAGTCATTCCAAATCTGAGGGAGAGAGAGAAAGATTCTTTTTACCGTCGACATTGTGCCAATGCTGCAATGAGAGTAGCATTCCGTTTTGGCAGTGTGTTAGTTATGTTTGCATTCTGGTCATAAATTAAATCCATTATCATAATTATTTGAATTAACATTTTCTACAATCAACTTTGTGGTTTGGCATGTCTTGTATTAGACAATATTAAGAGTGATGCCTAGACTGGCTTACACTGATCTTAACTATTCTGATGATGTGTTAACGGTTCATATTTTATTTGGTCTTGGAAATTATTTATTTTAGCTTGTCATGACAACTGTTTTATTTATGCACCCAAAGCTCACACTATACATTAATGAATGAACATGTCTAAAAGCCCTAGAGCAGTGCTTTCTAAAGTGGGGTTCTGGGGATCCCCCAGGAGTCCTTGGGGCAGTTCCAGGGGGTCCCCAGCTGAATGATAGTTTGGAACCAAATGGACTCCTATAGGTCTGTAGCTCATGAGAGTGCAGTCCAATCCCGCCCTCTCGAATTAGTGTAAAACTCTGAAACCTTAATTGTGTGCGCGCGTGCGTGCGTGGTGTGTGTGTGTGTGTTTTGGGGGGTGTACTGTAACGCACTATAAAGTGCTTTGTATAAAACCGCTATATAAACGCACCATTTACCATTGCCATCTCTAGATATACATGCTCGGCCATTAGAAGTTCTGATATTAACACTGGGAAAGTATCTGTGTTATCTATATGATTCCATATGAGCGGATATACCTGTACTGTACAAGTACACAGCATGCAGCAAGATTGTACACTTCTATTTTCAGATAAAATCATATTATTACTAATATAATAATAAAAACTTTTGCTCTGGGGGTTGTCTGTCTGCCACAAAACATTTTCAGATGGGGGTCGGCGGGCTGGCGGCCAAATACATCATTTTGGTGGGGGTCCTTGGCAGGAGAAAAGATCTGATTTATACGAAGGCATTTGCAGAATCGGCCTCATGCTGGTCTTATTATGGGTTTATGAACAGCTGGTGAGCACCATAGACATAATGTTAACCCAGCACAGATAATGTGAGTATTTGCTCAGTGATTGTTGTACCAGAGGGAGGACGTGCACTGCATCCTTTCCCACAGAATGAGTCCATTGTGCCATCATGCACCATGGCATATATTGCCACTACAGTACATGTGGGATCAGCCGGCGCGTAACAAAGCCACCAAGCCGTGTAATATGGTTCTAAAATACAAACGAACATCATTTAAAGCTAACCTGGATCACTGGGGCGACGTTTAACACTTTGGATCACGGGTCTGATGTTCTCATGGATGTCAGTGAGCCTTTAGGCCGACTACCTTTTAACCTTATGAATCGCCTGAAAAAGTCTCAAAAATGGATCTGCTATTTTTGAGTGCACAAAGATTTCCCTGTTGTTAACGGGTTAAATATTTTGTTTTGTGATTACCTTGTGTTCATTTAGAAGATTTATGTGGCCAGATGATCTCAGAGTAATCAAATGTTTGCTGTACGTTTCCTGTGTGCGTTTTGCAGTCAGGCATTTAGCGAACACTCTTATCCAGATTGGCTCACAAAATTCAAGGCTGTAAACGTGGTCAAGTAATTAAAGGAAAAGAAATGCATGTGTGACAGAGTAGGCGCTAACTAGCAAGTACTGCTCAGATACTCTTCATCACAATACTTGCACATACACTGGCTACTCATATGTAGTGATATGCACTTATTTATCTTCTTACAGTAGTATTCAATAAGAAGTTAACAATATGATTCGACTTTACTTTGGCAATATACCGTGGGTGCATCTTCATGAAAAACTCTTTGCTGCATGAGGCAAGGGTGATCAATCCTTTTGAGAGCTCCTTTCAGAAGGATCCTTATCGGTAATTCAATCTGGCCCTGTAAATAAATTGTTGGCCTACCTACAGTACTGTCATATATGACAGAGAGACCAGTATAGTTGGTGACCTTGCTCAAGGTCCATTCAAACAGACGGCGATGGAGAACTCACATGTCTCAGCCACAGATTTGTCTCCATGATCTGGTTGACTTCATCCTGCGAAAACAAATAAGAATTGATCCGATAAGTAAAATGGGATTTTAAAGAAATGGAGCAGCAGCTCAAGTAAAATAAATTAATACATTTTGAGAGCAGGCAGAGTGCTGTGACTGCTGTCACTGGTGATCATCTCACCCATACAGTATTATTTACGTGAGTTGTAGTTGTTTTGAAACTGCACTGTTCCGGGAGAATAGCATTGGTTGAACACCTGAGCCCTCTGGGCCATATAGCACATTGCCAAGAGCTGGAAGCAAGTGGGCCATGCCATGGGGACTCGCACTATGGAATACAGCTGCCAGTCAGTCAGTCGGTCTCAACTTTTTGCACTGACGATCCTGTAATAGAGGGTAGGTGTGTGTGTGTGTGTGTGTGTGTGTGTGTGTGTGTGTGTGTGTGTGTGTGTGTGTGTGTGTGTGTGTGTGTGTGTGTGTGTGTGTGTGTGTGGAGGGGCGGGGGGCAGAGTGTTGCGTGGAGGACAGGTCTGGGTTACTCGGACCGTGATTGAACGAATCTCATGACCCAGAACCATTCATGTGGACCTGCGCTTATGTGGGGGGATAGGTATGAATGTTTATGCAGTACTAAATACGTAAGCATTGTTCTGTATGGACATTTTCTGCACACGAAAAGACACATGCCTACACATTTTCACTATAGATAATGGCGTGGTGGAGGAATCTGTGTGGAATTACAGGCAGTGCATTCTTCCATTTTTGACCCTTACTAGATAGGAAAAACTTCCAGAATTAACCCTATTTATACAATAATTTACAATACATTAGACCATTTGAATGTAGGGCAGATAACCTCACAGATTTTAAAATCGTACTGTAGGTACTTAGTTGACGAGTTGAGTAGCCTATAGTTTTTGGTGCCTGGTAGTAGCATATCAGTTAGCTGTCCCAGTAGGACAGCATAAGATTTTTTTTTAATTATTATTTTTCTGACAAATGTGTGAATAATGCATTTTGATTTTGGGTAACAATGTGTGGTGTTGTATGGTGTATAGTGCCTCCTCCTGCTCAATCTATTATGACCTGTTGTAAAGGCTGTAATTACTGAGGCAGTTCTGATTGCAGCATTGCACCTGTGTGAGCTAGGCTGAGACGGCTCTCAGAACAAACTGTTTGTTTACAGAGCACACAGTATATACCTGATGTTGTTACTGCCATTATTTGGTTGGATGTTTAATGGTATTTATGTGTTGTGATTGGAGACATTGGGACATGGACATTTCATAATTATGGACAGACAAAAGGGACATTCATATGAAATAGGAATGTCCTTTTTTGTCTTTTTAGTTTATATAATTCATTGTGGTTTAAAAATATATTTGCTTAATTTTGCAACTTAGCATTAGGAGCAGTTACAATATGACAAAAAGTCGTGGGAGAAATTGGCTTGTGTTGTAATTAAATTTATGTTGACTGGAGCAGCATTGCTTCAGGGCAACGCATTGCAGAAGACCTAACAATGTTGTGTCATTTCAAGGGAGGCCAAAAAAGCTAACAGTGCTGCTCACAAGGCATGTGTCACAATCAGGGGAGCAGGACAGTTAGAGGACTGCAGTGACCTCTCCCTTGGGCCAGTGCCTGGCTGGCATCACGGGCCAAACATCTGTCAGTGGCATCTTCACCAACGTCCAAGTAGACACTAGACAGCGATGCCCAGAACCACCCCTTCTTTTCTTTTCTTTTTCTTTTCTTTTCTTTTCTTTTCTTTTCTTTTCTTTTCTTTTCTTTTCTTTTCTTTTCTTTTCTTTTCTTTTCTTTTCTTTTCTTTTCTTTTCTTTTCTGCCTCTTAGTTGCACTGAACTTGAAAGGGGAAATAAGATTTCACATAATTATAATGGACAATAAAGCCAGTCAATGTGGATCTGCTCTTGAGCAAAATACAGTTATACACAACTTTAACGTTGTTCTGACATTTTATTTGACTATTACACTGAGCGGAAGAGCAGCATCATATTTTTAGTTTGTTCCTGGACAAACCTATGCTATTCCTATACTATGACAAGAGCTACCTATAGTTACAGTACCTTCTCACCTAACTAGGTTGCTAGAGAGCACAGATAACATGCCTGCAGTGGATTTTCATGAAAAAGAAACATTGACATATAAAGAGAGAAACTTTTGGTCAAGTTTCAATGGTGAGTTTAACATTGTTTAATACAATCCGATGGAACCTTTCTGCTTGCGTGAATGGGCTGTAATGGGAAGTTGCACCTTGTTAGCAACATGGCATTCCCTTACATGGTAAGATGGCCGCCGTGTGAATATGTTTCCTTATGCATGTCTAACACCACCAACACCAATTGGTCTCAAAGTGTCCTTGAGTGTGTTCGAGATGTCAATGTGTGTAACTCTGAGAGTGTACAAAATGGAACTTCTACACAAACACGCCGGGGAGCCAGCAGCACACACTGCAATATCCCTTATTGGAAGATGATGGCTGAGCCAACACAGTCAATGAGCTATTGACGTTTTAAATGAGCTCATATCGCCAACGGCACTGTGATCTACGTAGTCCAGTCCCTACTGACAAAGGCTGGGTTTGAAGCGGTGCGTGTATAGGAAGGGCCGTCCATCAACACTAGTAATATCTTGGCACTAGCACTTGTATATACTGTACAGTGTGTGCCACCTTCTGGATACCTGCCCAGCTCTGCTGAATAAAGGTTTTATATAACATCTAGATTGTTGATTTAACTTGGAAAGTGTAATAATGAAGATGTGTTATGCTTTCAGATATTGCTCTGCTCCTCTGACAGATCCACAATCTACCTAAATCTGAAGATCAGAAATAGTTGCTATCTTCAATGTGGCTTACAAGTTTTCTGTTTTGGATCTCAAACTGAAAAAGAATGGGAACCGCTGCTTTTCCAGTAGGGTAGGGTAGTAGGGTAGTAGTAGGGTATCTAGTAGAGAGCTGACATTTCCCATCTTTATTTTTACAACCAATTGCATGTCAGGCTTGCCTTCATGTCCTCCAGTTTCCATAGATTATGGCTCAGGTTTAGAATACTGGGGGCAGTGGGGGCCCACTTTGCGTTGGCACTGTATGGGATCTTAAACAGCACCAACAATTCCTCGTAAAAACACACAGTGACAGGCCATCACTCATCAGTTTCCCTCGGACTGACATTTTGGAAGCGGGCCTTTGTTCCAGAGGCAGGGAGAATCTCAATTGGCCCTGACAACCACTCATCCATCTCCTATACACCTCCACTGTATAGTACCTTCATTTTCACACTGTGAATGAACACAGTGCTTGTTCTCAAAGTGGGGTCCAGGAGTCCCTCAGGGGTCTCCAGCAAAGTGAAAAACATTTTAAACATTTAATTCGTAGTTGAGGTTTTTCTGCTTTTCATACCAGATCTACAACCTTCAGTCAAAAAGCTTGCTATAAAATAATCCTTTTTGCTCTTGAGCGTGCAGAGGCTGCCTTTATTGTTCATTTAGTATCCTTTTGGCTCCAGCACCTCGCCAAACTCTGCTTTCAGATGAGTGGTGTTCTTTTCACTATTTTATATCATTGATGATCATAAAAGCATACAGCAGCCTTTCTCGTTATCAAGGTTCCTGTTCTTATTTTATGGCCTTGTAGGAAATCGTAAGCAAACACAAACTGTGCTAGCTGTGTCACACTAAAGATCATAAGGGAATGTTTTGAGCAACTATGTGCTCCATTTACTGAATGTTAATTTGTATTCCTTGTGGACATTAATTGCAATGCATCAATGGGATGTTCACATACATCAATGCATAGGGCCTCCCCATCCAATGCTTTATGGACATTTCACTGTGGTGGATTTGAACTATGCAGGACATCGTCACTATCGGGCAGAGACATCTTTGCCATATTTATCTTTGTATGTTCTTTCTTAAATGGATGGCACACAGTCACGCTGCATGTGTCGCACAAAAATAGCAATACAATGTAGACCTACAAGCTCAAAGCAATTTTAACATGTATGTACATGTGCTATTTTGGAGTGACAGCTTTGGACATCGTGAGGTTTCCACTCAACAGCAGCAACATGATGCATACAGTTTAGTGGAACAGTGGAAGTGATGCACGTCAAAGAAGACACCGATCACAGGAAAGAGAGAGAGAGGAGTCGCTGTATGGCCACATGTAGGCTATAAATATATTTTACTACTTACCACTTTGACCAGTTGTGACATGGACACCTCAAACTGAACAATCACTGGATCTGACACGTTCTCCACGGGCCGTATGTACTGGTTGTAGCTGGAGAATATCACAGAGAACAGCTTGTGTTCTGCCTCCGAGCCGCCGGTACCACCTGAACCAGATCAGTGGGACAAACAAAAAACAGGGTCAAGGATACAGGCCTATACTCTACCACTGCAATGTTTGCCCCGATACAGACAGCCTGACTGACTAACTTTAATGGATTGCATTTGTAGCGCTCACAGAATAAGCAGGGTTGTTTTCTGGGGCCACATATTTAGATTTTTATTTTAACAGGTGTCCGTTCTGAAATGCAGAAAACATATACACAAGGGGTCAGACAGAGAATAATGGCTGTTTCTCTGCAGACTGTCATTGTACATTGAATTTCAAAAAATATTCTCCAAGTTATCAAAACAATATAGAAACATCTAATTAACATATTCAAATAACAATAGTCCATTTCAATTGCAATTAGTATCAATCAATAATTACCACATTAACTCAATTAGGTCCCAAAAATAACAAATGCATATTCCCCAACCATAGTAACATACAGTGTATTCATATCAAATAAAGAAATAAACCTTAACAGTCCAGTATTTTCATAACACTCACTACAATAATGTAGTCACAGTACACACATATTTAGCATTTAGGCTTCCATGACCTATAGTGACATAATGGCCACCAACCAACTAGGCCTATACTGCTGTAGAGGTCACCCTATATCTAACCAGCTAGCCACAGTGTACCATGCATGTTATTTCAGAGTTCTCTCATTGTATCACTTATGTTATTATAAACAAACCAAACAAAAACGAGTTGTGTATTGTCACAGACAAGCACAATAATATACAGTGTTCATGGGTTTTGCACTGTATCTCACCTGAAATGCAGAAAACATATACACAAGGGGTCAGACAGAGAATAATGGCTGTTTCTCTGCAGACTGTCAGACCCTTTCAGAATAAAAGCAGTGGAATTCGTTTCTAGAACAGACCATGAATTCAATGAACAACAGTGCCATCTTGTGACGCTATTTGGTAGTGTTTTGCACTGCAGTCTGGTGTGGCAAAATAACTGTATATTGGACTGAAATTCTGGACAATAAAAATAACAAAAACATGCCAAAAACGTTTGAATAGGGGTCTCTGTGAAACATAAGACTTTAAGAAACATTACAGAATGTGGCCAGATATGTTCCATATCGCCACACATTTTTATATGCACTTTCTATGCATGCGTTAGGCTTACTGCTTACTCATACTTACAATGGTCCATTCAGTCATACATTAGGAGGTATAAAGCACTGAACAGTCAATGCCACCGTCCTCACATTCACACACAATGCAAGTTGCAACCACTGGCAGCAATTAGGGGTTCAGAGACATGCTCGATTAAGGACACTTGGAACTAACTCTGGGGGAGCCCGGGATCGAACCGGGGGGCCTCACGGTTGCCATCCATCTGCCGTTTTTACCGGCAACTCTATGCCTGAACCAATGCCTCCATGAATGATTTATCATTGATTGATTGATTGGTCCAGTACAGTAGATAGCTATTATTTATTTATTTAATTAAAGTGTAGTCATTTAAACAAAAGAAATTATCAAAAGCAATTTCGCTCCATTTCCATTTCTTGTCGAGAATATAATAAGTAGATGTTCTTTCTATTTCAATAACTGTCGTTATCCTTTCAATTAGACATTATTTTTTTATTGGTTTTGGTTATACATAGGATTTCCGTTGAAGGTCAGATTCATTCATGACTATGGAACCAATCAAAGAAGCATATTGGATGGAAAGGACATTTGAAATTAATGGATTTAAAATCAAAGGCCACAGTGACGTGCGAGTGCGGGGCGTTCATAGCCTATATAACGCACAGAATACAGAGCTGCGAAATGTCATCGATTAAACCATGATAAGATGGGATACTATGGAAACATACTCAATTATAAATCCACTCACTGTCTCAAACAATCGCAATCTCGGGGAAAAACTGCCCTGATTGTAATAATATAATGCAACATGGCTTCTTTAAATGACAATAAACCAAATTACTATATTGATTGATTTCTTCAACTGTTTGAATTATATATGTATTTTAAATACTAATTAAACGTGCATAGGACACCATGGAGCGGCAGCAGCAGCAGACACAGTATAACGCAACAAGTATCACCAAGATCTCCGGATAAACTATACAAAGGCTGTAGGCTACTCACCCGACAGAAGAAAGAGAAGGAAGGAACAGGTGATGAAAACGAAGACAAATGGATCTTTCATCTTGGCTTAAAGAATCCAAATGACAAATTCGAAACGAATCCGCTGGGCTATCGTATACAGACAAATGCAGTGGCGTCGCGTAAAGCGCGTCAGCCACAAACAGGAGGAGAAAGTGATGGGGACAGTTCACATCTGCTGGGGGAGAGACGAGAGAGAGAGAGAGAGAGAGAGAGAGAGAGAGAGAGAGAGAGAGAGAGAGAGAGAGAGAGAGAGAGAGAGAGAGAGAGAGAGAGAGAGAGAGAGAGAGAGAGAGAGAGAGAGAGAGAGAAGCGCACATTGCGTGCGGGGAGTCAGTGGAGCTAGAGAGGGAGGGAGCTAACTGTAAAAACATGACCATCGGTCCATCACATGTGTGCCGGGACAGTGTGAACATCCCAAATAAGTTAAGATGGATAGAGATAGGGATAAGATGGATGCAGAAATCTTACTGACTATACTAAACTAATGAGGTTGTTCCATTTTGTACCATGTCATGAGGTAGGCCTATATACTGTAGCCTATTACCGGCTTGGTGCAAGTATTGATCCTTATTCGTTTAACAAGAAATACTGGGGAAAGCAAAGCAGAGATACCGCCACATTTTTTCGAAGTCAGCACCACGGACAGCTCCGGAAATAGCCTGCCCCTAATTGTCCTTAATGAATTGGTTGACCGCAATACTTAATTACTGAAAGCACAGTTCCACTCAGGTGAATGAGTATATGGTTTCCTTATTCACCCGTTCATAAATGTGAACGATTTAAAGCGCGTTTTTCTGCATACACTTTTCAACACTTTTTCAGTCTTTCAATCAGACTGGAGAAATAAATATCAAGTTCAATGATTGCCTGAGGAAAATGATTAATTTTGTAAGTCAATTGGCATGCATTTCTTATTTTCTACAGAAGGACTAATAGTCCTGTAGCTCGCAAGCTTTAATTCCCCGAGCTTTGCTGAACTACATTGGCGTTGGCGTGTGCGTGTAGTGCGTGGGGTAACTTTCTCAACTATAGGCTATGTACGTGACACTGTCTGAGAAATCGATACATAAGCTATTAGAGGTCTTGGTACGTCTGGAGACTATACGAGATAAAACAAATCCTGGCATTGCTTACTATTATGGATGCTGCTGATAGGCTATCTCTAGATTTAAATCAAGCTCTCACAAAATAACCAACCGTCTGCAGAATCTGTATAACAACGAGCCCACTCAGCACTGTTTATTGAGCAGTGTGTGTAGAGGTCCGTGTGTGTGTGTGTGTGTGTGTGTGTGTGTGTGTGTGTGTGTGTGTGCGCATTGACTGAAGGGTCCATGATGCATCTGTGCAAAGCAGTGTACTGTACATATACATGCATATATATCACCAGTAGATGGCACTATATATGAAAATATAGTAGCCTAAACTTCAGTGGTGAAAAGTAATTGGAGTACAATTTGGAGGTATTTCTTTGTACTTTAGTATTTCGAAATTCCAGCAGGCCTGTGTTTACTCAGAGGCAAATGATGTACTTTTACTCCACTACATTTATCTGAAACTTTATAGTTAATTTGCAGATTTTTATGATTATAAAACAAACAGACTTCTTCAGCTATATACATTTTGGCCTTTTGAAAATAGCAGGTCTAGAAGCTTGCAATGTGTCACAAGGTCACCATGCGACACATTCTGAGATCTGCTATTTTCAAAAGATTTCTATACATTATTAATTCCGGATAATCCATACTTTTACTTTTGGAACTTTTTGAAGCCAATACTTTAGCACTTTTACTCTGAAAGTACATTTTGAATTCTGGACTTTTATTTGTAATTAATAGAATATTTCTACCTTGTAGTATTTATACATTTATTTAAACTTAAAAGAAAACATTTAATTAGCCTACTTTTTCCAACAGCTCCTTATAAGCACACTTACTGCAACTAATTACAGTATATGCAAAGCAAACTTTTCGAGTATAGGAACAGTTTACTGCATGCCCTGTAAAATTCACAAGATATTTTCTGCTTGGTCACTCAATCACACTTTCAGCTGAATAGCTGTTCTAGCCACATGATTAAACATTCCAATTAGCACATCGTATTGACTTTGGTCTTGGAGACACATTATTATCAACATGAACATTATAGATTTTACAAAGGACTTCTGGCAAGTCCCCAACAGCTTTTAAGACTTTTATTGGCGTGTTAATACATTTTACTCGAGCAGAAGATGACACAGATTGGTAATTTCATACATTAACACATTTTGGTAACAATATACCACTATCACATTTCAACCACGTTGTGATACTACAGACTGGCTGGGACTACAAAGGAGGAGTCATGACGTCACCTTACTGTCGGGCAGAAACCTTGTATCTCCAATATTTCGGTGTACTGTATGTTCGTCTTTGTGAATTAATGGCATACACTGTCATGCTACAGTGTCACCATAGCAATATTATTGTATAAATACTGAAAGGATAAAGTATTAGAGCCTGAGTCTAAAACAATGATAACTGTGTTAGATCCACTGGAACACATTTCCTGAAAAGCAATGGCTTTGGACATACAAGGTTTCCATCGGACACTACCGATTATCAAGATACAAATGTCCTTCACATCGGTGTAACATTGACTTGTTGTGCGCAATGTGATTTATACTTTGTCATTTGACGGTGTATAAATATATGGCTTCACGTTACATATGGATACAGTACTTAAGTTTAGAGACAGACAGATATATAAAGTCCAGATCTGGTGCCTCTCTTCATCTCACTGGAAGGAAATATGGGCAGATTCACACTGTGGTTGTGGTGTAGATGTTGTAGTGGTGTTAATGCTGTTCATACCATTCCCAGGAGCGGAGTGCCCAACCAGTCCTGAGACCGCATGGAGGTAATCTCGGGACAGATTGAAGTCTACTCAGTTACGGAGCGATGTAATGTGAAAGGATCATTTGCTTGCTATCTCTCCTAATGGTATCGACATTAATGCAGCATGGAATTGTGGTCAAAATCTCATCCAACAATAACATGGTGGTCCCGTCTGTGCCGTGGCTCAAGTGCCGGATATATATAACGGGCCTTGCCATGAAAAGGGTTGAAAACCACTGTTGCTCAATATACGTAGCTTCCAAATCTTTGTGCTCTGTATTTCAAAAGCATCCAATCAATATATATATTTTGTTCCATTGATTTGTATCTAGATAGTAGACTTTTGAGTTACTTTCTAAACACTTAAACCATGGTGTACTCCAGGGGCCTATACTTTCTTTGTAGCTTTACACTGAATCTGTTCAGCAAATATAACTGATCTGCCAGCTCACAATGCATTTGTGGGTACCATCTGAGAAGCAGGGTGGGACTTTGCAACTTTTGATATGTGAATGTAACACACATTGTAAAGAAGACTTTTAATAATGGCGCTATGTAAATGCAAGTCCATTTACGTCACACCATCTATAATGCTCCCGGTATGATAATCCACTCCAACCGGCATAACAAATCGTGTAACGTATCTATAACTAATGTTTTATGCAGGTCTGACAAATACTACCAAACATTTGAATTGCTAATCTGTTTTTCTGGGAGAACTAGTCATCTCCAATCTGACAGGTTGCAGATCAGATGAGAGGTGTTTGTGAGCTGCGTTGTTGGAAGGGGATAATGTGAATCTACATTAAAGGAACAGAAAGGATAATATGCCCTATGTTGTGAATAAATAAATAAAATAGGTATAAGGGGTAAGGAAGGGGTCCCCCCCCAATACGCCCCACTGACAGACTTCTATGTAAACAAAGATGCGTTAGCTCACCCTCGAAATCGCCAGTTGACAGAAAATTGTGACCCCCAGTCGCAATTTTCTGTAGCCGTGGCTGTCGAAGCTCTTTATAGACCAGAACATCATTTACCTCAAACCGGAAGAATGATACCTTGCCAATAAAAGAATATTACGACGTAGTGCGTCATACTTCAGATCAGATGCGAGGTGTCTCTGAGCTGAGCTGTGGGGTGGTTGATAATGTGACTGTATGGACCAGGTCAGATGCGAGGTGTCTCTGAGCTGGGCTGTTGGGTGGGGACAATGTGACTCTGGAACAGCGGCTGCAGGAAGAGACCCACTGTTCCCGTCACACACACTATCACAAAGATCCACAGGAACATCCTGTCCACCACCATGGCCACGTACTTCCAGTCCTCAATCACCTGCAATTGCACACACACACACACAAATGTGCATACGCACATGCATGCGCACACGCACAACACAGGGCAGTTCATATCAGTTCAGGTTAGGTTATTCACTCCTTACAAAAGATGCAACAATGAAGGCACCTTAATCCTCAAATGCACACACACACACACACACACACACACACACACACACACACACACATGACAAAATTTTTTGGTCGTTGCTCGTGTTCCACTTAAAAAAAGTAAATCTAATTTTGGGAGTCCTAAATTTGGAACCTTATCCTCTTGTTCTTGTCTTTAGTGTGGCTTTTATAGTCTGAAACGGCTGCTTGCTTGGCTTGCAGATGTCCTTGGCTTGTCAATGCTGGTGTTCAAATTTTGGAGCCCATGCGCCCCCATCCAATGTATCTGTGCAACCAGGGAACCCACAGTCCACACTGTCTTCACTGTCCATTTTTACGGTCCTGTAGTGCTGTGATGGCAATGCAATTGACTTTCAATTGCATTGGTTTGCAACTCGTACATCCCCATATCCGGCCCTTTATTGCATTAAAACCAAATTGCTCAAGCAGCAGCGAATATGTTCTCGGTATAAGTTAATTCTTGAGCTATACGACAGATTATGGTTGCTGAAAAATGGTTGCAGGGTTAAATAGGTTAAAATCCTGGGAGGACCAGACTACAGATTACTCAAACCTTTGCCGAAAAAAGCTATTGACCCTTTCACCCCCTCCTCCATGCTGTCCTTGGCAGTTCCACAGAGGAGGGGTCATTTCTCAAGCCTGGTCACTTCCAAATTGCATTGATTTGGCCCAGGAAGTGATTGATTGACCAAATTCCTTGTGTTAATTTGCTGGGTCGCACAACCACTGTCCGGCAGGTTAAGAGCTTTAGTGGGGGGTCAAGGCCTGCACCGTTGAGTGTTGGTCCACCCCAACACCAACACCCCTCCTGCTCCTGTTTACCAATCAGTGGCAGGTCAGCACAGCCCTCCATCACTTCAGATACACATAAATTCACTGTGTCTGCTGCAGCTATAGTACTTTTAGGGGCTGGTTGTTGTAGCCTAAAGGACAAACATGTAGACTTGTGGATGACATTGAATCCCTGTAAAATAACTTTTATTTGCAGTTGATTTATTTAACCAAAAAAATGGTTCAGTTGTTTTTTGTTTTTGTTTTTTTTTTTTTTTTTTTTAAACAAACAAACAAACAAAAACAAACTCTTAAGGGCTGTTTCTCCTACCCCACCAAAAGCTTAGAATGGAGTTATGGGATGTTGTTTAAATTAATTTTGCTATATATCTCTCCATGATGTCTTCCGCAATTCGTGTATGAATGTGTGTGTGAATGGGTGAATGTATATAACTATTGGATAAAGGCACTATATACATTCATTTACCATTTATCGGTAAAGAGATCCTGGTGTACAGGGGGAAAACGTATGGTACCAAGCATAGACCACTAGGGAATACCCAGGCAAATACAAGATAGTTATGAAATAATTAAACAAGGTCCATACAACACACACTCTATAGTTCCTGTGTGATTAAGTGCAGACTTGAAGTCTGAAATTGAGCATTACTTGTGGATGTGCCAATAAATGACACCTAAAGGAGGATCTCACCCAATTTTGACCTTATCTTCGAATAATTGCTCCTCACTAATGCTCATTATAAGATAGATCTAGATAGGCACCATCTGTATCTACTCACTCTCTCTCTCGTTGGTGGGCTACGGAGTGTTTAGAAACCCTACAAATGACAACATGACAGGGGTTTTCAAGCTAAACAGAAAATACAACCTTTGCTGAGAACCAATTAAATGAAGATTGGTTGAAGATGGGTTCCTTTAATTAATTGAGCTAGAGTGTGTGGATCTTCTGTCATGTTGTGAGCCACAACATTCATTAATAAGAGGAATTTCTACCAAGTGCTCCGCAATCTTTCAATAAAACTGGAGACTTATAGCCGTAATCTTTGTTGCGCTGTCATACTATAGTGTTTTAAGGGAATAATGAATAATGAGAAGGGCGAAAAAAAGGAATCCTGAAGGAGTCTTCACTTAGAGACGAAAGGGGTTTCTTTTTTGAGAAAGACAATGTGCAGGATTCCCTTTCATGGCCCTTCTCATGGCGCATTCCTGCTCTAGACGCACATGTCCATAAGTACAGTAGATGCGCGACTTTTTGACTTAGTGTGTCATACTAAAATACTGTTTAACATTGCTGCCATAGACTGATATGTATAGTAATTATATACTGTACATACACTCTGGTCGTCGTCGTCTCCCATCATGTGATCGGCCACAAACCGCACCCCGTCCACTGCCTCCCGGACGTCGGCAGGCCAGTCCGAGGTGCTCCTCTGCCGCAGGTCCTGGCTGGACAGGAAGCCGTTGGGGAGGTACTCCGTGGAGCGCACGTCCCCCTTCCTGCTCCCGTAGCCGTAGCCTGGAGGAGGAGGCGTGGCGCTCTTGCTGTAAAAGTGTCCCTGCAGGGTGGAGAATGCTGTCGTCGAGTCCGACGAAAAAAGCAGGGCGGACGAGGAGGACGACTTGGAGGGACCGCCGCCCGGGTGGTAGCCCCCGCCGCCCAGGCCCAGCATGGCCCGACGACTGGCACGCAGGCAGCGCTGCCGCCGCAGCCTCTGGCGGGCCGAGCTGTTCTGAGGCCGCCGCATGAAGAGCAGCGCGGGCAGCTTGACCAGGAACACCAGCTTGACCCAGGCGGGCATGGTGTGCGTGCTCGGCGAGCGGTGGTGCACGTTGAGCACACACACGCTGGTGATGATGGAGAAGGTCACCAGCACCATGGTGAACATCAGGTACTTGCCGATCAGCGGCACGTCGAGTGACGTGGGCGGCACGATCTTGGAGATGAGCAGCAGGAAGACGGTGAGGGCCAGCAGCACCGAGATGCACAGCGTCATCTTCTCGCCGCAGTCCGACGGGAGGTAGAAGACCAGGATGGCCAGCGAGGTGATCAGCACGCAGGGGATGATGAGGTTGATGGTGTAGAACAGCGGCTTCCGCTTGATGATGAAGTCGTAGGTGAGGTCCACATAGGTGGGGTCCAGCGGGCTGACCGTGCGCCGGCCCGGCAGGGCCAGGATGTCCCACTCGCCGCTGGGCGTGAAGTCGTCCATGCTGGCCACCTCCGACTTGAGCACCAGATCGATCTCTGTGTGGTCGTAGGTCCACGAGCGGAACTTGAGCGTGCAGTTCTGCTGGTCGAAGGGGAAGTGCTTGACCTCGATCTTGCACGCGCTCTTGTAGATGGCTGGCGGGAGCCAGAAGATGCTGCCGTTGAACTGCACGATGGCATTGGTGAAGACGGTGACCTCGTAGGTGCCGTCGGCACTGCAGGGGACAGAGAGGCAAGAATGGGCGGAAAAGAGGCCTTGAAAGATATCCTTCACAAACAAACCCTACAGTACATGTACAGTACCAGATCCAAAGAGCTGACACATGTAAAATGGAAACAGCCCTGAATTGATAGACTCCCACTGGTTATTTGTATCATTTGAGAAGTCCAATCGATAGTTGTGAAGATGAACAATGCTCCGGCAAAGCAATAAAACATCACAGACTATAACACCGACTAAGTCTGTTCATCATAGAGTGTGTGTGTGTGTGTGCGTGCGCATTCATGCATGTGCATGTGTGCGTGTGTGCCTGTGCATTTTTGTCACCTTTAAGAAGAAGGACTAGGTTTGGGAACCACTACCCTATAGGACAACTTTAACTTTAAGTAAATTCTGGTTCACAATTGGAAACAAAACTTAGAAAATAATAATTCAGACATCATTTGTCTCCATAAATGTCTATATGGAGAAACTCCCAATGTAACATCACATTTTTTTTTATTCTGGTGTCTGGTAGAGTGTTATGTATGCACATAAATATAGATTAGGGGCGGACAGATACCTAGAAAGTTCAATATTAGTAGCATTGTAGTTCCTTACTTGTTGTACAGAACAATATCAGGCAGCCAGATGTGTCTGGAAGGAATCCGTAGTTTGTCGATGCCTTCAAATTTTGATGGGTCCCATGAAAGTCTGTAATCCACCCAATGCTGAGGAGACAGAGACTGGTCTGAGTTCTCACTTAGGGAACATTATGTGTCATTTATGCTCTATCATACAGCAGTGCCACTTGCTGGAAATAGCAGATCTACAGTATGAGCGAAGAGCTCTCTAAGAGCTTGTCGATCTGCTGTTCTCGGCAAGTGACACTATAGTTCCACAAAGCATACAGTATTTGGTTTTACAATGCAGTGTCACAGACCGGTCTCAGTACAATTACATGCTTCACGATCACATTTGCTTCAGTCCATTGAAGGATGTTCAGCACACAATTATGAAAGTGATTTGTTGCACAGAGAGAAAGAAAGCATGGACATGGTATAATTCAAGTTCAGGGGGACATTTAACAAGAGATGGGAGAAGGTGTGAGCAATGTAATTGGTGATTAATCTTGACGGACCTTGAGATGTATCTAGTCTTACCTGAGTGAGCCAGACATTGGTGGTCATAATCTGCTCCCTTTCATTCTGGGAACAGAAACAGTGTAATGCATTTACCAGGAATTCACAGTCCTCCATTTGTGCACCCAAATACTAATAAATACATAGAAAAGGAGCAACTAAAAGAACTGGGGAAAAGCTTGACTGTGTGACAAGAAATTTAAAATGTTATTATTATTATTATTATTTTGTAGTTCAGCAGATGGTGGTAACCCCTGAGGCTCGATTGCAGATGAGCGATTGAAGTGGGCATGAGAAGCAATGAAACTGAACGCTGTCCTTATAAGGCATTCCGATGAGAATAAGTCACATGTAATTACACTTTACATAACGTAGGACTAGTCAAATGAGCAATATTCGTCCTTTAAATGTAGCAGATAAAAGTCATTAAAGGTTAATAATAATAATAATAATAATAATAATAATAATAATAATAAAGTAAAGTACAGATGCTTGAGTACAGTATTTAAATGAATGTACTTTAGTTAGGTACTGTCCATCACTGAATACTGATTATGACCAGTATCATTTTTAAAGGGAGTAGGTGGAGTCTGCGATTCTTGGCATCAAATTCTGTGATTCTTGGCTGATTCCCTGTCAGCTCATTCTACTGATCACACAAGTCTGCAATTTATCATTTAGTTGTCTAAGGTTAGTTGCTGATAATTTAACAAAGAAGCAAGAACAAGCTGAACCTGAACTGTTTAGTTAAAAAAAAACAATATCCTTGTAGAAGAAAAGAAAAGATTGCTCACTCTGCAATTGCTAGAAACAACACATTAATTATATAAACAATACTCATGGTGACTACTGTTGACTGGGATATTGTTTTGGGTCTAGTCTAGATGTGTTTTTTGTTTTGTTCACGGCTCACTTTTCATTCGCTGCCTTGAAACACGTCCGGCTCTATTCATAACATAAACAACGACAATATCCTTCTTGTTGTTTGCTGATGGCGTTCTCATTATACGGCTACATGACATAGAGGTCCAATAACGAAATGATACCAAATGCCAATTACCACAAGGACGACAGCATGTGCTCATAAACGGAGGTTGTGAATGAGCCTGGCTGGTTTGATCGTACTGAACTGCATGGGCAGTGTGGGGATGACTCCCAGCAACAGTAAATCTAGAGACTGCCTCCCCATGCACCGCCAGCCCTCGGCGGCAGCAGCAGGTTTACGGCCCCTTTTAATCCAATGTGCTG
This sequence comes from Benthosema pterotum, assembly GCA_039105355.1. Lineage (NCBI taxonomy): Eukaryota > Metazoa > Chordata > Actinopteri > Myctophiformes > Myctophidae > Benthosema > Benthosema pterotum. The sequence goes on along the minus strand of CM076966.1, from coordinate 27,438,658 downwards.
AAGTTTCAATCAGAGGCAGAGATCGCAGCCTGGACAGACCTGTCCTTTACTTCAGCCATCCATCCAGGGCACTGACATAGTGGCTATGGCTATGTAATTAACTGGCCTCTCAAATCTCAGACGGGATCCTCACTCTCTCTTTGTCTCTTTCTCCATGTCTTTCTGTGACCATGTAGTTATTTCCCCCTTCTTTTTCTTTACATTGGCTTAGTAATGTGGCATTTCATATACTTTATAGCTCACCACGCTAATGAGCTGTGCCAGAGACACTTGGAGTTTGACAGTGACCCTCTCTGTCCTGTTGATGGCTGGGCGAATCAGCTTGTTGTAGCGGTCCTTTCCCAGTAGCCAGTTCATGAGTTTTTCCTCTGAATCAGCACAGCTGGTACCTGCACGGTGGTGAAAGGACATTTTGGAACGATTATTATTATAAACAAGTCCCCATAGTCCAACTCCCTATTTTAGGCATGTCATTCTGGATGACAATAAAAAGAAAAAACCTTTGCTTTCAATGAAGATAGAAATAAATTAGCTTTTATCTTTTGCTTGGTTCGTGTATAGTAACCGTGTTCTCCATGCACAAGAGTCATACAGCACGCAGAACAGATGCCAACATCCAATTGTTTAATTTGCAGCAAAGTGATAAAATGGGCTTTGCGGCTTCTGGTGCCACTCGTTCCCATTTCCTGTGACACTGCGATTTCCTGTTTGTCTATTTTGATGTGGTTTCATGGAGCGTGTTTTATGGTGCTGCACAGGGACCTGTTGTTGATGCATTAAACTTCCATCTGGCCCTACACTTGCTCCTTATGTGTCAAACAGACACGTATATACTGTACTGCAGCAGCATATACAGTGCTGTATGAGCGACAACACATATTCTCTACCTGAAGGTCTCACAGTGTGTACAAACAGCGTCACGTAGTACCCAGTCCTCCAAGGGACCACCGGAGGCCCTGGGCTGCTATGCAGCCGCCAACGTGGTATAGTTGTTACAAGGACCTCCATCGGAGTCATACATTTCAATTATTAACTATAGACGGGGTGGAGGGTAATAATTCCATGCAGCATATTATTAATGAATCTGCTGTTGCCTGCCGCTGCCTGCAGGCCACATTACCAGTTGTTTCTCCCAAGATGAAAACAAGCCGCGAGGAGTGAGTCCCGGCGCATGAAGTCCACCTACGCCTTCTTGTTGATAAATGGCGCCCGTGGCCAAAGTGAAGAGAAGGCTGATTAAAAGCGATGGCGAACACTTCCCATTCAAAGCGGGATGGATAGAGGTTGCGCTATACTGTATCTCCTCCCTTTCTCCACTCTCTTCTTCCAGGGAATAACTTATGCCCTGACACGGCATACTGTTACAGTGTCACAGTCACCTGGCCGTATAGTGGAGACACTGATTTATTGATGGCAGAATACAAGAGATATCACTATAGGGAGCTTTACGTTCAGTGTACTTAATATGTATGGTTTACTGAACCTGACCTATTTGTCACACTCACCCCATTTAACCCTATAATCCGCCACTCTCCACCAACCACTCTCTGTCAAACTGAATCATGCATGCTCAGGTTGCTGCCGCTTGTAGTGCAGTAGTTCTCAAACCTGTTCAACGCGGCCCAAATATATTTTGGAAGTGGAAAGTGTTGCTCTGCAATGAGTGGGGGAATTTAGGAGCCCTCTCCATCGTCAAACTTGCCAACCCCAGCCCCATTTCGAAATCAACAACAAATTTATCCAGGGATTGTTGTTGTACAATTGTGTCATGGGAAAACAGTGGAAATATGGCTGATCCACAAGCTCTTAATATACACACAGACACACACACACACACACAGACACACACACACAGACACACACACACACACACACACACACTGTGTGTGTGTGTGTGTGTGTGTGTGTGTGTGTGTGTGTGTGTGTGTGTGTGTGTGTGTGTGTGTGTGTGTGTGTGTGTGTGTGTGTGTGAAATGTTAGGTGTGAATACAGAGCTTAATTGTTTTCTTCCTTATTTGTGACAAAGCACTTTAGGAATGGAATCCCGGATGATGAAGAATTACCACGTCAGCTTTGAATAATAGTGTATTTCAATGCAATTACTACTTTGATTTATGCTTATAAAATGTGTAAACAAATAGGAGGCCTGGCATAGTAGGCAATCGGTCTGTGATTCCAACAGTAGTGTGACTGATGAAGTGATTTCCCTTGGAACCAATTGGCATTGGGGTGGGGTGGGGTGAATGGGTGATGGAGTATTTTTCTGCATCGATTGTTCAAAATGGGGTGTGACTTGTAGGTGCGTTCGTGTTGCTATCGTTTTTGCAGAATCAGTGTAGAACTGTTTATGTTGTGGAGTAAAACATAATTCAACTTTTCCTCGTGGAGTACCTACTGTAACATATATTAAAATCATTATCCCTGTCAGGGGGGATATTCTTCTTTGAGTAGGCCTACAATAAGTTAACAGGGCTGTTCTACGTATGTATGGAAACAGCAAGACTGAACAGAAATCTGTCTGTACAGAAATCGGAGTAGCCTACCTCATTTGAACTTTAAATTATGGATATGAAGTCAGATCTGCTACAGTTTCACGTTAAACGATGACGTTCTTACTTATTGCCAGCAGTTAAGCGTCTTTGAACCAATTACATCCCATAACACACATGCAGGCTAACTTTACATCACATCCTCCACGGTGTAAAAAAAAAAACATTACAGTGACATCCTGAAAGATTAAAAGTAAAGTGTGACTTTGAATTCTTAGCACGAGATATGGATCGAAATCACATGCATGTGTTCTAGTAGATCATTTATGTATAATGCACATATAAGCTACATTACAGACACAACATTCAGAAAGAATATTATTGATGCATACTTACAATGCATGAAAGTGATAAAGTAAGCGAGGATGGGAAGACAGCTCCGACTCATTTTTTCGGCACATTTGGTCCAAATTGATGAGTTTTCCTGTTATAAACACTCAAGAGAATTAAATAAACGTGCGCTCTTCTGGTTGTGGAGCAGAGAATAGGAGATCTGGTCCGACAGTCACACACAAACACACATACACGCGCGCAGTTTTTTTTTTTTTTTTTTATCACGAGAGACTCCCAAACACATTCTACTGTGGAGCGTCTCTCCTCGATTCAATCAACAGTAGACGCTGTTACAACGCAATTGGTGACCTATCGCATACCGTGACTCCTAGGGGACGCTGTAGCCTATCTCAGCGGTAGCGGTAGGTGATCCTGATTGTACATCAAATGTTTAAATAAAATTAATTCCAAGAGAAGACTAACGACACTAACAGTTGCAATTAATGATTTATTGCGCACTGCATCAGAATAATTGTCAACTACAACTTCAGTTGGCAATATGTTTCAACTCCAAAAGTGTCTCCGAAATACTACCACGTCTGTTGTAGCTCATGTCTGTTGTATCAAAAAGTGTTGTATTCTACCGTTTTCTTCTTGCTTGTTTGATATTGCCTGATAATGTTGTGTTTGTTATGTTGTTATGTGTTATGTTTGTTATGTCATGATTTGTCACCACCCGAGTTGGCTTTGTCCGCAGTGTAATCGCCTTAATATAGATCATTCATTTTCGAAAAAGTCTGTGAGGAAAATAAATGGGAAATACATTTTCTGGTGCTGGGAAACGTCACAAGAGGGGCGGGACTGCCCAGCTCCATAGGCTTCTGGTTCTTCAGTCCAACATAGATGCCTGTCATATTATTTAGATGTGTGTGATTACCTGGTAATGTCTCATGTGTATTCGTTGAGATACTGAAGGGTGGTGTAGGTGAATTATTGTTTGGACACAGACAGCAGTGAGATTTAGTGGAGTGAAGACTAGTCCATCTCATGGAAGTGCAATCTCAGCTCGGCAGCTTTACTGTCATCACACTGCTTAAACCATCATTATTATGCATCATGTATGAACTGTACAGGGGCAGTTGCAGAGGACAACGCCTCAAGTAGTCTATACCTAAATGATATAGTGCAGTGGTTTTCAACCAGTGTGGAGCTAAAATGTCATCAAATTCTGAATAAATAGGGGCCATAGTATCAAAAAGGTTGAAACCACTGATATAGTGGAGTGAAGTGGTGAGAGTCAGCTGGGAATCCTTATAGTTCAGAGTTCAGCACCATGGACAGTGTCAGTGCTTTGTCTTGGTCATGGAAGGTATTCTTCAGGTTTTAGTCCAGCAGCCACTGCTGTTGGCCTAAAATATTGTCAATACATACATTCATGAATCACCTTGCTGATGACAGACCTTCCTTATGTATTAGTTACCAGTAACATGACATATCAAACTAGTTTTTTTTTCCTGATTCCACAGCCATAGCCACTTGTCCAAATGTGCTGACCTCATTACATTTGTCATGATGTCTATGGCTATTTTTAGCCCAAGGAGTGTTGTCAGTTTTGCCTTTTCCCGCTGCCATAGGATGGTAATGGGAGGGTCACTTTTATAGAGGAAACCCCTATTAAAGAAAGCCCAATACCCAGAGCCACTAATATTTTAGGCCAATTGAACAAAAATAATAAATAAAAAGCTAAAGAAAAACAAAACAAAACAAAAAACAATGGTTATACGTGCCATATGCCATATTTGCAATAAAAAGCAATTTCCCTCCTGACAGAAATGTACTCCTTGGTAAGTATACAGTATGTTTGGGCATCAGAATGGTTTAGTTTAATTTGGGGGGGTTATATTTCAAACATTATCTCCCAACAATCAGACCAATAAACCAGTGGAGATGTTAAGAAACAGCCCCTGGTTCAGAGATGGTGCAGGGTGAGTGAGTACCTGTAAGAGTGGTTTAATTGTGACACAAGTGATTTATCCTGGTGTCACAACTGGTGCATGTGAGAAGGTATAAAAATATGAGGGAAAGATGTAATGCTTGTAATGTGCAATGCACAGTGCAACTGAAGAGATGGAGGAGAGCAAAAACAAAAGACATTTTGTTTTACTCACATTTTAGACACCTAAATTTCAGCTTTAACTTCACCAGCTTCCATTTTGCCCACAAGTGTTTAGTCTATCTGTCAGAGTCAGGAGGTTCTGGCGATTAGAGTCACCATGCTGTAACTGAATGGGCCCCATTTCAATCCCTCACCGGCAGCACTGACACATTTCCTATGGAAATGTCCTTGAGAAAGACACAGACTCATACTTTACTGTATAGCCTATGCTGTAGAGCCGCAGTTACTGCTGGCTTTACTTGTTTTTACTCAGAGCCAGTGGTGGAAAAAGTATTCAACAACATCCTATGGTCAAATGTCACTCAACTACAACTGCAAAAAGATGGTCTGTCAAAAGTGTCAGATTCTGTGTCTAGGTGAGACACTTGACCTTTGACATGTTCTGAATGCAGGGAGAGAACATTTCTCTATTTGGCTGATCACACTCACACATCTGCTGCAATAAAACTTTTACAATCACGAGTTGTGAAGCATGTCTCAGAAATGAGCCATGAGCCAGTTAATTCCGCAAATGGCTCCATCCCTTCTTCGCTATATTACAAAATGCAGTTGGTGAAATATTCTATCTCAGCATTATGATTTCTTGCTGCAGAGCAAGGGGATCCGTGTGGGGTTTGGTTTAGAGCCAATGATGCCATCCCAAATAACTGTCAGTCAGTCTCAGTCCATGTTATTGTCGCATACAGATACAGGTATGTCGAACTACATATCTGTGTCTTTTCAGCATTCTTCACAACTGTACTGTCAGCCAATTAACAATCAATTAATCAATCAACAATCTAACAATATATCATGTCAAACAAATAGAACAAATACTACATGTATGTAATATGGGTATGTACTGTATGTATGTATGTATGCATAGCTCACACCTTACTTTTTACTGGTGCACTTGAGTATGAAAGTCCCCCTCACAGTTGCAATTAACTAACTAGTTGTGTTTGATACTCCACTGAGTGGCCCTTGCGCTTGCTGAAGATTCTCATCCCCCCCCCAAATTTTGCAATTTCCCATGGAACACTTGGGTAGTTCACAACCTGAATAGTTCACAGCTGGCTGTGATGATGTCCTCCTTGTTGGCTTGGATGTCCAAAAACATCCATAGCGCTCTCCACTTTGTCAATCTTGTAGAACTACTACCACTACTGGGACTATCGAACCATAAAATCTGCCCCCGACAACTCTATCTGAGCTCTGGTTATATAACCAGAGATTGGCTGCTACTGCAAAGTACATCACTGGATGTACAGTACATCTAGGGTACCACCAAGCTTCCTTCCATAATCCAGTACATCATGACATGTACTGGAGTGTGGGTGGAAGCTTGGTGACGGAGGCTACAATCACTTCAACAGGCCCCATCAGACTATCCTCTGAAGCTAATCAAATATGAAGGGGTACACCCTGCATTTCAATGCACAGTGCATTTCTGCTTGTGGTAACTGCCATGGCAAACAAGTCAGATGATATAGCAACGATCCGTGAGAGTGATGCCAAGGAGTTGGAAGATAGTTGTATGTTTATTTAAATTTATATGTATTGTTTACAAAAGCATACATTGTTTATAACACTGTGTTTTTCATTGTGTTTATTATGAAGCTATATTCTGTTTTTTCATAACAGACAGGTAAAAGCCACAACCCTAGGGCAAAACATGCAAAATGTCATCATGTTTTATGTAGTGAATACATCACTGTGCCCCCTTCTACGATTGTCAGAAGAAGTTTGAATTTGGAACCAGAGTCTTCTTAGAATGGCCACCCAGCCAGACTGTAATTGTGGACAAAGGTATAATAAAGAACCCATTGCTCTATTGAATAGACCCATAGTACCTTTGTGTTGATGGGTTAACCTTACAGAAGGACAGCCATTAGTGCAACACTCCACTAATCAAGCCATTATGGTAGAGTGGCCAGACAGAAGCCATTCCTCACTAAAAAGGTGTACCTGTACATGGCAGACTGCTGGGAGTTTGCCAAAAGGTACCTGAAAGACTCAGACAACGAGAAGTAAAATCCTTTGGACTGATTAAACTAATATTGATTAGTTCTATTTTCCTCCATTCCCCATTGGTGTATGGAGGAAAACAGATCTGTTTTTCTGTGACAGGGATTGGAATACTAGACATAGTAAGATGAAAGATGTTTACAAACTTTTTACTTTTTTTTCATCATGGCGCCATGTACAGTACATACTGTACCTGCACTAATGTTTCAATGAAACATGTATTGTACATAAGAGCTGTGGAGAGAATTAAAAGTAATGGCTGTATACCAACACTCAATAATAGAGGTTAAAATAAAATGAAGAAAAAATGTGCTCAATGGTTCTCAGATCCTAGTGCAGACTGGTTTGGGGATGAAGACCTCATTTTTGGCATATAATTGCACGATCCACTCAAAGTGAAGGAATTCCCTAGCCTGGTTAACCAGTTTAATTATTTGTCTTCTGTGGGCCCTGCTGGCTGCTGGTTGTGGAGTACAGACAATCAGTGTAACAGGAAAACAGGAATATATAGCCTGGAATACAGAACCTGAATGGGTAAAAACAAACACACCTGGACTAAAATTCTCTTTTGTGTACCACCAAATCTGGCTGAGCTTGAATGATTCTGCCAAGATGAGCAGGAGAGACGTCCAAAAGAAAGGTGTGCCAAGCTATTATGGTCATTCCCCAAGACAACACAAGGCTGTCATTTGTGCCAGATGTGCTTTAATCACTTACTAAGTGAAGTGGGATATTTCAATCTTTAATTTTTTTGTTATGTTTCAATATGCATTTAAAAGTTTTGTGGATGCACTCACTGGACAGCTGGTGTAGTGGTCCAGGAACCCATAGGCTGGTGCAGCCTGACACTATGTCACTCTGCATCTCTATCGCCCTATCTCCTGACAGTCAGACATAAAAAGAAAGTGTGTGTGTGTGTGTGTGTGTGTGTGTGTGTGTGTGTGCGTGTGCGTGTGCGCGTGTGCGTGTGCGTGTGTGTGTGTGTGTGTGTGTGTGTGTGTGTGTGTGTGTGTGTGCGTGTGCATGCGTGTGAGAGAGACAGAGAGGCTAGATGAACTGGACTGGTGGTCCAGGCACATGCCACATATGGGCTGCAGGCTGACACCGTGTTGCATATACGATTCCCGTTCCTGATGACCTTTGCTGCATGTCTCCCACTTTCTCTCTCCCTCTTTCCTCTATTCACTGTGACAACCAAACAACCAAAACATATTTACATTTATTCCTAAAAAGCTCCTGAGCTGGGGCTCAATATTCCAGGAACCTTGGCTGGTAGTCTAGTCTGGCAACCCATATGGGAAATTTTATATACTACAATTTCGCAGCCTTTTGGGCCGCTCATCCTAGCACGGGTCTGTAGCATGGTATAAAGAGAAGTTGTGGCTGCAAACTGTGCAGCGCAGGCAATAGGAATCAGAGGGGTGGGGTTTTTAAAGCAACTGAACAATTATAGCTTGTTCCTATTGGTGGTCTAGTCCAGGGGTTTTCAACAGGTGGTCCGGGGACCACCAGTGGTCCTTGAGACAGTTCCAGGTGGTCCCCAGGCTAAATGATGGAAAGTTGGTTAACCAGATGTAACTTGAGAATGTAAAAACTTGAGAATGTCCATTTGGTTTCATTTTCACACTCTCAAGACTTAAAATATTCATCATCTGAATTAGCACAACCTAATTAAGAAGTCTACATTGTTTTGTTTCCAAAATCCAGCCCTGAATTGTGGACAAAACCAAAATAATTCCTTAGTTTTTCATCTTTGGGGTGAAAATGTAATCAAATGGTGGTTCGTGGCTCAAATGCTGAATAAATGGCGGTCCCTGGTGTAAAAAAAGGTTGAAAACCCCTGGTCTAGTCCATAGCATGTTGTAAACAAAAGTTGGCTATGTCTAGGGCCTAGACAGAGCCAACTTTTGTTTACAACATGCTATGGACTAGACTCTAGACTAGTCAGTAGGAAGACAGAGGGCGGGGCTTAAGCAACTAAGCAATTACAGCTTGTTCCTAGGCTATTAGTAATGTAAGTCTAAATGCTACCAAATGGTGAGGCTGTAGCATGTTGTAAACAATAGTGAAACATATATAATTCTGTAATTTATAAGAATGATAACGTCATATATGTGAACTCTTGAAAGTGGACACAAAAAATACTATGGATTTTATATCTGTTTTGAATGTCATTTTCCATATGGAAGTGCGCCATGAGTTTGACACGACTGCCTTTATCATGCATGGCAGCCCCCCTCCCCCATATTTCCCCCATTTTTTTGTCAGTCTACTGTCTCTCCCTATCCAGCTATAAATGTGTTTCCCAGGGACAGACATTTTGCCTGACAATGCAAATTAAGATGTTTATTATGCTTTACTGTTGTCCCCAAAGACAAAGCCCAGACTTATATTCTCTTTGTTCTAAATAAATGGAGTATTCTTTTTACATTCAAGGGTGATAGACTCATATACAGTACACAGCCGGTGGCGGCATTACACCAAACAAATTCTATAGTCCAGAATGTGATACGCATACATAGCTTACTCTTACATAGCCTTAGGAAGTTGTTTCAACTGTGTTGTGTGGGTTGAAGAGCGCAGAAGAAAAATAGGCCTATTTACTTTTATTCCCCTACCTCAGTCACCTTATTATTTATATGAATAACGTGACAGGTTCCTTTTACATCAATATTCATTCTACCAGGTGTGGTATATAGCACCCATAGTTCCTGCGGCTATATGACATTGATATATGACACATTACATTATTTTTCTTTTTTTTTTTAAATCACTCATTTTGAGTTTTGTCCACAATACTCATTCAGACTTACAAACTTACATGGAAGGCAGTGTAAAGTATGGCCTAGATTTTCGTCACTGCTAAACCCCTCATCCCTTAAATTCTTTCCCCTTTTAAACTATTAAAAAAACATTTTTCAAAAGTTCAAATGGTCAGTCTACCAGCTCACAACGTGGTAATAGATTGGCATGTTGAATTATTCCAAAGGGTTTTTCAAAATAGTAAAAAAGGAATAAGGGGTTTGGGATAAGGGGTTTAGCATGTAAGAACAAAAACAAAAAAGTTAATAAAAATAAAAAGTAGAGATTGCAAAATTGTGGGCCCCTCAAAAATAGTTAGTTATAGCATACATGCCATATGAAGTCATATGAAAACACAGCAGGACTGGAGAGCACACCTGTGGTATTGAAAAGGAAGATTTTAGGGCACAGATTTTAGGGGACAGATTTAAAGGCACATGACTATACCTATATGTAGGCTGACAAAATGTATATATGCCTGCTGTTGTTGTTTTTTTGTTTTGTTTTTTAGATCAATCAATCAATCAATTAATTAGTGCATATAAATGGCACTCTGTGGGCTGGCAAAATGGCTCTAAGGAGCACTATCCTTTTCTTCTTTCTCTCTGAAGTGTTTTGGACATGGCTTGTAACTAGGGTACAGGAATTAAAATCTGTGTCTTGTGGCTTTATATGAGAAACTTGTCATTTATCTTTAAATCAAAATGCCCTGTTTATACAGCTGGGGAGTTCCATATAACTATCATCCATGTTCTCTTTCTTTCTCTCTCTCTCTCTCTCTCTCTCTTGAGTAGTTTTGTATTTCGTTTGGTTGCCGGTCTTTTCCTTTGGACAAAAAAAGACGAGATTTACAGATAGACATTGTTTGCTTCTCTGTCCTTGCATCAATCGACCCCAGAGTCTAGAGGCTTTTAGACACACCTATCCAAGCACATTAAGATCTCATCTGGGGCAGAAAGAATTGATTCCAGTCAGCCATGATTGTGGGGATGCATGTCACTAAATAGTGTCTATGTACAAGGAAAAAAGGCAAGCAAAGAAAAGACACCCTGGGCAGTGACAAATGGGATCAATTTCACAGCTGTATAGGATCGTTGTGGTTTTGTAATTACACTCACATATGCCTGTATACTCGCACACACAGACAGGTGTCTTATTCAATGCCAGAATGTATGTGCTGGAATGTAATGTACAGGCCTACACTCGTAGGCTGATGTAGAAATCATGGGCCCCTGGGCCACGATCAGCCAAAGGGCCCCCCTACACCGGAACATTTTTCTTCCCATCGCAGCACATGGTGCCTCAACACAAGCATATCAATTATGACATATAGGCCTGCGATATTCAACTGCATTTCAGCAGGATTTACAGCAAGAGATTGCTTAAAAATAATAAACAGCCAAAATAACTAAGCCAAATAAATGCAAACTGTTTAAACACTACAGTACTGCATCATGATGGTTTTGGACGTTTGGTATTTTATTGACACTACTATTATTCACTGTTATCCCTGGGCATGAGCCTCTTAGCGATCGTGCAGACACTCAAGCTCAGGGACCCCCATAGCATCAGGGAGCCCTGGTCCTGGGCCCAATGTGCCTGTTGGCTAATCCTCCCCTGCCTACATTGGAACACTTGGCCTGTCTTTGATTCAAAAGATTTGCGCCTATCCTTTGTGCAATAACTATAGTTCAGGTCTCCAGAAAGTAGCATAGATTTGAACGGGAAACACATAACAACGACTTTATGTGGATTTCAATTTACAATTACCATTACAATTTAGGCACTTGGCAGACGCTCTGGATTTAGAGCGTTTACAGTGTGCAAGAACAAAAGGCTGTGAGGAATGGCCTCAGCAGAGCTTGCAGAGCTTGCAATCAAAAATCCTATAGGATTCCAATAGAAAGATTTTGAACAATTTTCAATAGGAATCAAATAGGATTCCAATAGAATCATATAGGACTTTCTCCAAAATTCTCCAAGATCCTATAGGATTCTTATAAGAATTCTATTGGGTTCCTATTGTTCTAAAATCTAATAGGGTTTTTCTATTGGACTTTTCTAAAATCCTATAGGATTTTTTCACTGTAGGCCAGGCAGTGGGGTATGGGCTTGGCCTATTATTTGTCCTAGGGTTTGTTTCATTCTGACCATTCACTACCACTTTCAGTCCCTCTGCATGAACATCCACACATACAACAGCTTTTTATTTCATAATTGCATATACCAGTTGGTGTTTGGCACTGCTTAATTAGTGCGCAATGGAGCATTAGAACAGCCTAATGATACTTTCACTCGTTTGAGGCTATAAAGTTCATTACAAGGTTCAGGCACTGAGACTGCAGCCAAATTTCAAGAAACACCCCCCCCCCCCCCCCCCCCCCCACACACACACACACACACTGAATGGCAACACCCTGAAACATTACATGTGTGGAGCGGCGAGATGGTCGCCCTCCTGTAGCAACCAGTGCATGGACGGTAGGAAATCGATATCTTCACATGGAGGTTGAGACTTTCTGCTATGGGGAGAGCCAAGCACTCCAGGTAATGAACTGCCTACTTGATATATACTCCCTCACCGTCGGGCAGTCAGGCTGCAGGTCTGCAGCGGTGCAACATGGTACTGCAGCTGCAGCAATTCTTTGATTAGCCATCTCTCTACTATCAGGCGTCCCTCCCTGGCATCCAGAAAAATCACCTGTCTTGCAGCGTGTATGCCTTCCCCTGCACACACACACACACACACACACACACACACACACACACACACACACACACACACACACACACACACACACACACACACACACACACACACACACACACACACACACACACACACACACACACACTCTCTCTCTCTCTCTCATCACTGCCAGGCTCCCACTGTCAGTTTGTCATACATGCCCCCTGTGTGACACTCGCCTCTAAACTCTGTCTTTCATAATGTCAAGACTGGACCGTTTGTCAAGAGTGCCACCTGCATGGCTTGATTGGCTGTGACAGGATACAGGACTATCTCCCTCCCCCCTTTGATTTCCTTTCCCCTAACATTGTACAGTCTTTTATTTTCATTTTGCTGTTTTAGATTTATTAGTTCAGAGGTTTTTCTGCTTCATTCTTTTCCCTTGAAATGTTAAAGAGTTCTGTATAAGTTCTACCAAATTCATATTGCACACACAGGTGGTGGCACGTAGTATGTGGCATAACTCCAGTCTTGTCTATACAAGATTGTTCAGGATGTGCTTTTAGAGTATTAATGGTTCCCAAAGTGGGGTCTGGTAGGAATCCCAATGGGTCCTTGAAGGCTTTCCAAGACCCCAGCAACATTTACAGTATTAATAATGACTACGTTGCTTCATTTCAACCACTTGTCTTTAACACATTGTGGTTATACAGGGTTCCCAGCCAAATACATTCAACATTTTTGTTAAACAGTGATTTACATCCTCTCCTCTAGGAGGAATGAGGAAAGCAGCATAGGCCCCATCATGCAAAATTATAGATGTATTGTAAATGTATTGGTAATGAAGAACAACATTTCAAAAGCATTTCAAAAGCATTGGATTAATATGGTGCAAAGAACTAATGGTACATCAAGGTTGACAACAATGCCATTGCCAATGACTGTCAAAACAGAAACACATTTTTTTCTAATTCACAGAATTCCACATTAGGAAATATGTGTGATAAAGGTGATATATAATCTACCGGTACCTAAATAGAAATAGCTGTCTATAAGCTCTGCTTCTGGTCTGTTTTCTGAGCTGTTTTCAGTTTTCATGGTGTGCAACGAGGGTTCAGGCTCACTGAGGCTGTCTGGCTCCCCTCCAGAATGTACTTGATTAAAATGGTGTACGGATGTGAGCCAAGGAATGAGGGCTGTTAACTCACTGATAACCTAAGAGTGCATCCAAGTCAGACCATCAGCATCACAGCACACATCTTATCAGCCCGGTCAAGACATACAGTACAGAAATCTGCCTTTAAAATGAACGGGCAGTATTCTATCTACAGTATGAAAGTATATTGTTGTTACACTGTTGAACACAGTTAACATTAACATTATTAGGTTTGTAAAAAAGAAGAAACGCTTTCTAAAGCCTGAACTTTCAGAAGTTTTCCGAAAAACAAATATTTAAAATATATATTTTTATTTCATGCTATAATATACAGTAATAACAGTATAATATACAAGAATCACTAAATGGGTTCCTGTCTTGAAGGGGAAAATACGCCAAAAGGGGTTAGTAGCCAGAGATAGGGTTTTTTATGTTGACCAGATGATTTGAGCATATTCTACTGTTATAAGGTGCCATAGGTTGGTCATACAAGTGATTCTCAGTATTATTTTTTTGTATTTCACGAACACAAGGTTTAGTGTGGATTCTAGGCAACAGGCCTCTCCATGATCCCTAATCCTCAGTGAGATATATCACTTTCAAACATGTTTGCGGTCATTGTAGCATCTACAGTATGCACAGTCTTGCACAGTCTTGTGAGCGTTGCAGACAGTTTTTAAGTTGCTTCAATATTCAGATACAGTATGTCATTCCTTTAAATTAACTCTGAACAAATTTAAACAAAACAAAAAGTAAAGAAAAACTGGAAATTTACAGAATGTATATGTGCGGGATATATGCTGTATAACTGCATTCAATTCATGAGAAAGAACAACATACAGCATATAGTGATAGTCCAAGTATACTGCATGGGAATGAGGTATTAGGTTATTGCCATCGGTAGTTCACGAAGCTCATAAAAGCTGTCAAACGGTACTAAAAGATATATAGAACCAATTGGCGTTCTAGGGTCCTTGTATTGACACCATTTAGCTCTAGTTAACCTTTCCAGGGAAGTGCATATACATGCCGTTTGCCTCGCCTTTTCTCTGTTCAACCTGATGTTTATGACTGGATGCATCTCGCTGATTAGGCCTACAACTTACCGATATGTGTGTGTGCACGCGCGTGCGTGCATGTATGCACACACTTGTTTTGTATGTTGCTTGTACAATATTTTTTATATTTCTCGGAGTGCCCCAGAAATATTTGTCTTTTTTGTATATTGTTACCATACATTTAATATGAATAACAAAATACTCAAAATGCAATTGCACAATTCATGTTATCATACCAAAATAGTGTGTTGGTCACATAACTAAGCAACCATGATGATGGGTAGATAATAGATTGCAGGAGAGTTGTAATTTATTGCTTTCTGCTTAAATTTCTTTGTACTTTGCAGTAGATGAGCACACAACAGTTTCGGCCGTGCCGGCCTTCTTCATAACTAAGCAACCATGATGATGGGTAGATAATAGATTGAGGATATGTAAGCATACCTATTAACACACACCTTGATAGTGGGATCAGGGCCAATAAATCAATTATGGAATGAGGGCCCACACGCCCTTCTTTAGGCAAAGGAATTACTTTATTGATATGACCTTATTACTTTATTGATGAGAAGACAACATCTCAATATGCTCAGTATCAGGACTATCCCATGAGGTCAGCTAGTGCCCATCTGTCTCTTTCTAAGTGATTTGTGCATTCATATTCTGTTAAACCCTGAGGACACTTCACTTCATAGTTCTAAAAGGCTGGTGTTAAAAAATACGAAGGCACAACCATTTGTAGAATAGGGGGGTGCCGTTATGACCCCAGGGGAGCAATTATGGGGGTTAAGTGTCTGCCTGGCCAGCCTGTGGGTTGAACCGCTGATCTAGCTCACTTCGAACCCTGGTGAGGCAATCAGAGCATGTTTCAGCATAAAAACAAATTACGCAAATCAGCAGAGACCCAGTTAGTAGTTTTTCGAAGCTAGGCTAGCTAACATGGCACTGGTACTGGGGACTACAGTTAGATTCTAACCAATAGGAGTTGAAATCCCATCCCTGGAAAGTCAAATCCCATCGCTAGCGAATCAGAACCCTGCCCGCAACTCCAGACTCATACAAACTTGTAATGCTTGTAATGAGGGTGAGGAAGCCAGGTTAGGGCATCAGAGGTTGGTGTTTTGAGCCAGGTGAGGAGAGCTATACTCCCCCTTCTGGTGGGTGCTTTTTGTTTTTTTAAATGGTCTTTGTTCATTTTATTTGTTTGGGTTAAGGTAGTTTTATTGATTTTATAGGCGCCTGTATTGGTTTATTGGTTTGGCGTTGGCGCCTGTATTGGTTTAAAACCCTCTCACTGTAACTAAGGTTTTTTGTTGCTTAAACTTGTTGAAGCAAACTCACACAAACTCTGTGTGTGTGTGTGTGTGTGTGTGTGTGTGTGTGTGTGTGTGTGTGTGTGTGTGTGTGTGTGTGTGTGTGTGTGTGTGAGTGTGTGTGTGTGTGTGCGTGCGTGTCGTGTGGGCGTGCGTGTGTGTGGTGTGTGCATGTGTGCATGCAAGTGAGTGATCGAGTGTCAAAATTCTAAATAGGCTACCTCATTTTGGGACGTACCTCTCACACTGGTGGTTAATCTGCCCACAGGCACCTTTGAGGTCTTACTTTCTTACTTTTAAATCAGGCACTCAGGACCTGTTTGAGATAACTACAGGAGTAGTATGGAAAGATGCAGACACATGGTCATGGTGTAGTGGGTCTGTGGGAGAAAAGTGTGAACCCTGCTTATTACTGAAACCTGGGAGCTACACTAACACCTCTCCTGGGGCTCATACACAGGGTCAAATGGAGACCTGGCCAGATTAGATCAATGCATATAAATGCAGGACATGGAAATGACTCGACTCAGCCTGGAAAGGAATCAGCAGAGAGGTAAGCATGGCTAGGAGGCTCCCAGTGGGAAGATATATCTGGAGGAGTGAATGATTGAAGTGCACTACCAGATGTGGCTGACTCAGTGCAAAGTCCCTTCCATGAACGGATCAGCACTGCAGGAGGCTTAGCGGACAAATACTTCTTGGCATAGGAAAAGTGGAGAGAGGAGTGGCTTTTATAAAAATCTAACATGGCATAGGAAAAGTCGAGAGAGGAGCACTGGCAATGCATTGACAGTAAAATCTTTTGTTTTGAAATTGTACATTAACGGTAAATCTTAGGGAGGCCATTGCGCAACTCGAAGCATACTGTGTAAACTGTGGTAATCTGCGTGGCATTCTCTGACCATTATTGTATTTTCAAATATTAAAATAAGGCAGGCAGGCAGGAGCAGTCATTGGCATAAATAGTCTGTGCTGCAGTTTGTATTTATGTATTCTGAGCTTTGCTTACAATCTAAGCTCGTCTGGCATCAGATTGCCAGATTCTGATCAAAATGGGCTTTTTATGAAGTGCAGTCGCCTAATTCAGTGGTTCTCAACATGGGGCCCGGGGACCAGTGGTCTTTATGGGGGGGTACTTAAAGTTGGTCCAGTACGCCTCACGGTGGATGAATGTGGTTATTCTGTGGGCTGTTCCTTGGCATTGGCGTGTCATTGGAGAAATGGGACGCAATGTGAGAGTGAAAGTATTCTCTCCTTCCATCAATCTTGTTAGTTGACCGGAGCTTTCAAATTTATAAACAACAATACTGACTTCTGGGACACTAAAGTGCCCTAAAGTGATGTAGCACTTGGCAGCTCCTTTCATGGAGAAGTGCAATTAGCTCAAAACATCACCTATGTGGATGTGCCAATAAGTTGCACTTAACGGTGAAACCCATAGCTACTTTTGTAGTCTGTTTTCCAGTTCCGTTTCATAAAGTACAGCACATCACAAACATGACAGGCTAGTAAACACCTCAGCTGTCCACTGATCAAATTAATAATGGCTGTGTGAGGTGTAGGCGTGCCCAGAGCCATGGGTGCATGTACAAGCATAAACAAAGATTGTTAATTTAGGAAGATAGTCCATCACGATTGGAGCCACTAGAGGTGACATGGTACACAAATCATACAAACTGTCTCCTAAGCGGGCACCGGCATCAGACGGCATATCTTGTGAATGCCTTAGTTACGTAGCCTGGGGTCCAGCCTCTGTTGCCATTGCAACATTCAATTTCTGAATGTCACTGGCAACTGAGTCTGGCCAGTGCCAGATTGAATTTCCCTGACGTCACGTGTTACATAGCGCCGTTGTTTCTGATTGGATGTTGTACCAATGAACAAACCAGTGTTTTTTCCTCTAACAAAGCAGAGACCAATCAGAAGCGTTGGCAGGATTTCGATCTTCATAAGCCACACCCACTCATATAGGAGATAGGCTCTTGGCAGATAGAGTTGCAAAGTTGAACTTCAATGTAGCAATGGAAGCTGGATTCCAGGCTACTAGTTACTGGTGCTATTGCCAACCCAAGAGTGTGTTGTGGGACAGAGAAAGGTCCATAATGAAGTAGATTTTCGTCTGAAAAAAAAACATCTCCTCATAAACTGGAGATGGCGAGTCTTGCCATTTCCATCTTGGGCTCAACACTAACACATGCTGGTGTCAGGGTGCTGATGTGCTGTGGGAACTCTGCAAGTCAGCAAGTGCTTTCAGAGCCTACATGCATGGACAAAGCACTTATTCATGCTTATAGCTTCTCCACTATAATTTGTACACTGGCGTAAAAAGAGCAAAAGATGCCATCAGTCACATCCTCTACACCACCAAGTGTAAGAGTACAAAATGCAAGCATATTATTTGTGGATACAGCTCTGAATTCAACACAATGGTGCTCTCAAGGCTTGTCAACACTCTTCTGTGCCAGGGCTGTGTCCTCATACCCTCTCAGGTACTCAGGAGGTGCACCATGGTCATGGTACAGGGACAGCCATCTTTCCCTTAATGTCTTGAAGACCGAGACATTTGTCGTCTTAAATCTGGGGGTAAACATCTGCAAGTAGCTGATTGGCTCTGTCTCCAAAAAGGTCCAACAGCAACTATGGCCTTAGTCTGCTATCTTTTTCCCCTCTACACATTTGTTAAAAATGAAAAGCTTTTGTAAGTTTGTATATTTGCTATTTTTATATGCTCATGCACCTGGCAAATGAAAAGCACATCTACAATCTCAGAATGAATTGAAAGACAAGTTGTAAGCTTGTAGATCTGCTATTTTTGATGGATGTGCATCTAGCAATAAGGATGCTGGTGTTTAAGTGGTTAATTAAATTGTATTAGCATGTGCATGCCTATTATGCTCACTTTGTGAAATGAACGTTTTTTGTGACTCATGACCGACCTGTATTGCACTAGAGCCACCATGACGTAACCCTAATATACTGATACTCCCTGCTTAGTATAGCCTAATGGCATCATGCATCCGCCCAGGATTACACTATGTCTCTATGATTCAATTTACTGTCTGCCTTACTAATTTAACCTGCTCCCCAGGGGGAGTGGGCATGGAAACGATGAGCCCCTCTGTCAGCTGCACTAACCAGGAGACCACAGAGGCAATCATCAAATCACAGGGATCTCACCAGACTGCATGGGGGATTGGGAAGAGAGGAGGAGGAGTGACAGATTGTTGTTGACATATACAGTATGCTGTGTGTCTGTCTGGTCTCATGACCGAGGTCAGAGCTACTGAACTAACACTAAGCACAGAGAGGTACGTGCCGGTATGGCACAACATTGAAAGGGGGATAGACATGCGATACTGACTTTGCACCTTGCAGTGTATCATGAGGAAAACATCTGTTTTATTGGGCATATTTAAAATAACTTACTGTATATACTATACCCATTCGAACACCATGCCAATTTGTGGGAAATAGTAATCAAAAATAGTTACAAGCCAACAACATGACCCGTTGTGACCTTGCAGATCTGCTATTTTTTTTTCTTGAGAAGAACACAAAAAGTAAATTGCAAATCAGGTCCAGTTGACTAAAGTCTAGACGGTCTAAGTGGTGGTTACTTAAGCGATATTACTAAATTCCAAATATTATCAAAGTATTGCACACTCAAGTGTGTGTGTGTGTGTGTGTGTGTGTGTGTGTGTGTGTGTGTGTGTGTGTGTGTGTGTGTGTGTGTGTGTGTGTGTGTGTGTGTGTGTGTGTGTGTGTTCATATTAGCATACAGAGGATGTAACCAGATTGATATTTTGTGCTGTGGTTGGCATATACTGTATAGTCAACATTGGGTCAACATGGAGGTCATGTCTTAATTGTTTGTCCCTTGATGTCTAGTGCAATTAACGGCTTGTATTTGTCTAACTTGACATTATTGCTGTGGGTTCTGTTTTTTGTCCAATATATTGAACTTGAAGACATTTCGTTTGGACACTAATTGATTTATTAGACTGTAGAGCTGCTGTCTGTTAATAAATGCATGTGATAATACCTTTGTATTTTGTTGTTGTGTTCTCACCTTAGGCTGGCTGATGCCATAAAAACAAGCCATCTGTTGGCATTCAAGCAGTAGGCCAGTTTAGGGAAATGTCCTTGGATCAAAGCCCTAATATCACATAACCTATTCTGGCCTGCCAATCTCAGGGTGAATTATCCCCCTGTAAATCTACAGCATATCGTGGCTGGATTGGAAGCCATCCAGAGAGCTGCTGGACTAATACTAATGAGATCCATGTAGACTTTGGTCCAAGGAGAGTAATATCTCACACCACTTGGGTGGGTGGGATGAAACATGACTAACTAAATCTATAGTTTTCTTAATGCAGTTAGCAGTAGCGTAACATATTAGATATGTAATATGTTACTCCGCCAATATACACCTCATTACTTGTTACAAATGAGCTTGTTGTTGCAATGCTAAAATAGCACAGATTTACAAGCTATCACAGATAACAACGGAGATGCAACAGATAACAGAGAGATTCTTTTGCAGGTGAGAGGGGGAACATGGGAAAGTAAATATTGCTCTTTCATTCAAGTAATAAGTAATATAATACTTTTTCTAAGGGGTCATAAGTAAAGTAAAGATATTACTCTATATTGCCCAATCAGACTGTATGTATGTATGTATGTATGTATGTATGTATGTATGTATGTATGTATGTATGTATGTATGTATGTATGTATGTATGTATGTATGTATGTATGTATGTATGTATGTATGTATGTATGTATGTATGTATGTATGTATTGTACAGTATATAAACAAAAAGATAAAACCATCATAACTATGACAAACATGGTCATCCTGTACAACCAACGCTCCAGATTGTTATTTATGATATATTTTGGGGGGAATATGGATATGGAATATGGAATGTGTTTCAGGGCCACCTGTAAACTTGCCGCAGAAGTTTCACCGGGTCGAAAGGCTTCGCTTCTTCCCCAGCCCTTGAACTGATGAGAGGAGTTAGGTCACTTCTGGTAGAGCTAAATTGGATATGTCTACTCTACGTTATCAGGGTTCCAGATGGTGTAGTTATTCCCTTGTGGGACCCGACCCACTCTCTTGCAAAAGTTGTCAAAATAGAATCGGAGGTGGAAAAAGCTGTCTGCGCATCTATCTGTGAGCCGGTGGAAATTTGATTAGATGTGTGATTTTCAGTTTGCTGTGTTTTGTGTAATTTGCATGCTTAAAGTGAGATTATTAACCAGTGATTTTTGCTTTACTGTTTGCTTTTGTTTACTGTGCTTTTGTATTTAGTTTGACTTAATTTACTTTTCTACCAACTGGCAACCACACATGAACTGGTAACCTCAACTAATGACAAAGGACCTGCACCTGGGGGATGGGCGGAGCCAGAAATCAGGTGCTCAATATATTTGGAGCTGCAGAAGAGAGAGGGACAAGAGTGAGCAGAGGTTGTGAGAGGGGTGTGGGAGAAATCGATGTAGCTTGGCTCCCACGGGCTGGGCCACCATGGAGGGTTTGGGGACCCTAGCAACGGGAGGTGGTATCCGGGGCGGTCGACGACTGATGAGCCATAAACGCTGGGAGAGCAGGCCTTCGACACCCTGGCAGAGCTGCGACCACCTTGGCCAGAGGAGGTGCACCTGACCCAGCCTGGCCCGTTGCGAAGAGACTGAGTGGGAGAACATACCAGTGGCAATACTACAGTGCTGATGACAAAAGGGCCCAGGTTTGAGACCTGGCTCGGCTGTAAGTAACCTTCCATGTAGTATTGCCAACTGTAGACCGGCGTGTACCTCCAGGAAACCACAGCATAAATTATTGAAAACGGATGAACTGTGCCTAGACTTTTTGTGTGTGACAGATGAAACCCCACGGGATTGACTGCATGCGCGTAGTTTTGGGGTGGACGCGAGGGTCACGTCCCCACCAATATCCAGCGATTATTGTTTTGTCCCCACCAATATTTGATGGAAAACGATCGGTCTCCGTCTCATTCACATTGCAGTGAAGAAAGGGTGAACCAAAAGTTCTTTGCCGAAGGCTGACGACCAATCTGATTGGCTGTTCATTTCCCTTCTTTCACATTTCCCTTCTTTCACAAAAGCTCTGTTTGGACGCACTTGGGCTTAAACTAAACTAGCAGTTACGACAACTCTGCTCACTTCGTGTACAGTCCAACGGAGGCTCTTAAACGTTGATTTCTAATGAATAGGGACAGCGTGACCAGGCCCCTCAATGTCGCAGCTCTGTCTTTAGCCCGCCCCTAGCAGCCTGCCTTCAGTCAGCCAGCTGTACTGTAGTCTGGGACTGGCGCTATACGCACTACCATGCCGACGCGGAGACTATTAAAACATCCGGGACTAGAAACCCCACGGATTAAACAAGAATCAGGCAAGAAGAAGCTGCGTGTTCATTTTGTGTTGTTAAATTATTCTTCTGCACACGTGAACAACGACGGCAGAGCTGGTTACAGCCTACTGCTTGTTTTTAAAACCCTCATCGTTTCGAACGTTCCACTGTGCCTCATACTGTATGATTCTGTAAATCGATGGTGTTGCACAACTAGTCAACGTGCAGGTCCACAAGCTCTCAGTGACTCAGTCTCAGCGTGGTGTGGATGCAAGGTGTTGTGATCTTGTAGAACAATGGTTTTCAACCCTTTTCATACCAGACCCCACTATTTATTCAGCATTTGAGCCACCACGGACCATAATTTGATGATGGCATTTTAGCCATGGCATTTTAGTGACACCACGTGTTCAGCCCCTCCCCTAACTCCTCCCCCTTTACCATGCAACTAAAGCTGTGGGCGTGGCTTCAGTTCAGGTGGATCTCCACCCATCACCACCCACCAGGTAAACCAGGCATACTTAATGAACTGGCTGGGTGAAATCATAAAAATGACATTTTAACAAACACTGTACACTTTTTTGGGGAAAAAAATCTTGCTTTTCATATAACATTTATACCTGATGATCATGTTTTAGGGTAGGAAAAATTCATGGCATCTCATCTTTAACAAATCAGTAGTTCTTCCTTTTTGAAACCCTCCTCGTTCAACCGTCCTTTCTTGTTTTGCACAACTATATTGTTCTCACCTGGTAAAAGAACCTGAGTGTCCTTAAGTACTAAGAGTTGGTTAAATGGTCATATCTAAAACAGAGTTCTTTAATCTCCTAAAACTTAAAGTGGCATAGTCGGGCAACTAAGTCCCATTTAGTTTGCACAGTAGCACTTGCACTTTAAACAGTGCACTTTAACTATATGTTTTTTACTGTGTTTTAACTAGTGGTTCTTAAAATTAAATTAAACTTTTTTAATTGTGACATAAACCCCCATAAAGCTCGGGCATGCGGTGCCTGCCATCTACAGGTGCCATCTAGTGACTCTCCTCTGTGACATCTTGTCCATGCAGTGCTCACACCCTCCTGACACTGTAAGACACACTGAACCGTCTCTGTCTTAAAGCATAGTTATTTTTTTTTGTTTTTTGTTTTTTTTAAGTTAAGCTATGTGAAATACTTGCCATTAATATAGTGGTTGCAACTGTATTAAATGATTGTCCCATGGTGGGGGTGTTTGTTTGTTATGGTTTTGGTGAAATATGAAGTATTTTCAGTCATTTTGTGGGGGTTACCTCTGCCACGTAGAAAAAGTAAATGAATCCAAAAGACAAACTTCATTTCTAAAATATTAGCACATCCTTGATTTACTGCCACCATGGGACTCTGGCTTTCAATTAATGGTAATTAAGTATCATAGCTTAGCTAAAAAAAAACGATGGAGAGGTTTTGAGCGTCAAGGTTCATCTCGGTTCACTCACACACACAGTGTGTGTGTGTGTGTGTGTGTGTGTGTGTGTGTGTGTGTGTGTGTGTGTGTGTGTGTGTGTGTGCATGGCTTATTTTTCAGCACTGCGGTGTTTGTTTCCTTAGTTAATCTGTTGTTAATTACTTTTATCTGACACCATGCAGGAGGTACACTACCTCCTGCATGGTGTAGTGTAGAATGTCCTGGAGCACGACAGACTGTTGACTAGACTGTCGACATAACATAGAGGCAGACTGCTTATATGTTAACCCCTAGCTGCTCCTGAGGAGCAGGTCGATATACAGTAACTTCCATGGTTTCCTGGCCGCAATGCAATGCACAGTGCATCGGAGCCATTCTATCGAATTGGTTCTAAGTCGGAGTAAAAAGAAATGTGACATTGTTTATGCTATTTGGAAAAAACATGAATCATATTCATGTTGCTCCAGATTTAGAGGGACACATACTTAGTAGTAAAGGAACAGTCATATTGTATCTTAATATTTGATCATAACCTGAGCATACAGTATATGTTGCTTTACAATTGACTTGCTTTACATTGACTGTTTCGGTAGTGACAACTTAATTTAGTTTTTAGCTTAACTCTACGATCAGCTTTCTACAGCCCCCACCCAGTAGAAATTGTCATAACGTATGTATTAAATTTTGTTCAATCTAAATGAATGTATTGTGGTTAAATAGATCATAAGATGTCTAATGTGTTTTAAAATATCTGTTTATCAAGGTGGAACTGAAATTTGAACTAATTTGGTAGAATCTGGTCATTTACCATTTTACACCATCAAGGCCTTTCCATACTGTACATTCACTCTCTCTATCTGCCCAGAGCTAATCCCGCAAACAGTAACACAGATCAGTGCCACACTATTCACTGTGCCCGGAAGTAGATCAAGGGAGTAGATCCATAATCTTTCACATTATACTTTAATATTTAAGTATTTAACTTAATTTTACCCTGGAAATCAAACCAGATGCAAATAACTCAAAAGTCAATACTGCATCACAGCGATACTGTGACATAATATAACACAATATGCATGATCCACATGGACGCCATGTCTATGTAGACTCCGTCTTGCATCGTTTTGTTTTTTATACATGTTTTTATTCTGTTGTTTTGATTTGAATATGTAAAAGCCTATTGTGTTCTATTGTTACAATATGCTTTAGATATTATATATTGTTAATAAAGTTTATAATCAGGTTTATTATTCTCGTCACCCTTTCCTGGTCTCCGTGGCACACATTAGGCTTTAACGGTGGGGCTGATTGATGGACTAAATGAAGTTTGATCTCTGATTTGGCTCCTGCATTATTACTTGCTCTGCCTGCTGCCTGCTGTGTTTCCTCTGCCCCAGTGCAAGTGAGTGTTTAAATGTCAGCGCCTGGGTCATAACTCTGTGGCCCAGGCCTGAGTAAGCGCTGCTCGCTGCTTGTACCTTTCCATTTCCAGGCCCCCTGCCCCCGGGGGCCTGCATGGTGCTGGCTATGATTTAGCTGATATTTGTCCTCTTAGCTAATTGATTTAGGTTGGGCTGCCATTCCCCATTGTCGGACTGTCAGGGCCCCCCTCTCTGGAACACCGTAAACCCTATTTGCATTACGACTGATAGATTGGCATCGGTGCGCTCATTTACGAGACCCTTCTATACCAGCCCCAGAGCCTGCCAGAGCAGCACTAGACCTGGAGAGAAAATGGACTCCATTGGGCTTGAATGTGATTAGGCAGCAGTTTACTTGGTTAAGGCCCACACAAGGAGCTGCAGATCCCAGTGATCAACAGATAGCCTTTATTGAATTAGACTGGCAGGCCACAGTGCATTTATCTATTACACACCTATAAAGCTTCATGAAAATATGCACACATAAATGTGTACAAAATATAATACAATGCAGTAACATGATAGAACTATAGTGTTGATTAATTAGGTCAAGGCCTAAAAATCCCTTTTGCGTTCCACGTTCTTTCACTGCATAGACGGTGTACAGTATATTCTGAGCTTGTCGACTTGCTATATTTTTGCTATTTTGTGAACAGTTTAAAAGTGTTTAATGTTGTAATTGCTGCTAAATGTCTGTCTGGTGATATTATTGCTTTTCAAGGTGACATTGGCTCTTTGCTCAGCACTTTTGGAGAGTGATGGGTCTCCATGGGGCCGTTTGGGAGGTGCTTGAACAGGAATGATAAGTGTATTTTTAATGTGCGCAGATAAAAGTGTAAATAGTGACAACATTTAGTATACACTGTATTATAGAATACATTATTTTATCATATAAATTTACATTTGGAAATTAAAGGAGGGTGAATTTCACTTGGAGTATTATTAAATAAAAACTCCATAAAAGTTGATTTTTAATTACTTCCTAAAACGTGTTGCGTGATGACATATCACAGCTTACGCTGACATCATCATATCTCAGCATAAGCCGTCCCTTGCACTATCCCATCCCATTGCCTAAAGGGATTCTCTGCTATTCAATTTAGACATTTCGATTATGTGAAAGATCACTGCTAGACACAGTATCTGACACAAATTTTGACCTGATGATTGATATTAAATGTATCACTTGAGCAAGCATGCAGGTTTTGCTCAATAGCAAAAATGACAACACTTGCACCGGCAAAGGGTTACATTCTGGGATAGAAGAGGGAAGAGGGAGAATACAAACATGTAATTGTAATACAGTATGTAAAATAACCTGCAATAATAAAGCACTCATCTCAGGTATCAGCATGATTTATCTTTCTATATTAGCCATATGTTTTTTTAAACACGTTGCCAATTGTTCCAGTCAGGGGGTAAAAAACACTTGTGTGAAGTAAGGGGCAGTCTTATCATCATACATAACATTCCAGCCAACCAATTTTTGCATCCTCATTTTTCTATCCTCAATTTTTATCTTTGCTTTTTGAGCTCTCAGGCAATCAAATCGTCACGATGGGGTACACAGTATACAAAGCTGGGTATAGGACAGAATAGAGCCTGACAATGTAATCGATGTAAATCTTTCTTTGTTGCTTCCCTTTAACATTGTAACATTTTGCAGGCATCAAATCCACCTTAATACTTGAGGCTAGTCAGATGAAACAGAAGGAGTCAGCAGCAGAAGCTCCTTTTTGGATCTCTTTCAGTGTCACAATAGAAAAGATAAATTCACATCCTTATTGCATCATAAAGCTGCGACTGCCCTGAACTGCATGGGGTGCAGCTGTGCCTCAAGGTGAAATAAACATGAAAGAAAGAAGCAATGGTGTCCTCTGGACCTACAGTACATCACCTACACACCATAGCAGGTGAAAAAGCTCATTAGCAATAGGACACATTACAGTAGCTCTAGTTGTAATGCAAGCCCTACTCCTACTGTCTGTCTCTTGTCATTGTCTGCCATTTGCCGTCTCAGTTGATTGAAGCTCAGAGAGTGTCATGGGGGATAACTAAATTTCCTTTCTGTCATTCTTGGCAAAGTGGAACCTGTGTGCTTACCCATAGCATACTAATGACCTGATGATATGTTCCCTGGTTTGAACCCTTTCTCTTTTAATCATATAAATTGTTATGGTAAAATTATTTACACATGGACCTTGTGTTTTGTTTGCCTTTTTACCTTTACTTATTACATCTGCAGAGGTTTACTGTTCAGTAGCCTCGACACCCAGGCTTTCATTTTCGTCCGCCTTGCGCGAAAACGGAAAGCCTGGACTAACGCGCGTTGGAAAGTGGCCTTGAGGGGCGTGTCAACCTTCCGGGGTGGGCGTCGCTCTAAATGATGTGACGTAGAACAGCAGTGGACGGGCGTGGGAGGGGCCGGAGATGACGACACGTTAGTGAGATCAAATCAGAGCGCAGCACTTCCGCCGTGGGTATCCCACGACACCCCCGCCCCCCAAGGCCAAAATCATTGAGGGCTAGACCAGGCTTACTGTTCAGTAAATTATTCTGTCCAGAAAGTGCTACTGCTACGCTATATCCACTTCCCAAAGTATAAACTGCAGTCTGGGTGGCTAGTTGACAACTGATAATAATTAGGGATGTCCCGATGCCACTTTTTCATTTCCGATCCCGATAAAACAATTACCCGATACCAGATACCAGAGTAGAATATATATAATAACATACAAAAGAAAAATACCTTTATATGAAGTCACCAACAGGGAATAACATACTCCTCTCTCAAATGTGCACTTGGGAAACTCCAAAGCAAAGCTCATGATCTAACATTTTACTTAACTGCCATGGTGTCAACCCCTTACCCCTGTGTCTCATAGCCGCTTCGACCTCTATCCATGGATTGAATAGAGCATAATCACGAGTAATCACACGATCGAATACAACAAGTAGACGCAGATAACAGATACCCGCCGGGCAAGTAGATATTTTGTATTCATTGCATCGGTGGATCACGGCTACTACTAGTAGGGCGGGGCGAAGCATAGTTTTACTGAAGTTATGTTTAGGGTTAGTAACCGCATAAAGCACCGTCTAACCCTAACCCTAGCCTGATCCTAAACCCTAAACATAACCTCAGTAAAACTTACACCTAACCCCAACCCTAAACTTAACCTCAGTAAACTTATGCCTAAACCTAACCTAACCCTAACCATAACCTCAGTAAAACTTCCTTCGCCCCGCCCTACTAGTAGTAGCCGTGATCCACCGATGCAATGAATACAAAATATCTACTTGCCCGGCGGGTATCTGTTATCTGCGTCTACTCGTTGTATTCGATCGTGTGATTACTCGTGATTATGCTCTATTCAATCCATGGATAGAGGTCGAAGCGGGTGCCCTTACCCCTGTGTCTCATCACTGGTTAGACAGGCATATTTGCCAATATGTGACCCGAAAATGACAAATAAGGGCCAATACTGATACTTTTCCGATACCCATACATATTTGCCGATACCGATGATAAAAAAGGGACAAAAAGAGCCGATCCGATACTTTGTTTGGTACTTTGTATTGGTATCGGGACATCCCTAATAATAATAATAATAGGAGCCAGGAGGAGCCAGGGATCGAACTATGCACCTGGCGATTGCCACTACCTCCTAAAATACGCTGAAGCTTATTTCTAACTTGTAGCCTATTGAAAGTGTCCAAAGACATCCAGACTTCAGCCTTATCTGCTTCAAGTGTTTTCACTGCCTTTTTAAGTTTTCCGGGTGCTGTGCCAGGTTCTCCAACAAGACGTAGGATAAAGTATTTTGTAGCCCTCTGGGGGGCAGTTTCCCCAAATGTTAACTCTTTTGCCCTTACATCTATACTGCTGTAAAGACTGCAGGAGAGACAACTGAGATGCTTGGGCTCAGCTCCATGTCCCCTATTATGTTGAGTTATGTGATAGGTTTATGTCAATGTTTCATTTTATATTTTCATGAAGAGCAATTATAGATTCATTGTGGAAATTCGGAATGACAGCCAGTTTGAACTTTGCAGCAACCCTGTCATCTCGTCCTCTGTACCTGCAGGTCTGATGATTTGACATATTTGATGTTAGCCATTAAGTGATCAGCAGTGTACACCACCTGAGAAAGCTTAAGCGATGTCTGCAGCTTTGACAGGTCTGGGTCATGTACAACAGAAATTGCATTCAAAGGTGTTTTGGGTACTTCCTCAGCCTAATGGATAATGGACCCAATGTTTGATTCGCCATTTTCAAAAACAACACATTTGTGTTCAAAATAAAGCAAAAACACTGAAATACATGCACATTCTCCGTAAAATATGCTATTTCTGTCACTTGGTTGTGGGGCTCATGGATACAAGCACTCATGCTGTTCATCTTTGCCCGTCTACTCGCCGTATTCCCCAAACTGAAAATTGGATATTGCTCTTCCTTGTTGAGAGGATGCTGGGTAGGGTGTGGGGGGGCTGTCTCTTGTGACAAACTGCCCCACTCTATGTGGTGAGTCAGCAATGGAGGCCATAGAAATGAAGAGCGAGCACTGAGGAATGGCTTTAGCGTTTTAAAGCCAGACCTCTTCACTCCTCCAAACTCAAGAGTTGGGTGGTGAGAAATCTTTGCAGCATGATGGTTTACAACACTTTACTACACCGAGATCAAGCACTTTTCATTGTAAACAATGATGAAGTTGCACCACTTGTCCCAAACTATTTCTTTTACAAAAAGAGGATTTTGGCTATAGTCCTGAGAGGTTCGTATTATAAAAGATCTTGCATTAGTCAGGCACTTTATCAAGGAAAGTGCTTGGGTTTAGTTATGTTGTACAACGGCAATTTGATTAATCAAAGAGTAAGTGCAACCATAACATAAGTCAGCGATTGTGTAGCTGATACAGTATATACTTGACCGCACAATGGTGTTGCGTGCTGAGGCATTCGAGGAGAGCACAGGAAGGCTAAGTTGAAACCGCAGGCGAGACTGAGGGACTTCGAATTGTCCTCTTTCAAGACCAGCTCAGATCTTTGTCATAAAGAAATCATAACGGTTGTAAATGTCAGCGAATGATTTGCTCACCCCGTCTGGGTTGGAATGAAGAGACAAGACTAGGTTTTAATTCACTTCTCCATTCCAGATGGAGCAGAGAGGATGTGGAATAAATCACTACAGACAACAGCAGTCTGCCTTTTTATTTATTAATGTTTGGTATACTATACACACATGCTTTGACAACATGTCACCTATCCTAAACCAAACTTTTACTTCTCTTACAGTGTAGAAAACACTTTTGGCATGTATAGTTTTAGAACGCACTGTATAGGCTAATGGTTGGACTTGATAGGCTATAATCTGATGTGCAGTTTCAAATTGTGAACAAAGCCACAAAAATCACAATGCAGTGTTCAGTGGCGAAAGAAACTGAAGCCATCACCCCAGATATGGCTGCTTGTGGGCATGTTGACTAGTGTGTGTGTGTGTGGGGGGGTGGGGGGGGGACTCTATTTCCCACAGTAGTCATATGCTATTTCCCCCCCGTGGTCATATGAGTACATAGGACTGTAGCAATATAAAGCAGTCTTTGAGAACACCATATTACACAGATACTGTTATGTCATGACTTGATGTTATGAAGAACAATGTGTAAAGATGCAGCAGGATTAACATGTATGGTTAATTGTTTCAAGCAGTAAAACTGCGCCATCCTTCCTAAATATCTTAAGCCACATGTCTCTTCTCAATCTCTGTGCCATTGAGGAATAATTAGCGACAACTGGCTGTATTGATTTCACCTACAAGCTAAAGTCAGCGGGATAACCATAGGTCAGGCTAAGTAGCTTAGAATTTGACTTGGGAAGGAGATAAAGTATGTTAATATTGACAATTAAAGTAAATAAGCACATGATTAACTGAGCTATAAACTGAGGTGAAGATAAATGAGCCGATCAACATCCTATGGTGAGTGGTTGAGTAGCTGTAGCTTCCGCAATTGGGTATTGAGTATATTTCTACTCCACTACATCTCAGAGGCAAATGTTGTGGTTTTACAACATTGGCCTATTTGAAATAGAAGATCTACAAGTTTACAGTGCTCATCACAGCACGTTGTGAACTTGTAGATCTGTAGATTCAAAGGATATTTGCATATTTTGAATGGGACATTCGGGCGAGTTATTAAATGCACCCCAATTGTTTTAAAGAGATCTAGAAGCGCATCTACAAGCTCTGACCCAATGCATTGGGTCAGAGCTTGTAGATTAGCTATTTTGTTATTTTTACCGGCATCCTGTAGGCCAAGCAATCTTACTAGAATTTTCTGCATTGTTTTGTTGTTTACCAAAAACGATCAAAAACATCATGCCCATTTGATTAATCAAAAAAGTATCGAATAGAATGATTGATTGGAAGTTAATCAATACATTAACTTGCAACCCTCGAATGAGCCATGATGCCATGATTCTGCATCCCTCTTTACCAAGGAGACATCATACCCTGATATTTGATGCATGAAAGAAAAAAGATGAAGAAAGATGTATTACCTTTCCTTCAGTGACCCCTTGAACTCTTGTCACTTCCTGTGAACTGCTCAGAATGAATAATTATGATCCTTTCGCTGCGAATGCAGTGAGTGAGAGTGACATAGTAATCCTGCTTACTCACAGACAGAGACAAACAGACAGACATTTCTGTGTGCCTGTCTGTCTATCTGTGCATCACACTTCATATTGAGGCATTCATGACCCAAAATATGGAGAACTCCAGATAAGTCTGGTGATAAGTCTGATCAACGTGCTGACCTGTTCATTTCATGAATCATCACATACATGCACAGTATGTTCATATGCAAATATGAGAACATAAATTCACCTGCATGTGTGCACAGACGCGAGTGTTGGAAGTAAAACAGAGCCTGTCTTAGCCAATTCACTTTCCAGCTACATTTCTATAATCAAGAAAGAACCCACCCCAATGCAACCCAAGCTGTCAGCAGCCACAAATAATTAATTACGGTGTGCATCGGAGGGAAACCTTGGCCTTTCCAGAGGAACCAATACATTAACAAAGACTGTGACCTGGCGCAGAGGTCGGTCCAGTCAGGTGGAAGTAACATTTAGAGCCATCGTTCTCACACGCAATACAGCTTTGTCATTTTATTTTCTACATTTGGTTAGTCACATTGTACCCTTGTACACTCTGAGTGACTGATTTTGCGTCTGTGTTTCACTCCCACCCAAACTATTTTTAAGATATTACTCTTCAGGGCAACAAACCTGTTACTGAAGCAATATGCCAGCCTTGCCAGGTGTCTAGTTGAAAGGCTAACAGCGGTGTTAATTACGAAAGTCTGATGATCATTTTGAAAATTGCTGTTCCAATCAATGGTGCTGCACCAAGGGGACGGGTAAGTAATGAGCTGTCAGAATGGGCCAAAGTTTGCCAACTGGTATGTGCATAATTCATGTTCTACCACAAATGTCAATTCTGGTATCATTCCCTCGGCCACTCGTCAATACACTCAGGTTTAATTCACTCTGTCCTGTGATTGAGGAACTGATATTGGATGCAACTGATTGTTTCATATAGAAGGACAGTGAAGGGTATGCATGATTACTATGTGGGTTTACAAATGAGCTGTTATATCAGATGAAAAAGGAAAGTGTGTGTGTGTGTGTGTGTGTGTGTGTGTGTGTGTGTGTGTGTGTGTGTGTGTGTGTGTGTGTGTGTGTGTGTGTGTGTGTGTGTGTGTGTGTACTGTATGTGTGCGTGCATGCATTACATTCAACCACTGATGGCAGAGCTATAAGGCTCTATGCTATTTATATTTCTGCCAATGTATTAAATCTATTAATCAATAAGGGCACCAACCTAATCTGTGGAAGCAGTACGGGGTTATCGTTGATATTGACAAAGAAGTTTAAAACCGGAAGCCTTGCGATTTCAAGCCACAGTAGGCCCATTCCTAAGCCTGTGCTGCCTAGTATGTCTGTTCAATGCTTACATTGACAACTTTATTTATTTATTTTTTTCAAACAAGGTTCATGTTGTTTTACATTGCTTGCGTTCTTTATTTATAAGGATTTTAGCTATGGTAGGCGGCATTCGAACGCGGACCTATAAATACACATTTGTTTACAAAGTTTTAGTGATTTTTTTATTATTTAGGCTACAGACCTACTACAGAAATTATATCTAGCCACAGAAGTTCACAGAATCTACTGAATGTGAAGGAGGCAGCGCACTGCACTGCTCTTTACACACTTCATATTTGGGTCTGACCAAGAAGCTCAATGTGACAGTTTGTCACATTCAGTAGATCATATGTAGCCAAATATAATTTCCTGGAGTTTATTAGAACTGTAGTAGACAATAAAAAAGAAATAGCTTTAAGATTATATAAACAAATATGCATTTAGGACCATGCTCGAATGCCCCCTCCCATAGCTACAGGAAGCAAGGAATGTAAAACAATTAACACCCAACTTTCTCTAAACCTAAAACATGAACCTTGGTTGAAAAAAAATAAAGTTAATGTTGTCCTTTAAGTGACTTGCGTCCACGGGTAGTCATTTCAATGCTTGCAACAAGAGAAGATGATGGACAGACAAAGCTCTGGTCCATAGCGTTATAGGTCCATACAGCGTTATAGGATGACATCTAGCCCTATGGAGCAGAGCTTAACTAGGCGACACACAACCTTGAAGATGTTTTACATGGCTGGTGTGCATTTAGTGCAGACAATTGCACAAGTCCCTCCGAGCCGAGTCTCAAGCAAGCGCAAGTCATATGGTCCCAAGTCTCAAGCAAGTCAAGTTTTTTTTAGGTTGTGGGCGAGTCAAGTCGAGTCGAGTCCACACAGTTGGGCGAGTCAAGTCGAGTCAAGTCGCATGGTTGTTTCGAGTCGCGTCGAGTCAATGTTTTCAAGTCGAGTCACTGGTTTTCAAGTCAAGTCACAGGTTACAACTTCCTACGGTCAAATGTAAAAAAAAATATCAGTTTTAAAAATTATCAGTTTTGTTGCAGTGTGTAGCTTGAATTATATGAATGAAAGAAAAAATGTATTAATAGAGATGAGAGTTACAGTACAATTGTGCTTGTGTAGCATTTTGTAGAGCAGGCATACCTGCACACACACGGATCATTAATTTAACATAGTGTTCATTTTTCATCAGGCACTAAGTTAGCTACCTACTCGTGTACTACACGCAGTGTTGCCAACTGCCAAAATCAACCCAGCTCACTATAAAAGCACTAGATGAATATCTAGTGAATATCACCTTGAGTTTTTCAATCATTTTGGCGCTAGGGGGGGTCTGGAAAACTAAATATAGTGTCAAATGCGTAAAGTTGGCAACACTGAGTCTATGACTACACGTGCATTTGTTTTGGTGGGATGGGGTCCTTCGGAGAGCAGAGCTGGCAAAATAATAACTGGACTACTATTTAGCGAGAAGAACGTACCGGTGGAAAGGGAAGGAATGAATCCGGAGTGAGTCCGGACCCCCGCAAATAGGTGATCGTGTTAGCTCCCTGACTGGTACATTTGGTTTCATTTGCACACCGTTGCCTCCCGGCAATGGTGACTCGGACGATGACTCGGACGAGTCGCCAAGTCAGGTTGTCTCAAGTCAAGTCCGAGTCTCAAGTATTTTACCTTCAAGTCCAAAGCGAGTCAAGTCACCGCAAAAATGCGACTTGGACTCGACTTGAGCCGAGTCGTAGGACTCGAGTCCAATTGTCTGGCATTTAGTGCAATGTCTGTGAACACCAGATATCCATTCTGTCGGCCTATCACATCACATCACATCACATCACATCACATCACATCACATCACATCACATCACATCACATCACATCACATCACATCACATCACAGCTACTCAATTGGAGGAACTACGAGTGGCAGTTTTCTGATCATCACTAAATATCTACATGCTCACATGCCACCAAACTTCACATGATAGTTGCTTACTACTACTGCAATGTTCTTAGCCACTCATTGCGCTCCTAATGTATCCACATCGGCTAATATTAAAGAAATTAAAACATACACGTTTGGTCCGCCCTGGCTATCGTGACGTCAAATCTATACGGTTCAGACCCTGACAGAACCCTGGCGCAACTTTCCTGTATGCCTCTGCTAAATCAACCACAGAGTTGCGACATCAAACACAGAGCTACGACATCCCCGTTCACTTCCATGGAAAGATCTGATGGCGCCTTCTCTACATAGACTTTTATGGAGCATGGGGAAGGCATATCTGTGACCTCAGGCAACAGGCCAGCTTTAATGATCTTAAACCGCTTTACTTTAAATCGTTAATTTGTAGTGGGCCTCATAGTATCTGTGTTACAGTAGCACGGCCGCTGTAAACCACTCTTTAGATTAAATCGTTTTCATAGGACTATAGTTGGCCGCTGTTTTCTGCCCCCTCAATGTCGCAACTGCGCTCTACTACTGTCTCTGGCCGTAACACCGACTCCTCCCCTCTCCTCTCCTCTCTCATTGTCGCCTGTTCTGTTCTGCTGTTATGATCGCTTGCAAGTTGACCACTCGCTTGCCACTACTTCTCCGAGTTGGATAAGAAAGCAACCGTCACTTTCAATCGTCCAGGACGTGAGATTTATTTTCTTATGATGGCTACGAAATAGTCCTGCTCCCGTGCATCGCGCGGCGATGTGCCACGGATTTATTGCCGAGCGGTGGAAGTTTGTTTTCGGTGTAAGCGTGTGGTTCGGAAAACGGCGTGTTTGCATGTATCCATGCAGCAATTTGCATGGAAGCTTTGCCGTGTGCTTGCATGGCAGTATAAAAACTACATGCATACCCATTTAAGCACGAGGGTCTCCCAGCAGTGGACGGTGGGCCCGGCCCCGCACTGACGTGTCATCGTTTGCCCATAAGTTGATATAATTGATTAGCTCGACAATACTAATATGACGTTTGTTGTGGACGAATGAACAGAGGAGGGCAGACCAGTACAACTTAATAGCAGCCAAAACAGGGCTTTTCAACGTCCGGTGGTCGGGGGACCACCAGTGCCCCCCTGAGAGGATTCCTGGTGGTCCGCAGGCTAAATGATGGAAAGTTGTTTAACCAGATGTAACTCTTTGAGAGCGTAAACATGAAACCAAATAGACCCGCGGGTCCATTTGGTTTCATGTTTACACTCTCAACAGTTACAGTATTTATCATGAGAATTAGCCCAAGTTTACACAACTACACAATGTAGAATATCAATGGTCATTTGGATATGTATGTTTGACTGAATTCTTTCTCAAAACCAGTCTGGAATTGTGGACAAAAGCAAATTAAATTTTTAGTTTTGCAGTCTGTGGGGCTAAAATGGCATCAAATGGTGGTCCATAGCTCCAATTCTGAATAAATAGTGGGCCCTGGTATGAAAAAGGTTGAAAACCACTGACCTAAAGGAAATAAATAGTTGTGGAGGGCCAGGCTTGAAGGCTGAGGCTACATTCTGCACGACATTAATTAAAGATGGAGTGCCATGATTTTTTCTACCCTAAAACATGATCATCAGGTATTAATGTTGTAAGGTTGTTACAGTGAGGGTGTAAGGGTTCACTTGGTTTCAAAGTATCATTTCATTGGGGACCCCCTGGAAGCTTGCAGATTGCGGGTACTAATGGGTCCATGTGTTCCATTTGTATACTGCAGACTCAGACCCATAAGGGTTCATTTGATTCCAAACTTGGAATTTATATTTTGCACACAACAATAGTCCTACAGCCTGTCAGTTGAACAGCCTCAGTGTTTCCGCTGCGGTAATGATTCCGGTGCGACGTCTTCCAGAGAGAGAGAGAGAGATTGAGACACTAGAAACTACTGGAAAATTGTGTTTACATAGGCCTATACTGTGTCCTGCTATGGCAACTGTTGAGAAAAAAACTCCAGGGCAGCTCAAACCCAGGCAAACCAAACAAAATCTATACTAAACCAGCCGGGCCAGCCTCAACCCATAGTCATCATGCAGAATAAATGACATTCACAAGCTTGCTGGGTACTTTACTTGCAGTTGTGTTGACTTATTAGTAGTAGCCTACTATTGGTTGTATTGTACAGGATTGTATCTATGCATTCTAATGGTTTTATTTGGTAGAATAACATTAGGACAAAATGGAGCAGTATGGTAGAAGTGTTTGTGTTTTAGAGCCTCAGTGTGGCTGTTCCAGTCATGTGCAACAGTGCAATGCATCCTCTTTCAAGTGTTGAGAGAAAAAAGTCCACAGACCAGTGCAAAGAAAATCTGGCCTGAACCATCCAGCCCAGCCAAAAGTCATACCATATTCAACACAGAAATCAAATTACATTTAGAGGACTCACTTAGATTACTTCCAGGCATGCTGATGTGGTAATTATTTTAGTAGTAGCCTATTTGGTAATATTGGATTTTTTCTTGGATTTGGTCAGAGGGGCATTAGGCTACAAGTGTTTGTGTTAGAGCAGGGGTGGGCAATTATTTTTCCCAAGGGGCCAAATGAGATACATAAAATATTGTGGAGGGCCAAGACTAAAGGATGAACTAAAGTCTACGTAATATTAATTTAATTTCAAGATGGAAGTAAGAATAAGACTAACCCTTTTGACACCAGGGCCTACTATTTATTCAGTATTTGAGTCACAGACCAACATTTGATGACATTTTAGCCCCACAGACCCGAAACTTTCTTCAAGATTTATTTTGTTTTTGTCCACAATTCCAGGCTGGATTGGGGAAACAAAACAGGATGAAAAATTACCATTCTATTACATTCTCTGATTGAATGTAGACTTTGGGCTAATTCAGATGATATTTTAACTCTTGAGAGTGTAAAAATGAAACCAAATGGACCCGCAAGG
The DNA here is from genome assembly GCA_039105355.1 of Benthosema pterotum. NCBI lineage: Eukaryota > Metazoa > Chordata > Actinopteri > Myctophiformes > Myctophidae > Benthosema > Benthosema pterotum. The sequence continues at coordinate 27,400,519 of CM076966.1, read as the reverse complement.
GTCCATTTGGTTTCATTTATACGCTCTCAAAGAGTTACATCTGGTAAACCAACTTTCCATATTTAACTTGGAACTCTCCCAAGGACCACTGGTGGTCCCCGGGCCGGTTAGAGTCAGCCAAAGGGCCGCATTTGGCCCCCGGGCAGCATAATGCCCAGGTATGTGTTAGAGAGACTCTGAATGGCTGCAACGGTCATGCGCAACTGCGACACTAGAAACTACTGGAGAAACATGTTTGCATGCATGTTGATATTTGGCCATGCCTGATGCTGATATTTGCCAGTATTTGGTCATGTTCAGCCCACTGGGCGCATACATTCCACACCCGGCTCCGAGTTGGGAACCGAGCCGGGAAGCAAAAAGCATTCTCGCTCACCAGTAAAACGCACAGATTAATCTTGGACACCCCAAGTACAACAACCCCCTTCCTACACACATTATCTACTACCGGTATATAGGAGCCCATCGCCCCCTGGCAACTGTGGACAACTGTTGTGTTCTCCCATAAGCTGTAAATATTGATTACAACTTGCTACAACTTCACAATTTGTTTCATGGACCACCAAGAGGACAAAGCTGTGTAGGGCCTACTTGCTGAACTGTTTATGCCATGCCCCCTCTGTCTTCCTATGCCCCATGCCATCACTTTTGTTTCCTACATGCTACAGCCTCACAATTTGTTACATAGACGTAGTAGACCAAAATAAATCTATATATGAATGCCATTTGTGAGTGGCGTGGTGCTAGAGTTGGAGCGGGCCGCAGGCCCGCTCCAATTCTAGTCAATCCAATCGGTAACACAGTCATTTCCGTCTTGCAGTCTGCATGTGAGACAGACCTCAAGCACAGTTATAACCACATCTCAAAAGATTCTTTCCTTCAAAGAGTGTCTTAGAAGCACACCTGTACTGACTGGCTTTTCTTGGTGGCTCAGTTTGGCCAAAGAGCTCGAGCTCAAAGCCTTACCTAAATTATAAATATCCAACATGCTTGCTTTAATTGGCACTTTGCAGTTTGCACAGATTTGCCCTCCTCAGTTCAATCAACTGAAAGCTGCCCCTCTTCAAAGATGTTGTCCCAAGGATTTAATAAGTTAGGCATATAAATTGTAGTACTTGGACAACTTGTCATGTGCCCCATGGAATATAGGTCTACGGTAGGCCTAAGGGCACATATGGGGCACAGGGGTTCAACAAGAGGTTAACTGCAACTATGCAGATAATGCCATGGTGTCATTCAGTCATTCTGTCCTCTACACCAGGGGTTTTCAACAGGTGGTCCGGGGACCACCAGTGGTCCCTGAGAAGGTTCCAGGTGGTCTCCAGGCTAAATGAATGAAAGTTGGTTAACCAGATGTAACTCTTGAGAATGTAATAATGAAACCAAATGGACCCCTGCGGGTCCATTTGGTTTCATTTTTACACTCTCAAGAGTTAAAATATTCATCTGAATTAGCACCACTTAATTAAGAAGTTTACACTGTTTTGTTGGCAAAATACAGCCTGGAATTGTGGACAAAAACAAAATAATTCTTTCATTTTAGGTCTTTGGTGTGAAAATGTAATTAAATGGTGGTCCATGGCTCAAATGCTGAATAAATGGTGGTCCCTGGAGTCAAAAAGGTTGAAAACCCCTGCTCTACACCAACAGCTGCTCTCACTTGATCACAGATTATGAGCTTGGTGTTCCCACCTCTAATTCTGCATTAATGTCCAATTTTGATTCAATGAATGCCGGGTGACACATCATAGCAGAGCCATAAAGTGAAGACAGGGTTGCGATATTGAGGGGGAAACAAAATAGTCTGGCCACGTGGTCAATGCACGAGCCCATAGACTACAATGCATTTAGTAACTTCCGGTTGTCACTATTGACTAGACGTCTACGTAGAAGAGCCGCGGCCGCCATTGGACTGGTCCCATGAAGTGAACCTAGTTTGCGTAAATCTGTCTATACTCTATGGTTCTGGTGGATAGATGATTCCTAGCCTGATTGTCAGACTCTGAGCCATGGCTCAAGAGTCTGACATTGGCCCCAGGCTAGATGATTCCTGGGATTGTACCTTCTGAAACTTTAGAATCTGCTACCATCTAGTGGACACATAATTACATGTGCATTGTGTGTAATAAAGGTGCAAGTTCAGATTTTCCCAACGATAATAACATAGTTTAGATTTACTAGATAGCCTAACCGACTTTAGTCCTCTATGAAGTCTCCAACAAACAAAAAATGGCTACAAAACACTTTTTGCTGATTGACACAGAAGCCTAGTTGTTTTTTTGCTCTTTTTTTTGTCTTTTTACACTTAAAGATAGAGTGCCTCGATTTTTTCCAACTTAAATCATGATCATCAGGTATTATTGTTATATGAAGAGAAAGAATTTTCTCAAAAAGGTGTGCAGTATTTGTTAAAATTATGTTTTTATCAGGACTCCCCCACCAGCTCATTAAGTATGCCTGGTTGGTGGTGATGGGTGGAGATCCACCTGCCACCCCCACAGCTGTAGTTGTAGGCCCAGCCAGACTACAGGATTGCACATTCCAACTTGCGGCCGGGGGGTGACGTCACATTTCTTGAATGGGTTTCAATGGGCACTTCCTGCCACTTCCTGCCTGAATTTCGGCCGCGGGTGGGTCTTTCCTGCTGCCTGGCCGCCATCCGAAATTCAGACAGGAAGTAGCAGGAAGTGCCCATTGAAACCCATTCAAAAAAGGAGGACGTGACATCACACCCCGGTCCGAGACTTGGACTTTGCAAAACCCCGTGTAGTTGCAGCCTGTATGGTAAAGGCGGAGGAGTTAGGGGAGGAGCTGATGTGTGATGTCACACCATTACAGCCTTTGTCATTGGCACATTTGACTGGAAAGGTTTTAGCCTCCAGGAAGACACCCTAAATACAAAGGGAAAACATCATTACACATAAAAAACAGACCAAGGGTTCTAATGAAGTACCATCACCTCTTGAACAAAATGTACAAAATTGAAAAAAAAGAAAGAAAAAGGAAATCACAGCACCCCCTCTTTAACATTTCGGTGGTCACCTTATCACCTGAAATGGGGGCATGAATAGGCTTTAGTCCCATGGCTGAGTGAGGACGCAGGGACTACTTGCAAGAAAAGAGGTTTGAAGGATGAGTCACAGCATGGGCCGGAAGTGTAGGGGTACATGGGGGGAAAGGAGGCTAAAACACCCAATTTTATCAATACTTAACTGTTTGTTTATTATTATTATTTAGCGTTATTCATCACCAAAATCCAAACATGGCTTACCGATAACAAACTTTCACTACATCCCAGAAAAAAACATATTTTTGAATCTAAATATGCTGTCAGTAAAGTAAATTAAATATGCTCTCAGTAAAGGAAATGATTTCAAGGTCAGAGTCATCGGCATAGTAATCTCCGGCAAAGAAGAGATTACACATCTTGACTTGGTTGCATTCTTGACAACAAACTGACAGGTGAAGGCATGGCAACAAGGGTAATCAAAAAAGTAAACCAAAGAATAAGATTTTGGAGCAGAATTTTCTTCTTTTGTCTAGAAATGTGCTCTCAAGATGCTAGTGTATGGGTGCCCTAATTCAGCCCTACTTCAACTATGCACCTATTAGTTCTTGGTACATCTCTAAAGACCAAGCTCCAAACCTCCCAAAACAAACTAATTTGACTACTCCTTGGTTTGGGGCCCATGACACATCTCTTGGTAACCCAGAGCCTCAAGATAGCTGTTTTCTACCATGTGGCTAAGTAACTTAAAATGTGACCGACATTTAAAATTATAATTGTAAAATCTGTACGTGCACCCCTGCCAAACTAAAAGGTTAGTGACTAGTGACAGCCACAACACACGAGGAAGCAAGAACAATCTGGTACCACCCACTTTCAAACAAATTCTCCTTCTATATTCTAAACAGGCCCGAAAATCCACCTTTCAGCAGAGGGAAAGGAAATGATCCCCCTTGCTAGTGACTTCCTCTTTTCCCTGCAACCCTTTCATGTTCATGTTATTTTACCTCTTACAATGATTTGAAATGTTGTTGTTTTTTTTTTACTGCTTTTGATGATGATTATGAACTGAACACATGATTATAAACTGAACACAATACCTGAATGTAAACAAGACCACAATTACTTTTTAGTGATCCATGTCAGTACAGACTATACCCTGTTGATTTCATTTATGTATATGACTGTACCGTGTACTGATTTCATTTACTGTACCCTGTACTTTTCTGCCAATAAACGATTCAATCAATCAACTCATGCATATGACTAGAGACATTCGTTTGTGTGATTAAGTTTTTGTATGCTTTATTTTTTGGGGACTATAGTGACTGGAATCCATGGCAGAGAGAGGAGACACATGTGCATGGCCACATGAAGATATTTACAGAAGGGGATGCTGGACGCTCACTAATGGGGTTCTGCAAAATGTGCATGCATGCACATTTTCGTACATTTACACAGAAAAATGCCTTTTATACCTTCCCTCGTGTACACAGTTTGCTCATGCACGTGTATGAGCAAACTGACACAGGCACTTTACCAGGATAAGCCTCTGATACTACATGCAGTATATGTAATAGGCGTATTAAGAAAAATCTGTTTTGATCAAAATAATTGTTATTTTCCTCCACCTGTCCGAGGGGAGCTGTACCTGAAATAGGGGGGTGATCCAGGCCCCCAACTTATGCTTATTATAAACCCCATTGTGTGCCACAATATGGTTTCGTCGTTTGACTCGTTTCCCTCAAGACTTCTGTTTCCTGAACCCACCTCAGGCCTGCCCACTTTGCAGTCTGCCCTACCAGCAGTCATTAAGACATGCAAATCCCTTGACTCCTTCAAAATCACGCTCAAAGGCCACCTGCAAATTGTAATTGGTGAATAACCCCCTTATATAGGCTGCATAAAACAAACAAACAAACAAACAAACAAACAAACAAACAAACAAACACAAAAACATCCATTCAGTCATTTAATATTAAGGTAGGATTACCCCCTACTGGAAGCCAGGCGCTACTACATAATGCTTTGCATACAGATGGTTAAAGAGAATCTCAATGCACTATTCAGTTGTTTTGTTGGCATGTTGGCCTACCAAGAAATAGCCTAATTCCTTAACACATATTATGCACCCTTTAGGCAGGCCTTGCACGCATCTGTTTTGCATAGGGAAACCAAAATCAATTTCTCAGATGAGATAACTGATACTGTAACTCATTAAGAGTTACCAATTTGGTAACTGTTTGGTCCTTAACCTAACTGTCATGCCTCATGAGAGTCAACATCAACGGAGATCCTGGATGTCATGAATAATAAGCCCATATATGGGAATCCCATATATGGGAATGCCCATTTACAGAGATCCCCAATGTCGTCAACTTTGGTCAGCAACCCTACACCTGACATCAGGGGTGGACTGACAGTCTGGCATACAGGGCATTTTCCCGGTGGGCCGACCCCCCCGGGGGCCGTTAATGTCGTGTTTTAATTTAAAAAAAAAAAAAAATCTGCACAAAACCGGCCCACGAATCAGTGCTGGCGGCCCTCTGTCCTCTTCAAATGAGACTGCCTATTGCAGGGGTTTATAGTTAACTAAAACTAACTAACTAATTTTAGTTAGCCCGATAGAGCCCCTTATGTCTTAAATTCTCATGGGGGCTCAGGCCCCGGAGCCCCCACAAAGATTCAGAGGGCCGCTCTGAGGGCCGCTCTGAGACAAAATTGCCCTGTAAGTAGTGTTGCCACAGGTCCCGGATTTTCCTGATTGTCCCGGATTTTCATGGTCTGTCCAGGAAAAAATAAAATAAATCCTGGACACTTGAATGTCCCGGATTTTTATACATGGTCAAAAGTATATATTTTTTAGAGACCGCAACTAACCTGACTTGCGTCACTCACAGTCTCAGATCAGTATGATAGTCCTATTAAATTGTAGCGTGCCTGTACGTACCAGTGTTGCCAACTTGGCACATTTGTCGCTATATTTACCTCTTTTCCAGACCCCCCTACCGCCAAAATGAGTGGAAAACTCCTGAATCTAAATCTGTTTATCTAAAGATAACTGAGATGAGAAAAATGAAAACTGGACTGCTCCAGAAAGAGTTGAAAATAAATGGTTAAGTAGCCTAATTATTAATCTGATATGTAAAAGAGTAATAAAATAATGAGAGCAGTAACATTTCAGTGTAAAATTGTGATATATTTCTGGATTATATGTTTAAAGAGGTGCGTTGCTTCCGACCAAAAGGCCGACAATTGCCGCCGATAATAGGCCGCCGATTGGATGGTCAAAATGTCCAGGATTTTTGTCAGACACATGTGGCAACCCTACCGGTACGTTTTGAGCTCCCAGTCCACCCCTGCCTACACCTGACATCAAACCTCAAATACTATCCATATATGGCGCTGATCTGTTCTGATATCCCATGATCCTTCCTCCTACATCCTTCCTCTTTACCTTTGGAATACCTGAAAATTAAGGCCTGGTGTTACCTGGTCAACCCTCGCAAAACCCTGTATGGTCAATTCTGTAAGTTTTATACGGCCTATGCAGTATGCATGTGACATCATCATCATCACACCATTGGGGAGAACTACTGAGTGGCAAAAACCTTGCATCCAAGAGAAATCTGACATCTGATTGCATTAAACATTAAACTCACTTTGCCACTTAATTTGCTAGCATTCACTTTATGCATGCAAGTATATGGTATACGCTGTCATTGGCTATTCCAAACCAGTGGTTAAAACATTTATATTTCATGGGCCCCGTATTTGGTATTCGTCATTAGGCCACCACCACCCCATGAAAGTGTAGTCCTGCAAATTATAAATGAAACCAAATGAGCATGTCATGTTGTAGTAGATTAATGCTTTTTTCAACCAAGGTTCATGTTTTAGGTTGTTATTAGATAAATTCAAATATGAGTATTAATTGGATTTAATTTGTGTTTTGTGTTTGTGTTTTTAGTTTTAGGGATTTTAACAGTTTCTTTGACACAAGTGGGGGCATTGAACATGGCCCTAAATACATATTTGTTTACAATCTTTTAAAGCGATTTATTTTTTCCGTATCTACTACAGTTCTAATAAACCCCGGGAAATTACATCGGTCGGTGGCCCATGGGTCATGTGCCAGTCCTATGTGTCGGCCCATGAGTCGGTCGGTCCTATGTCCCGGTGCAATGGGTCGGTGCTATGTGTCGGTCCATGCATCGGTCGGTCCTATGTGCCGGTCTTATGGGTCGGTGCTATGTGCCGGTCCTATGTGCCGGTCCTATGTGCCGGTTTGATTTCAGCTTTTAACAACTTAATGGCAATATGTAATTTTTTAGTAGTAGGCATATAGTAGGCCAAATATAACTCTTTGAGAGTTTAAAAAAGAAACCTTTTAAAATACACTCTTCAGATTTAGAATATTCAGTATGTTTGACTGTTTTGTTTCCCAAATCCAGCCTGGAATTGTGGACAAAAGCAAAATAAATCTTTAATTTTGAATCTGTGGTGGTAAAATGTCATCAAATGGTGGTCTGTGCCACAAATTCAGAATAAATAGTTGGCCCTGGTGTCAAAAAGGTTGAAAACCACTGTACTACAGGACTATTATAAATACAGTTGTGTTCATATAGTTGTGTACGTACTGTTCTCTAAAAAAAAAAAAGAAAAAAAAAGGCCTGTTCCGTTTTTCACCATACACTCAGAGCCTTAGAAATAGACAGAGTTGCGCCAACTCCGTTCACTTCATTGGGCCAGTGCAATGGCGGCTCTTCTACATGGACTTCTATTGGATAGTGACACCGAATAGTGACAGCCGGAAGTTACTGAATGCATTAAAGCCTATGGGGCTCGCGCGAGTACATGAACCACGTGACCAGCCTATTTTCTGCCCCCTCAATGTCGCAACTCTGTCTATTTCTAAGGCTCTGCATACACTCACTCCCCCGCCTTGCCGCGCTGCATGCTGGGATTCTGCGGGAAGGAAGGAGCGGAGCGGGCGCAGAACAGAGAATGCGGGACGCCATCTTTAAACCCCACAAACAAGACTCGCACTCTCACACTCACTCAGTACTAGTAGTACAGCAGCAGGCAGCGCCGGGGAGGGGATGTACAACGCCACAGCAGCGGCTCCCACCACAACAACATACGTAATAACTTTGTGATTTCTGGGGGGGACGAGTGTTCGTTTGGGAAGCCGTCCCGGTCGGACTTCTCCTCCGCAACAGCACGGCGGCGCACCGTGGTGGACGTGTTGAGCGCAGCAGCCGCCGCACAGCAACAATAGACGAAGGAAAGAACAACAACAACGGGGACCGTCCGCGGCTAGCGAGCTTAGCTCCTCGCGCGAGCTAACGTGCTAACCAGGCTACTGTTAGCGAGCCACATCGCTAGCTAATCTGCCCTAAGCGTTATTTATTTTTTATTACTATACATTGCTGTCTGCCCCCGACTAACAAACAAACAAATAGTCCGGCGGTGACGCATAAAAAACCTCCTCGCGTTTTTTACGACACGTACCCCCACGCCTCGTCCATTTTTCGGTGTTGGGGGGCTCTAGAAACCGCGGCTGTTTTTTGGCCGTTAAAAACTGCTAGCGTTAGCTAGCCTAACGAGCTAAGCTAAGCCCCCTCCTCCTCCCCTCGTTCCCGTCCCTTCCCCTCCTCCTCCTCCCAGCAGCAGTAACAGCTACAGCGGCCCTCCGGCCGGCCGGAGATGCGTGGATGAAGATGTCGGTGTCGGGGCTGAAGGCCGAGCTGAAGTTTTTGGAATCGATCTTCGACACGAACCACGAGCGCTTCAGGATCATCGACTGGAAACCCGACGAGCTGAGCTGCCAGTTCAACGTGACCGGAGAGAAGCTGCTGATCATCCACTGCAACATAACGGTGATGATGATAATAATAATAAGACCTGACTTGATGATGGGGGGTGGGGTAGGGGGGTTACATGACCATCCGCCTTGTTTATTGTTAATTTAACCCGAGTGTAAAAATAGAACCAGATGGACCGGGGTGATGGTCCACTTGGTTCCCTTTTGTACATACACAAGTACAAAATGGATAACACCACACAACACGGAGCATTTATTTTTTCTTTCCTTTTTTAGTGCTAGCTAAAGTTGGCTAGCGTTTAGCCGATCTTTTTTAGCCCAGGCAGCATTTCGTGATGTGATGATGAAACTGGGCAGGCTTCGTTCGTTCTCTTTGCGTAGTTTAGTTACCTACGCAGTGGGTTGAGGATCTATTTCTTGAAGTCGTCACACTTCGAAAACACCCCTCCAAAGCAGTGGTTTTCGATTTCAACCAGTGGTCCGGGGACCAGTGGTGGTCCTTGAGGTAGTTCCAGCCCCCCCAGCTAATATGATGGCGAGTTGGTAATCAAATGTACCCCTATAGATCTTCAACTCTAGAGAGCATATCATGTAACTAAATGGAATAGAATTATGGTTAAAACGTTATTTCGTTTTGGGCCAGAGAGACTAAACCTGATTAAAAGGTGGCCAGTGGCTCAAATGCTGCATAAATAGTGGGCACTGGTGTCAAAATGGTTGAAAAGTGGAGCCACTGAAAGGCCACAGCAGTCAAATGTGTCTGGTGACGTTATTTATTTTCTATCCTCAACCCATGATGAGGTCTGATGCTGCAAGCGAGAGGGAGACACACTCGGTGTTAATGTAAGCGTTATGATTATCTAAACATTTGTTTTCCTACAATCTTTCCTCTAGGAATCCTACCCATCTACACCTCCCATATGGTTTGTGGACTCTGATGACCCAAGCCTTGCACAAGTTCTGGAGCGTTTGGAGGATGTAAGACGAGGCAATACCCTGGTAGGTGTCGAGGTCTTTGGCAATCACGCACGCCACCACCATTATACATCGTTTTCGTTGGTCGCATGTTGAATTTGCAGTGCTGGCATGGAATTACATTGAGCAAAATTAACCTTTTAATATGTTAAAGGATGCCAAATGTTCTCAGGATATGATGTTTGTATGTATAATCTCACAGCCCAAATCAAGAATCAACTTAAGCAATTTCAAAACAATATGGCAGATAATGCAGCAAAGCTTTAAACATTTTCTGCATAAACATCCCTTAGTTCTAGTTTTATCTGGCATGCTAAAGCATTTTTTGTTCCTTTTCAGCAAAACTGCCCTATGTTGATAGATGAATGGATGGGTGGAACCGAGAGATTAGGGCTTATTTAATGAGAGTTGCCAGGTTAAAGAATTATTGCCCGGGTTGTTTCTCGGCAGGGATGTTTGTCTGTGTGCATTATGGTGCCATAACGACAGCATGCATGCTTCAAAAACAGCTTGTTTTGATAACGGCCTCATTTTGTTCAGCATTTGCACAAGATATGAACAAATTGCAATTCATTTTACTATTTTATACTATACTAAATATATACTAAATAGCAAAATCCTTTGAAAATCGCCCGCAAAACAATGACACAAAGTTGTTAGCATTGTGCTGTTTTAGAAAATGTCCACTGCTCTGCATGAATTCCATGCTGCTCATTACCATGTTCATCTAGCTGGAGATAGTCACTGCCACTGAACCTGGCAGTGACTATCTCCTTGTCGATTTGACCCATGTGATTTGTTCCAGCTGGGGTTTTGCTGTTGGTTATCATATCGTTCAAACATTAGACAGCTTTCGTTGTTGACGTGAATGCAGAGGTCGTCTGACAAAGCTGTACTACTTGCTGTCAGACAACTGGAGGGGAGGGGTCCATTTGGCAGGCCTGACTAGACTCAGAGGGGTGGCTTTTCATTAGGCCAAAGGGCCCTGTCATGTGAACATGAATGACATTTGAAGTCAGAATATCAGTGACAAGCAGTTCCTTGTATACACTTGGTGACATCCTTCAGTTTAGATAGCCTACTTCTTCACGCCACGTGGCCCATACGCTTGTTTGTAGGCCACGAGATATGCTTTTTATGGAAGTGTTGCCATTTTTCCCCCTCTTGCACCTTTGCACCAATACTGCTTTCAGTAAATGATGCCAGTTATACAAAGGCAAACTTTGCATTCCTCTGCACAGATACCATCTTTCTTTGCCAAAGTGTCTCGCTCTTGTGCAGACCTGAGGTATGTTTGTGTTGCACCAATTTGAAAAGCGTTATACCAACTTGCAGTACTGGTAATAACTTTTGCATGCAGTGCACATTTCCTTTTGGTTTCAATTTTGCAAATATGACCTGTCATGTGTATTTGTTTTTTTTTATGCATGACAAAACTCTGTCATGGTGGTGTGCCTAGCCAAGTCTAGGATGCTTTTAATATTTGAGAGCCTAGTTATACCCTAGTTACACCCCAGCCAAAGTCTATGGACTCCAAAAATCTTCTGGACCCTCCTCACTTGTCACGAGTGTGGGGCAGAGGAGAAATAAAATCAAACAAAGCTGTGCATAGGTTGGGATATGAATTTGTGAGAAAGTGTAGAGAACTAGTACATTGAAATTCAAGGAATAAAACATAACCAATATATTTGTATACAAATTTAGAATACAAGCTGCAAAATCTGATCTTTGTGGGCTGCTTTGCTGATTGGATGAAATGTATAATCACATTTCAATCAATGTGTAATCTTCCTGAGAGAGCTTGAAAGATGGCGTGACCATACTGAACAAACACTCTAAGAGTTGTTTTCAACCCTTATCTCAAAGCCCATTATATATTCTGCATTTCAGCCACAGATCAACAATTGTTGGGATTGAGCCTCATGCACAAAACTAAATAATAAGATTCACAACTCCATGCTGCATTGATGTTTGTACCATTAGGATAGACAGCAGCTAAACTACCTTATACATTCTCTAATTGTGTAGACTTTGTGTAAATGAAGTAATGATTAAATGTTAAGTGGTGCATTTAAATAGCGCCTTTATCCGATATTTATTTACATAGATTGTGCACCACATTCACCCATTTACAGTTCACACACACATTCATACACTGATGGAAGCGGAAACCATGTAAGGCACAACAAGCGCATCAGGAGCAATTTGGGGTTAAGTGTCTGGCTCAGGGACACATCAACACTAACTCTGGGGGAGCCCAGGTTCGAACCGGCAACCTTGTTGTTATGATCCAGTCACCCTACTCCTGAGCCGCAGGCGCCCATGATGTTCAACAAAAATGTAAATCCTGAGTGTAAAATGAAACCAAACAGGTCCATTTGGTTTCATTTTTACATTCAACAGTCAAAGATCTACTTGGTTACCAACTGTTCATCATTTAGCTGGGGACCACCTGTAGTGCCCTCAAGGACCACTGATTGAAAACCACTGCTCAATAATAATAATAAATATGAAATATGAAACATGTAGAAACAAGTCCCATGATTTTTGGCCGAACCAGGCCCGAGTTATGCTTGTTCAAATCTTTCAGTTTAAAATAATTGCTATAGCGCCCCCGTTTGAGCAATTGGTGTAAGACTGGTTCTACTGCCATTTTGCATCGCCCTCTACAAATCTGTAAAATCTCAAAAGAAGATTACGCATTAGAATCATTTTCACAAACAAGCAATTTTCATTGGCTCGTAAAAACATAATCTTTTCACTTAAAACAAAATTCACACCTATTTTCATATTCCTATGATCAAAGATTGTAGGAGCAGATGCATTTTAACTGTTTTACATATAATTCAAGATGGCGGCTCATCTAAAGGTCTGAGGTCAAAAGTCAGAATACATAAGTTGTTTGGCATAAGCAGACACATACGTGGATATAAGTTAAACTGCCAACGGTCAAGCGGTTCATGAGTGATGAGTGTTCAAAGTTTACATTTTCAGGTGAGTGCTATAGCGCCACCATTTGACCAGTGGTCACAGGCTTCGCATCATCACCGTTTGGCATCACTCTCTACCAGATTACCAATTTTTGCGAAAACCGACTGCACGGTTCAGCCAGAACAGCTATTTTTGGCGGAAGGAGGAGAAGGAAAAAAAAGACAGAAACAAGAAGGGACCAAGTCCACTTCGTGGACTGCTTGGTCCCTTAATAATAATAATAAGGTAGAAATTTGATGTTTGTTTGTTAAAAGATTACATCACTATATTCTGATGGTAATCATTTAATGTTGGTTCACTAACCCTCCAGCTAGATAAATAAATAAAACATGGTTTGGGCTTAATTTTTAAATTCCAGTTGGAGACTCCGACATGGAGACTCCTGTTGCTGAACCAGTACAATCAGAATCCTAACCCAAATGTATTGCTTAAATAGCGATGTACATGCGTCACAATGTGTGAGAGTGACTCATTGTGATCTTGTAGATACACAACATAGACTATTTTTGTTGGAGCAATTTCTTAAAGAGCGGAAAGGTTTAGATGAAAATTGCTCCTGGTTCACCAATCATTTCGTTGTATGTATATATGTATATATAGGCTGATTCATAATGTGCAATTGTTCACTACAGTTTTTGTTGACTAATAAAAATTCCATTTTAGACCTAGGCGCCTGCTGGCCTAGTGGTCCAGGCGCATGCCACATATAGGATCTGGCCTTACAGCATGTTGCATGTTCGAATCCCTTTCTTGGCAGCCCTTGCTGTACGTCTCTCCCCTTCTCTCTCGGCATTTCCTGTCAATCTTTCATGCATCTATCAATGAAAAGCCCCCTCCCAGCACACACCAAAAAGAATAATAAAATAAAAAACAAATTAACACACAAATTGTACAAAAACAAACCTTAAAATGTTCTGGTCTGTGTCCCATGTCTAGTATCATGTGTCCACTGCTGTGCTTTTTTTTTCTTTTCTTTTTTAACCCACTGTGGGCAGGACCCCTAGTGGTAGCACTCCCTTAGTGAACGGGAATCCATCCAGGGGTTCTGTACAGTATGTACAGCATCCAAATGTCAAAAATTTGATGGTGTTGTATAATTATTTGAAGTTTTTCAATACACTTAAGTGAGTATTTAGAAGGCATTTTGAGAATCGTGATAGTCCACAATGGGTTAAATCCACTCAGTCACCCTGACCCTGTTGTTGCCTCTGTTTTTCAGCTTTTGCAGCAGCTGAAGAAGCTCATATGTGATCTCTGTCGGCTGTACAACCTTCCCCAGCACCCTGATGTGGAGATGTTGGACCAGCCCCTGCCTGCAGGCCCCGTAGCACAAGACCGAAAGGCAAGTCTGCCTAAGAGTGCTCTTGCCAAGTAACTTTTCCTGTGGCTTAGCACAGCACAGGCCTGCGTTTGATTTTGGGTGACACACTTTCTAGCGATGTGGGAGGAACATCCGTAGCACGTTTTTCTGCACTTGCAAACCACTTATGCTCTTTCAGTGCTGAGATCGTAGCTCACAGAAGAGCTGTAATGATGTGCTCTAAGCCTTCCATAGATCAATAGCCTCTTCCTGTGGTTGAGGGTCAGTGAAAGGGGCTCTCTTCACTGACAAATTGTCACGTCTGCTTTTAATCGAACCCCAGCATCCCTATTCAGGGGGGGGGGGGGGGGGGGCATTAGCTAAAAGTAGCAGATCTACAAGCTCACAACACCTACCAAGTACAGAGCAACTCCTGGGTTTAACAAGTATGGAGGATCTAAGTGGTTACACCACTACAGTCAGCTTGACGAATTGTGTTCTCTTGTGTTTATAGCATGGGACCACTGATGAAGTCACATCCGAGGAAGAGGAGGAGGAAGAGATGGGAGAGGTATGTATGGAATATAATCTAATGATAGAAACTGTAGTCGACTGCCATCTATGTAACAAGATGGTAAGCGAGGTACAACAGAGATGGCGGACAAGCTGCCATTTTAAGACTAGCACAGGTTAAGCCTCGCACATCTTAACTGCTATTTTAGGCATGGTTGATAGGGACAAAATCAAATATACCGGTATCTGTTTGACAAAATTCCTTGATGTGACAATATTGCGATTTAAATAAATTGCTATTTAATGAGGAAAAAGGTAAGCTTTAAAAAAATGAAGACAGCAATTATTCCACATCACAATATGATCTCCAAAATCGGCGATATATATTCCCTTCTCTTATGCCAAACTTGATGAAATATGCCTCAGTCAAATATGATCTTTTGTTCTACTTGTGTTTCCGCTCTGTGATGATTCCACTTTGGATTTTTTTGATGCTATGGTTTATGAAACGATGATTGTCAAGCAAAGAGTCCCTCTACTTGACCCAAGTGGGCCAAGTAGAATTTACAATGCTAGTAGGACCACGACTTGATTCAGTAAATTTATTGAGGAAGTGCATGATTTGCTGTGAAATTGATCATTATGCTTGGTGCAGGATTTGATGATCGTTGGTAGCTGGATGTGGGCTGTGAGTGTGATGGGGTTGTCTCTGAATTCTTTGGCATGGGAGGTCTGTGGTCTCTCCACAGATGTAGTAGAGACCACAGATCCCCACCACCCCCCAATAAATAACTTAAAGTGAGACTGAGAATGGTGGTGAAGGGGTGAAGAAAGGATGCAAAATGGTAGAGAATCTGTATTGTATATATATATAGAAGTTCAAATCAGTGGCTGGAAGTACTTCAGCTGATCAAGCATGGTACTTCCTTGTAGCCTTCAGCAACTGTCACAACAGGATGTACTATATGTTCCTATTTAACCTACATATATAGGCTATATAAGAACAAAACAGTCTGTTTAAAAATGATCTGATTTGTTAAGGGTACAATTATCAGATTTGTCACATGTTCACCATTGCTTGCAATCTTACAATAAATATTTATCGCGACACAGAAGTCACAGTACAATACAACAATCATACATTGATTCAAAACTATGTCCATATTGCACAATTACAATAAACACATAATAAACACACTTTCAGAGCCACAGTATCCATGCTGTATCCATACAGCAGCCTCTCGATTGATTCAGCTATCATTCGGATTTTCTATCGATATATTTCCATATCGATTCCTTTAATGAGCCACTATCGTTCAGGCAAAAAGTATAACTTAAATAATTTAATTTATTGGATCACACCAGGTGTAGCAAACAATATGAACCCTATTGGACATTCAAGGATGTGGCCTGTACAAAACCATTACACAGCATTTGTCAGCACCTGTAATATTTGAACACACACTATGCACACATACCACACACACTTCATATATGACCATTTATAGCAATATACAGTAGTCTTTGCTATAAACAAAGTGCTCTCTAGTGTTCTAGTTCCTAAATTAGCGATTGATTGAGTTCTGGCCCATCATCTAATGGCTTAGGAAACAATTGGCCGATGGCCAAGCATCTTTGCCAGCCTCTGTTTGAACCACTTTAAATTCTGTACTGGAGACCCGCAGGGCTGTATACTTGTGCCCTTTTTAAAATTTCCCTGTACACCAAATGACATTGCAAAAAAGCCAGTCTACAAGCTTGTTTGCAACAGGTTGTGAAGTTTTGTTTCCACTGTAAATGTGTGAAATGAGCCTGACAGCAAGCCTAGCCGTTAATGGAACATTTGAGAATTGATTAATAACATTAGAAATATATTACGTTGTGCTGATTAATGATCAGACAGTTTTGTCAGAGCAGCAGCCTTATTGGCTTAGTAATGGAACAAAAAGGGGATGTATTTGACTATCAGTTATTCACCATAGGTTGGAACCCCATGTTAGGATAAAGTAAAATATATTCTCTTCCGATGATTGAAAGATGCCATAATAATTTGAATACATTAAATGTATAATTCATATAAGGGATGCAATAATATTGCACAGCCTCAGCAACATATGAACCTTATGGCTTTTAGTCAATTGCTTTTCATGTGGGTGACCTGAGTGGAAAACATTTGCTCTTTTTGACCACTGCTCCTTAGGCATGTCACGGTATCAGAGTCTTGTCACCGTTTCACCGATGCTTAGTTTGCCCCCCCCTCCCCCCCATAGTAACCCGTAACGGCCACATTCGTAGTTTTGATCCACGCGTTGCACATGCACAAACTGCTATAAATGGTAGCACAAACTGCTATAAATGGTAGCACATCCTACACGGAGCCTAAGAGAATAGACAAAGTTACGCCAACTCCATTTACTTCATGGGGCCTGTCCAATGGCGGCTCTTCTACATATAAATGCATTGGCAGCAACCTATTTTGAACTATCTCAAGCCCCTTTATTTTAGATTGTTTACTTACTGTACAATACTTTAAAACAGTTGACTTGTTGCACATATGCCTAAACAGCTCTTATTTGCGCCGCCCTCGTTGAAAGCGATGCATTTGCAAATCCAGCCTTTTCTATTCAGGCTTTATGAACAGCAGCTCAAGCGCTCAGTTTGTGACCCCCCCCCAATGTCGTAAAATCTGACACTACAGGCTCTGATACGAAGCCAGCAGACCGTGCGCACACACAAAGACAAAGGAGTCTTCAGCCCCTGCCCTGTGCCCATTTACTCAGTTTATAAGACTGGGTATGGCTATGGTCACCCATCCCCCCTCTAAAACTCTTTTTAATAATAATAAAAAAAAAAATGTTTTTTTTTTGTTTGTTTTTTCTCGGTATATTCGGTGGGCAAGCAAAGTACCGGTTTTGGCGCCCCCTACCGGTAATACCGGTAAAACCAGATATCGTGACATGCCTACTGCTCCTCATAAGTGTTAGATAAATGCCAACACTCCCAATTAAACCTTGCAGGACATTGAAGACCTGGACCACTATGAAATGAAAGAGGAGGAACCAGTGGATGGGAAGAAGTCAGAGGATGATGGCATTGAAAAGGAGAACCTGGCTATCCTGGAGAAGATCCGTAAGAACCAGAGGCAGGACCACTTGAACGTAAGTGCTCATTCGGTAAGGTGACCTTTCATACATTTTGGGGGGTTGGGGCTGCATGCAGTTAATGGTGTTAGAGCCGATAGAAATCATAATATTAGTGTATTGGTAAATTCTCTGCATGACCTTTGGAGACGGTTAAATCTAAATTGTGCATGATCAATCAGCTAAGCATTTACATAGGGTTTACATTTACACCATCCTATGTCTTCAGTTTTATGATGTTGCAATAGTACCATTAAAATTAGAGATGCACCGAAGTGGAAATTCTGCCAAAGCTAATTATAAGAAACATGATGATTTTTTATTAATATTATATACTGTGTATATATATATATATTTCTTTTTGCTGTCATGGACACACCTTAAAGCTACCTAATTATAGCAAAAGACACAATTATGGCAAAACCTGACTTAAAGGGGAATTCCACCCATTTTCATATGTCATTAATATACATTAGAGATGTTGTGTGCACATGATAAAAATGTCCCCCCATTCTGTGTTTCCAAGAAATGGAGGTCTAAAGAAATTGATGTCATAGCGGGTAATCCATTAACATGGTGAAATAAGTATTGATGATGTAATCCAGATGTATTTCACCATGTTAATGGATAGTGAATGGACGGTGAATGGGGGGACCTTTTTATCATGTCCACACAACATCTCTAAGGTATATTAATGACATTAAAATGTTGAGAATGGGTGTAGTTCCCCTTTAAATAATAATCACTAGGATGGGTCCATGAAACATTTATTCAGCACTTTTTGAATGCAACTAATTGCATACACTATTCAGTGATATATTTTCAGACTGAAGCCAAATCGTCAGAAATTCCATTTTTAGCCATTTTCTGTGGACAAATAATGGTGCATCACTAATCAAAATATGATCAACCCTGTTTAATGCTCATCAAATAATTGGAATTACAGTGTGGATGTTTTAACAAAATGCTGATTTAAATCCCAATTTTGTGCTAAATTTGCTTTACATTGTCCCGTGCAAACAATTTGTTGTTCAGAGGAAGTTTCCCCAGCCCAGCATTCTCTCCCCTCTGTTTAGACATTCAACTGTCTGGGTTTATTTGGGGTCCAGACTTGGTCAGAAAATCTATTATAGGTCAACCCAGTGGCACAGACTTCCCATGAACTCCCAAAGCATGGGGGGTGGCCAGGGATTTGTGAGATTCAGTCAAGCATTATCTCACATTGTGGAAGAGATGAATATCAAAGTCTTAACATGTTTGCATCAGGGTTATTATAGTGATGGATTTTTCATTTTAGTTTAGTTTAAATTAGTTTTGACATATTATTTTCTAATTCAGTTAGTTTTACTTAGTTTTTAGAGCGGGTTTGCTAGTTTTTATTTAGTTTTTATTTTGGTGAAAATATTTAGTTTTAGGTTTTAGTTTATTTATTTTCTTCTGTGCTTTGGTTGTCGGGTTTAAGATTAAAAAATGTGCCGAAGTAAGAAAAGATTGGTATTCAACCTTTGCTTTGAGTTTCTTTGTAGATTGGATGATTGCACTCTCCAACAAGAACACAATTTTTACCCCCAGTTGGTGCTGGTCACCAAAACATTTTGAATGTAAAAGCTTTATAAAAAACTAAAACTAAGGGTGTTTTAGGTATAATTTTGTTAGTTTTAGTTAGCTTTCTGAACACGCATTACATTTTTAATTTTGTTATCGTTTTTTGCCTTCATTTTTAGTTTTTATTAGTTTCAGACTTTCAGTTAACTCAAATGTTTTTATTTTAGTTTTTGTATTTAGTTAGTAGGGCTGGGAATCGATCCGAATTCCCTAGATCGATTCGATTTCGATTCACAAGGTCACGATCCGATTCGATCCACGATTCGATATCGATCTATTTACTCATCTTTGTCCTCGCAGCTTTTGAATCCAAAATGTTCCCAAACATCTGCCTTCAATCAAGGTGGTGTTTTTAGTGACGCTGCTGATTCAGCCATTTTGCCTTCTATATGCCTTCTCTATATATATATATTATGCGCTTTATGCAGGGCTGCACACACATAACTACCCTATTGGCCTGAATATAAGACTATGTTTTTTCCCATTGGAAATATCCCCAAAAATGGAGTCGTCTTATATTCAGGGGCTATACTATTTTACATTCCATGTTCTTTTTTTCTGTAAATGTGTCTTGAAAAATGAGGGTCGTCTTATAAACGAGTCGTCTTATATTCGGGACAATAGGTATTTTGTTCTGGTACTCAGTGGAGCACCTGGGGATGTTAACTGGTGCTCTAGACCCGTATCATCGCCAAGGTCCAAATGGACCCAATCCATTTGTACACACTCAAAAGGTCCTGAAAGAAAAAATATTCACATGGTAAAAGATGTTTCACCATGTTAATGATTTTTTTTTCAGACCATTTCTAGGAGACAGAATGGGGGAACCAAACAACACAACATCAGGTGTATATTAATGGCATAGTAACATGTTGGAAATGGGTGGAATTCCCCTTTTTTGGTGGAATTCCTCTTTCAGGCTTCCAGCTATGGACAAGTCAAGTCAGCATGGGGATAGAGAGGTTGAAGTGGGTGGTTTGAGGAAGGATACGCTGTGTGTGTTAGGCCACAGCGGCTAATGACCGTGTCAAAACTTAAGAAACGGTGTGATTGGCCAGTCGGGGCAGAGCCATCTAGTGTCACAGTGGCCACATTGGGGGGTCAGACACTGAGCGCTCGAGCTGCTGTTCATGCAGCCTGAATAGGGACAAACTAGAGTTGAAATGCGCAGCGGCGCCATTAGACTGGCCCCATGAAGTGAACGGAGTTTTACGCATGTTTTTTTTCCCCTGGTGCCGCATGGTGCCGGAGAACTTTAATCCCTGATAGTGCCAGTCGCCTGGAGAAGATCGATCCACACATTTTTTTTTTTTTTTTTAACACAGCCCTATTAGTTTTGGTTAACTATTATAACCTTGGTTTGCAACTGATGCTAGTCCATACTTCACATTATTGACAGTTAAGCAAGTGCTGTATTTATTTGTAGGGTGCTGTGTCTGGTTCAGTGCAAGCCTCTGACCGGCTGATGAAGGAGCTCAGAGAAATCTACAGGTCCCAGAGTTACAAGACAGGTATGCACTCAGAAGTTGTCATTATTGGATCCAGAAAAAATAAGGCCCTATATTCTGATGCTGACTATTATCGTGTGTTCAGTTACAGGGTTACCAGCAATTTAGTAAATATAAAATACATGGTGGGTCACAGATTTTCATTAAGAGAACATTCATCTGCTTCAATTTGATATTATTCCTTAGTCTGTCATCACTGGGGATTTTTGTTTTACAATGAACTCAGTGATGCACCATTCCATATGATGTAAAGGTTTATGTGTAAACGCTATTTGACCTAGCTCTGAATTTGAAATCCATATGAGGCATCTTGATTTCCTCCAGAATAATTGATGCGATCTGATGCATACAAGCACTAAGATTTGATGTAACCAAGCAGACTTTTCCTTGACACTATACTGTACAGTATACATGATATCTAGAATGTGGGATCTCTTTCCCTCCCAGAAATGACAGAAACGATGTGATGGGTGGGCTGTTCTATGTGGCAAATTAATAATTTGAATTGTAGTCTTATCTCATTGCAGAATGCAGTCTTGTCTAATCGAAGTGTGTGCTAATTAATTTGCTGGGCAATCCAATTATATGATCTTTCAAGTAAATGGAAATGCTGCCAACATCTTAATTACTGTGTTTAGGATTCTTCCAATGACGCCAAATCACTTTGTCTCTCAATAGGCATATATTCTGTGGAGCTTGTCAATGACAGCCTTTATGAATGGCATGTCAAGCTGAGGACGTAAGTAGCCTCTGAATTTACTTTTTTTTTTTTTTTTACTGAAACTATTTACTTTCATACACTGGTAATATGAATTTCTTGATTACACACTTCAACAGGGTGGATCCAGACAGCCCTTTACACAGTGACCTGCAAGTCCTTAAGGAAAAAGAGGGAATGGATTACATTCTGCTAAACTTCTCATATAAAGTGAGTACAGTGGTTAATTTCGTTAGCTTGCCCAATGAAGACCCTCCCTGGTGAAATGTTGCTGGCCGATTGAAGTATTGGGACATGTGGTCTAATGTGCAACTTTCTGATTGATTTCTCCACAGGATAATTTTCCCTTTGATCCACCATTTGTGCGGGTAGTTTCACCTGTGCTTTCTGGAGGGTAAGTTAATTCCACATGATTACATTTCCCATTTCAACCCCTAGTGTTTTTCTGCTTCTGACACACACAGTACATGTCCCTGAGAAAGCAATAAAGATGACAAACCCTCTAATGTGTAGCACATGTTCTTATTTGAATTTTTATCTTGTTCAAGTTATGTCCTTGGTGGAGGTGCCCTGTGCATGGAGCTTCTCACAAAGCAGGTATATAATATATATATTTTTTACACTTGGACATGGATTGAATGTATGCAATTGTAAGTGGATTTTTTTCAGAACACAGATCTACTTTTTTGCAGAAGGTTAAATGTTAATGTGAATTAGTCTATTTTATACCTTTATATTCATGGGCATTACTTTGCTACATTGCAGGGCTGGAGCAGTGCCTATTCCATAGAGTCTGTTATCATGCAGATCAATGCCACTTTAGTCAAAGGGAAAGCCAGAGTGCAGTTTGGAGCCAATAAGGTAAGCCGGGCAAACTGTTAAAGGAATTTCACTGAAGGTAAAACAATGTCATGTGGTAACAATAACCCACTTAACAGAATGTGACACCCAGCCTTTCCACAGAAATGCCCTAAATGAAGCAACACAACCATGCTGAGTATCTGTCCCGGTGGCATTTGTTGTGGTTTGATGCATAACAGTTGTACGTTTTGCTCATTACTTTATTTGGCATGGTTTGATTACAATGTTCAACAAAGTTGAAGTATACCAGTGGGAGGGTTTAATGGCATAGGAATTCAGTTACTGTTTTTCCACCGCTTTTTTCCTAAGGGGCAAGTTGTCTACAATGGCGATTACTGACCTGCATCTTTTGTGCACTCCATAGATCATAGGCTGATTTATGTGACTCATTGGGTGTACTTGATTAAAAACTTGGCCTCTTGTATATAGAGGGTGCATGTGACGTAATACCTAGAAGTTACGCAGAAGCACCAACCTAGTGACAATCTTAATTTCTGGCCATGACAGTACCTACTGTATGTCCAAATAGAAAAATCCTATCTGTTTCTATTAAACAATGCTAGGCTGACATTGCCATTCACTTGAAAAGGTGGCCTGATCGTTCTAAAAGAAAATGTTATACCTAATGTTGTTAAAGGTGGAAACCACATTGTTTTTATGCCTTATGTATAGCCAGAAAGGTGACTTTTGAGACATCCTAAAGCAGCTTCCTCAATAGGCGGCCCGCGGGCCATTTGCGGCCCCCGCGGCGCCCCCTAGTGGCCCGCGGAGGTATTTTCTAAAATATTAGCCTTTCATTAGCCTATGCATGTCAAACTGGGCACCCTTCAAATTAAAATCACAAGAATCACTGCTATCACTGTCATACAAACAAGGGGGTTTTGCCCTGAAAATTAATTTATTTTCACTCAGGAATTAAAGATCTAGGAGGGTCCCTTTGGATATCAGGATTTAGCAGGAGATCACCTGAAACCTCTCAAGGACCATTGGTGGTCCCAGGACCATTAGTTGAGAACCTGTTCTACCAGTAAATTAAGATATTTCACTTTCAAGATTTATTTTGGTTATTTTATCAACTAAGCCTAAGGCTTATGTAAATACCCCAAATAGTTGCCTGAATCACTCAGTTTTTATTTGTTTGATATGAAGGGGACAGGGCAGCTAAAATGAATATCAACTTAAAAACTGTGTCCGGGGTGTTCACAAAAGCCTAAGTAAAAATGTTAAAAAAAAGCCTAAGTAAAAAGTTAAAATGACCAAACCTTTTTTGGAAGTGAAATGTCCTTTTAATTAATTAATGAAAAAATAAAACCTCAAATTTTCGTGCGCATAGACTCGGCCCCCGGCTTGGTACCGCCTTCAAAATATGGCCCTCGAGCAAAATTAATTGAGTAACCCTGTCCTAAAGCATAGCTAGCCACAGCAAATGGGTTACACGGCTGCAAGCGTGGTCATTAACAAGTGCCTAATCAATGTCACAGACCATGGCTGTAATGTGTGAAGAGATACAGCCTAAAGTGACTGACCTCTCAGAGCAGGCCAGTTGTAATTCTGTCTACATGGTCCTGAAGGCTCGACTTACGCAACATGGCACTGTGCTTTGCAGCCTGTTGCGTCTTGGATAGCCAGGGAAGTGCTGAGCTCTTAATACAGCAGGATCATTAGAGTTCACTTTGTGCTGTCACTTTCCTTAGACTTTATCATTATTTTGGTGACAACCAACCTGTCCCCAGGTTCCTGTTAGATCTAACCCCAGGCTCAATCTAACCCCAGGCTCTTGTTAGAGTTTGAAACAGACCCAAACAATCTAAGATAGCATTTGTAAGCCACCAAGGAAAGAAAGCTTGTGATCCCAGTTTGGTCTTATCTTAGCTACTGAAAGTAATTGATGGAGCAGCCCTGGTGTTTTGATTTCCCTTTAAACATTCCACCATCTGTTTTCTTCCCAAATCTTGTTTTGTTGTCTTAAACTGTAGATAAAATATTTCCTACATAATTGTCTTTTTTGCATCCCTCAAAATGAATAAATATGACTACCTGCATACAAGGTTAAACAATGTTACAATGAATACAACTATATAGACTGAAATGCATGTTACTGGAACAACATTTGTACACCCTTTTTATTATTTTATTAAAGATCTGTCGTTAACAATCTAGAATGTCATTGGTTGACTGTCTCGCTCGTCTCTTTGTGCAGAACCAGTACAATCTTGCCAGAGCACAGCAGTCCTACAAGTCTCTGGTCCAGATCCATGAAAAGAACGGTGAGTGTTATCGTATCCTGTTTCATACAGGGAACATTGCTGACCTTGTTTACTGAAACCCAAGCCCTCCTTCTGTTCATCAAAGTGTTTGAAAATGACTACTGGCTCAGTGATACGGCACTTCATATCGTTTCTGCAGTAAACATGGAGCAATTGCATGCACACAGTGTAGTGTGACCTTACTCTTGAGTAAAACGAATTGTTACGCAAAAATAGTAAAATCTACAACATAGCCAGAAAGTGTCAGTGTGATGTGTCCTTTCTGTACATTGGCTATTTATTTGGTCCTTGAACAGGCTGAATGATGAATAATGAAGCAAGTTGTTCATGCCATGACGAGTAGATTAGAATGGGCTGTTTTGTTTGCCCACCTTCGAAGATATTCAGATTAATGTAGTGTGGGGAAATTATGACCCTGCTTGACTAAAAAGTGAGATTACACAAATTGGCCATTGCAGTACTCTATTGCAAACATTGTAGATGCATGTGCTCCCAAAATGTAATCTAAACACAAAATAATGAACATTTTGTGGGAATGCCTCAGATGTGACAGAACACTCATCACAGCTGGTATAATAGTATTTTGATTAAAAATATTTGTATATTGTGTATTTTAGACCTACATTATTTGCATCATTTTCAACAAAGAGGAAGCTTTTCACAAATTAAGGTGATGAGGAATCAGTATGGAAACACTCATCAGCTTGACAGTAATGCTAGTGTAAAGAAAGACTGTTAATTTATTCATAGAGCTCATTCACATTTTTGTTTATATATGTGATCTCATTATTTGGGAAAAGCTTACTTTCTCACTTTGTTCCATGCGCAGCTGCTGGAATATATTGGCACATCTGAATTTTAAGGCATTACTATTTTCAAGATGGTCAGTTAAAAAATAATAATAAAAACACGCAACGAGCTTGAATTAAGAAATGGTCATCATTTTTTAATAGCCATTTTTGGAATAATATAAGAAAAATTCTTATTAAAACTAGAATAAGACTAGGGAGCTGAAATACACTATCTCAAAAAATGAAAGATTTTCCATACGAACTCTCAACACATTATAAAGTGAGAGTTTCATTTTATGCCATTTTCACCTGTAAAAGAGAGGCATAATGTTAGTGTAACTTTGAAAGTGTTGTTGTCTGTTGTTCTTTCTCAGGTTGGTACACACCACCAAAAGAGGATGGCTAAGAGAGAAGCATCCACTTTTCCTGCACCTGGGACCACATGTCGTAGGATCAACACCTTATTATATTTTTCTTCCTCTTGCGACCAATTTTCTTTAAAAAAAAAGTTCCCGCCTGCTATTTCTGGAATCGGTGGAGTTACTTTCAGATTCCTCTCATACTTGCACACACACACACACACACACACACACACACACACACACACACACACGTGTCAGATCACAACATCATCCGACTAGTAGGGGATCCTGTCCCCTACTAGATATTTTGCTTCTTCACCTTTGTCTCCTACATCCACACTTTTTGTTTTTCATTTGCGCTCCCCTCCATCCCATACTCCTGAGGAAACAGTGGACTATGTATCAAAACCCCCTCTGTTTGATTTGATATCTGCGTTGGGCATGCCAACATGACTGCCTATGACCTCGGCCAAAGGCTGAGGCATGGCAAAGCTTCCCAGCTGCAAAGGCGTTAACGATGGGTTGCTGGACAGTGCCTCTCCAGCCACAGACTGGAACCGAAGAAGGACAAGTGACGTTTACCCCTCTTGTGATTGCAGTGGTGAGCTGGGTGGGACATGTAAACTCTAAGTGGTGGTGGTCGGAGCCACCGCCTCGCTTCCCCCTGGATGGCTTCTATAATATTTGTGCTTATAAAATATCTCTATAAATGCCAAGATTCCACTAACTGTGGAATAACACGCTCCTGACTGAGGCTAGCTTGCTTTCAAAACACCTTAACTGTTTTTTGTTTTTTTGTTTTTGAAGAAAAAAAAAAGCTTGAAGCCCTAATATGGAACGGAAGTTAAACAAGACATCTGTGTCCTGGGTGGGACAACGACAACCCCCACCCCCAATGAAGTATCAGATATATACACTGTTGAGCTCCCGAGGTGGAGGACACTGTTGTCCAGAACCATCACCCAGTGACCAGGCCATTGTTCCCCTACAGAGCTTCAGAGAGTATGGCTAAAGATGGCAGCATCCTGCAACATGACCAGGTCAAGCCAGCGGCATGTTGGAATTCGATCACACTGTAATGTAGTCGATTTTAACACCTCATGTAAAATTGTAAATTTGTATTTCTGCAAAAGGATTTAATTGTTTTTAATGTAACCTTGTCTGGTTCTTGGGCTGGGCAGAGACTGTGTTACTCTATAATACCCTTGACTATTAACAGCAGGGGAATCTGCAACTTCTCAAGACTTGATAGAACAAGGGGGAAAAATTGCTTCGTGGATACTCTTGCGGAAGTAAAAAAGAAGAAAAAAAATGTATAAAAACCCGTCAACCATATTCTTATGTAAGCTTAATGACTACTGCTGTTTGTTTTCTGTTTTGTTATTGAGTTTTAATCCTTTAGATTTGTTATTGGCAACAATGACTATATCATTCCTCTTTCTTTGATGGCACCTCTTTACAATGGCTGTAACAATAATTGCATAGACACAGCTGTTTATGGCATTCCAGAGATTTCAGCTTATTTGTATCTAGATCGCTCAAACGTGATGAACCTCAGTAAGGCTATGCAGAGACGAGACGGATACCGAAGGTTAGATGGGACGGAGATGTCACCCTGCTTCACATCCTGGCTGTCTTGCTAATCGTTGTCCTTCACAATATTAGAGAATAAGTGACCTTTTTTTCCTTCTCCTCCTCCTTGACCTCATGGCAGTTTTTTAAAGTACAGCCACAGTTTCAATAGTATTGGTTATAAATAATGATTTGCTCAAAATCTACTTAAATCCATTCTGTTACTGGTGTATTTCTGCAGGTTGTGTTCTATCTGAATCGGCCACAGGAAGGACCCAGCTCTTTCTGTCTTCATAACCACTCAGTGCTGCCACTTCCTTTAGCATGCTGAGTCGTAAATATAATGTGAATAATGGGCAGAAAGCTGTGTGAAGCATTCTAGTCAGTGCTGTTACACATTTGTTGTGGGTGTTTGTTATGTGAATATTCACATTGTTTCATGTCTGTCTGTCCTGGGGGAAAATGGCATTGACAACAGTCGATGCCATGCATTCCTTAGTTTCTGGGCTACATTTTGAATTTACACAAAAATACTAACCTCATTCACAACACAGACTGACTTGCCAAAAAAAGGTGGTGATGTAAATTTGAGTCCCGAGTCCTTAATCTGTCTGGTATCGGTAGTCATTCCACTTGCAAACACGGATTGTCATGTTTGAATTCTTCAGAGACATTTGATATCCCACTTAGCGAGTCTTGTTCACAACACGCCCTCAACATTACGGTGGTCATCAGCATGGATGTTTGGTGTCGTGCCACTGGTGTCGTGCTGTTTGTTTCATTTTGCTTGCGTTCCGTCAAGCCCTTCCCTCTGTTCTCTGGAGAAGCAAACTCAGGAATACATACTGCACACTTGACTTTGCAAGGGATCAGCACAGAATATCATGATGCAAGATCTGGATGTCTTTCTGTCAAAGTTGGCATGGCGAGGGGTTATAAACCAGCTCCTCTTGTTTCACTGTAGACTCTGCAGTGTGTTTTGTTCTTGGCATTTATGCTTTATTTTGGGTTTTCTGAATAACTTTAAAACAGATACATTCACAGTTCATAAGCTTGTATTGTAAAGAAGCTTTTAGAGTGATATTGTTTTGGGGCAGGTTTAAGCCCGTTGTCTCATCCCCTTAAATTGGCTTGCTCTTCAAGGGTGTGTTTGGACTGGTAAACAGCCTCCCTTTCCTTTTGATATTGCTGTCTTCTGCATGTCAGTGTATCAGTAAGTGGTTTCTCCCAGGTTGCTGAAAATGGTGGGCAGGTTTGCAGAGGTTGAGTGGGGTTTATAGCAAGACAGTTTTTTCCTCTTGCTCATTTAGTTAATATTATGGTTTTGCCTACGTTGTGCCACAGGGGTCCTGTTCTCCTTGGTGCATTTAATGAGCCAAGAGTCAATATCAGAGACACTTGGACTTGAATATCTCATCCTTTCTGGGTCACCTTTATAAATGCCAGGGTTCCGAACACTGTAGCAGTTCAGATTGTTGTGCCATCGGATCTAGTTTAGGTCAACGTCTTTTACCTGTCTCTAGGTATAAGAGCATACAATGTAGTCTTGTTTTCAGTACTGCAGTGGATTAAAAGCTTCTCTTTAAGTAAGACAGGTGGTCTGATTAACAAACACTAAAGGCAAAGATGCACAGCACACCAATCCTTAGGAGGTGCCAGCCAACAGAAAAGTTAATACTAAATCAAAAAATGTATAGCTGCAAACTCGCAGCTGCCAACGCACAGAATTTAATGAGGACAGATTGTCAAAGAAACCAATGTTTCGGACACAGATACTGCCTGTTCAGGGTAATGTTGGCATGCTTCATTATGCTGAAGAATGCAGTAAATCTGTTTGAAATATATATTTTTGACATTGGTTTCTACGAGTGTGCCACTATACATTTTTGTTTTTGGTTTGATAAACAAAACCTCCCAGTGATCGCTCGACCAACATCGTCATTTTGGCTCTTGAGATCTGAACTAGCCTAAATCTGGGTTCCTTTATCTTGCTTCATTCTGCGGTGGCCGGGTTTTAAAGTTATGCACTGTTGGCATGCTTTGTTTTTGTTTTTGTTTTTTTCCATTGCAAGGGTGATTTTGACAATGTACAGTAATTTGTAAACTTGCATCAAGTTTATGAATAAAGAATTTTATGAAATAATTTTGTATTGTGCATTATTGTATTTGTACATGGCTAAAATAAGACTCAGAAGGCCTCAAACTTGACACTTGAATCAGATTTGTGTAGATAATTAAACAAAAATGCATCTTTTATTTTGTCTTGTACTTCATTGTCTTGAAGCTTCATTTTCAAACAACAAAGTGTGCTTCTGGGCAGTTTTTGTTTTTGTTCAGGCCGATGTGAAAAGGGTGTGGTTATTTGTTCACCTAGTTGGAAAGATTTCATGTGAATTGCATGTTGAGTTCATGATGAGATGCTTTTTGTCAAAACCAGTAAATCCTGCAAACTTTGAAAGCCAATTATAGACAATTAGGATGGAATATGAAATATCAGATCCGTCTTCAGCACATGACTGTAGACCTACTGTAGTTTTACAGGATTTTTCTCCTCGACCCCAGACCTCCCTGCCCACGCCCCCCTCCATCTCCTGCAGTGGGCGGTCATTTCCTTATTGCCGGCATCTCTGTGTCCTCTGTGGGACGACACAGAGATGGGTGAGGACCAACCCCACGGACGTGTCCATGTCAGGCTGGGTTTTCTGTTTTCAACCTTTATTATTTATTCAGAATTTGAGCCACAGTCTGACTCCAAAATTCCTGGTTGGATTTCAGAGAAAACAGACCAGTCAAACATACAAATAAAAAAAGTAATCTTTTACCATTATTCTTTTACATTCTCTAGTTGTGTCGACTTCGAATTCAGATGATGAATATTTTAACTCTTGAGAGTGTAAACATGAAACCTTTTTCATTTTTACGCTCTCAAAGAGCTGCACGATTAACCAGCTCTCCATGTAGCTGGGGACCACCTGGAACCCTCTCAAGGATGCTTGTTTTTTTCCCACACCAGCTCTGGGCTAACCTGACGCTGCCTGATTACCGTAGTAGTAGTTCACAAGTTTC
The DNA here is from genome assembly GCA_039105355.1 of Benthosema pterotum. Classification (NCBI taxonomy): domain Eukaryota; kingdom Metazoa; phylum Chordata; class Actinopteri; order Myctophiformes; family Myctophidae; genus Benthosema; species Benthosema pterotum. The sequence continues at coordinate 27,370,016 of CM076966.1, read as the reverse complement.
CTCCTCCTACCTTTATCTGGGAACTCTCAAACAGAAACTATGTGGGACAACACCAGAACAAAAATATGATATATCCAAAATAATTTGGAATTGTAGTGTTGTTAGATTGTTGTTTACATTAGAGCAGTGGCACAGCTTCAATATGTCATCAGTCTCACGTTGATCCGATCAGATTTTGATCGGAGAGCATTGGGTCTGCCCCCGTGCTTCCAGATGGGAGCAGTAGAAGGAACGCACTGCTCCCCTCATATGGCGGAGTCAGGTTAGCTCTGGGCAAACCGGGAGAAAACCCCGCCCCCGATGCGCGGAACCCAATGAAAACACGGCAATCCAGCAGGGGGTTTGGGAAGGAGTACTTGTTTTACCCTGCCGACTACTACTAGTAGGCTGGGCGAAGCATAGTTTTACTAACCATACAACATAACTTCAGTAAAACTAAGCTATGCCTAAACCTAACCCTAAACATTCACTCAGTAAAACTATGCCCTAAACATTCACTCAGTAAAACTATGCCCTAACTATAACCTCAGTAAAACTTCCTTCGCCCGGCCTTCTAGTTCTACCGGGCAGGTTAAAACAAGCGCTCCTTCCCAAACCCCTGGCTAGTTTGCAGTGTTTTCATTGGCTTCCGAGTAGCCTCGACACCCAGGCTTTCATTTTCGTCCGCCTTGCGCGAAAACGGAAAGCCTGGACTAACGCGCGTTGGAAAATGGCCTTGAGGGGGGTGTCAACCTTCCGGGGTGGGCGTCGCTCTAATGATGTGACGTAGAACAGCAGTGGACGGGCGTGGGAGGGGCCGGAGATGACGACACGTTAGTGAGATCAAATCAGAGCGCAGCACTTCCGCCGTGTGGATCCCACGACACCTCCGCCCCCCAAGGCCAAAATCATTGAGGGCTAGACCAGGCTAGCTTCCGAGCATCGGGGTGGGGTTTTCCCCTGGTTTGCCCAGAGCGGGTATGGGGGGAAAAAAATCAAGCCTCAAGGACCACTGGTGGTCCCCAGACCACTGGTTGAAAACCACTGCTCTACATCAAGGGCCACCAGCGCTTCCCCCCGAGAGCCTACCCCACCCAGCTGCCCCACCTGGTGAAGATCTACGAACATGACCTCTGACCCCGCGACCTGGTGAAGATCTATGAGCCTGACACTATAGACAAGGTTTTGGGAATTATTTTCTCCACCTTAATAACACTGGTTACACGTCGCCATTCCGAAGCCCCGCCATTCCGATCGTTCACTTCCATTAATCGGAATGGCGGGGTTTCTCCGTGGAAAAAAAGACACTGCCTTTCCGAAGGCCACACATCACCATTCCGAAACACCGCTATTTCGAAGAATACCACTTCGAAATGGCGATGTTTTTTCTTTTTTTTTAAAGACTACGCCATTCCGAATATATTATTATTCATTGCCTTTTTATCATTACTCTGTCTCGCCAGTCGCGCTCTCTCTCTCTCTCTCTCTCTCTCTCTCTCTCTCTCTCTCTCTCACCCTCGTCTACGCGCGCCACAATCAAATAGCGCAAAGCAGGGCCGAGCGAAGAAGAATATCAGTTGAAAATCGATGCTGTTTTAACAGCTATTTTGTCTGTCTGTTTGTCTACTCTGTTGGCCCATGATCGCATTTTCCTTTTCCTCTAGCTGTGTGCGTGCGTGCGCGCTCATTTTGGAAATGTCTTGAGCGTGTATCCTTCTCAATCCCACATGTGGATAAAAGACACTAAAAAGTTTGAGAACCGCGGCCTGCCAAATTATGTAGAAAATAAAGTAAATGGGAATAAATAGAAAACAATGCGGCTAGACTGTATATTTCTACTTAAGCAGCAGCAGCAGCACCGCCGCTTTCTCTGGTAAGCAGCGCAGGTACAGCAACGAACATAGCCCCATATGCAACTTCAGTCCCTGGATGCACTGCACTCATAATCATGCATGTAGGCCTAGTGTAGGAGTCTGTCTGAGACAGACTGGGCTCACAAATGGGCATAGCTGGAAGAACCGTTGACCACGTCAAAACTCACACAGGGGATGCGAGCATCTTAGCCTATATGATATTATAGCCGTTGGTGCGCAACACTGATGGACGGCTCGTTATACAGATTGATTGCACCTGCATTATGGAAAAAGATCGACAGCTAGCCTACTTTCATTTCATGACAAAATTGTACCGGTATGAAGAAGAAGAAGAATATCCCTACATGGGATATATAAAGGTATTTATCCCACCTGGGCCTGGGGTCTCGATGTAAAGTTACACAACGGCTTTTGCCAATAATTGAATTAGGCCTAATACAACATGCTGATAGGTAGCCGAATGCGTGCTGTCAGTGCACTGAGCAGGAGAAAACGCTCTGCTCTCCTCGGACAAATGTAATAAGAATCCGATCCTCATAAGGTGTGAATATTCTGATTGATCATTATTATAGCGAGCCTATATGAGTGCCACCCCAATATTGAGAAGGAAAAAAAAAAAATCTCCAAATAATAGCCAAATAGGCCTCCAAATAATGCCTACTATTTGAGCCACAGACCAGGGACCTTATCCTCTCACAGCGCAGTGATAAAATAGAACTACTATGTTGAATGACAGAGTAGTTCTATTTATTTCAGAATCTAATATTTCTGAAATATTATAGCCTAGACTCAGACATTCATTCAACATAGTAGTTCTATTTTATTAAGAGCTTGGAGAGAGAGAGAGAGAGAGAGAGAGAGAGAGAGAGAGAGAGAGAGAGAGAGAGAGAGAGAGAGAGAGAGATGCCGCGCGCGCTACAGCCTTAACGAAATGCGATCCGTTAGTGCGGTGGTTTTCAACAAGTTGTCCGGGCCCGGGGACCACCAGTGGTCCCTGAGAGGATTCCAGGTGGTCCCCAGCTAAATGATGGACAGTTGCCAAATGGACACTTATAGATCTGTACTCTTCACGCTCTCAAGAGTGAAATTATAGGCTATTTAAACATCTGAATTAGGCCTAATAATTTTCAAGAACAAAATGCAGTAGAATTGTCATTTTGACCAACGTTTTACCAGTTATTTCCTGAGATGTGGACCAAAACTTGAAAATCCTTAGTTTTGGGTCAGAGAGAATGAGAGACTGAAGTCGACACCAAATGGTGGTCCGTGGCAAATGGTGGTCCGTGACAGAAAAAATATTGGGCCCTGGTGTGAAAAGGCGTGTGTAACTGAGCGTTGGCACAGCCGCGCGTGCATTTTAGATCTCGATTTTAGGTCTGTGCGTCCGTCCGTCCGCCCGCCTGCCTGCCTGTCAGCTCAGCTGTAAAGCGCAACGGGCTGTGTTGTTGGACACTGTACTGAACACAGCACGGACACAGCTTCATGTCGGGAACATTACATGTGCCCATGCCGATGCTTTATGTTATAGGCCTATATAGGCTACATAGCGTGACATAGCCTACAGTGAGGAGCCTATGTGCAACTTTAATAAGGCTCTAAGACTCTAAGGCTAGGCTATATCTGTAGACTTTACGAAATGAATAAATAAACACAGAGGGAGGGGGGGGGGGGGGGGGCGTTCGGTCGGGGGGCGATAGAGCAGCAGAGAGAGAGAGAAGGGGCGCACGCGTTTGGGCAGGGGGGGGGGGCGAGAGAGAGCGTGCGCTATTGATTGGTTGCGGGGGGGGGGGGGGGGGGGGGGGGGGGGGGGGGGGGGGGGGGGGGGGGGGGGGGGGGGGGGGGGGGGGGGGGGGGGGGGGGGGGGGGGGGGGGGGGGGGGGGGGGTGGGGGGGGGGGGGGGGGGGGGGGGGGGGGGGGGGGGGGTTCGGAATGGCGATGTCTTTAGTAAAATGGAAAACATCACCATTCCGAAATCCCCACATTATTTCGAAATGGGGGGGCTTCGGAAAGGGGATGCTTCGAAATGAGGTGTTTCTAAGTGGCGGTGTTTCGGAATGGCGCCCCCCCCCCAATAAGGTTAATTTGTCTTGTATCATTTTAATCATTGGCTTGTAGAGATCAGACATTCCTGCAATGAGTGCTAAACGTGGGTAGAACCCACCAAAAATTGTGGCGAAATGAAATGCTCATTCACCCTTGTTATTAAGTTCTTATCTTAAGAGTTAAGATAAGGTTGCAAGCAACCCACACGTTTAGCCGTGTTACTCGTTCCAGGAATGTCTGATACCTACACACCATACCTTGTTGTAAACATGACTCATCAACAATTAAAACAATATAAGATAAAGATACTATACCACTTGCTATTAAGGCAGGGAAAATATTTCACAAGTTTAGTTTTCCGAACTTATGTGGTCCATTGTATATATAGTAAAAACTGTCCCACATAAGTGTTTGCTGATAAAGGTGCCTATATTACAAAGATCCAGGGGGTAAACATCTCTGAGCAACTCACAGCCTTTTAAAAAAGGGAAAAAATGTATGGCCTACTTGTTTGTAATGCATGAATTGGCACCATGCCCAAGTACTCTTCTTTTTATTCTTATTATTCTTATTTAATGGATGAATTAATTAAAGTCATGTGTGATTTCATGGCTTTCATGGCTCTGTCACGCCTTACAAAGACAATATTAATCTTAGTGAAATTAACAAGTTGACCACTATTGTAAACAGGTGTATTCTTAGTGTGTCCAATCAATTTTCCAGATTTGCTGTACTTTACTTGAATTGTAGCCTACTGTAATTCTCCAAGATGTTATCAGTTTTGCTGCAGTGTGTAGGCTACTTTACTTTTACTGTAACTCTCATTTTCTGTTAAAAAAAACATTCATTGAGTCACCAGAATGTGTGTAAAATGTGAGTAAAATCCATTCAACAATCAACATTCATATTACCCGAAGCAGGTGACCTGGCTAACATTCTGAACTAAATGCCTCAAATGATTAACAGTGTCCAGTTACTGTGGAACTCTACACACACATTAGTTGAGAAACAACTGATGCCTATGCTACCCTTTATATAATATAAATGAAACATGATAGACCTGCGCAGTGACGTCACCAACCCTGTTCCACTAGTGGATTCCTCATTCATTTTCCTCATAGACTTTTCGAAAATGGTTAATAAAAACACGATTGTGCCGCGGCCAAAGCCAACTCGGGTCGTGACAAATCATGACATCAAACAATATCGTCATATATCTAATTAGCAAGAAGTAGAAAACGGCATGATACAAGACTTTTTGTTTCGTTTTTCATCTCTGAAATGATTTGATTGTCCCAAAAGTTTGTATGTGCCATCATGATTCGTCACGACCCGAGTTGGCTTTGTCCGCGGCGTAATCGTCTTTATATAAATTATTTCCGAAAAGTCTATGAGAAAAACAAATGGGGAATCCGTTTCTGGAACAGGGGCGGTGACGTCACTGCGCACTGTGCGCAGGTCTATAGTGCCCCTTCACATGTAATAGATTGTTTTCATTGTGAGAATCTGATGTTGGCATATAGAGAGAAACACTGGCATGCACAGAGAGTTTCAAGGGCAGGTGCTCAAATGTAACCAGGAGGGGGAAGGGGGGGGGGTTAAAAACGCATAGAAAACAGCATTTCAGCATCTTTTTGCTCTTTTAAAAAGGGCATGTTGGTCCAGAGAGGGCCAATAGGGGGTGCTCAAACCCCCCTTGACGTCTATGTATGCACGCCTATGGAGAGAAATAACAGGCACATCTAAAATAAATCTGCATTTCATCTAAATGTGTAAACTGTAAATGTCTTGTATGCAGGGGTTGAAAAGTAAAGGGTTGAAAAAGTCTATTGTCGCAGCTTTTGTCACGCCCATTGGTTAAAATAATGGTTCTCAACTTCATCAGATCAATGACCCAAAATTGAGGTGTGCCGCCTTGTTCATTTCATCAAGACATTTACCTACAAATATTCAGTTCTAAAAAAAACATGGCAGGAAATCAATAGTGGAGCTAAAGGGAAAAATAAAAACAAAAGGGAATGGGGCCCATTTGTACACTCTCAAGCCATGTTTTTATTTT